>CM053502.1:128315369-128772869 GCA_028627145.1 Eidolon dupreanum | reverse complement strand
AAACTAGTAAAGTAACTGGACTTTTCTAATTTCCTTGAAAATCTAACTCAGAAAGATAGTGTTGCCATCAGATTTTCTCCAGAGCGTTTACACAAAAATATGATATGATATTAGAATTCTAATGACGGTATGTATTGTCTATGTGAGAAAATTCTGGTTTACATCATTTATAAAGACATATGAAACAGACTTTTCCTAGACCCACCTAAAGTGTGTAAATAGTGTGGATTTTAGCTAACCAGTAATAATCAATGTAAAGTCATAGCTTGCTAAATGGGCTGTGACAGCCTCATTGTTCTGCCCTGTCCTATTCATGTGTTGTTAAGCTCCTAAGGTCGAGCGGGAGAAAAAAGTCCTTCTTTATTTCTTGGCCTCCAGGCTGAGAATGCTGCCTCAAGTGCCAATTTGTGATTATTGTGATGGTGGTGTTCTGAGATATAGACGAATGCCTTGGGAATTGAACAGAGATCAAACAATTCACTTCTCCCTGGGTAGTAAGCTGATATTGGATGATGATAACTTTTAGCCACTACCGATATGCTCTAAGTTATACCAATACCAAGAGGTATAAATTTTACCAAGTCATCTAGTCATGCCTGAAATTTTATTTTGATTGTACCTCCTGGGATAGGATGGAACAGATTATCAATTTGACTTACCAATATAAATGGGTAAAAGGTATTAGATATTTAATGCTTTCTAACTTTTTCATTCAATATTAAGAGATGCTACAAAGTTGCTTCTAAATATAGATTTAACCAAAATTGAAAGTAATAGATAAGAGACATGTATGAAATGTCTACTTCTAAGATTCTATTTTCTATGATGGTGATAATAATGATACTTTAATAAAATGTATGTCAGTGTGCTATAAATATTATATATATTACCTATATAGTACATAAATTTTTATTTTATATATATAATGACTTACAAAATGTCAAGATATATAACAGTGTTACTTAGTATTCAGTGTATATGATTTATTGTATGAGGCTGATTCTGAGACTTTTATTTAATACTATATCTTTTCTGATACAAGATCAATGTCAAAATATAGTATTAAGTATAATGACAGTCAAATTGAAGAGCAAGCAATAAATCATCTTCACAAAAATCCCAAAAGATTTATTATCTTGGTTTCATTTATTAGGAAATCAACTCAGAAAGGTTAATAATACATGCAAAGTCATACAGCTATAGAGCAATGGGTTCAGGATTTGAATTCACAGTCAACTATCACCAAAATTAGCTCATCTTTCTTCTATACCAGTGACTTTAATGTGCATCAGAAGTACCAGGAAGGTTTACTGAAATATACATTGCAGGCCCCCACCCCTAGTTTTTGAATCAGGAGGTCTTGGTTAGGGGCTAAGAATTTGCATTTCCCACAAATTCTCACATGACGCTGACACTACTGGTTCAGAAACAGGGCCTTGAGAACTGCTATTCTATATTATGGTAGCGTTCAGATAAAGGCAAAAAGAGAAAAGAGGAAACAGGCTCACCTCATCACTACTTCAGAGGCATGTGCTTGGTCATTAAAAACCCATTTCTCAGAGCCACACTGCCTTAACATGAGTCCTGGCTCCACTACTTATAACGTGTATGTCTTTCTTGTTACCCCACTATTCTCCTCTGTAAAATGGAGATGAGAATACTAGTTTCAATCTCATAGGGTTGTGAGATTTACAGGGATTAATATGTATAAGATACATACTTAGAACTGGGCCTGGTGTATACTATACACTCAACAAGTGATAACTATTATTACCACAACTCGTCAATCTGTTTGAGATTCCTAAAGGCTAAAATATTTTTGAAAGATATATTGATTTATATAGTAATTATTCTCTGACCAAAAGAAATACACAAAATAAATCCAAAATAAATACAAAAAATACACGAAAAACAAATTGATAGAGATGAAAATTTCTGAAACTAAATTAAGAAAAAAGTCCAGCGTATGATTTCTCATATAACAGTGGCTAAAATTTTCAAGCTAAGTTTTATAAAGACACAGGACATATTTCAAGTAGGTGATCCTTGTATCGATCTTCCATAAATCCTGGTAGTATAACATAACAGTAAATCATAAATCAGTGAAGGGGTTTCTGAAGTGAGTTGGGATAATAGGTCCTAGGCACTTTGCTTTAAGATGATTTACCTTCTCTAAAGTTCAAACTCAAAAAGTTTAGATGAATAGGAAGCAGGTATGTCTATTAGACTCTTTGAAATATTAGATATTATCTGTCATATAGACTTGTTAAAAAGTGCTAGGTCATAGTTGATTAATCATTGAGTTGTCTAACAATGAACATGTTAGCTGAAACATGAGTAATATGAAAAATCAAGAATTCAAAAATATAATTCTGTTTAGCAAATTTAAGAACCAAACTCCTTTTTTGCAGACAAAAAGCCAAGTCACTTCATGTGTATGGGTAGCATGGACCATTTAATATAAAAGTTAGACAAATAGAAAAGGTAAAGAGAATATGAGAGAAAGAGGGACAAGAAGGGAAGGGAAAGGAAGAGAGAGAAGGGGAGATTTTTCCCCTTCAGATAAGTACTATGAGCCTTTTCAACTAGATGAAAGCCCAGACATACTGATAAAGAATATCAGCAAGAGAAGGTAAAAACAAATTAATTTGGTAAAAAATAACAATTTTCCATTGTTACTATTAAAACACAAACAGGACTTTATTTATTTATTTTTTTAGATAGCCAGTATTGATAAAATAGCTTTTACTAAAGAGAAATGTTATTTTTGACAAAACTTCAGAAGAACCTACTCCTCCAGTGACAGGCCAAATTCTCATAGTTCAACTATCTAGAAGAGCAAACCTAATTTCACTATATTTTTGAAAGTCTTTAATCTCTATGGAGGATCCTCCCACTATTATTTCTATACTAACTCCGAATCTTAGTGCATTTTATTGCTCAAATGAAATTAAAATTAATATTAATCTAACAAATCTTTCAAAGCCTATAAATAAGAACTACATACTCAATGAATATGTGTAAATCCATGAAACTTAATGTAACTTCTATTTTATAGAATATAAGGTCTAGAAATATTATTCTGGCTTTAATTTAGACCACCACTAACCCATTCTCAGGAAGGAAGTGAATTATGAATTATTAACTTAGTCCTGTAAGAAAAAACTGGGCCACTTTTATATTATAATAGTTTAATGTTTGTGTTGTCTCTTATAGATATCATATCCACAAGTATTTACAATATCTGAAACTCTGAAATGTCCCAGGAGTAGAAATGGAAGTTCTGAGGGTTTTTATATGCTTCCTGTTGCTAAGGTAACCACATCCTTGATATCCATGTGTTCAACGTGTCACTCTCATTTCCTGACTGGCTCTCAGACAGCCAGCACTGGTGCATGGTATCAAAGAAACACAAGAAACAAAAACAAACATACAAAAAAGACAAAGGAGACTGTTTCTTCTTGAAAGTTTTTTTGTGTGTTTTTTTAAATAATAAACTCTCTCAAGTTAATGATGAAATTCTTAAATTCCTAAACTAAAGTCATAAAAAAGTTTGATAAGAAGTTAAGAACTAGTATATGAGTCTTCTATAGGTAAGAATATTAAACACTGTCTGAAAATAAAAAAAAAATTTCACATATGATAAACTGTAAAATAATATTCACACATGTTCCAAAAGCAAAGGAATATAATTTAGACCAATACAGTTCAGTGTATGAACAGTTCAATAAACTCAATGAACTGTTATAAAAGGTTATTTTAACTTTAAATATATCTATCATAAATGCCTAAATATCAAAGTCAGTACAATCATAAAAACTTTTTGATCAACAGAAAACATATTTAAGAGAAAGGCAATTTATTTTTATGTGTCAGATATGAACTGATCTATTAATACTTTGATTACTATTTATTTAAAGCAAAATTTTTCTGTATTCTGGTTCCTCTTAGAAGTGAAATATATTTAGATTTAGGTCAATTTCAGCAATTTTTTAATCATTTATTTATACTCTGAAAATTTTAGAGATATTTTCATGTCTCCAAGTGAAACAAATGATCTTTGTATTACCTCACTTTTATATAAATTCAATGGCATAACATACAAGGCAAGAGATAACTAAAGATAATTTATCCAGAAATACCATCTTTTTTAACGTTAGCCTAGGCCTGCCTTTATCTTCTTGATTTTATCATTTAGGTTTCAATAAGAAAATAAAATTCTAAGGTTTATCTCTGTATTTATGTAGAGGTCAGAAACACAGCACCTTTTTTTGATTTGCACAATCTTTAATACACAGCATGAACAGTGACCCAGCTTCCATCCTTTTCTTCTTTTTTAAGTTCCTGTCTCCCCAACAAGCCATCAGAACCTGATAACTCCTTCCAGTCACTGCCTACGCAAATTGAGCCAAAGCTTAAATTGCTGAATATGAAGAATGGAAAGGGCTTCAGTGTCACCCAGCAATGTTAATATATGGACAAATAGTAAATGGTCAAAAAGTGAATTGCATTACAGAGGACACTTCTCAATAAAATATAAATATTGTATCATCATTTTAGCATCTTGCTGGTTACTGTTGAGTTTAACATTACATTTTTTCTTTAAAAAAAAAAGGTTATTGAGAAGCTCATGACATCAAACTTCTAATCAAAATACTAGGATGAAGTTATAAAAAAAGATGTAATTGTAATTATTAGTTGCTGGGCCTAATAAACAGCACAGAGACGAGTGTACATTATCTCAGACTGAATAGAAAATACTTATATGATTTGATTTTCATCATGCATAGACATCATCTGTTTTTGTAGTGAGAGAACATTAACAGCTACTATTAGGGAACATGAAAAAATAAATTCATGAGTTGATAGGCTTTGATGAAAATTAAAGAAATGTGAAACTGATATTAGTCATGGTTTTTCAGACTGTGAGTCAGATTGGCTGAGTCAGATTGATTCAAAGTACAATTCTTTTTTAAATAAAAAAAAAAGTTTTCTTTATAAACTTTAAAAAATACTTTTATAGTGGTACAAATACGTGGTAAAGAAAATACAATGAAAAATTGGAGGTCCATTAATTGTTATTATGCTTCTCACCAAGTAGTCCAATTTCACATTAGTTAAGTAAAAGCCCCAGTAAAAATCAATGAAGAGGATCCTTCTGTCTCTGGTCAAAACTGAAGAAAGAAACTGGATCTACCTTCCTAATTGAAACAACCAAAAAAACTGAGCAAGATATAAAATGTTAAAGATACTGGCAATCAGGCAATCAGACATTGATCCTGATAGAAAACAAATGAGGTGGGGGCTATCATCATCCCCATTTTAAAGCCTCAAGAAGGCTTCCAGGCAGTAAGATAAGAAAGAGAAACACATATGGAAACATGAATCTCAGAGTTGGTAGTTTGGAGAGAACAAGACAGCTAGAGTTTGTAGAAAAGCATGCCAAAGATGAGAAAGATGCATATAGAAAATATCAGAGATCTGTAGAAGGTCCTTGTGGAGTATTTAGCTGAGTGCTGAAAAGGGTGTTAGGGTAAGGAAAATACCCGAAGGTTGGGAGAGAATAACCATAAAAGATTAGAAGAAACGGTGCTTGTACAGATACACTTTTGGAGGACCAAAAGTGTGTTTGTTCCCAGCATCAGGCTATAAAGACTACATAAAATAGGGAGACTGGATAGAGTGCATTCAAAGGTTTTATCTAAGCTAGTCTAGCTATAGATTGATAGCTTTTCTGATCCCACCTAATGAAACTTAAAAAGAAGACCCAAAAGGATCAAGCTCATTATACTATTTAACTAAATTTCAGAACAAAGCATAAAAATTTATAGAAAAGTAAAAATATTCAGCATCTAACAAGATAAATTTTATCATTTATAATCAGGAAAACAACATATAGTTATGAGAAAAAGTCAAACAATTGAAACTGATACAGAATTTATGTTAAAAATAGCAGACAAGGTTATTAAAATAATGATTATACGTTTCCCATAGGTTTAAAAAGTTAAAGAGAGAAATAGAAGATTTATAAAAGACCCAGATCAAACTTCTAGATATGAAAACTACAATGTCTGAGATGAAAAATACACTGGATGAGACTACTTGCAGATTATATATTATAAAAGAAAAGAAAAAATGGTTACTTCAAAAATATAGCGTCTATATCCATGCTACCCTGAACAAGCCCAATCCCATCTGATCTTGAAAGCTAAGCAGGGTCAGGCCTGGTTAGCACTTGGATGGGAGACCACCTAGGAAGACCAGGTGCTGTAGGCATAAACAATAAAAAAAAATAAGGGCCTGTAAGCTGACAAGCTCCTTGCAATCTGTGAGGTCAACCAAGGGTTGCTTCCCTTAAAAAAAAAAAAAAAAAAAAAAAAAAAAAAAAAAAAAAAAAAAAAAAAAAAAAAAACCGATAGATGATAGATAGATACACAAAAAAAAAAAAAAAAAGCTATCCAAAATGAAGCATACAGAAAAAATAATTAAAAATAAACACAACTCTGTTTTTTTAAAAAGCCACAGCTTAACGGTTTTTAGTATATTCATAGAAATGTATACTAAAAACCACTGGATTATAAACTTTATTGAATTCTTTGACATGTGAATTAGACCTAATAAAGCTGTTTAAAAAATAGGAGCTGTGGGCAACTTCAAGGGACTTAACATATATGTATGGAGTCACCAAAAGAGGAATGGAGAGGACAGAAAGACTTTTAGAAATAATGGACCAAACTTTCCAAATATTATGAAAAGTATAAACCCAGAGATCCAATAAGCTCCATAAATTGCAAAGACAAGAAGAAAATTAAAATTAAGATATATCATAATCAAATTACTCAAAATGGGAGGTAAAAGAAAATCTTAGAAGCTGCCAGAGTTAAAAAGTACATGTTATATAGACACAGAGAAAAGAATGACAGCAGATTTCTTATTTAAAAAATGTAAGCAAGAAGGCAGTGGAGTAACAGTATTGCAAGAAAATATTTGTCTTAGAATCAAATAGAATTAGCCCTCCAATTTTACTTCTCTCTTTCAAATTGTGTTGGTTACTCTAGAGTATTTGCATTTTCATGTGAATTTTAAAATTAGCTTATCAATTTCTACAAAGAAACCTGCTGGGATTTTGATTGGGATTGTACTGAATCTATAGTTCAATTAGGAGAAAACCGACAATATCAAATCTCTTGACTCCAGAATACGCTATATCTCTCCTCTATTTACTTAGATCTTTTATAAACTTTGGTTGATAAAGATGTGTCAATGTTGGTTCATCAATTGTAACTAACATACTACACTTTGTTGGGGGCAAAGACTGTGGGCAGGGTGGGAAAAGAGGAGGGAATATATGGCAAACTCTGTACTTTCTAGTCAATTTTACTGTGAACCTGAAACTTCCCAAAATGTATCAATAATTCAAAATATATCAATAATTCAAAAAAAAGCAATGATCTCAAATCAATAACCTAACCTTTCATCTTTTTCTTCCGCAAAACAACAAGCTGAACCCAATGTAAACAGAAGAAAAGAAATAATAAAAATTAGAGCAGAAATAAATTAATTAATGAAGCGTATAATCAGTTAAAGCAAAAGTTGGTTCTTTGAAAAGAGCAATAAAATTGGGAAATTTTTAACTAGATGGAGCAAGAAAAAAAGAGAAGACTCAAATGACTAAAATCAGGAATTTAAAATAGAACATCATCATCAATCTTAAGAAATAAAAAAAGATTATAAGGGAATACTATGAACAACTGTATGCCAACAAATTATAGAATTTATGAAAAGACAAGAAAAGAATCACCCTAGAAATTACTGAAAGACATGAATCACTAAAGCTCAAGAATAAATAGAAAATGTGAATATGCCTATATCAGGCAAAGAGACCGAAATTAGTAATTTAAAAACTTCACACCAACAGATGCTTTCACTGCTGAATTCACCCAACCATTCAAGAATAATACCAAATCTTTACAAACTTCCAAAATATAGAAAAGGAAGGAAAATTTCCCAACTCATTGTATGAAGTCATTGTTACTATGATACCAAAGCCAAAGAGTCACAAGAAAAAAACTACTGACATATTACTTTTTAATACAGATGCAAAAATTCTCAACAACATACTAGCAAACCAAATTCAGAAACATATAAAAATAATTATACAGCATAAACAAGTGGTATTTATCCCAAGAATGCAAAGTTGATTTAACATCTCAAAACTAATCTAACACAGATACTAATAAAAAAAAAACTGTGATCATTTTACTAGATATAAAAAAGATTTGACAAAATCCAAAATTCTTTCATGACAAAAATAATCCTCAGACTAGAAATAAAAATAAACTTTCTCAATGTGATAACAGCATCTACAAAAACCCTACTGCTAACCATCATACTTAACAGTAAAAGACTGAATGCTTGCCCCTAAGATCAGGAAAAAGTCAAGAGTGTTTTATTTACAATTGTAATATCTATAACTTTGGGATATTTTATATAACTCTTTTGGTGATTTAATACATAAAAACATAATATTAAATATTCATTAAAAACATAATTCTATCAGCTGCATAATATTTTATTAAATTGATGTACTGCAATATATTCAAATAATCCCTATTATTAAAAAATGTGGTTACTTTTAAATTTTCTTTTATAATAATAAGGAAATGGTCATACTGGATCAATAATAGAGCTTTCAAAGACTTGATCTATTTGCTAAAATCCTTCCCCAGGAAATTTGCACTAATATGTAAACCTGCCAGAACTTTCAGTTATATTTTGAAACTAATGTTCCTACAGAACAAAGATAGAAGCTCATTGTTGTCTTACTTTTCATTTTAATTAATTGATATTAAACATAGTTTTATATGTTTATTGGCTCTTCATACTTTTGTTTTTTGACTATATATTCATAGTTTCAACAACATTTTATTGAAATAATATTATAATACTTTATGAATAATATCAACACACTATCACGTTTACTAATAGCATTTTCTTACGCTTTAAATATAGTTATGGCATTTTTTTGTAGTAAACTTTTAAATTTTTAGGTAATCAAAATCTTTATTTCCTTCCTTTTTGAGATATGAGAGATATTCATCAACACTTTCTAAATTTTGTTTGTTTTATTTACAACTTTTTAATCCATAAAATTTTGATAAATGATTAAATGTATGGTTATAATTTGAGTTTGTAAAATTGGGTGGCCCAATTTTCTCACACATTTTTGTAAAGTAAATATTCTTTGTGGTAAGACACATAGAACAAAATATATATACATAAACCCTCAATAAATAGTAGTTTGCAGAATAATAGTATTCACTGCTAAGAAACATTATCTAAAATTTGGGAATAAAGCAAAAGAAGGAATGTATGTTCTTTCAATATCATACTGATGCACTGAATAACAGGCTCACCCATGGAACATTTAATTCACAAAGGGAATATAATTTCTTTTGATATATTATTTATAATTAATCAGGGTTTAGGTTTTGAAATTACATGTTTATTATTTTTGGAGTGTGGATATATAATTGACTTTTGTCTTGAAGATTCATATTTTGTCATAAAAAGCTATCATTTTATTGCCATGTAAGAAAAAAATAATTTTATATATAACCTAACAATTTTATTTCAATACTTTTTCTTCAATAACTATAGTAAATACTCAGTTCCTTAAATGATCTTTGAACCAGCTTTGTATCTCACTGGTTCCTACATTACTGATGTAAACAGGCAGGTACAACTTTGACTTATTCCTCTATAGTCATACGACAACCATGTTTATATAACATTAATAACTTTTAAAAATTAACTTGCACCTCTCTTTGTAGAAACATTTAAATCCAAATATTTTAATAATATTTATTCTTTATGTGCTACTTAGTTCATGATTTTTATTGTTTGTGATTCTATCCTTTTGTAAATTCTCCTTTGCTATTTGTATTGTTTTGTTTATTTATGTTTTCATATCTGATTTGATGATCATATCTGATTTTTAGTCCAATTCAGGTTACTTAATTTTTTCCAAAATATTTCAAACTTAAATCTATCTAATTTTAAACATCAAAAAATAAACATAAGCTTAGTACTTTATCATAAATTTAAAACCATCTTCCCTGCCAATCACTCTACCTCCACTTCACTCCTACTTGATCTTTTGTAATGCAGTCCGGGATTTTAGACCCAAACTGTTGAAATTGCACCATTATTTTCATATTATATATGGTTTCATTCAAGAATAAAATCTTCATTACACTTGACCACATAATTAAAACAATGTTAATTAGTAATAATATGTTTGGAACTATGTAGGGCACTTAAATATATATTATTTGATCATTAAATTACTTTCTGAGATTGGTTCCATTATTATCTCCATTTAAGATAAAAAGTATATAATGTTTAGAGAAAGTAAATGTCCAATGCCACAAACGTCTTAAGTGGTCCACCCAGGAATTGAATCTAATTATATATTTCCAGAACATGCACTCCTGTTTTTTAGTTTAGGTTTAAACTACATGTTTACTTGGTTTTCAATGTTCATCATCAGAACATGTTCCCCTATTTTAATTTTTAATTTTGTTTTATCATTTAGTTATCTATATTAGTATAATATGCATTATACCTATAACATATAATAATATATTTTTAAGATGAAACATTGGAAAATATTTTCTAAGACCTTTTATATAAAAGTCTATATATCTATTGCTTTCAAAATTTAATGACATCTCAATGGTGAATATTGCAAGTCATAATCTCTTGCTCTTTAAATTCAGTAGATTTGGTCCCCATGACACCTACAATGTCATGTTCTAGACAGAAAATATAAGAGCAGCCTAAATTTTTAGTATTATCTGTTTTATTTTTCTACCTAAACATTAATAAATCAGATAAAGTATACATAGTAATTACATTATTTTTCAAGGTATATCTCAAATATGTCTCTTTTCACTTATTTTGTATATAATCTCGTGAATCTTTTTTCTGTGACTAATTCTCTTTCTTTTTAATTTGTGAAAAGTTTTCTCATATGCTTTGGACTACTAGTTCTGTTTTGTTTGTTTTATGTTTCCTACGCTTCCCACTCACTCAAATATATCTTTTATCTTTAATTCTTTGCCATTTTCGTTTTGACTACCAGAGAGCTACTCAAATACATCTTACATTCCCTGGATAAATTACTTTTCCACTGAACCTGTGTTGTTTGTTTGCTTTCTTGTTTATATGTAATTTCACTTCATTATTTTCCCATAAAGATTAACCCAGAACTAGGTTTCTAAAATGAGAGGCTTTGTAGATTGTTCTTGGTCCCATTTTTTAATTGAAATTCGAATCAATATATAGTTTGATGAAAGGGGATACTGGTCTGAAAATAAGCAAGTAAGTAAAAGCAAATAAGAGAATATAGCTTTATAGAAAAAAGTGTCTATAGAATTATAAGAACAGGTAATGAGGTGGGTTTAATCTGACTACAGGTTATAACATAAAATTTTTTTTTAAATCAGAATAGTGAGAAATAGTATATAGAATGTTTTTATGAATCATGGAATCAACAAATAAACTTTGTATTTCATCTGTCATGTCCATTTTTAGGTAACTATATTCAAATATTGTTGATAATGATGATAATAGAAATAAAAACAGGAGGAAGAAAAAATATATAAATGTATACCAAATATTATTTGCAAAGTCCTATGATAGGCATTTTACTTTTTTGTTATGTTTTTGGTGTGAAGGACAATAATGGAAAAGCTAAAAATAGAAATCTATAAGGTTTTATGAGTTACATTTTTTGTTGATACTTAAGCACTGACTACACTTTTATTCCTTGGAGATCTAATAAATATTTTTCATCTTTCTGAATTATATGTCAATTTTGATTTCCAGTAAAGAAAGAATTTTGCCAGAACTCTAACATGTACATAAATATCTAACATGTATATGAATATATAATTGTAACAGTCTATATACTGAAGACAGTATACATTTTCATTACATGAATTACAATCAGATTATTTAAAGATCTTTAAGTTAAAATAGACTTAAACCATTTTGAAAATTTTCTAAATAGTTTCACCTTCTTTCATTTTTATCTAAATCATAGTAAAAAATAATTAAGAATTCTAGCACATTGCTGACAGAAATAGGCCCTTTCCAACAGAACAAAAGGACTTCTCAGAAGTAACTTTCAGAAACAAAGACCTCAAGGTCAAAGTACTGTCATTTAACTTGAATTTTCAACACATCTTAAGGAATTATTTTTCTTCAATTGCCACCCACATGCCATTGATCAGAAACCTTTATTTTGTGCCCCCAGATTTTCTAAAGTTTTGCTTTTACAACTAAACATGCTCTAAGCAGCCTAAGGTACATTTAACATTTAACTATTCAACTTCCAGAAGAAGAGGGTTCAATATAAATGATACAAATATTAATGGAACAGTAAATTAATGGAATTGTAGTTGAGGGAAATGCTTCCAAATAATACATTTTTAAGAAAGGCTGGGAACTATAGTGATACACTACAGAAATAAGTTAAGTGCAATGCTTTGTAAACTTGAATCCCTTTATAAATGTTGGAGAGAAAGTTTTAATACCCAATTTACATTTTTTTTTCACCAGGAATCAATTAAAACAAAATTTCTCTGATATATTTTAAGTCTTCTATATATTCTAATTTCTTGGTAGTTTTTTTTCTAGCACGGATCATTCACTAGAAGCCTGAAGTACTCATATAAAATAATAAATATTGCTTGTAGACATGCAGATGACTTCAAATATTTCTGCACTTCACGGTGAATTGCTCGTTCACCTGAGTGTTTAACGGTGTCAATGTGCTCGACATTATCATATTTAATTGAATAGTTCAACAAGATAATATGCCAGGGCACACACCATTCTGTGAAATCATTCAATGCATTAGACTCACAATAAATAAAGCAACACTTAAATACGATACAGGGGACTCAGAGAAAATTATACAAAAAAGAAGAAAGGGAAATAAAGTGGGGGAATTTTGAGAGATAAAGAGAAGAGATTTCTGAATTCTGATTAACACCTATTCTTAAGCCTCATTTTCTTGAATGAAACTAAGAGCAAAAATAATTCATGAGAAGAAAAGAGACTATGTTTGAATATTATGAGCATGGCAATGGAGCATTGTTTTTGGTTCTTTATTTTAGATCGTGGGTGGTAGACAGACTTTTCCTATAAAGGGCCAAAGAGTAACAATCATATGGCTTTTTGAGTCATATGAAAGCAGGCATTGATAGTATATAAATAAATGAAAATTACTGTGTTCTAATAAAACTTTATATACAAAACAGGTTGTTGGCTTGATTTGGCCCGTGGCCTTATATCACTGAACTCTCACCTAGATAGTAAAGTCAACTTATCATGCTTGAGCTTGAATGGTCTAAAATATCATAGAAAATAGAGTCATTTTTTTAGGGATCCACCAACTTATCTTTAGAGGTCATTCCTTTTCTTTCATGGAGTGACCTGAAGTACAATTTGCATCAGCTCTGTGTAATTGCTTTATGTTTTATGAGTATTTCTAAATAATTTCAAGAATTACATTTTTTAGGCATTTAGCATATTCTAATAATTTTTATTTCTAGATATTTTCTCAGCATTCATTATAGAAAAGAAACTTAAAGGTATTCCCTCACCAATACAGATTTATATTTTCATTATGCTGAATACCTCTTTATCAAGTAAAGTAGAGGAAAGTTCAAATGCAAATAAAAGTTCCAACCAACACAAAAATAACATAATGTGTTAGTCTTTTCTTTTAGAATATTTTTTAAAATTTCAAATTATGCAAATTAATCATATTCTATTATCAAAATTACTAAGATAATATATTATGGAATTGCATCAGAATGATCTTTATTCATTCTATGGATATCAATTAAGAACAATATTTTTAATATTGTCAGAATTGTTAACTTCTACTGGGCTATGAATCACAATAATAGCATCTCTATGTTTCTCATTCCTGGGACCAAGACAGGTGCTCCTACAGATTCTTCCTGAAGTTGCTGAAGGCTTAGGAATCTGAGAGACCAGGGCTTGCATTCCAAGTTTTTTTTTGCTGGCTAATGTGTAACTTTGGATAGATTATTTATTATCTACAAACTTCATTCTTCCAGGAACATAAAATGATTACAACAATGTAGATGACTGTTGCTGAGGATTAAGAAAAGTAAACATCTTGGCCCACAGTTGGAGTTCACTATATGTTAATTCCCTTTCCTTCTTTTCCTATCCTAAATGGATGCTTCTTAGAGTGCAAAAATATCAGAAATCCTTTTTATCAGAGAACAGCTGGTACAGAAAAAAAAGCCAGTGGGAATAAAACCATTTAAAAGAGGGATGAAAATTTTATTGTAATTAATCAGGGGTCAGTGGACTAATTGGAACTTTACTTTGAAAAATGTAATTAAAATTATGGATATAATTTTATCTTATATTTAACAAAATAAATTTAATCGTATAAGTAAATCATGTGCTAATTCTGATAACAAAAGAAAGGATTATGTTTATGGAGAGAGAGGTATAACATTTTGGATAAAATATATGATAAATGTGACATGATGTAAATGAAGTCATTCTCTTTACATTTCAAGTTTTTAGCCCAAAAAGCACTATTTTGAAAAAGGTATTACTAAACATTCACAACAAAGAGTTCTCCAAAATAAATAATGGATAAAGCTTAAGAAAATAGGAACTAGTTGTCACCCAATTTTAGGGTGTACCCCTATTTCAGATACTCCACATATCCTATTTTGGCCTAACATCAAATTTTCTTAATTGAAACAGTACAATGTTAGATTAAAAAAAAAAAAAAGAAACTTCTGTAAATGTTAGGTAGAAATAGTTTGTTATTATTATATGCAAACTGTGGGAAAAGCCACTTGAAAGAATTTTATTACTGAATTGTCTTTTGAAGATATTAAAAAGTATTGGAAAAATGTATGAAATGATGTTTCTATAATTGTGCTTATAAACCCATACTTGGCTGTAATGATATGATCCATAATTAACCTTATTAATATAATAAGCAAGGACCTTAAATATAATCCACAGCTTTCTCAGAAGAATTAATTTCATTCTTAAAAAATGACCTTTTTAAGACCATATAGCTTATAAATAATATTTCTTAATGGATTTTCAAAATTGGCACAATTGTTATAAAATAGCAGGGTGGTTATAAAGTTGAAAATGAAGTTTAAAAGTATGGTATAGACATGAAACACAGTTACAGTGTTTAAGTCTTGGACTTATAACACATATGATTAGAGTACTTTAAGATCACATAATACAATGTATGCTGCATTCTCCATGGATATTTATATTTTTTTTTGTTAGTGCATGCCATTGCACATAAATTTTGACACATTATAAACAGACTAAGAAACTACTTGCTGTCACAATGAGTAGTCTGCTACTCAAAGTTACAGTATTTATTTAGACATTAAATCAGTCCTCACTCAGTGAATTGGAAATTCAATTATAGTAAAAGCAACAGGTTTGGTGACTCTTTCTGTGATTATATCTTGCATAAATATCTGTCTAAATCACAAATAACTATCATTTTCCTAAATAAGTGACTATATTAGGCAACTTATTGTCCACTTACTCAAGTTAAACTAGTATCATGTAAGTATTTTCAAAAATACGTAAATGGAATGAAACCTCTAATTTAAAATATAAGTTAAATCAGTGGAACTCTATGCTTTTTAATATGTATTAACCACATAATCATGAATCAAGTTTGAACTAGATCTTACAAATATAAAAGTATAACTTTCAGGAGGTATCTAAAATTATACAAGGATTCTTATAGAAGCATTAAAATAATATGCCACTTTATGCTACTTAAAAAGTCTGAAATTTTCAATAAAATGTGGACTACAAAAAGGAGAAAATTTTCTTAATCATTTTCATTGTCAAGAAGTTGACTGATGAAAATTCATATATACATACTACCAATGCAAGATTAAAGAAACAGCATTATTTTTGCTAGCTGATAGAACTTGAGATAATCTTGAATTAGGAGATTCATGAGTAAAATTTGAGAAGAATGGATCAGGAAATATCTTTCTACACTGAATATGGCCTCAACTGAGGATAAGCAAAATTCACTGATATCTGAGAATAGTTTTAACTCATGTGAGGGTGACGATACTATCTGATAGTTGAAATAAAGCTTTCAGGAAAAAATAAAAATGAAATTGTTTGGCAGTCTTTAAATGATTCAGGCCATACAGTGAAGTCATGTCCACCCAGCATAAACCAATTAGTTAGTAGCCAACATCTAGAAGACTGATCATCTGGCATTCCTCTGCATGCTTCTGTTCTGTGGATACAGCCCTTATTCTCTAACACACAACTCCCTGTTCAAAAACAAACTTGTCACTACAAATTCAGCATTCTATTCCAAGAATCTTTTAGAGTAAGTTTCCTTCTGTTGTTGTGGAAAACAAAACTGCATTATTGAGCAGTTTTTATGTAAGAATGTTTTCTCTGTTGTAATAAATGATCATTTTAAATGTCAGAACTTTATGGTCCATTGATTATAGAGGTCCATAATCCTCAATACTGCAGCCTCCATTATTCTATTACTGTCACTTTTCTTAGCCCCTGCACCTGAGTCTCAAAAAATAGCAAAGAAGAAAAATAGCTAAAAGTCCATGGGACAGTCTGAAAAAAAAAAAGTGAAAAAAAAAATAGGATAATTTAATAGTAAACTATAATTGGAAATCATTCACATTGTAACCTGTTTTGAAATATAAGCTTTTTGAGGGTAAGACTGTGTTCTTAAATAATAGCATATATTTGTATTTATATAAAACAAAAAAAATTTAATAAGTTGTTCTGCTTATTTATATATAAAATATAAGTATATAGTTTCATGATTGTATCTGCTTGTTTATTATGAATGTTGGCTTTAAAGCCAATACATTTCTGTGTCAAATAAGCACAGATGACACTTCGGTCTGTTTCACGTCCCCATGGGCCTTATGATGGCTTTCTGCATGCCACATAACAGTCTCTGTGACATTCAGACTTGGATGTCATCCAACTTTTTAAAGCTAAATGTAGACAAGACTAAATTATTACTCATAGGGTTCCCTCAACATCAATCTTTATATTTCTTTTTAGTTCTTCCCTCTGACATCTAGTATATCCTCCTCAGTATCTCAGGGCTCATAACACTGAACTTATTTTAGATTCTGAGCTTTGTTTTTGATGTCCATATTAATCAGGTGGCAAAGGCATCTTATTATCATCTAGAAGCCTTTCTTGGATATATCTCACTGAGTCTCCAGGGGACAGAAAAATCCTCGGATGTGCTTCCATTATTTCTTGCTAGGATTACCGTAATTCATTACATTCTGGTCTACCTGTCAACTCTACTCTTAGCTGCTTACAGCAAGTGCAGACTCTGGTAATGTGTGAAGGCATACAAAAACTAGAATATCGGATCATATTATTTCAGCATAAAAGAAATTCTGCTTGCCTTTAGGACAGCTGTAAATTGTGTTTAAACCTTTATTCCATACAAACATGACAGGTTTCTGAACTAAAGTCAAGTGACTTGTTATCACTAATTGCTATTTTTCTTTAAAAAAAAGTGCCACACTTTGAAAGTATTCATTCTAAAAGCAAGTTTACCTCACAGAAAACATAATAGTTATGAACTAAAAGGTTGAATAATTAACATTTTATAAATTGACTCCCATTTTTTATGAACTTGGGAAGAGGGCTTATTACAACAAAGAATCTTATTAAAAATCACATATTTTGTAATGCAAGTAATCACACTTATGTTTATTTGTATGGAAAATTTGAATGTTAATAGTACGGTATTAGGTTTAAAAAGTCAAGGAACATCCACACTGATGTTGTAACAAGAAACAACCACCTATATTTAAGTCTTGCCAGGAATAAGTCCCCCAGAAAAGCTAGCAATGCAGGGGCAGATTTACAATATTGTTCCTCATCAAGCAACTCATAGAAATTGATCAAAGTGAACAATAAAACATACCATAATTATATTTCAGATGGTTAATTTGCATATTTACATTTCTTTGTTCTGGGGCTTGTTTCACCATTCTACGTTCTTTTATACATTTTAAGCTGTTTCAGTTTCAAAGGATAATCATCAAAAATCTCCCCCTTATGAGACTAAAACCCTTTGCTTGCTTTACTTTCTATATCAAAGCTGACATATAAGGTTCACGAATGTGGCAAAATGAATCAGTCTCTACATCAAATCCATCAAAGGTATAAAAAATTAGAAGGCAAAAGACATGCTAAACTTTCTCTATGTCCCTATCACTTAACAATTTCCAATATTTACCAGACCTATTGAAGGCAGTTCCTATGTTAGACTTCTAATATATTAATATAAGCATGTTGCTATGCAACATTTGTCTGTCAAAAACACTTGCCCGGGCAATAAACCTGAAAAACGCTAATATCTCCCAGGGTCATTACTTGCTTTAGGAATTGGAAGATTAAAAAGAGGCAAAAAAGCAAAGTGCTTATTCTTGCTAATATTCAGGACAGATGGTGGATGGCCATGGACAATGTCGAGAACAAGAAGAATCTTGAAACTAAAATCATCCTTGAGGAAAAAAACAAAACAAAACATTGAACCCCTCTTGAAAATCAATGATGACCTATTATCTAAAAACTCTACCTGTTATCCAATTTTTCAGTTGACTACGTAGCAGGTAGGCAGGAAACTGGAAGACTGACCCCTTAATATTTTTTTCAAAATAAATGTAAAAGTCTTCTATAGTAGTAATAATCAGCACAGTGTCTTATAGTAATGAAAATCTTATCTTCTGTAATTTCGTATCCAATAGTATCCTCTCCTCTTATGAATAGTGTCCTTCAATTACATCCCTTACAATCTCCAAAAAAGTGAACAATTGCAACAGTAAAAGAGGAGGCAGCCCCTTATTTCACTATAGACACTTTTCCTTGTGTTCCTCCATCTTTAGCACCATCCTTGATTGGCAGCAAGGTTGTTATGTTTCCAATTTTCAGTTAATCATAAAGGTTTCTTCCCCTATGATGTGAATCCAAAACATATCCACTAAGATATTTTGAAAATTCCACATACTTGAAAGGGATTTCCTGAATATAAGAACTAAGCAGTTTCCTTTCCTCAAGACATCAGAAAACACTAGAAATTCTTACATTGCAAACAAATTTGCAATGTTCATTCATTCATTTCTTCATTTGTTAATAAACACTATGTATTAATATTAGACTATCTACAAGACAACCTAAGTATATATTTAATGTGCTATTAGAGAAACCACTAAAAATATGAAAAAAATGTAATGTTTACCATGATATTTACTCAAAACAGTCATCATGATAAAGATTTTTGTAATACTTCAAATATTTTTTGCCGTTCATATATATTAAACTTAATATTTGATGGAGGAGGGCTCTATCCCCCTATTAATTCTGATGGCTTCTAGAGTTTTCATCTAGACCTGTAGATACTATCTCAAGAGCTGGATATAATACTGTGAATTAAACATGTCAAGTCCCTGTCCTCAAGAATATTGAAAATTAAATAAAAATTATTACAAATTGTGAAAAATGCCATAAAATAATAATGGAAGATGATAAACCATCATTAGATGCAATAGTTACAAAGGCCTCACTGCAGATACAACATTTAATCTGATAACTGAAGTATGATGATAAACTTGCCTCTCAAAGAGATGGGGCAATAGCATCCTGGAAGTTGTAGGAGCCAGAGTAAAAGTCCAAAGAAGAGAAGGGGCTTGAAATTATCAAGGAAAAGAAAACAGAATAGTGTGATCATAGTATAGTGACTGAGTAATACGAGGGTCAAAATGAGTTTGGAGGGGGAGGCAAAAGAACAAATGAAGACCCATGAACTAAATAAAGTTGTGATAAGTAGTTCCAATATCATTGGAATAGAAATAAAAAGTATTGAAAAATTTAGCAGGAAAGACAAAGTAACATGATCTATGTTCTTAACAAATCATTCTGGCTGCTCAGTATAGATTTGAGAAATAATACAGATGAGGATCCTCAATTTCTAGTTTGATAAATTGAGTGGATGATTGTTTCTTAAGAAACAGTGAAGCTCCTGAGATTAAGAATGTGAAAGAGGAAGATAAATGAAATAGGTAACAATACACAAAACTTTCCTTTGGACATATTAAGTTTGAGATGTTTATGAGTCATTCAAGAAGAAATATCTAGTAGACAGTTTAGATATAGAAGTCTGGAACTTAAAATATCAGAGCTTAATATATAACTTTAGGAGTCAAGAGCATATACAGTAAGATTTAATACCAAAGTTCTGGAGATCAGGGAGCAAGTTGAGATAGAGAAGAGATAAGAGATCTAGACCAATCTCAGGGTACTCCATTATTTAGCAGCCAGGAAAAAATATTGATTACTAAGATAGGAAAAGAGGCAGGAAAAATGAAGTTGAGTGAGGAGAGTGTTTCAAGAAAGGAGCGGTCGAATGTTGCTATAAACCTAAAGAAAATAAGAGGTGAGAATTGTCCATTACTGTTATCAGAGACAAGAGCAGTTAACAGTGGCATTGTGGAGATGGAAATCAGAAGGGGGATTGGTGTTAGATAAATTGTGGGTAAGAAAGAGGAAATATATCATGTTAGGTTTATTCCCTACATTAGAACTAATTATGTCAAAGCAAGATAAATGTAAATGAAACTAAAAACTAAATAGAAAGGTCATGTTATTGCAAAATATTAAATAAAAGCATTAAGTGGAGGTTGCCTATTTTACATGCTTATGCTACCCAGTTCTGTACAGTACTCTAAGTTGACTTTTAGGAATTTAAATACATAAGAGTACAAAAGAACTTAAATTCATTTGACTTATTTTTCAGATAATAGCATTTAAGCATGAGCAAACAACAAAAAAGAGCCTATAAACTATTTTTGCAAAAAAAAAAATCTGCAATAAAAAGAAAATAAATATGATGTGACATATATAGATAAAGAATATATTGCCTAATAATACAAAATTTCAGATGATAAGTACTGAGCACTCTCAGGAAAATGAAAACTTAGACTCCATATTTTAAAAAGATAAAAGTAGAAATAGACTAAATGAAAAGTAAGTTGGAGGAGCTAAAAAAAATATTTTAAGGAAATTATGTCATCATAAAAATTTAAACATTATTAGAAACAGTCCACTGAAGAATCAACAATGCTTAAAACTGAACCTATGGATGTGGAGAACAAGCTTAAGAAAAGTACAAGCAAAAATAAATTGGCAAAATCAATCAGAAAGAAGAGTATACAACTAGATCTAAAAAATACAGCCAGCCCCCTCCATACCCATGGATTCCACGTCTGCAGATTCACCCAACTGTGGATCAAAAATATTTTTTTAAATGTTATGTTGTTGCTGATGTGTATAGTACTACTGCAGTTTGGTCTACAATGATTGTGTCTGTACTGAATATGTACAGACTTTTTTATTCTTGTCCTTGTTCCCTAAACAATAGAGTATAACAACTATTAACAAGCATTTACATAGTATTAGGTGTTATAAGTAATCTACAGATGATTTAAAGTATTTGGGAGGATGTGCATTATTAGATTAAATACTAAGCAATTTTACATAAAGGACTTGAGCTTCTGTAGATATTGGTATATTTGTAGGGCATCTTGGAACCAATCCCCTACAGATACTGAAGGACAGCTGTACAGAATTTGTGTTTCTGAAGAAGAGAATGAAATAGAAAATATGCTCAACTGCATAACAAATGCAAGGCCGTTTCATAAGTATGGGGTCTTCTAATTATGCAACAATATTTTCACTTAAGATTCTTTCCACAAATCTGTTTGCAGCTTCAAGTGAAAAGAAATTATTGAAATGTGTCTGGATATATATAGGTATCAAAAACTGGCTACAGTTTTATAGTTTATGAAAGGGGTATTCGAAAAGCAGGTAATTTCTTCCTCTTTTAGAATTTTCTTAATGAAAAGTTAGAATTAACCAAAATTTAAAATTCCAAATTATAATATAATTGAGCCAGTAACTACTCTGCCCTAACCTGTCTTTATTGCTAGATTAATATTTACTGTTGCGAATTTCTAAATCTAAGATGATATGGTTTAAAACTGGAAGTGCTAATAGCCTTAATTTATTATTGCTATTTTTTTGCTAATAGCTTTTAGTTAGTGAGAATATTAGGACATAAAAATTTGGTTAGATAATAACTGAAGATGACAACTACATCCAAACCTTCAAATATCTTGCAACTCTCTTGTTACCAGAGAAAATGGCTGAGAGAGAAAAACAAAACAAAACAAAAATTTAAATTTAACAACACAAAAAAACTTTTACTATTTAGACAAGCAAACTATAAAGGAAATTTTTAATTACTTATAAAGTTTTTATACCAAAGCCTTATAAAAATAAGTGATTCAGAAAATTTACTTCTTTAATTAGAGTGTCAAAGTTCTTAAAATAATAGCATACATAATCTAACAATATATTGAAATATAATCCAAAATAAATAAAAAAATAATAATTCCAGTAATTCAAAGACCATTCATTCCTCAATAGGTCAGAGAATAAGACTATATGATAATCTCGAAAGAGGTCTAAAATGTAATGGCTAAAATTTAAGATCCACTCTGGAATTTAAAAAAAATTTTTTTTGATGCTACTTAAAAAGCAATAAGATTTAGTTATGCCAAATCCATCATAACAAAGAATAAGAAAAAAGTTATACTTTCATATTCTTTTATACAAAGCTATCAAAACAATTCAACATGAACATAAAAGCAACAACACAACATATATATTAGAAATGAAGAGGCCAAATTATCATTAGCAAATAATGATTCGTCTATCTAAAAAAAACTAACAGGCAAAAAACATTAAAAGAATTAGAGATTTTATGATCATCAAACTAATAGTTGACAGACAATGACTTTCTTACATAACAGTGAATGCCAATTATAAAATATAAAATGAAAATAATAATTCTCATTGGTCACAAATATGTAAAAATATTAAATTTCTCAAAATAAATTATATGTATAATTTATGTACATATATATGTATATATATATACACACACCTATCTCAAATACCTTGCAACCTTCCAGAGTTATTTTAAATATCACTTTAGACTTTAGTAGTAAAAGCTGCAAAGCACTTAGTAAGTGTAAAGTATTAACTACAAATTCAAAACCTGAACTATAATTACAAATAAAATTTGTAATTTCAGATGAATAAAACAGTCAGAAATACATTCTTCAAATTTCAAATGGTATTTAACTCAGATTAGAAGTAGAAAACTGAAAATAATGTTTGTGATTTTTTTCTCCTAAATTTTAATGAAACTTTTATGTTGAGAAATATGTAAAGAAATGATGTAAAATTAACTTAAGGGCATAAAATAGTATAAATGGAGATATAAATTTTTGTTTTTAAACAGTCAATCTAAACATCTCAAATTGGCAATTCTAATCAAAATTCTAATAGATTTTTTAAATATGTTTTCTCGAGCCGAAAGAAAACCACACAAGCCTATTAATACTGCTTATTTCTGGAAGGGGGGCAGATACAATTGGATAAGTCCCCACTACCAAGCGGATAATGACTAACATGTTATATATACTTAGTACAAAAACAATGTATTAACTATGTTAAAACCTATTTTAAAATTTTACTGACTCTCATCTGACAAGACATTTTAAGAGCCTTAAAAATGCTCATTTCTCTTGATGCAGTAATTTCTCTACTAAGAATATTTCTTGAGAAGTAATTACAGATACTTTCAATTACTTATGTATAAGAATGTTAATTGTAGGATTATTTATAGGAGCAAAAAATTTGAGGCAACATTCTACCAACAGGGAGTTAGCTAAATATATTTTATAAAATTTTATTTATACATATGTGAGCATAATACAAATATTTAATGTATTTCTATGTATATGTATAATAGATAATATATAAAAGGTATTTCTATGAAGACATTAAAAGCCATGTAGACATGTTTTAGAGAGAATATGCAATCCTTTGTTCTACATGATGCAAATATTTTCTCAGTTTATTATTGCTTTCCTTTCTATTTGTGACACATTTATTCTACTTTAAACTATATGAAGAGATACTAGAATTAACAATACCAAATAATTAACAGTGAGCCAGTAGATATAATTTACATGACTTTACTTTCAGATTGAAATGTTTATACATTCTACATATCCTCTATGATGAAAAGTTAAATAAAGTAAAATAAGTTATTAAAAAATAAAATTCAGTTTTGTTTAATATGTTTTATCTATGTAGTTTGCACAGAGAATTCTAAATTGACTAGAATAGCATATGTGTAAACATAAAGTATATATTCTTCAAGAAGGCATGCTTCTCAGAATATTGTGACATGGGATAAGAGATTATATTTATTATTTTTTAAAGTAGGAAATAGAAATAAGAATTTTAGTGATTTCTGCCCTGAACATATTTCTGAAAGTTACTAATGATATTTTCTTTTCTAATGTGTCACTATAACATATCATATACAAAGTAGAGTATATATATTTTTATAATATTTTCAGAAATTCGAAGTGTTAAAGAGATAACTATTATTAATCACTTTCCAATATGGGTTCTCTCCAATATAATTAAACTTCAATAGATAGATATTCTATAAAATAATTTAATTTCTTTTATTTATTTTCACATTTAGCTGTCTCAAATACACTTTCCTTATAACGTAAGTTGGAATGAGAGAGTTTTTGTTTTCTTTTGTTGTGTTTGGCTGCTTTTTCATATGAGCTGTTTGAAAATAATTCTAAAATAAAACTTTCATTGTGGTCAAGTTATTCCTATTATCTTTCCATAGTGCCAGACATGCAAAAAAAAAAAAAATCCATTGCTATTTTAACATTCATATTAAAGAGTAAAAAGACCTTTCCAAAAGGTGAGAGCTTGCCTTTGGTACTGTTAGTTAAATGTCATATTTTCCTCAAGAAATAGGAGTCACCTTTTTTAATACAGTTGATGATAGTGGCATCTGCTACCCATTCCAAATTTAGAAAACCAAAAAGTTTTTTCTATCTTTCATATAGATAATTTGGCTTGCATATCAAATATAAAAGCTGACTCACTTTTTTCTCTCCACTCAATTAATTTCAAACTTAGTTTAAGTTTAGTTATATTAGTTAGAAAACTTTTGGTTGGAAGCAACAGAAACCCAGCTCTTAACAGTTTAAGGTAAAAACATAATTTAATAAAGACATGAGATATCTCACTGACCCCAAAGATAACAATGGTGCAGGACCTCAGGAAAAACTAAAACGAGCAATGTTCTCTCTTTCTCTCTTTCTCTCTGAAGTTCTGCTTCATTTTTCTATCTTTCTGTCATTGCTTCTTCATCTTCTCTGGTCTACATGCCAGGACCCATGGTCATACAACTGATACTAACAGTCCAGACCTCTAATGAGAGCATGATGCTCTCAACCCCTAGTTCTAAACTCCTGGATAAGGACTCAGTGTTCCATATCTGGCCAGTTTCTCATCACAAACAAGTTAACTGGGGTCACATGATTCACCCTGCTGCTACAGTATGAATGGCAGGACTAGGGAAGTCATACACTTAGAAACTAAGTGGAGTTTAATAGTCCAACAAAATAAGGATATTCATTGTGTTAGTGCCCTACCTAGACTTTGGTAGCAAAACATTTACTTTGAATAAGATGGAAGTAGAATGCTTTTGTTCGTTAATCTCATGAGAAGTCAGTTTCTATTCCTAAAAGAAGTATTGATCTTAGCCAGTTTCTTTATTCTTTCTCCAGTGTCAATTATGCTGGCCCATGCCTAGTTTAATCCTTCTTCTTTGCTAGTGACTCCTGACATGTGGTTAAACAAAAGATAAATCTTTGACAATCATGACAAGTGATATTATCATTTGAAAGTCTCTCTCAAGCCCTAGAATATCCTGGTTTCCTTATCATCATTAAAACCTTTGGCCAGGTCACCTATATCGTAAGCTAAGCAAACAGAGTCTACCCATGTGTCCTCACACTCTCCTTGGTATCACTAAACATATAATCAAATTTACAGGATTACTTATTCATATAAATGAAGGTAATTTTGAGTTTGTATGTTCCCACAGTTCTAATTCAGGAAATGACAACTTTAGTATTTCACAGACTAGAAGGAAATCATCAAGAATAATTACATTTTAGAACCTACCACAATCTATCACCACATCCAAATACCCCACGACATCAGTATGCTATTCACAAGTTTACTTCTTTCACAGGCCCACAGTTAAAGATTTCAAGTCCAGTTCTGCTATGTAATGTAATCTTGGCCAAGTTACTTAACCTTTCTGAATCTACAAATCTTATCTACAAAAAGAGGCTTATTATATCTAACTCCAAGTGTTGTAAGGATTAAATAGGATAATGTGTACAATGCTATAAGCACAGTTTTCTTTTTAATAAACACTAGTTTTCATCACACTCAACCCAACAACCCTCAAGGACTAGAGGTCCAGGTTGGTCCTGGGATGATA
Source organism: Eidolon dupreanum (assembly GCA_028627145.1). NCBI lineage: Eukaryota > Metazoa > Chordata > Mammalia > Chiroptera > Pteropodidae > Eidolon > Eidolon dupreanum. The sequence goes on along the minus strand of CM053502.1, from coordinate 128,746,273 downwards.
GATGCAACCAGGCTAACTGATGGGATTCAGAAAGTCAGCCTCCATGAGATCATCTTCATACCAGGAAGAGTAGCTCCATCTCTCCTGGCCTGAAGAAGCTGCTGATTATCACAGCCTCCCTTCACTTTCCCCTATACTCCACCCTGATGCAAGTTGGCACTTCTAACATAAGATTCAACTACAGAGGTAAGTGACGGATATGTTTGAGCTGAGTAGCATATAAATTGCCTCTCAGATAATTAAAAGTGATTAAAAATTAGGACAAGAAAAGATCCCAAGGAAGTAAGCTAAAATGATGATACATTAAAATAGTGAAAGTATAAATGCTTTATTTAATTTTTTTGCTTTCTATGTAGTTATATTACTTTCAGGATGAAAAATAAATTTTATTTACATTGGAAATAACCAGGAACAAAACAGCAGTTTTAGAGTATTTACTAAAAAAACAAACAAACAAACAAAAAAACATAAAAAAACATAAAAAGCCTAAATGCCTAGCCACAGAAGATGAATAAAATATTTTTTTAGTATATTCACCAAATGAATTACTGTGCACACATTAAAAATGATAATATAGATTTATATTCATTAAAATAAGATAAAATTCTTAAAAACAAGTTATGTATCAGTATGACTCAATTTAAAAAATAAAAAAAGGTATGTACATGAGAAAGCAAAGAAAAATTATCAGGGAGTTTATTTACCAAATATGTGAAATTCAGGATTTTACTTTGCATGACTGTCTTTATAGTTTTTACATCATCTATGTATTTCAAAATATGATTGTAATATTTTAACTAAAATCAAATTAAGCCATTAACAATTTAAAAAGAAAAAAAAGGTAAACTTTGGCCTCACCTCTTAATCCTCCAAGAGCCCTTCTTTTTAGTACCATTATATGCAGCCTGGCTGCTGCCTTACCTTCCTGCTGCCTTACCTTCCTGCTGCCTTTCTCTTTAGTCCTAACCTAGGCTTAAAGAGCATGTTCTCAGCTTACCCCCAGTCCGGACTGCTTTAGTCTCTGGTCTCTGAACCCAAGTGATCTAGCAGAACATCTCTTGCCTGAATTTCTGCTTCTACCTGCTGGAAGGTGTCCTAGACTTTTCTACCTTTTTGATCCAGCACCTCTACCCAACCCCCACGCGCCTGGCACATCCTCTTGGAGGAGTGCTGGCCAGAGCCTTTTATAACATGAAACAAAAATGTTTTTCTAAAGTATCCTTTAAATGCTTTAATTTCTCAAGAAATAACATTATTATCAGATTACTCCCTTCCTTCCTACAAGCCTTTCTCTTGCAGTGTTTGCAGAACATACATTTATGGCATTAGAATCAGTTTCTTTTTTTATTTCAAATTAAATGATATTCCTAAGAATGAATAAATCTTCACTAAAATAAGCACCACTGGTAAAGTATATATCATATGGGTATATAATAAAATATATATTTTATAACACTGACAATGACTCTTGTTTTTCTTATTCTTTAAAGCATTTAGTTTTGCTAGCAGCAACCTTAGTTGAGTTTGCAACGACAGAGCACACTGCTGGGTCCTTGCTGCTGTTCTTGAATCTGCTGGGACAAGCCAACTAAAGTTGCTCCAGGACTTCCCACAAATCTTTGGTTTTTGGGTATAGTCCACCTCTCTTTGATATACCTATCTATAGGGGGGACAGGCTTTAACTCTGTACCCCTCATCTGGCAAGGAAGCCACTCTTGAAGCCTTAGTCAATGCAAGACTGCATTAGAATTTGCTTGCACTTTATTAACATTCTTTTCTCTTGATAGTTTCATTTGTCTGGAGGGGGAAAAATGTGTCCATCTCTAATTATGGAACTTGAAATTGCCCTTCATTGGTATACAAGGGATGAATTCTAAATTTCTAAAATTAGGAAATTTGATGCTTAGTCTATTGTACCTTAAGGAAATGAGGAAAATATCACAGGTACAGTCCTGAACGTTTTCTATAATTTATTTTACTAAAGTTCCACAATAAGCCTGTGAGGAAAACATTATTATACCTATTTTACAGATGTGATCATGTGGTAGGTGAGAAGCAAAAATAGAATTTGAATAGCAGCCTGTTTGATCAGGAATTTATACCCTTTCAAAACACCATTCTCCCTATAGTTACATAAACTATTTGTTCCTATACTTAATACTTTGACCATATTTTTTAATTGTCTGAACTCCTTTTCTTTATTTGAATTTGACTTGTCAAATCAGTCAGCAAAATTAAGGTTCTCAGTGGGTGTTATCAGAGGCTAATTGAGGACCAAACTGCATTGGTAAACCTGTCACCTGATCACCTCCACCATCCCATCATGAGAATGACCACTCTTAGCATACCTGCCATGTATGCTAGCATTTTATTATGAAATTACCACACATTGTTTTATTTAATCCTCTCAATAATCCCCAAATCTAGTACTATAAACCACAAATTACTACTTGTATCTTTCAGGGTTCTCTAGAGAAACAGAACAATAGAGTCAATAGGAAAGGAGAGGGGGGGGGGAGATATTTTAAGGAATTGGCTCATGGGAATGTGGAAACTAGCAAATCCATAAGGTAAACAGGCAGGCTAGAAATTCAGGCATGATTTCTATGTTATAGTCCTGAGAAAGAATCCTTTCTCCAGGAAACTTCAGTTTATTGGTCTTAAGGCTTCTAAGTGGTTGGATGAGGCCTAGCACCCACATTATCAAGGGTAATTTTCTTCACTTAAAGTCAACTAATTGTAAATGTTAATCACATCTACAAAACAAAAAAAACAAAAAAAATAAAAAGAAAAAGAAAAAAAACACACACAGCACCTAGACTAATGTTTGGCCAAACACCTTAATACCATAGTTTAACCAAGTTGACACATATAATTAATTATCACACTATCCTTTCTAAAATAATGCCTCACTTTTCTTAATAACATACTATAATTAGGCCACATTTACCAGTTTATTTCTCAAGTAGGCCAATTAGCTTTAGCACCCTACCATCTTCACCCTACCTAAATTTCCATCCTTCAAATTCTATCTCACTTCTAAATGTCACCTCTAAATCTGTTTCTATAAATCACTGCCTGCTTTTGATCACAAGATTAACTGATTGTTGTATTACTAGTATTACTAAAACTCACAATAGTGAAAGGTCTGTAGGTTTAACTTGTATACCAAGACAAACACCTTAACCCAAGTCTAGGTCTCTTTAAACCAGATAATCCAAGGCAAAAACTATTACCATTTGATGTTTTAACAGCAATCATTTGCATTTGCCTTTAGAAAACACTTTCAACCATAGTGTTTCATTTAATCAGCAAAATGCAACAGGCATCATTATTTCTCATGTTTTGTAGAAAAGAAAGCAGAATCCAGTAGGCTAAGTGATTTTACTAAGCTCACTAAGAGCTAGTGTGTGAGATGTAAGAGGGCTAGAATCCCAATTCATTCATTCAACCTATAGCACTGAATGCTTATGATATTTTAGGCTCTGGGATGCAGCACTGAACAAACATACAGACCACCCATCCTCACAGAGTCTAATTCCTAGAAAGTATATTTAGACAGCACACAGATAAATAGGTAATACATAGGGTATCAGATGATAAGTGTTTATGAAGAAAAATAAGGTAGGTAGCACTTAGGGTATATGAGTTATGGGGTACAAACTGCAGCACCAAATAAGGTGGTCAGGAAGTTCTCACTGGAAAGGTAGCATCTGGTAAAGGCCTGAAAGTCATAAGTAACCCAACTCTGTGGAAATACTGAAAAAGAAGGTTATTATGCAGAAGAAGGTCCTGGTATAGCAGCTGTCTAGTATATTTGCGAACCACAGTGGAAGCATTACTGCATGGTGCTAACTTAATTTATGCTAATCTGTTATTCCCATCTTCAGATGCCTTTGCTGTAAGATTGTTTTTGGCAAATCTACATGAAAAGTCAAATACAGTTTGCAATATGAAAGCTATAAAATCTACAATTATTATTTTATCTTCAGATATATCTATCACATTGACACTTCTTATATGTCATGATATGAATTTATTCTCACTCATTAATGGTGCTACAAATTAACTGAAGTGACTGGCAACTAAGTACACGGAGCATTAATTTGGCTTTTTTGCCAATGGAGAGAGTGATTGTGGTCTCTAAATTCTTTTCATTTTAGGAAATAATTTAGGCTTGGCAGTGCTTTGTTTAAGATGTATTAAGAAAACCACTTTTAGAAAAACACTGTCTTAAAAGCCCTTAAGAGAAATTTTTTATAATGCAAAGTAAATTTGAACAAAAATTTGCATTTTAAAATTACAACAGCTAACCATATCTACATTACCAGGGTTTCTTGTTTTGTAGGTAGGTTTTCAAAACACATTAATCAATAGTGTCTATGAAAGATGATCATTCATATCATATTATGAGCTTTATTGTATAATGATCATTTATCTAAAATCTGTATTCATGTAATGGTATTTAAGCAATTTTACATTAATAATAGTAGAAAGTCAAGTTGAGTCTAAGTAATATGTTTTAATAATAACATCTTGGTTATTACATATAAAACATGCAAATTGTCATGTACATTCTGCACCTATAGTATAGTGCTTTCTGCCATCTAAGTCACATAAATATTGCAAACGATGTTCAGGTTTACAGCAGTTTGCCTCACATTTCTCATACATTTCATTTTGCTACTATTTCCTTTAAATCACTCCCAAGAAAATGCCCATTCTCTATTTCTTCCTTTTCAATTCAGCCAGATGTCCAAACACCACATAAAAAAACAAAAAACAAAAAATCAGGGATTCCAGTGACAAAAGTCAACCAACTCTATGCACAGAAATATTTAAAAAGAAACTTCTTAAACTGGGATTTAAAAAAAAAATCTTAACTTGGTTAAAGTACACTTTCAGATTTTTCTGTATTTCCAATGAAAACTATGAAGAAGCTACATCAAGCACAATAACGATAAATAGCAAAGAGAAACTTTTAAAAATCCTATTGGTCCTGCAGCCTCCTGCCAGAGTCCCACACAATAGCAAATACTTAGGATGAGAAAGGCTCCAGTGGAGCAACACTAATACATTTGACACAGCTTCCACCCCGTCATTATGCAGAGGAGCCTGTGCTTATCCCTTTGTAAACTGGAGACTCTTTTAACCAGGAATCCCAGGATGAAACAGAACCATTTTCCTCACGGCAAAACAAATCCTTCTCCAGTGAATTTTGTTATTGTTTATTGTTACACTGTTTTATCAGCACTAAACTGTATGAAAGCTTCAATTAGTTCTTGATGAATGATCCCATAAAAGCATGTAGTTTCATTTCCCCTGCCACCAGATATTTCACTGACTGTTATTAAATGAAATATAATTGGGATAAGATTCAGGAAACTTAGAGAAGCTTGGCTTTCAGTTCAACCTAAAATAGTTAGTCATCAGTGTAGCTGAATTACTTTAGATGCACTGTACATATAAATTCCCATTGATTGATCCTGGGGAGAACATAGAAGCACTAAATACAGTCTTATGTACAATCTCTGTCCTCTGGTAAGGATAAAGGCCTATGGTGAGGTACTGAGTTCAGTGCTAGGTCAAAGAGTTATCGCCAGAGAGGGCAAAAAGCATCTGTATCAATCAGACTCTGCACAATAGAATATGTCCATGTTATGTGTTACATAGCACCTATTGCATTGTTCCAGCAATAGATGAAAGCCATCAGTTTTCTTCTTTCTCCTTAGCATAGGAATCCTAATTTTTAGCTAGGCATATTGATGTATAGAATAAAAGGCTAACTTCTCTGGCTGCCTTGTATGCGATCACACTGAAGCCAAGGAAATATAGAATTGGTGTATGAGATTTCTGAAAAACCTGGTTAAAGGGAGCTGACTCAGCAGAATTTTTAAATAAAACTTTCTACTTTTCTTCCTTATTCTGGCCTTCAATGCAGAAGTAAAAAGTGGATCTTCAGCAGCTACCTTGGATCAGGATGTGACTTTAAGATGAAAATCATATGGTAGAATATTAGTGCAGAAATACAGAAGCCTGAGTGCCTGAAGACATTCTGGTACTATCATCTAAGCCTTGCACTGCTGTCCTAGGTCTTAATTTATGAATGAGACTTGATCTTTTGATTAACACACTGTTATAGGAAACAACTTAACTATAACTGAGACAACTGGAGATTGTTAGTACATTTTTAAATAATGGAATATCACTACTATGTTTTGGTCATTCTGCGAAGCATTTTGATGCACTATTACATTTCATCTTGAACACAGACCTATAAGGTAGCTATTGATCTTATCTCCACTCTACAGATGAAAAAACTAAATCACAAAGCCATTCAGCACGTAGCCTGGTTGGTGGTGAGGGGCTGGAGGAGAAGACAGGGAAGAGAATTCATATATTCGATGTTTGTTTCTTTAATGCAATGAATAATACTTTTGTACTTATATCATGTGCCAAAGACTGTTCTAAGTGCTTGAAATACATAAATGAATAAAACAAAGATCCCTGGCCTCATGAAGCAATTATTCTAGGACAGTCTCAAGATTTCTTGAACAGAGGTTTACAAAGTGTGGTCTGTGGACACCCTTGAGAATACTAGATACTTTCAGTGGGTACACAGGTCAAAACTGTTGTCATAATAATACTAAGATATCACTTGATGTTTTCACTGTGTTCACAATTGCACTGATGGTACAAAAACCAATGATGGATAAATTGCTGGCAGTTTGCACCAAACCACAAGTAGTTATAGTATTTCTTACTACCATAGATCCACAGTTTATAAATACTTTAACTACTTAATTAAATAAATAATGTCTTTGAAGAATGTCTTTGGTAAAGCAGTAAAAAATTGTAATTTTATTAAGTCTTGAATCTTGAGTACACATCATTTTCCTATCCCATGTGATGAAATGGGAAGTATTCAGAACTTAACTTCTGCTGTACACCGAAGTATGATGGTTATCTGGAAGAAAAGCACTTGTGCAATCGAATCATAAGCTGAACTGGCCAGTTTTTCATAGAATATTATTTTATTTGAAAGAATTACTGACAAACTATGGTTATTCAGACATGAATATTTGGCAGATATTATAAAAAATGATTGTACTAAATTTGTCAGAGGAAGAAACCAACAGTATTGCCTGCAAGTGGCAATTTGAGCTTCACAATACTTAAGATGTTTCTGATGAAATTAGTGATGATATTGAAAAAATGAGATGTTTTGATATTTGGAAAATTGTATAACTCAGTGAAATAATATTTTCTGGATTCCCAATATATAGTGTTACATATATGCATGGTTTAAATAATGCATGGTTAAAAGAGCCATTCAAAGTATATTATAAACTAATGGATTTTAAATGTAATAAAGTATGAAAAGTTCATTAATGTGACTTCAGATTTCACACTATAACCTATAAAAAACAACTACTTGGTGAGTTTTGGTATAGTATCAAAGAAGAATACCTACTATTAGGTGTGATGATGATTATCTATGTGAGGCCATATTTTTTCATGTACTTCAATCATAAAAATGTATTACAGCAGATGAAGATGCAGATAAAGAAATGACTACTGTCTATTAATTTAGATAAAGAGATTTGTAAAAGTGTAAAAAAAGCCTTTTTGTTTGGGAGTTATTTTCCATAAAAATTTTATCTATGTTAGCATTGTTATTTTTAAATGAATTATTTTTAAATATTTAATTTTTTTCTCAGTTTTTACTTTTAAAATGTAAAAAGAGACAGATATAGCCCACCAAGAAAAGGCCCTGATACCAAAATGTCTGAGAGCTGCTGAACTAGCTCACGGCCCTTCATCTTCATTAGCAGGATATTATTCTTGACAATGAAAGACATCTCACTTCAATAGTAAGTGATTTATTTTGAAACAGAAAACCAGGGCTCTACAGACTGGTTATTTTATTTCTATGGTGCTCATAGTATCTCCATGTGCTTCCCTCAAATCTTTCATTAAGCCAGAAAGACTCAATAGCAGAAGAAATTTGTCGATGTAAATTTTGTAACCTGACTATGACCATGAAAGGACACCCAGTTCCTCTTATTTGGATAAGAAAATTAAGGTTCAAAGCATATGGCTTTTGACATTGTAGGTAAGCCAACCCTATGGAGTCTGTAGAATAGGCAGATATGTCCGTGGTCAATTATTCTAAATGCTGCAACAGTTTTTTTCTCTAAATTCCTAAGAATCAGAATGCTTGCTGCAGCTTGTAATACACTGAATAAAAAAAAAAAAAATGGTTCCCATGCAATTTCTGATTCTCATATCATTTTCTTCAAGACAAATCATTTTCCATAACTCAACCAAGGTTACCATTTAAGGATTGAGTATAATAGAGTATCATTTACTATTCAAGTATCTCCTTAAAATTAACATGATGTTAGTCACCTAAATTTCAATTTTTACATATTTAATACAAGAATAAAAAGATTTACTTCTTAGGGATGTTGTGAGATTAAAAAGAGATAACAAGCAGAAAAATACCCCAAACACCTAGAACATAAGAGGTGCTTAATTATTTTGTTTTATTTTTTGATACTTTCATTTTCTTGGCTCCAGGAATTTCTCTAATAATAAAATAGCTCTCATCTACTATGGTGCCATGAAACCACGCCTCCCAGATCTCTTATAACTGTGACTAAGTATAATTGACTTTTGTCCTCAGCTTCCATCTCAGGCACAGTGTTTGGCTGAAGTTGTGGTTCTCACAGGCTGCTAACATTCAATGACTGACATGGCAGGGACACTAAGACAGGCCTGTTCTTGAGAAATGACAATTCTCAAGATTCTAGTCAGAAAAGTGTTGAGAGTTCAGAAAATCGGGTTGTTCAAAATTATAGAGCTAAAGACCTGAGAATGGTTAAGTGAATTTGTTACTGGATAGAAGGTTGTCTCAATATGGAACTACAAAGATTTGAGAAATGGCTTTAGTGATTATAAATAAGACAGATTAATGGGCAGAAAAATATAATATCAGTTAACTAAAAACTTTGTAACTACAATTTCAATTCAGAAATTCAAATTCATTCTATTTGGTAAATGGTATCTTCTAACCATATGTGCATTTTAATTAGGTATATTAACTATTATTATATATTATACTGAGTTCTATTTTATCATATATTTAAGTCTTCCAGACACACACACATACACACACTCACACAGAGACTATATTTTAGTGTTCTTTCAAATGCAGAATGGAATAACCACCTTGCAAAAGGTGAGAGAAAAGAGAATTAAACTACCCACTTTCTGCTCCTGACCCTATAATCTTAAATTTAGTTTATTCTGCATCAGCTTTCCCTATCTTTCTAGAAATAGAATACTATGAATAGGATTTAAATTATATTTTCTAGTATATGCTGTACTTAGATTATATGGATAACAAAAATTAACTATATAAATAATACATAATAAAATGTAAACATTACCATAAACATTTTCTGTACTCTGCCCTATTATCTATGCATTTCTGTAGCTTTTCTGAGACATTCAATTTATTTGTAATCATAATAACAGTTTATATTCAAAATTCTCATAACCCAATCAAATGTCAAATTTAGACAAAAAAATATATTCTTCAGTTACATACAAGTTTCTGGAATAGAAAACAGTACCAATTACGTAATTGGCAATAATAACCACGGTGAGGATGATGGCTTAGCACTCATGCCTTTTCCCAGAGTTTTCCCTAATATTAACTCAGTCTCACATCTTTATCAGAACCTGGTAAAAACAGATTAAGCTTTTTTTCTTAAAGAGAAAAAAACAGTAGTCCAGATGACACTTTTATCATTGAAAAACTTGTTCTCTTGACTTATATGCTCCTCCCATAGATCACAAATAACATAAAGTGAGGGAAAACCATTCACAAATTATTTTCCCCAGATTCTTCTATTAGAGTGAAAGAAATATAACACTAAGCTTTTGATACTAATCTTACTTTCTTGATAACTTTAGATCTTACTGTATTTCACATGTCAGTTAAAATGATTTAAGTCAAATGAGAATATTTCAAAAGTAGATTACGTGTAAAGATGTCAGTTCTTCTTAATTTGATCTGTAGATTCAGTTCAGTCTCAATCAAAATCTCAGCAAGTAATTTTGTAGATATCAACAAACTGATTCTATATTTTAAATGGAAAGGCAAAACACCCAGAAAAGCCAGCACAATATTGGAGAAGAACAAAGTCAGACTGAAACTACTCAACTTCCAGATTTACAATAAAGCTACAGTAATCAAGACAGTGGCGCTGGTGAAAGGATAGACAAATATATCAATGGAACGGAAAGCCCAGAAATAGGTCCACATAAATACAGTCAACTAAACTTTGACATGGAAACAAAGATAATTCAATGGAAGAAAGATAATCTTTTTAATAAATATGTGGGACTAACTGGACCTCCATATGCAAAAAACAAAACACAGACTTTACACTCTTCAAAAACATTAACTCAAAATGAATCATGGACTTAACTGTGAAATGTAAAACTATAAAACTCCTAGAAAATAACACAAAAGAAAAGATAGATGACCTTGGGTATGACAATGACTTTTTCCATATGACACCAAAGGTATGATCCATGGAATAAAGAATTGATAAACTGGACATCATTAAAACAAAAAATTTCTGCTCTACAAAAGATACTGTCAAGAAAGTGAAAAAAAAAAAACCCACAGATTGGGAGGAAAATATTTGCAAAAGCGATTTCTGATAAAGGAGTGTTAAAAAAACATACAAATTCTTTAAACTCAACAATAAGAAAACAAACAACTCAGTTAAAAAGTAGGCCAAAGGCCTAAGCAGACATCATATCAAAGAAGACATACAGATGCGAATAAGCTCCATACCCCATGTCATCATTGAAACGCAAATTAAAATAACAATGAGATACTACTATACACCTAACAGAATGGTTAAAGGCTATACACTGACAATAACAAATGCTATAGAGGATGTGAAACACCAGGAATTCTCATTCAGTGCTGGAGGGAATACAAAATGATAGAACTACTTTGGAAGTTAGCATAACATCTTCTTACAAAACTAAATGTACTCTTACTATATTATTCAGCTATTGCCTTCTTTGATATTTATTACCTAAAAGAGCTGAAAATTTAGGTCCTGCATTTGAATGTTTATAGCAGCATTATTCATAATTGCCAAAACTTAGAAGCAACTATGCTGCCCTTCATTATATGAATGGATGAACTGTGGTACATCTAGATAATGAAATATTATTCAGTGCTAAAAAGAATTGAGCCATCGAACCATAAAAAGATATGGGGAAAACTTATATGCATACTACTAATTTAAAGAAGTCAATTTGAAAAGGATAGATATTGTATGATTCCAACTATACAATATTCTGGAAAAGGCAAAACTATGTGGATAGTAAAAAGATCAGTGGTTACCAGAGGTTGGGGGGAGAGAGTGATGATGGGCAGAGAACAGAAGATTTTTAAGACAGTGAAGCTACTCTAATACTACAATTGTTAATACATACTATTCACATTTGTCCAAGTTCTAAGAATGCACAACACCAAAAGTGAATCCTATTGTAAATTGGTGATAGTGATGTGTCAATGTAGGTTCATCCATTGTAACAAAAGTACCACTCTGGGTGAAGGATGTTGATAGCTGGGGAGATTGTGCATGTGTTTGGACAGGGAATATATGAAATCTCTTTGTACTTTGTGCTCTGTGTTGTGAACCTAAAACTGCTCTAAAAAGTATTTTTTTAAAAAAAGTAAATGGCATACCATCTGCATAACATTTTAAAATTATAATCTGAGAGTTGGGTACTGAAAGCAGTATTTTGTAGAGCTTTGGGAGTTTTCCTTCAGAGCCTTTAAAATGCTGTTGGGCTTCTACTTTAAAGAACTTTGTGTTTCCCACTTTGAAGATTCTGACATATTTAAGGTTCTCGTCTTTGAAGAAATGATTATCTGTGGGATTCCCTGATGAGAAAGTTTCCTGTTCAAGGAGAAAAAAGTACTGTTGAAATTATTTACCAGATTATGGTTTTAACCCTGGAGACTGTCTAATCCCTGACAGGGTTCTTATCTTTTGAAAATATTAATATGTTAGAAAAGGTTCTACTTCTGAAGAAATTCTTATAGCTGGAAGGAGGCTATCTTTAAAATTTTAGCAAGTTGTTTCAAGGATGTTCTGTAGCATAAGATGACTTCACTGGAAGAACATTAAAGTAAGAGCTAATTTCTTCTATCAGCATTTTCTTATAGAATTCCATGAAAATCTGAATATACCTAGTATCTCATGAAATAGGTAAATCAACATTTTCATTAATTAAATTAAAATGTTAAATAAAATCTGTTGAACTTAAAATTATGGATATACCTCTATTGGTCATCTTTTATATGTTAGCTGTTTAGATATATGAAAGATATTGACATAAGCAATGATAAATATTAGGTTTGGTATTGTTCTACTAATAAAAGAAAATCATGCTGTTTATCAATTGTCCTTTTTCATTCCATTTCTGACACAAAGATAACACAAATATTCGTCATTTGCAGAATTTATATGAATGATCTGAAGGAAGATGAAAGGAATAGAGGATTTGCAATTATAAACATCTTAATGGTTTTCATTAAGAAAAGAAAAATTAAATGAGAGAGGGAAAAGAGAAAAAATTACTTAGGTAATTATAAAAATATCATCTCACTTATTTCTCTGTAGGATGTGAAACACAATGAGGAAAGGGCCACAAAACAGGTGTGAAAAAGGATAATGAACTTAATGATGAATCTAGTTTTATTAAAAAACAGTTGACTGAAACCCAATGTTGTTTCAGTAAAGTTTAAAAAAATGTTTTATTTTTATGATTTATCATATGTTTTATATAAGAAACTATCTAATTTTAAAATAATTTTTATGCAATTTGAAAATTTTAAAAAGAGACATTCTAGGTGTACTTATATAAAAAGTGTGAAATTATAATAGTTTCAATGAATAAAATCTAATGTTATGCTTAGCAGTAAAAGCATTCAGTCTATAATTTGGCACCGTACTAGTAGCAATTGTATGTCCTCTGATCACTTTACACGATCTCCAGCTTAACTGCAGCCCTCATTATCCTAGTACACCTCCATTTATTTTTGTTCATTGTGTCTGCCTCTCCTAGAATATCGAGCCAAATTCTATACTAGTTTTAAGGATTATTTTAGTTCATTTGGGCTATGATAATAAAATACCAGAGACTGGGTAGATTATAAGCAATAGAGCTTTATTTCTTGCAGTTTTAGAGGCTGGGAATTTCAAGACCAAGGTGCTGGCATATTGGGTGTTTGGTGAAGGCCCACCAGTATTCACAGATGGTGTTTTTTCTCTGTGTTTTCATATAAAACAGATAGAAAACTAGCTCTCTGGGGTATCTTTTATAAAGGTACTAATGCTGTTCATGAGAGCTCCACTATCAAGACTTAAGCTCCTCCCAAAGGCCCCACTCCCTAATACTATTAAACTGGGCATTAGGTTTCAACCTATGAAGGAGACACAAGCATTCAATCTACAGCAAGGATGAAGACAAGTTCTGCTTCCTCCCTGAAGCCATCAGTGGTGTCAAAGCCTACTGGACCTCTATGTTCTCTGAACTGTAACAGAACATGTTTTTGTATATGCCTTGGTCAAGGTCCAACATTGAGTTAATTGTAGAAAGAGGTAGGCACAGGCCCTGTTCTATACAGTTGACCCTCGAATAATATAGATTTGAACTTCAGCGGTCCACTTATATGCAGATTTTAAAAAAATAATACTGTAAGTATATTTTCTGTTCTTTACAATTTTCTTAATAACATTTTCTTTTCTGTAGCTTATTTTATTGTAAGCATACAGTGTATAAATACATATAACATACAAAATATGTGTTAATCAATTGTTTATGCTATCAGTAAGGCTTCCTGTCAACAGTAGGCTATTAGTAGTTAAGTTTTGGGGGTGTCAAAAGCTATACATGAATTTTTGACTGTGTGTTGGGGGGGGGTTAGTGCCCCTAAATCCATACATTATTCAAGGTCAACTCTACATAATATGACTTTGTATTTTGAGTTTAATATTTTAATGCAGAGAATCCCTGTTCACATAAAATAGTGTACAAAGTGAGATTTACTAGCGGCTTCAGTGTTTTGCTAGTTCAAGAGAATCAAATCTCATATTTAACTATAATACTGCCAATTTTAATAAAGTATTGTTCAATGACTCTTTAAAGTTGCATTTTCCCTTGAATAAATGTTCATATTGTTGTTATTAAATGGTACATTAGATATTCAATATAGTTAGAGCTAGACATTAGAATAGAAATAAATTTTTCACTGTTTATGACTTGCTATTTTTAAAATGTGGTACATTTACAGATGGATTTACTTATTGATATCTGTTATTTAACTGAATGTGAGTCTATTAACACAGAGCAGCAGAGCAGCCTTCTCTAATTCAGAGGTTTGCACTCCATGAACATATATGTGTTCAGTTTCCCTTAAGATTCTTTCATTTGCATCAATGTAGAATTTGTTCATATGGTGAACCATGACTTCAAATGCAAAAAAAGAAATGAAAATTATAAATGCAAACTTGGGTGCTAAAATTTCATGGCAGAATTTGGTATTCAATCAGACAACCTAAAACATGGTTAATTACAACTTTAAGATTATTGTTTGAATGAAAACACAAAATTAAATGAAATTCTGATAATTTCTGACCACAGTAGCATAACTGCTTTATACATAATATATATGCAACAAATAGTGGATGACAAATTCATCAATATGTGTATGTGAATACTGCATTAAAAGAAGATTATGAATGGATATAAAATAATTAGATGCATGATTCTGTCCTTTTAAGGACTTTTTTTTTTAACTAGTATGAGATATGTGGTAGTATATTTTACATTTCATAGGAACTAAATATTTACAAAATAGAGTAATAATATGGTACTTTTTATTATTTGACAAGAAATTAGCTAAAAGTCTTTCTAATCATACAGAGGCAAACCTCATTCTTTGTTTCCTCAGTTCCAATTCAGATAAAGATAAAATTAAAACTAGTTAAAAATATGAGAGTAGTTAAATAAAGATGTGAAAATTATTGTATCAAAACTCTACATTCTCAAATTATTTCAAGCATGGACTAGTTTTCAAAAGGTATTAAAGAAAAAAGGGAAACAAACTGTGACTTCTGAAATCTTCTGGATCTTTACTCCAAACAGCTCTTGGTAAGATCAGCAATGCTCTTCAGTCACTAAGTCTGATAGACAATTTCAGTACACATTTTAATAGTATTTGATGCTATTTACCCTCCCTCCTTATAAATCTTTCTTCTGTTTCCTTCATTTTCCTTCACATATTTTATGGCTTCTTATTTTCTCTTTGTTGTCCCTTTTCTAAGACTATTCACTCCTCCTATCCAACTGTCAATGTTGCAGCTCTTTACAACTTGGTTCTATTACTCTTATTATTTTATATTTTCTTTTGTCTCACACATGCACATTCAATCATTTAACATTTTACCTCCTCATCCCTTCCTAGATCAACATGGTTTCTACCTAACATGAAAGGCAGAAACCTCTAAGTCATCATAAAACCTCCTATCCTCTAACCCATATACCAAATCCATCAAAGAATCCTACCATTTTATTCTCTAAATATTTTTCAGAATCATATCACCTTAATCTACCATCTTAATTGCACTACTAGCCAACCCATATTCACTCTGGTTTCAAAACCATCTTTCTAGTATGTAAATCGCATCCTGACACTCCTCAGTTAAAGGCCTCCAGTGATTTAACAATGCTCATACAATTGAAAACTAATCTGATTAATATGGCCTATAATGCTGGACATTTTCAAATTTCTCCCTACCCCTCCAGCCTTATTTCATAAAAGCCCACTGCTCACTCTTTGTCTCTATGCATACTAGCTCTGTTTCAGTACATTGGATTCATTTGTATCCATCTCTCTCTCCTATTGCCCCAAATTTCTTGGATACGAGCTTCAGATAGCTTTGTAGTGGAAAATATGGTTTCTGGAATTAAACAGGTCTAGATTTTAATCCCAGATTTACTTGTTATTAGCACTGTGACCTCTGAGTATTATGTAAACTTTCTCAACCTTAGTTTCCTGCTCTTTGAAAATAGATAATAATATTCCCCTAATAGGTGTGTTGTGAGGATCATTGTAATGTTAAGTCTCTTACTTCCCTGACTTAAAGTGGTATTATGTTGATCTATTTTCTAGCTTCCTAGGTACCTAAACAAAGCAGATATTTAATCAACAGAAGAGACAGAAAAAGGAGATAGAAAAAAAGAAAGGGGAGGGGAAGGGAGGGAAGGGGAGGGAAGGGGAAAAAAATGGGAAAAGCTGAGAATTTCTCCCTCCTAATTTCTAATTTATCTGCAAGCAACAAATTACTTTGACTTGAATTAACTGTTCACAAAGTATGCTAAGAAAAATACAGTTGATAAGATAAAAAGGACAGAATGGAAGAGAATGGAAGAGTGCCATTCTTATACAGTAAAGAGAAAGGAAACGTTGTAGATATATGAGAAATTATTTTGGTCTTTGTACCTAAAATAGACTGCAACATAAAAACTATGAATGAAGAAACTTGATGTGAAGTAATGGACCTGGAAATGGGTTCAGTGTGATTGTAAGAATGAAAATGGGGAATTAAGTGTAGACACATTCCAGGGAAAATTGACAAATATTATCTATAGGCTGACTGTGAGGGATTGTATTGAGTGAACAGATCAGATAACTTCTGAATATCATCACACAAGCATATTTACCTCTTTTCCACCTTCAGGCCTCTGCTTACGTTGCACAGGCTAGCCAGTAGTGAAAGTTGTAATGATGTTAATAAGAACTGTTTCTACAGTAAATGAATTATTGTCTCAGAGTAGAAGATGTATATATGACATAACACATTTGTCTGATTTCTAAGGACAGGTGATCTCAATGTAGCTGTGAAGATTTGACTAGGCCAGAGATGGAAATAAGCTTTGGGAACAAGTTATATATACTTGGTAGTTGAAATTACTTAAAGACCCTTGACAAGTAGTTTTACAAATAATGAGAAGGCCTTGCAATAATTATCTCAGAGAAATGAAAGTATGGGTGTGAGGGAGGACAAGAGTGAGGGCATATGGATGATAAAAAAAAAAAGAGGGAAAATCAAGAAACAGAAAAAATCAATGAAATGCTGAGTATGGGTAGAGTTGGTGTAATAAATGCTGAATTACAGTAAGGTTAGAGGTATTTTAGTTCTTACTTCCGTAATGGGGGAAGATGAGGAAAACATATGTGCCAGTCTGATCCCTGGTAATTCTTACTCTTATGACCTGAATTTGAATGGAAGAAAAAAACAGTACTCAACTTCAAAGATTTTAGATGTTGAAATACGATAGGAAAGACAGGATAAACTTATATGAAAAAAACTTGAGAATGCTTAATATACCTCATAGAGTGGAGAGAAATATAAGCTGCCTTTTTTAAAGCATAAGTGACAATTCTGCTTCAAAGAGTTTCTAAAATCTTATCCAAATCGAAGGTTTTCTATATAAGTGAATATATTTTTACTTGATTCTATTTTCATTTTTCTCCTTAAAACAAATCTGAAGTGATTTGACACTTGGTTTGACAACATGCTTTCAATTATTTTTAATTTATTTAATTTAATAATTTTCAATTATTTTTAATTTAATCGGCTTTAGCTGGCAGATAGTAGCTTAATTCAGTCCTAATAGTCATATATTTATTTATAATCAAAATGCATACATTGCAGAATATTTAATGGCCCCCCAGTGAGGAAAGATGGAATAAAGGAATATATATAATACAACTTATTTAACAATTTTCAATCAAACTGAATTTGCTTTGTTTTTTTTTAGGGGATAATTCTCTAAGGACTATCATGTATGAAGCAACATGAATGGTCACTAAGGCTATTTTTGCTCTGTGTTTCAGATTTAAAATATAGCAAGCAAATAGAGTAAGATGCTGGAAAAAAAAAAAAAACATGTACTCTACCCTGATTAATGGATGCTATAGATATCTTTCTGCTGTCTGCTTGGTTAGCTTTGTTTCAAATGTGATACAGATCTCATGCTGCACGGCAGATCCAGAAATAGTCCATGTTCCTTTAAATCCAGGCAATGAATCATATTCTATTACACTGTGTCACATCAGTCTATGACAGTAAAGCATGAGTTATGTGGATATGGACCAGTTCATGAACTGGTCCCAATAAATGGAAAACTTGAAGATCAAGTAAAATACTCTCATGAAAAAAAAATTTTTCAAAATAAAATCATAAATATTATATAAGGATAGTGTTTCTTATTTACTTACAAAATCAACATTCCAAATAATCTTTTCAAAAACTTCTGAAAAATGCATCTTGACCACATTAATTTATATAATCTATATCAAATTTTGCTATTTTTTTTAGATATTACTTATGGAAAAGATAAATAACACATCAGAGTTTCCTTTCACATTATCTATGTCTAACAAAACAATAATGAGAGACATTAAAATGGAGATCAAAAGTCATTCAAAGACAAAAGTATTATGCTTGTTGTAAAAATCAACATTATTCTAGTTGGGTCTTAAGAAAGGGTATGTGATCAAATCAGTAAAAAAGTTAAAATACTACATTATTACTACTATGATAATTATCATCAATACTTATTGTGCCCTGACTGGCTAGGTATTCCAGAGTTTTAAGATGTAGTTTTAAGAGATATATAGTTCAAAACAAGAGAAGATACAAAATACATTAAAAACAAACTTAAGAATTGCATATTTAAAATTCTCCAATACTGATATCAGATTATAGAATGTTTAACCAAATTGAGTACGAAAAGCATGTTATAAGTAAGGTAGAGAAGAAACCGAAGAAGAATACAGGGTATAGAGGTAGTAATGGAAGTGAAGGGCGGGGAAACTCCTGCAATTTTGGTAAGCTATTATTATAAGATGTTTTACCCAGTAGATTATTTATGAGATTTTTACAACAGACTTCTTTAAGCACACAGTGTCCCTAATCATGGCCCTTGAATTGCCCTTGCGACTTTGAGGGAGAATGTCAGCTAGGGAAGGTCATAAATAATGCAGCAATAAGAAAAACAAATGAGCTGGAAAAGACACAAAATCTTAGTAATAAATATTTGGAGAGGGGAATGACCATACTAATTCATTTAATCATTCTTTCATTCAATAAACATCAATTATCAGCTATATATTAGGAACAGTGTTCAGCAGTCCCAGGCTGAGTCATATTGGAGCCTGAGGCAAAAAGAAAAAATGTACACCCCTGTATACAATTATCAAATGTCTTCCCATATTTTGAACCCAGTGGAAAAAGTCAACAAAACTCAACAATCCAGACCATGATGATATAGAAAAAGCTCCCTCATTGCCCAATCTGTGTGCGTGCCATGTTCAACCCTTATAAACCTAACCAGTACAGGTTGCGCATTAATGAGGCTGGGCAATCATGGGCTGATTGGAAACACTGTACCAGTCTTTTTAAGTACTGCATTCAAATATTTATCTTAATTATTGAGTATCTGCTGATCCTTTATATTTTGCATATCACTAGTTCACCCTAATCCAGGCTTTGGGTTTAAACATGGATTACAAAGTAAAATACAGTAGAATGTTGGCTCTCCAGGAACTAAAACTTAAATATGAACTTTGTTTCTGAATCCATATTCTGTAGTCTTTCCTCTCCCTCCTTCTCTCCACATAGGTGTATGCACCCAAAATTGGATCTTCATCTTTGCTTAGAGAACTCTATAGTTCCTTGAGTATTTTTCAGATTATTTATTTCCCAAAGTTTTAATCATTTTTCAAACTTTTAAATTTTTTCGCTGCTCCGTAAGTTTCACCAACAATTTTAATGGAGTCCAGGTTGCTCAGTACTTCGGGCTTTTGAGACATTACTTTGCATTTCCTCATAATGGGAGGTCTCTTCTGTTGGTCTCTCCAGTGTCACTCTCCACTGTGCCCTCTGCCATCAGAGGCTGAGTCCCATGGACTCCATCAACAAGCTGCCTCGCCTTTCAGCTTACAGCTGAGCTCAGCCATTGGGGAGTACCAGCAACAGATTGAAAGGATGAAGAAGAGTAAGATCAAGACATGTGTTGGCCTGTCTCACCCTTTCCAGGTCTCCTCATTTGGCTATGTTCTTCAATCACTCCTTTCAAGGTAATCTCTTTCTTTCTAGATTTTGGAAACTTCTCCCTCTCTTCTTTTGAGACTAAAGTGATAATGGCTCTGTTTTTTACCAATTCTATTTTGTTTTTTTTGGTTTTCCCATCACCTTATCCACATCCTTGTAAATGTTCTCTTTGTAAATATAATTCTCAATTTATCTAAACAGATGTGCCATCTATTTCCTGTTGGGACCTCGATCGATACTCTACCTTAGTGTAGTGATTCTTTCATTCCTTGACATCATTACATCACTAATCACTATTTATTCTGAGGTTCATTTTTATCTTTTTATTTCGTTTCCTATCTTTTGTTAGATTTTTAAAATTTTGTGCAATTTTTTAAAATATTAAGATCTTTTATTAAAATATTTTTAAATAATTTGATATATTACTCTGATTTAAACATAGAATTCAGAACATGAGTTAACCTTAATTGATAAGGAAATCTCATTATTATAAACATGAAATACTGTAAAGTAATACCTTAAAGTAATGCACTGGCTATGACAGAGTCTTGTGCAGTCCTATTTCTCTGACTTTTGCAATTTGATTTCTCTTTCCCTACTGCCACTTTATTCACCACATAGTTACAGGACATCAACTACTATAGGAGACAGAGCTAAGGATTACTAGTGGTGTACAGGACTCTGTAGTGTCACCTATGTGTCCCTAAAAGTCTTCTTTTTTCTTTCTCATATGATATTTTGAATTTGCCATCACCTTGGAAATATAACTAAGCATAATAACCAGACTTGAGTGGGGATATAGGAACCACCTTAGAGTAGCATATTGATTTTTAATAAATAAGTTTTGTGATTGTCTCAACTGTTTTGTAGATTTGGGTAGAAAATCTCTGGATTTACAACTATTTTTCAGAAAGTTGAAAAATAAGTCGGATATTAAGTTGAGTAAAAATTCATAAGCATAGATCCTATGAATAGGTTCTATATATAATTAATCATTTATGTCATTTCTAGTGCGTATACAGTACCAAATTTTCAGATAGTGTCTACTGAGCTTAAATTCAAAGATTTTTCTATAAAGTATTTATTAGGAATTATAAGCAAATATAATACCTTTCAGCCTGATAGCTCATGAGATTTTTTATTTGTATTATACAGCCCAACAATGATTTTATTAAAATTATCCATTCAGAATAATATCAAATTATTTTCTATTGATTTTATGTAAACTTATTTTTCCATGCTTTTTAAGATGCTTACGGATAATTACTCTGAGATATCTAAACTTACTCTGCATGATCAAAGCAGATAGTTTTATATTGGAGACATGGCAAATGTTGACAATTATTGAACCAAAATACTATGATGCAATGTATCATTTTAAAGAAAAGGGTAAAAACAGGCATGCTGTGGTCTAATAACTTCATTAGACTTTAAATTTAAATATATAGGTTTCTCTCATAGTCTGAATATTTTAATATCCAAATCACAGAAGGTTACCATACATATTTTGGTCAACACTTCAATGAAGGGAAACAGTGGTCCCTACACTTACTGAAAGCACAATGTGCACCTAGCATAGAAGATCACAGTACACAGGTTAAGAGCACAACGGGCTCCTTGGTTCGATGACCAACTCTGCCACTTATTAGCCGATAAATTAATTAAACTCTCTGTGCTGTTGTTTCTGCAACTATTGGAATTATTAATGTAACATATATCCTGTAAAATTCTTGTGAGGTTTACATAAGTAAATAAATATAAATAGTGACTGCACAGGCAAGCGCTTAAAAATCTTTAGCTACTGTTATTATATGTATTATCTCATTTATTCTTATGACAATACTTCAAGATTGGTGTCATGTCTATTTTTGTTTTTTGGAAAAGAAAAACAAAATACAGATATATATCATTTATATGTTCCAGAATCCCTAAAATTAAAGTCTGCACTTGATCACTGTAAAGAGTCACTGTGGCTAAACCATGGATAGTTAAACAATATCTCTATTTTATAGTTTTACATTATTCCAAGTTCTAAATAGAGGGAACTGTCAAAATAACTAAATTATAGTTTATCCATTAATTCTGACCATAGCCTAACACCAATCAACTTTAAATGTTATGAGGGGAAAAAATTGAAAAAAAAGTTTAAAAAATAGTAATAGGATAGAAGAAATTGATCAAATAGGCTTGCCCCTGCTCCAAAATGGTCAGGCAGAATAAAAGTTAAAGAAAGAAGGGGGAGCATGGATTTTTTTTTTTTTTTTTTTGCATTCCTTAGTCATCTTCCTAATCTCATTTCTATCTTTCTTAGTGTTTCTATTGAGACTTCTCATGTGGTATTTGCTAAATCACCTCCCATCTCTATTCTTCAGTATACTTCAATTTCTGGTCCTATGCATTTTATTGGTTTGCATCATAATTTTAATGAATTTGCATAATGTGCATAAAAGTTTTGTGTACAAAGAAAAAATAAACCCCTTCAAAATTTCTTCTTTACTATGTCGATCAACATTCATATCAGTAACAACTGTGCATTTATGTATGTTGGGAGAGCAACCATCTCCTGGTTTGCTTCCTTGTCAAATTTACAGATTATTCTGCATAACTTTTCACCCTGAAACCACACTCTACGTGACACAGGTAAGAAAGCATACAGCCAAGTGTAACACTCTTTCTTAGAGAGTGAACATTCAGTGCAAATTCATGCTGTGAGGATCTGCAAAGCTTCTTGAACTTGTGAACAGGTGTGAAAAATGTTATAGCAATCTGGAAAAGCAAATCTTAGACGTACTACTATTGTATTATTTAGATACCAAGGTAATTGTTTACCCACAAAAGAGCTGTGTATAATACTGATTCTTTTAATATGAGGATATGACTTTGAGAATCTAAATTTAAAAACAGTCCCCATTAGAGAATTCATAGGTAAATAATTAAAAAGTCAAAATCAAAATACCAACAATAACTACGTATTTTATACACAAAAAAGATCTGTTTTCTCCAGTTTGCATCACAAAAAGAAATATTTCTTTGCAAAAGCTGAAAGAGTAAAACCCAGATCCTGAATATTTAATAGAAAATAAAATGATATTTATTTTTAAGTGCATTCTACATTCAACACAACTGCATACTCACAACAAATCTATTGCATTGCCCTGACATAGTTACTGCAAAGGTTTTTCCTTTGCTGTCCCAAGGGCCCAATTGATTTATCTGCCAGAAGCCTAAAGCCCCAAAATAAGATAGCTTTGAGTTTACAGAGGTCATTTTTCATTGTCTAAATAAAAATTTCTAAACAAAAATCTCTCATCCTGTTAACCGCAGGGTCCTTATCTCCCCAGAGGCTAAAGCAACCTGAAAGAAGCCATTTCAATTCTTTCATGAAGAAAGATAAAAGCAAGTTTTCGATTAGAAAGCCCTGCAAAGCCTTCTTATTAAATGTTGGTAACAGTAACTAGTTGAAAAGGCAAAACTGTCCTAGAAGGGGTGGTGGCGGGTGGGGGGGTGGAATTATTATGCATGAGACAAACCTTACACAGGGACAGCAAAGACAATTGGAAACAGTAACATTCCAGGAGGCAAAAGGAAGTTTATGAATCTTTGTAACTCTGCTCAGTTGTTCTGTCCAGGTCCTTAATATACTGCCTAGTTTTATCAAGCATGTTCTCTTAATTGTGTGTGCTACTTTTATCAACTAACGTTAACTACATGTCACAATAATTATGCATTCAGGCCCATCTTCTCTGATCTGTCACCATTCAAAGTGCTTATGCAGTACAGGCAGAGGTGGAATGTGGCATACTATTCTAGCTTCAGAATAATAGATTTTGTGAGGCTAAGCTAAAAGAAAATTATCAAAAATGACTTCATAGACTAAGTTTTGATAAAGAAGATAAACACAGACACTAACGGTGATGCTCTGGGAAACAAACCAGAAGTGTAGGAGAGAAGAGGGATTTTACTCTTTGGAGACATGTGCTGTAAGTGAAGAAGAATAAAAGACACAGCTCATATTTTAACTTAATTCTTTCAGTACAATGTAATAGAAAAAAAAATGAAATAATTTGAGAACATGTTTATACTAAAGCATAAACTAGTACATCTACCAGTTAAAGTGCCAAGGTACCATTTCTAACAACTCTGAAAAATAGAAAAGTCCAGGGATGGGGGTGGGGGAAACTTAATTCAGTAAGAATAATTTTTTAAATCTCTTTTCTCAGTTTGTTCTCTAAATGTATATCCTATTAATATTTTAGATTTTTATTAATTTTAAATTTTGATGCAAAAAGAGATACCCCCAGACAAGAATAAACACTTGGGCGCAGTCTATAAAAAGAGTGGCTTACCTTATCTACCCTCTCTTAGCCTTAAGGTAGTGCCTGCAAATGAATATAAGTTTATTCCTCTCAGTCAGGAACATATTCAGAAAAGCTCCTGAAGGTGCTCTTTATTATGTACCTCATAAAAAATCCTTTTCCTCCTTTCTCCCAAGAAAATATGAAAATTAGATTTTTATACATTGAGTGTAAAATTTAATTGTCACAAACTGGAGGTTATTCAATAAACCACTGTCAGAATACATGGCTTCATATTAAATATTTGATACTAAAATTATTATATCTGATAGGGAATATCTAAATTTTCTAGTAGCTTATTCTGCAGAAAATTCATCCTAGAGGATTCAGTGGAAGCCATGTTGCTCAAAACCAGTTAAAGCATGAAAATGTAACTAAGAGTGTTGTGTGTGTGTGTGTGGCATGTAATATAGCTATGATGAGTAAGTGGTAATACCTGCTTTGAACACTTCTCAGTCAAAATCACATTGACTATTTTCTGTGGGGCAGAACTTTAAAGATTAATTTATCAATAGTTCATGTATTACAAGGAACCCAGTAATGCCTCATAGTAAAAGATCTACCCATGAGACCACCTTCAGGCAAAGTGTGATGGTTTTTTATCCAGTGATGAGTCTTCATTGCATACCGCAAGTATTGCTTATAAGGTACGGAACATATGATCAGTTTTACTGTTTCCTAGACGTATGGATCTGACCTTAACTAGAAATACAAAATTTCTCCTCCCTGGCTCTCCATCAGAGAGTAGAATGTTGGTCTACCAGACCTCATTTGTTCTTCAAAATCCAAACTGAGGGAACAATGATGCTTGGGGGAAAATTACAAGCCATTAATTCCCTATAAATTAAAAATTCTGCTTTGAATTATAATGTTCCACTAGAGAAAATCATATATGTCTTCTATTGGCCCCACATATAATTGATGTCATTGTTTATGAATACCCTGACTCACTCCACAGAAGGATGCATACAACAAGCAGCTCTATAAAATTCCTAACTGTAGTTCATGTAGCAAGGTTGCAAAAGACATTACCCCATGCATCACTCAGTGTTATTCATATCAAGATTCACATAAGAAAGGTTATTTAGAAATCAGTGCTGAAAAAAAAAAAAATCAATTGCTACCCAGAAAAACTATTAGAGCTTATATTTGTTGATACTGTTTTAGATAACTAAATTTATCTGTTATTTTGTCCTGTATTACAATTATAAGTCATTACTAATATTTTGGAAAACAGAGTATGGCAAAATAATAAAACGAATAGTAAAATGATTGAACTCACATTACAAATGCCCTATAAATTAAAAGAACCAACTGACACACATTAGCTTGAGTAACAGAGTTAGTCAAGTCATAAGAAGTCTGGAGGGAGGTCCATGGCTAGTGTACCTGCTCAGCAATGTCAGCAGGGGCTGAATTGTTCCATTCTTCTGCACTGCAGTAATCAGACTTATTTTTTCATCCCTGTGCTTTTGGCTCTTAGTTGTAAGACTGCTACCACTATTACAAATAATAAGACCATATTCAAAAATAATAAGCAAAAGGAAGGAAAGGTAGCAGCCATGCTTATGTCAGAAAGAATCACCAGATACCTCCAACACACTTTTTCTCATGCCTTATTGGATACAACAAGAACACATGAGCCCCTCTTATGGCAAGGGTGGCTGAAAAAGAGAGCACTTGGCTCTCTGGGACTTCCAGTGGGGTGGCAAGAGAAAAGATAATTATACATGGCAGGTAGGTTATCAAAAACAATATAAAACAAAACAAAAAACAGGCTCTGCCCTGGTTATTAAGAAACTTTATAAGAAGCTTCTAAATACTCATTATGTTCAGAAAATAATAGTATTATACTGAGTATGACAGTATTAGAAAATAGCTGAGGAAAGTTGCTGAGTTTTGTCTTCATAATCTAGACAGTTGTTTTTCAAATGTGATGGTATTGTATTATCATTACCTGAGACTTCAAGGCTCAGAATAAATTGGGCATGAAGTTCAATCTTATGATAGTAAATATAAATCATACATCAAATAGATTTCTTAATAATGTCTAATTTCTTTGGCCGACTTCTTGTCAGACCTGATAGGTTATCTGCTTGTACTTTTTTTTTGTATAATTTTCCTGCTTTCTTTATTAGTATTATATTTGATCATTGTTTTCTTTGCAAGAATCTTTTCAATTCACACATTCCTTTTACAAGGGCTTATTTAGTTTAAATGAGTAATGAAATCCATAAGACTACTTTCCTAGGTACATGAAACTATAATATTTGATATTAAGCTTACTATATGTCAGACACAGTTCAAAAGGTTATAGTTACTTTTTCTGATTTCGACATCACAACAGCTAAATTAGATAGGTACTATTAGTATCTCCATTTTATGGATTATAATAGTGAGGCTTACTGAAGGTTTAGAAACTACTCGGCTAGTAAATTGCTGGGTTTGAATTCAAAACCAGACTGGTTTGATCCCAAAGCCTCCTTTCTTAACTACACTACCAATAAATCAGTTAATCGAGTAACCAATTATATTAACCAAGTACAATCATCAGTAAAATGGAATTTTAAGGCATATTCATAGTCTTAGAAAATAAAAAATCAAGACAAAACCAATACAATGTTATGAATTTATTAAAGGTAAACCTCTGTGAAAATTCAATTCAATATTATATTTCTATCTCTGATAGAATACAACAAAAGTTTATCTCTAGAATTTAAACCCTGGCATCAGAATGTTTTTAATTACTATAATTTCTAAGAAAAAAATATGAGTATATTTTATGAAAGCTGAAAACCAAAAGAACTTTCTAGGAAACATTCAACTAAAAAGGAAGTTCAATATATTTTAAAGCCTTATTCAATTAATATAAAGGCCTTACTAAATGTAAGAAACACCATTTCTATCCCTAAATCTTCCATCAATGCAGAGATGAGATAGACAAATGTGAACTTTCATTAAATAAATAGTGAACTCAATGAACATTTAATTTTCTGGTGACAACTCCACTAGAATCCATGAATGAAGACAACACGTGTACAATGGGTGCCAGAGAATTGCTCTACATTTAATAGAAGTGTGTCGATTCTCACTAATCAGACTTCAGTTTATACCATAATCCAACCAAAACAGTATAATCTCTCCCCAGTTCCTCAGCTTCTTTTCATGGCTTTTATTCTGAAATATTTAGGCTAGAATTTAAAATATTCATTTACCTGTTCTTAAATTCTGGTTCCAAACAATAGCAGACTTTTGTTTTAATTCTCAGATGTGTTAATAAAAAATTAATTAAAATGCTACTATACAATAAAATGAAACTTTCATTCAGTCTATAGTCATGTGTATGTGTACTCTGATTTATTGCAAATGGATATTTTATAGACATTATCCTCTCTTTTAGATCATGTTATGGGGGATACATTGTTTGGTTCTTGCCAGCCTCCTAGTCTCTGAGAAATTACATATTTTGTCCTGCTTTATAATCCATCTCTAAAGTGATAAAATTGCTTTCTAATTACTTAGATAGATTTAAGTGCAGAATCTGATATAAATAAGATTTAAACTTATTTGATAAAAGAGTAACAGTGGAGAAGTTCCCAGAGACCTGAACTGATGGCTTAGTATAGCCACTATGGACTGTCTGTGA
The DNA here is from genome assembly GCA_028627145.1 of Eidolon dupreanum. Classification (NCBI taxonomy): domain Eukaryota; kingdom Metazoa; phylum Chordata; class Mammalia; order Chiroptera; family Pteropodidae; genus Eidolon; species Eidolon dupreanum. The sequence continues at coordinate 128,718,041 of CM053502.1, read as the reverse complement.
TAGATGTGGTTTAGCTTCCTTTTTCCCAAAGAAGTCTGTTTCTTATCTTTCAAATCACTTCCCAAAATGTAAGAAGTCTTACTGAGCTCTTTGGTGTTAAACATGTCTTTTTTCCAGCAAGATGTCATCAATTATCACAAACAGGTATTTATCTCATTCCTGAGGATTGTGAGATGTGTTATCAAAAAATTTATGCTCAGAATTACACATTCAATACTAATTTAGATATACTTGAAAATTTGTTTTTTAGCCATTCATCCAACCAACATTCATTAGGAACATTAAATACGTGATGTACTCTGCTAGGCACCTTCACCTTCAGTTTCATTTTACATGTAAGAGGATTTGTTTGGTTCAGAAAGTGAACAAATAAGCAAATAAAGCATCTTTTTGAACATAAATGAAAGCATTTTATAGAAAAGTGATTATTTCAATTCAGATTGATATTGTTCCTGAATTTTTGCAATTATAAGCCTTTTCAAGAAGTTCAACTTTTCCATGATTTATTTGCCACCCATCTGGTTCCAAACAATAGCGGGCTGCTTCTCAGTTAAGGCTTTAGGAGACAAACGATAGAACTGGTTAAAATCATACAGGCAATCTTAATACAGATTCTGACCCCAAGGAGTTTATAGTGTCATGGGAAGACAGAAGAACAAAAATACAATCTAATATAATTTTTAAGCCATTTCAAGTGGGAATATAGTGATTTAGGTACAGTACTCTGAGTAGAAGTTTTCATGAAAGGCTTTCAAAGTAGGTAATGTTCTAGTTGAGTCGTACACGATGAGTTTTATTTGAACAGAAAAAGATAGGTAAAAAAATCAATCAGGCAGAGAGCAGCACCTGTACAGGTATATCGAGTAGGCAGGAAACAACAACCAGTTTAGTAGGATTGATTATAAGGTAGGAGGTATATTAGTGGAACCTGAGGAGTGGAGACTGTACACTGGGTTCAGGTCAGGCCATTAAAGAAACTCAAGATATAACAGATCAAAGGAAGTCAGTGAAGGGATTTAAAGGAGAAAACAAAATAATTAGGTTTTAGTTTTGCATTTTAGTGTGATTGCTCTGACTGCAATCATTGCTGCACGTTGACTAAGGAATTAAAACAAGAGGCAAGGTCTCTCAGGAGGAAGAGGAGATTCTATGAAGAGCCCTATCTCTTAGCCAAATCTGTCAGTGCAGTGAACTCTTAAAACTGTGGGTTGCCTGTTCACACCTAATTTTGGACTCACATTCCCTCCCTCCCTTCTCCACCCCCTCATGAGCACCATTCACTTCCTTATACCTCTCTTCTTTAAGACCCCAGGCAACTCCTACCAACTTTCTACCGAGCAGCAAATAAGTTGCATTCTTCAAAAAACCAGTATTGTAAATTTATAGTATTAATCATATGTGTATGTATTTCACATACTTAACTATTCTAAAAAGAAAACATACCAGTGATATTTACATCTTAGGCTAAAAATAATTTTAGTAACTGTGTATGCAACACCAGTCATTGACATAAAAAATACATAATAAATTAATTATATTCCAAGAGAAAAATCAGATGATTAATTTCCAAGTGTTTCAAATAGAACATTAAAAGAGAAACAAATAACACAACTATACATATGGGTGAGCACACACACATACACACAAATTATGCAAAGGATTATTTTTCTGTTATATGTTACTGAACTTACTTGGTTACTAGAAAAATATCTATAAAAAGCACCCTGAAACAGCACTGTGAAGACTAAAGATCCCACCAAAAATAATTTCCACTACCTTTCCATGTATAATCCATAATGCCCTTGATATAGACCTTCATGTATTGGGATACATATGCTGTTTTCAACTATTTTTTAGATTAGCCCTCATTCTTGATCTTAAGAGTTTCTATTATAATACAAGAAAATAAAACTTTAAGCCCAGAAGGATTTTTACAGTAATGTAAGTTATTGATCAGTGCACATTTTTTTTCAACCAGAGCTTACTATTGTATCCAGATCCCTTACAGCTCCAATATGCCAGCAGGGTAATATTAGGTAAGGTACAAGCTGTTAAAAAACTACCAGTAATTTTTTTCCTTCCCCTCAATGTTGCTACAATGTTTCCAACTCCTATGGGGCAGTAACAAAATCTTTCTTTGCTTTCATCTAAACCTTAGACTGAATATATTATGAGTAATAAAGATTAGTCATAAAATACTAATTCCAACCATAATTTTCCTGTGTCGGTAACCCTAAAAAATTTATTTTAATGAGCATATCAATGTCTGTTGCACAGCTCAGAAAGACATCTTAAACACCTGCAATCTCCCTTACCCCTCAGAAGACCATGAGTGAACTATAGTCATTGCTACTGTCTTCTCTAATTGGTCATCTTATCTTTCTACTATCTGCCTCTCCCAGTCTCTGCTTTGAATCTTCTTCTTCTGGCTTCTGGTCTCAAGTTCTTTTGCTTTCCACTAGATCCATCCTATATTTAATCTCTAGAAACTGTCTTCTACTTCATAGGAGGTTTAAGCCTCAAGGTTCCACATTTGCACAGGCTCCTTCTGTGGCCTTGAGTGGGAAACTAGCAATATGCCCATAAAATCTTTTTTTTCATATACTTTAAAAAGTCCGATTTTTTTTTTTTTTTTTGGTCAAAGAGGACTCTTCATTTTTGTATAAGCTGCACCTAACTTCATCCTTAAGCTGGCTTTTTGGTTGAGGTTCTCCTTGTACAGCTCCTTCTCTCCATCTCCAATAGCTGGGTCCCATTTGCTGAGACTCACAGGCACATTCTGGCTTGACCTGGGCTCTTCTACATTTCTGAGCACAATGCCCTGCTGCACTCAGCTCCAGATCCTGCTTATCAATATAGAAGAATGGGCTGCTCAAGTACAATAAATAGTAGGGAACAAATATTGCCCTAAAAGCATGTACGTGTATAAAATGCAAAATTAAGACCCCCCAGCACAAGATAAAAAATAATTTACTTTCATCATTTGCAGTCAATTTCTCTGGGACATATCCTAGATATATGAAAACTGAAAAAAGAAAACTACTTCTCATGCCAGGCACATCTAAATATCTCTGAGTGACAAGGTTTAGCCACAGATCTGGGCTCTTGAAAATATGTTTGTTTCCACCTAAATGCCTGGCACCATCAGACTGCAGCCGGATTTGATTAAGCTGTGCATGCGGGGCTGTCCACCTGCAGAATGGCAGGTGGAAAATTATTCAGAAGAAGAAGTTTAATTGGTGACCTTTAAAATAATGATTCATTACCTTAAAACACTTTTATTGTGTCAGCATGAGTGCTTCAATTGAAACTAATATATTTAAATCAAAAACAGTAGGTCTTACTTAACCTATCTTTAACCAAAAAAGTACATTTTAAAGAATTTGTTAGAATTCTTTCTTTCCTTTCCCTTCCCCCATTCCCTTTTCTTCTTTTTCCTTCTTTCTTTTCTTTGTTTCTTTCTATCTTCTGACTCCCCTTTTCCACTTTTTCCTGCCTTCCTTTTTACCCTCCCTCCATTAAGCACTGCTTTTGTTACTTAGGCAGTCCTCATTTGTTCATTTGCAAAGGAAGGGGTGGTATCTGTAAAGTAAACACTAACTCCAAATAGTAAAAGTCCTGTCTTTATTTCTTGGAAGCAATGGGCCAAAAGTGACTTCAGCAATAACTCTTCCAACCAAGCAAAGAAGTCAGGCAGATGAGCATTCAATTTTTGATCTGACTCTTATTAGCTACTGCATTAGTTACTTACATATGGAAATAAGATAATATACTTAAAGCACCTGGTAAGGTTCTGGACCCTTAATCAAAGTTAGTTCATTGCATTCTTCCACAATCTAATACTGGGTCCTCCATTATGACCCAAGAGCAAAATCATAGAACATACATGCCCAGTCAAAGGCAACCCTTTTAGGTCTTACATTTGGCCTGGAATTTGCACAGAAAAAAAGAATGAGAAAGTTGGCAGCCCATTAACCAATATGCTGAATGTGTCTCATGACCCACAAAAATCAGATTCCCACATGGAGCTGAACCTAGTACAGATATATGCAAATAGGCTGTTACTCTAGTACCAAGAAAATAAATAGCCAGGCAGAAGCTATATTTGCTAGGACATGTTTGTGATTTTCAAAGCAAAATTTTGTGACCAGTTTTCATTATATTCTGGGCTATGTAACTTTTACAGCATACACATTTATAAATAAAAGCATGAGAGCTTCTAAATCACTGACTTAGGCTGAAATGATGCCTCTAGGGTTGGGGATTATACAAAAATAAAAGGAGACAAAGCAGGGATCATAAGGCAATATCCTACAGGAAGCAAATTGATACCTGGGATTACAGTAGCAATTCCTTTCTGGCATTCATGAAGGAACATATTTTAGATAAACAAATAGGCAGAACACTTTGGATCTCTGTAAATAGTTCTGAAAAGTCAGGCAAGAGCCTTTCCCTATATGGGTGCAACTGACATCATTCATAACCTTTTGAGCAATTGGTGCATTTGGAAGAGTTATAATTTGCAGATATGATACTAAAGTTGAATTATTCACTCTATTTCACATTATGGTCCTATTGGCACAGCATGAGAAAGGCACACAATGACTAAATTTTTTAAGACTGCTTTTTTAAAATAATAGAATTTCACCTGTAATACTTCCATATTAATGTAGATATATATCTTTCTGGATTTGAAAACAGTAATAGGTGCTGATTTATTCCCATGTCAGTATTTTATGATAAATGTCATAATTGCTGTTTTTCTAATGAATATATGGATTAGGAAGTTAAGTGACACACAGAGGATTCTAAACCACAGTGATTTTCTATTTTTAAGTCAAATGTTCAACAAGTATCAGTAAGGAGTTTAAAAGAGCTTGAAATGAAAAAAGGACACATCATGTTAGTCTTTAAATAATTTAGAAACAATAGGAGGCAATGTCATACAAATACTTATGATACAAGAAGCAGTTTAACATGCACCATTAGAAATATATAAACACTGAGTCATTGAGTTTCAAAAGAAGGCAGAAATATGTCCAAGATAACTGAAAAAAGCTTTTTGGAAAAATGTCCTCTAACCTAGACCTTGAATTATAAATGGAATTTTGAAAAGAAGAATGTTCATGAGATGTATTCCAAGAATCTGATTTTAGGTAAACTTGCATTTGTTCCCATTGGATAAGAACTCTGAGAAGTAAAATTAAAAGTTAACAAAAAGAGGAAAATCCTTTGCCTTTCATGCTCATAAATTTCACCAATTATTTCTAATCTGATACAAAGATCAAAGTACACTAGGAATAAGAAATGGTAAAAACAAAGAAAAAAAATCACTAATTCCCTACTGGTTACTATATTTGAGGCCTGATAACTAGAGCTGGAGGGATGGAGCAGCATAACTGACATCATTTGAGGACCTCTGTGGCATAACTAGGGAGCATTGTAGCTTCAAATAACATATATACCCCTCTCCTATTTAGTTGAGTACTTATTTTAAAAGACATCAGAATAAGAAACTTCAATAACAAATTACTACGTGTTTGGCACATTTTCTTTTTTAGTGCATTTTCCCATTTACCTAACAATGAAAAACATTATATTATTTTGATTTTATTTGAATATACATTCATCTGGATTGGGTGCAGGATATAAATTGGTTGTGTTACTTTGATAAAGTGCATAAATTGCTCTCCCCTTTATTCATGCCATTCCCTTTCATTATTTATAGTTACTCTTACCAAAGAGAACAAATAAATCATATGATGACACTATACAAACCCCTGTTGGAAATATTATTTGTTTGAATACACTAATCCTTTTCACAGGGTGAAGGCAATGCAAACAGCTCCTCATGTCCTGAGTTTCCACTGTGAACTTAAGGTCACTCGTGGACATGTGCATAAACAAATGTTACTACTGGTGAGAAGTAGAGACGCAGGACCCAAAGAAAACAAAGGGCAGGAGTGTTTGATCCATGAATAAGTAAAAACAAGAATTCCCACCTACTTAAAAATTAGTTACAAGGTTATCACTAAAGCAACTTTCCCATTAACTCATGTTAATAACTCCTGGGTTTGAAAACATTATCTTGGGTCATTGCTGGTATATTTCACATTCTTGAAGATAGTAATTTAAATATCAGTGAATATGAGATAGATCTGACTACAATCCTTTGCATAAGCAGTGTAAAAATATTCAGAATCAACAGAAAAAAGTGCATTTGTATACTCAATTTGAATAGAATTAGTAAATCAGGACCATGCAAACTAAATTTGTATATGAAGGAAACACATCCAGAGATACAAGGAGCAGGATGAGCAGGGGTTGCCAGAGCAGGGAGGGAAGGAGAAGATGTGGGAGGACCAAGCAAATAGCCTCTTTATACATTGAAAGTTTTGAGAATAATAATGTGCTAGTTTCTTCTTCTTCTTCTTCTACTTTTTTTTTTTTAATCCAAGTAGCTATTGAAGATTGTAATGATTTCAGTCTAAAAAGCAATGCTGGAAAGACTCTTTGGAGATTGCCAACTCCCACTGTGCGGAAACACTGTGTCCCTGCACGCTGGTGTAATGGAGACAAACAAAAGAAACACTTCAAGGAAAGGGGAGGCAGAAAGGGAGGGTGAAAAAGCAATGAGGATGTGGTTCCCAGAAAAACAGTAAGAGTTTTAGCAATGACCAAAAGTAAGCATAACAACCCATAAGTCTGAAACCGACGAAAATTAAATAGAAAGCTCAACAATTTAAGTAATATGTTACATAATGATATTCTCAGTAGACAGTAACTTATCATCAATAATAATGCACTAGTCCCACTTGCAGAGATACTCTCTCCCCTCTTTAAACCGACCCAATTTGATCACACCTTTTTATGTGTCCCTATAGACTCCCATTGGGAGCAAATATATTTGAAAGATTAGTTATAGAAATACGTTGTTCTGTTGCTTCTGTCTGCTTGCATGTATCTCTCTGTTTTCTCCCTTTCCTTTGGTAATATAAATGCTTTAAAATCAACATATGTAACTACACAATTAAAATATCCTAATTAAGATGATCCTCCTTAGTTACTTTAGTTCCTATAAAGATTTAAACATAGCTTATTACTTCCAGATTTTGACCATTATAAAAAGGTCAATACTAATTACTGTTTATTTGCTTTCAAATGTTCTTAATGTAAAACTTTTGTGAAATGGTGAAAAACAGTATTATGTGCATGGTCTAGAAAAACCTACTCAGATTAACATTTTAGGAAAGTATATTTAAATTTGTTTTTAATCTCAGATAAAAACACTGTTTTTAATAAGTGTCTATTTTTAAAATGAAATATGAAGGACTAACTTTGCTTAATGACATTATTTTATACTAGAAACTGATGCTTCATTATTTATCTTCGTATTCAAAGCCAATTTATAATTTCTAGGTTATTCGTTGTTGTATAAGGCTTATCTGTAGGTTTTATTAGAGTAGTTTGATATTTCTATATTCCATAATTGGTACAGTGAAAATGAGGTATCTCTTTCCTCACCCCAGATATGATCACACCGGATCCTTCCGATGGAAGATCCTCACATCTCAATTTGGAAAGCAATTCACTGTATCTGAAAATTTTGAAGAAAGGAATTTCAGGAAAAAAAAAAGGAAAGGAAAAAATATGGACGCAAAAAAAATGCCAAACAAGCAGTACTGCCAAAATTATTTTTAGGGTCGCGAAATATCTGAGAATAAACTATTATTTAAAGTTCTTTGTTTTTTTTAAGAGACATAATCTTGAGTATGCTAACATATTATCACTAAGTGTTACAAAGCCTAATTCTAAAATTTACCAGTGTATAGAACTTTCATTCATTATTATGTAAAATATTTTACCAACAGTCACAAAGTATCATTGAATAATACTCTTTCATATAGTCTGCTTAAATAATAGTTTTTTTTAATACAATATTATTACACTTAATAGCTGAGTAGCTATTAAACATAGCTGGCTATATGAATGAGGAATAACAAAGAACAATATAGGAATTCTGCTCTCCCTGACAGTCATATATCCCTGACTATTTATATTCTTGGGTTCAAAAAACAAAAAATCAAAACAAAACAAAAATCTTTTTTGTTTAATAGCATTCAAAAACTTGAAAAATCTAGCTGTTAACTACAGGCAGATCCATTTTTATTCATAACACTCAAATGTTTCATTTTGATATCTCTTGTCCCCTTTGTTCTAAATTATTTATTATTAGTGCAAGCATATTATATACAATATGATAGTTATTATTACATAATGGCTAATATGTATGAAACATTTACCATATGCCAGGCACTGTTATAAGAGCTTTATATATCCTGGTACATTTAATTCTCACAACAACAGCAACCTGAAAGTTGTATTTTATTATTCCAATTATATAGATGAAAGGTTAAATCACTTGCCCAAGAGCAAATACCTTTTAAGTGGAAGTCAGAATTAAACCTAGGCAGTCTGACTTGTGCATAATATTTTCAGTATTGATAAATCAATGTTTTCAATGCCTAACTATATCTATATTCATTTGAATATATTCAAATTGCCATATAATTTTATGTAGTATTCCCAAACAATAAAATACATATGATTTGCCAATAAATTGCATCTTTCAGAGGAAACACTATGATTATCAGATATGTCCATCCATCTCCTGGAATAGAAATTTAGAAGGTAGAATGTAGAAAAAAAAAGGCAAAAGCAACTTTTATTGACCTCAAAAAGAGAGAAAGAAGATGAAGGCCACCTAAGACTCCAGGGAAGAACAATGAATTTCAACCACTTCCTTTTCCTTTTATTTTGATGATATTAGTAAGGCTACAGTTTGTTATTCTTCTTGCTTACTTTTTATAAAAAAAAAAAAAAAAGGAAGTAAAAGGAGTATTTGTCAATCAACAATGAATGAGGGGCATGGGCCTTTATTTTACTCTTTCCTTGCAAGATCCAGACAATTATTTTTCTAGGATACAAGGTTTTTAGAAGACACTTTAATGCAAATTGTCTCTTTTTAAATTATGATGCTTAACAAGACAGTCTGGGTGGGTGGTTGCTCATCCCCAACTCAGCAGTAGGATGCTGGCTAAGCAATTAGTAAGTCAGTCTGAAGAAACAACACCGATAATATTAGGGAGCTCCAGATGATGATGGTCTGCGGTAGTCTCATCTTCATAGTCTGCTATGACCTTTCACACCTGAAACTGAGTTTCTGTTTGCATTTTAGATTGCATTCAGAAGCAATCATGTATAAGTTAAGCAACCTGGTACAGTAATGTACAAATTTGGAAAAAAAAAAAAAAATAGAGTATACTCTTTAGAAGCTCACAACCTAGTGAAGAAAGGAGTGGCAGAGAGTATACTGTAGCTCTGAGGTATTCTGCAAATTGTTAAGGAGGACAATGCTACGTAATCCAAGGAGCAGAGGCTGAAGCAGGGTAATCAGGAGGGCTTCACAGGAGAAATGACTTGTATTAGGGCCTTGCAGGACATTTTATCATCAAGCCAACCAACAAGAACAGGGAGAAGGTTATGCAGGGATGAAAACATTTCTTGCCAGAAGGAAAATAAAACAATCCAGTCATTTTCACTTGTGCAGCAATCAGTTCTTAGAAACTACTTACAAACTCCAGTGGAACAGGTTTCTCATCCATTCCCAGCAAGTTTGTAATCCCACATGGGACTCACTTCATTCATTTGCCAAGAGTATGAATATAGGGCAGCAGTGGTGAAATCATCCAGCAATGATTTTAACCCCTCAGTTCTCTTTTTAGTTACAGCACCTTCCTCCTATTTTGCTGCTCCTCTGTTTGGAGTTCTGTTAAGCAGGGTGCTTGTGGCTTTAAAAATGCAAAATGGTTGCCAAAAAGAACAGTTTTGCCATGAAGCAAATGTTCATACTCTGCAATGCTAATTTATGTCCTTTCCTATAGTTATACAGGTTGCTATGTGCAATGAATTAAACATTAATGAAAATTATTTGATGATGCTATTAGGGAATATACTGGGGAAAATAGATGTTTGAGTACAGGTGTTGCCATTCTAAAGAGGTAGTTTTTTTGCCCCCCAACATTTGAAAAGCCACACAAATGAAAGCATTTGGAAAATGTGCTATTGAAAAACTTAGCATGAGTAATTTTCTTTTTCTTAATCTGGCTACCAGTTACACGGCTGTGTGCTGTTTGAAAAAATTCACCAGCTCTACACTTATGATAGGCATAATATCATATATGTATATTATGTATTAGTAAAAGCTTTAAGAAACTTTAGCATTAGTAATGAAATGTTTAATACATTCAAAATGCAGAAATATAAACATATTTTTAGTTACAAATCTAAAATGAAAGCACCAGACAAATAGGACAAAACCCTTCCCCACATAGAAATGAATTGTTTCATTTCTTGAAGAAATTTGGTCAAATGTAGTAGGTATTTTGGCTATGTAACAGTCAGGGGAAATCCTCAAAAAATATATACTTATAAATAAAGTATGAAGTGCTATTTTTTGAAATTTTACTTGAGCTCAATTCATTGCTGCTTTTGTTTCCACCTTTGTGTTTCTTTCTGTGTAAGAGAACTGAACAGCCCTTGAGGGTGACAGTTTATGCAGCATTTAAAAACAGAGAAGGAGGTTTCATCAGCTATGAGTGGCCAATTAGTTGACTGGCTTCATAGAATACTATAGGTGGGAAAATTACCTTGATGCTTTCTACTTGTGCTGATTTTTCCTTCTGCTGACACTTCTGATGCTCTGAAAGTTGCTTTGCTCACATCCTCTGCTACTGGTGGTGTCAAAGCACACTCTCAATCTTCACATGCCAAAAGAAGAGGAAAACCTATTTCAATGCCCAAAAGACTTAGCTCCTGTCAAAGATATTCATTTAACACTCACAGTTGGTCTATGGCAACTTGAAGACGTTGTCTTAAAAAGTAGGACTGGTAGGGGGTGGGGTAGTGCAGAAAAGGATTAGCTTTCTAGGGAAAACTTGTGCTTTCTATATCTTTAAGGCATGTATTAAGAATGGGTTCTACACCTGTAAACGAAGGGGGTAATTTCAACTGTTATTTACAAGATCTATGTTTCTTCAGAAGAAGAGAGTAGAGTTAGCCAACATAAAAAAAAAAATCATTACTATTCACTAAAAAAGGAAATATTTTAAGAACAATAAAAAATTTATTCTTTGCAAAACTTTCTCCTATAAAAATAACTGCCACTCAATCTCATTTCTTTTTTAGTTTTGGCCCGTTACAGCTAATAAAGTTTATGATAAAAAAAAATCACAGTATTAATTGCAAACTCTGAATTTTTTAAATTTTTGGACACTCTAAATACCACACCAAAAACACAGTCATTCCTAAATATGTGTAGCACTTACTCCAAATTTACATGAAATAAACATATAAAACTCCAAGACGATTATAAAAAGGTAATCATATATTTTAGTAGAGATTTGCTATCTGGCCAAATGGCAGAAAGATAACAAGCCATTCTCCTGTTTAGTCTGACTACATACACATTTACATTGTATGTTCATTTAAGACCATTTATTTATCTCGCACCCCTACCTGCACCCCAATATTCCTCTCCAGTGGTTTTACTTGTACTGTCCTAAAATCCACCCAGCACATAGCAAAGTACACCAACTTAGTTCATTGAGTCCTCTTTTTTTCCCTTTGGCTATTTTTAAAACTGTGTATTTTACACAATAAATCCTAATTCAGCCAATACCAGTTCATTCAAACAGCATCTGAATTTTAAAATTGGCTCCTTTACAGACAATTAGTTGGGGTGCCAATTTCCCAGTCAAATAAAATCATTTTCCCATTAACATTTTTAGTTACATAATCTGCTATACAAATATAATACTATTAAAACTCAATGTGCAAATTAAGTCCCTAGAATATCTCAGTTGCTAATTTGGTCAGATAATTCCAAGCATACATTTTGCTGTCATTTAAATTGGAGATTTTTCTGCTGGCTGATTGCTTTCCAAGGGTGAGAATGTGGCTGAAGAGCCCAGTGCATGTCTCAGATTTTCCACACTTTGTACACAAGGAAACTGTCTTTGGGCTGGGACTCTCTCCTCTGTCTGTAGAGCATATTGTACTTGCAGCCCTGCCTTTCCTCCTTCTAGGCTGCCAGACGCATTTGCCCAAAACGAGTCACTCAGTCTTTGATTTTTTGCATGTAAGTTTGGCCTGTCTGATGTTGTTTGCACAGCCATGCCACATTGTTAGAAGTTGTGATTCAATGTGTCCTTGGAGCTCTTCTTTTGCCAGCCCTGCTTACTTGTAGTGCCCCATTTCAGCTCAATGTTGAGCAGCCGACTCGGGGCCTTAAAGTGAACCATCTCCCGTGTTTGCCCAGTTCTCATGCTTGGGAACTGCTGCTGTGCTGATCTTCAGTTCACAGTTACAAGCCCAGCTGGGGGCTCACTTTTAGTAATCTTGCTTCCCCACTTATGTCACATATGTTTTGCAGGTGATGAGGGAAGCTGCCTGCGACATCTGTGACAGATCCAGACCTCCAAACCATATGGGAGATTGGACAGTACCACACATTTGATTGGATCCAGAGTTTGGTGCCACATTTACTGCCAACCAAAAGGCACACTTGAGCCATCTTGAGCTGGTTACTATTTCTTTGTTTCCCAGAGCTACAGTTCAGAGTACTTTGATTTTCAACATCAGTAAAACACACTACTGTCATCTACAGACTACTGGATACTGGTTATATTACTTTTCAGGTCCATTCTTGGACAAATACTTAACCTCTTTAAGTATCAATTTCCTTGTTTGTAAAGTTACAATAATAATTTCTTCTTATCAATAATAGTATATTAATATGAGGTAAATTAAGAAAGTTGATTCATGTAAATTGCTTAATATAAACAAATAATAAATGCCAGCTGTTGGAGTATATATGACAAAACTAGATTCTTCAGGCATTACTGTAGCATAGATAGCTTGCAAAAGGTATATGTTAATGTACTTGATCAGCTCTCATTTTATACTTCATTTATTGTAATTCTCATTAACTCTATCTTTAAAAATGTAAGAACATAAGTTTCCAATACTTGATTCAGTACCAGGACCAAGTAAAATATTTCAGTCCATTTCATACTTCCTTCTCAAATAGCATTAACACCAACATTCCATCCTCTCTATGAAGAAAGGCACTCTCGAATGTTCCAGTTCAACAAGAGTTCTTGAAGCCATTTGGACTTTTGCTCACTATTGATTTTTCCATTATGTGTCCATCCTTCTGTTACTCAGTTCTGAAAATTGGAGTCTAAGATTGGTTTTCTACACCCTCATTCAGTCCCACAAGTTTGACCTTGAGTCTAGTTAATTAAACCATAATCTCTGGCTTTGTTTCTCAGACTGACTTGTCATACTGATATCATCTAACCTCACAATATCTTCAAATAGGAGAAATGAAAGGGAACTTAACAGGCATCTTGTCTTCTGTGGAGAGAATCATTTTCTGCCTGTTGAGTAGTCTGCTGAAGACTTTTGGTGAAGGAGATCATACTTCTTCAGGTACAAATCCTTTTCAATGTTAATAAATCATTGCCTTTTACATAGTCAAAAGTCTGCCTACTTGGCAGTCTATTTTATATATATGTATATATAATTATATGTATATAATTATTATAAGTAAATAGACTACATTTTTGCATGCCTGATCTTCAAAGTGTGTAAATAACTATAAATGCCATCCTCAACTTTTACTTTTTCCAATTTAAGCATCTTCATAATTTCTATCCCTCTTCTAATTTGAGTGGCTCTCTTCATTTAGTTTAAACATATATAAACTACAATTCCTCTTGTAGTAAGAACTTTCTTTGAAAAAGCACACTGAAACAACAAGAAATTGAATAATTTTTCCCCCCCTTCTTTTTGTCATAACAATACATTCTCCCAAAGGCAGTGGACTTCTTCCTCTTCTTACCCTAAATTATACCCCCTAGGGCCCTTTTTCCTTAACTACTTACTTTCCTGTAAAGATTAAGATATGCAGCATTAGTTTTAGCATTGCCATCACAAATATGCTATCCACTTGAACTCATCCTTGGTTACAGACTCCTTGTTCTACCTCGCTTTTATATGCTTACTGGGTATGCATAATACATGGAGTTATACACTGGTCCCATGCCTCATGCCTTTCTCACTATAACTATTTTAAATTATAAAATCAAATTCCTTTTCTTTAACCCTCTATCATTTTTAACTGTATTCATCTTTAGAGTCCATGAACATGGAATTATAACTATATTTCTCTGAACTCTTTGAATATTACTGACTGGATTTGTAAGGTGATCATATCTGGCTACATGTTCATGTGACTATTTAAAATTCTAATATAAAAATAGGATTTTCTCTCAAGGTTGATATAACTTCTATTTTATGTACACACTTTTGTATAAAAACAATAGAATTTATCACACTGCTTTCTCACTCTCATGAGAGACTATGAGAATAAAAACATACCAAATATATTTTAGATTACTGATGTATAACAACAGTGCTGTTCTTCATCATTGATTCTGCCACCAGATAAGTCCTGTTATTGAAAATAGGAAAGTTTAAGGCACATCTTCTTTTGGTAGGCTGTAGATTCACACACCCTTGTACAAACATATTTTCTCAACATCAAATGCTACAAATTAGATGTTTCTTGTGAACAAGTTTTAGTCATCTATTTAATCATAAGTCTAATCCAATAAATTTCAGTGATACCAATCACGTTATTACTTTATTTTAGCATTTCAAATAAAATATGTACATATGCATGTGCTTGATTCACATATGTAAATATATTTGTGACTGTATATATATTGTACATATAACATATATATATTTGTTAAAATATTCATTATTCTGTCTCTTAATCCTTTCCTTTGTTGTTTCCTCCTTAGAATTATTAGGCACTTCCTTGATGTAGTTTCATATTTTCCTAGGCTATTCAACTTGTTCATGCTGCTTCCATGACTCCATTATTATGTATGTGTTATAATTATTAAACTACATAGAACCCAGTCTTTAAAATATTGATTGGAATTATTTATCTTTCACAAATGTTATTTTAAATTCTCTTTAATCAGATCAGCAAAACTATTGTAAAATATACTCTTTCTGATGTTTTAAGTAGAATGCCATCATCAATCAGATGGCAAGTTGCCTGAAATTGTCAACCATGGGCCACGAAAGTAATATTACAGACTTTTTTCTTGATAGTACATTCTCATTACCTATCTAAAATAATGGCCTTGCAATGAAAGAAGACATAAATATCTCTGTACTCAAAGCTTTCAGTTTCCTTCCCAGGAAGACATATTCCATGATCTTTCTACTACACTCATTCAATGATTTAATGAACCTTTCAGTAAGCACCTTCTCTGTGACAGTGATTCTCCTGGCTAGATAGGCAAGTGAACCTACCATAGTGGGATGGACTTAGTCATCTGGTCAACTGATATAACTGACATGTTGTGCATAATTCATTGTTGCAGGGGGGCCAGGACTTTAGGTCTGAAGCCAAACCCTACTTAGAATGGTATGATCCATTCAATACCTACAACAGACTTCTGATTCAAGTCATGCTACAGAATGATCAGATTTATTTCAACTCTCTACCCATGCATAGAAAGACTCAGAATTTGTTCCTTAAAGAATGTTATGGGTCCTTACTCTAAGGTAGATGCACTGGATGTCGTGCACTTTCATGCAGGGAACTTGAGAATCAAGAAAGCAATACCTCCTACTAGCAGATTGCTATCATTCTTCTGCTTTCAGGCATTCTTTATATCTATAATTTTTTATAGTCTTGTCATTAAAAAAATCATGTATCATCTAATTTCATCTGGTGATATCTTGCCATCAATGATCTTCATTGCTGTGACAGCCACAGAAATACTTTCAGAAGTCAACATACCTCTATCTTAGTCATATCAAGTCAACATTCCACCAATAGAGTCCTACCTCCAGGCAGCTTTGATAGAACTTTGACAGGATTCCTGGTATCCTTAAATTTACCTACTCTGTAACAAATCTATCTTTTCATATCTCCTAGTTCTTATTTTTCCTCTGCTGTCTGCTTGCACACACAAGGGACAATGGCAATAATCACAGCAATTAAATCTTCATGACAGATAGCTGCTTCAAAAACTATCTAGTTGCTACTAGCAATGGAATTTCCAGTTATGGTCCTAAGATCTTAGACATTAGCTATGTCCTTGTGGGTGGTTTTTTAATTTCTTAATTCTCAAAGAAATTTCCACCATATCAAGAAGATAAAACCATTAGAAAGTACTTTTGGATTATTAAAAACAACACAGAGCCAGGGCAAAAGTGATTTCTTAAAACAAACACCAAAGACCTTCAAAGAACATAAATCAATGAATGTCTACACACATTAAACTCAGCATAATCAATGTTCCAGATCTGTGTTTAAACTATTACAGTGGTGGTCTATAAGATTTCCTTGCCTCCAGTGTGTACATAGTCTTCCTTCATGGACTACTCTTATTCACACATAATAATCTTTAATAATTTTATATTCTCATGCATATCAAATTCAATTTTCAGGTTGGCATCCCTAGCCTTGTACCATCACTGATCTCTAACATACCTCAAGCTCACTCTCCACTGTTGACTTTTTGTGTTCTTTCTTCAAGAACTATTCAAAGCTTCATTTCTTCTATGATGTTACCCCCACTTTATAATATCTGTACTTTCTACCATTCCTAAAACTTATCAAAATATCTTTTTCTACTTATAACTAAATGTTTTTATAGAAGTAAAATATCTATCTCAGTCATCTCAGGCAGCCATAACAAAATACTGTAAACCGAGGTGTTAAACAAAAGGAATTTATTTTCTCATAGTCTAGAGGCTGGAATTCTGAGATGAGGCTGCCAGCATGGCCAGGTTCTGAAGAGCTCTCTTCCTGGCTTTCATATGATCTCCTCACTGCATCTGCGCATGGTGTGGGTGAGAGGAGAGAGAGAAAGAGAGAGAGAGAGACAGACAGACAGACAGACAGACAGACAGACAGACAGACACAGTGAGCTCTCTCTGGTGCCTCTTCTTATGAAGATACCAAAGCACATTCTAAGGGCCTCACTCTTATGATCTCATTAAACTTAATTATTTCCCATCTCCAAATATAATCACATTGGAGGTTAGAACTTCAACATATAAATTTGGGGAGACATAATTCAGTTCATAGCAAATATATATTCAGGGAAGTATACAAATCCTAAGAATATATTTTTATTAACTATTTCAAAGTGCATATACCCATGAATCCATTCCATAGATCAAGAAATAATTGCCAGAGGCCTGAAGTCATCCCTGTGGTACTTCTTCATCATTACTCTCTGCAAATGAACTTATTATTTTTACTTCCATCAACATACATAGTTTCCCTCGTTTTAAACTTCATATAAACAAAATTACTTTTACTCTATGCGCCTGACTTCTTTTGTTCACTGTTATGTTTGTGAGGTTCAACTACATTTTCACATGGAGCAGTAGTTTACCAGTTTTTATTGTTGTACAAAATTATATTGTTTAAATGCATCATAATTTATCTATTCTATTGCAGATAGACATTTGTGCTATTTCAGTTATAAGCTATTACAAATAATTTTTATGAACATTCTTTTACATGTTTTTGGTACACATACCTGTGCACTGTAGAAACATATATATTTAGGAGTGGAGCTGCTAGAACTAGCAGAGTATGTTGAAGCTGAGTACACAATTCAATATTCACAATATTATAAGATTTGTCAAAGCTTTTGTTAGATTAAGAAAGTGCTTTTCTGTTCCTAGATTGCTAAGAGTTGTTATCATGAATCAGTGAGGCATTTTATCAAATGCTTTTCTGCTTCTTTTGAAATGATAATATGATTTTTGCCTTTATTTGCTTAATGGAGAAAAAGACACTGATTAATTTTTGAGTACTAAAATAACTTAAAATTCCTGAAATAAATTTAACTTTTTTGTATGTATTAAAATTTTCATGTGCTGTTGGACTTTATATGCTGACACTGAGTTTAAGATTTTTCTTCTCTGTGTTCATATAAGATTGGTTTGTAATTTTCCTTTCTTGTAAAGTCCTTGTCAGGTTTAAGTATATGCTAGTCTCCTAAAATACATATTTATGAGATGGAAAGTATTCCATCTTTTTTCTCCATGAAAAAGTTTGTGTAAGATTGTTTTTATGTCTTCTTTTAAGGTTAAGGTTATCTAGGCTTGGAGGTTTTTTTTGTAGGTGGGTTTTAAATTGCAGGTTCAATTTCTTTAATAGATATGATACTATACATAATTATATTACTTTTTATATCCAGTTTGACAAGTTGTAGTTTTCCAGAAATTTGAATTTTATATACATTTTCAAATATAATGTCACACTGTTTATATTACCAGAATTAATAATTGTTTATATTATGAGGATCTCTGATGATGTACATTTTTTTATTCCTGGTACATTGGTACATTAATCTTTCTTCTTTCTTTTATTTCCTTGACCAATCTTGGAAGGTTATCAGTCCTATTACTCTTCAGAAGGAACAAACTCCTGGCTATGTTGATTTCTTCAATTTTTCATTTGTTTCTTATATTATTAATTTATGTTCATGTTGTCATTATTTCTCCACTGCTACTTTCTTAAGATTAATTCTTGTTATTTTCCTAGTCTCTTGAGATGAATACTAAGACCATTAATATTCAACCTTTTTCTACACATGTATTTGTGACTATATATTTCCCTCTAAGCAGGCTTTAGCTGCATCCCATAGGTTTCAATATATTATTGTCATTATTATTCAATTTACAATATTTCCTATTTCCATCACATTTTCTCTGAATCATGGATAATTTAAAAGCACAGTACTTGGTTTCCAAACATTTGAGCATTTTCTAGTTATATCTTTTGTTAATAAATTCAACTTTGAATCCATTGTGGTCAGAGAACATATACTAAGTTCAGTTCTTTGAAATGCATTGAGACTTGCTTTATGGAAGAAACATATATTTTGCTGTTTGGGAATCAGCATTCTAAGTAGATCAAGTGGATAAAATTCATTAATTGTGGTTTTCCTAACTTCTATCATTATATTTAATTTCTGTCTCCTTACGTTATCAGTCAGAGAAGTATGTTTAGTCTCCAGATGTGATTCTGGAATATCCTATTTTGCCTTACAAACCATTCAGTTTTTGCTTTGTCTATATTGATGCCATATTATCTGTATATAAATTTAGAAATGTTTTATTTTCCTAGTGGATCCTTTAACCATTATGAAATCTTCATCTTTAGAAATAATCTTTGCCTTAATTTCCACTATCTTTTTATTGGAATAGTTACAAAAGGTTTTAAATGTGTGCCTTCTGCCTTTTGTGTTCTTTGATTTACGGCACATCTTTTAAGAACATATTAGAGCATATTTATTTTTATCCCATCTGACATTTGTCTTTTAATTAAGTCTGTTCATATTAAATAAAACTACTGATATATTTGAATATAAATCTACCATTTTACTATTTGCTTTGTATTTATCCAATTGGTTCTTGATATTTGTTCTCCTTTCTTGTTTTATTTTGGAATAAGAGTTTTTTTCTTTTTAATATTCCATTTTCCCCTCTATTAGCTTAATATTAGTTAGTTATAAATTTTTAAAACTCCTCTTTAAGAGGTTAATATAGATGTTTCCAACATGAATTTGGACTATAAATTAGTAGTTCTCTGCCTTCCAGAAATGAAAATATTCATGGAACACATTATATAGCCTCCTCCGTGTGTCCTACAATTTTAATGTATTTTATTTTTACATATGTTTGTTCTTGTATACAATCAATATTTTAAAATAACCACATTTTTATCATTTTCTTTATATTTTAATCCTTTGTATATTTTTGTATTTCCCTCTCGGAATATTTACCTTCTGCCTAAAGAATCTCTTTAGAAGAATGAAATCTTGCATGTAATT
Organism: Eidolon dupreanum; assembly: GCA_028627145.1. NCBI lineage: Eukaryota > Metazoa > Chordata > Mammalia > Chiroptera > Pteropodidae > Eidolon > Eidolon dupreanum. The sequence continues at coordinate 128,698,032 of CM053502.1, read as the reverse complement.
TCACTTACATGTAGAATCTATAAAACAAAACAAATGAACAAACAAAACAAACCAAAATAAACACATAGGCACAGAGAACAAACTGATGGTTGCCAGAGGAGAAGGAAGTGGTGGAATGGGCAAAAAAAGGTGAAGGGGATTAAGAAGTACAAACTTCCAGTTATGAAATCAGTAAGTCATGGAAATGAAATGTACAGCATAGAGAATATAATCAATAATACTGTAATAACTAAGGACAGTGACATATGGACTAGGATTATCACATTGATCACTTCATAAGGTATATAAATGTCAAATCACTATGTCAAGCACCTGAAACTAATATGTTGAATACATTTTTAAAAACAAAGATTAAAAGTAGAATTCCTTTAATATTTCTTTTAATGTAGGTCTGCTTGTGACAAATTCCCTTTTTTATCTAAAAACATCTTCATTTGTCTTTATCATGGTATCCAGCAGTGTAATTGTGGTGTGGCTAGGCACTGATTTCTTTTTATTAATCTGCTGTGCTTTTTGAAGGCTTTTGCCACAGTGGCTTTATATTTTTTTAACAGTTTTGGAAAATTCTTGGCAAAGTGCTTTCAAGTACTGCTTTCCCCAATCTGTCTTCTCTTTCTGCAGCTCCAATTCCACATGTTATACCATTCATTTTTTTCCCACATACTATCTAATACTCTTTTCTGAATTGTCTCTATATGCTTGAACATGGATATTTTTGAAAGAAGCAACACTTTGGTTTCTTTGATATTTCTTTATTTGTATTTTTCTATTTCAGTGATTTATTATCTTTTCTTTATAATTTCACCCATTTATTTGTTCTAGGTTTAGCTTTTTTCTTGTTTTGTAAGGTGAATGATTAATTAAGACTTTCCTCCCTTAAGCATTTAAAGCTACAAATTTCCCTCTATGGGTTGCTTGAGCCTGCACATACTGATAATGTGTTTTCAATTCTATTCAGTACAAAATATTTTTTAACTTCTCTTGTGATTACATTTTGGACCCATGGTTTATTTATAAGTGTGTGTTTAATTCCTAAATATTTGGAGAATTCTTAGATATCTTTCCACTATTGGTTTTCATTTAATTATATTGTGGTAGAGACTGTACTGTTTTATTTCAATGAAGCTTGCTCTATGATCTAAAATATGAATTCTGCTGTTGTTGGATAGAGTATTCTATAAATGTCAATTATGTCAAATTAATTGATTTCCTTTTCAAATCTTCTTTATACTCAAGCATTTTCTGTCTAATTATTCTATCAATTAATCATGAATTTGTATATTTCTTCTTTTAATTCTGTCTTTTGTTTCATGTATTTGAAGTTCTAATATTGGTTGCATGCATCATTCAGATTGTTATGTCTTGAGGACTCAAGTATTTATAATTATAAAATAATTCTCTTTGTTTCCAATAATTTACATTGTCTATTTTAATTTTTTAATTTTTAACACAGCAATCCTGCTTTCTTATAGTTTTCTTGTAGGCAATTTATGGATGGGTCTTGGTTTTATATTTGGTCTGAAATATCACTGCTTTTCAGATATTTAGTCATCCACATTTAATATGATAATCAATATGGTTGAGTATAATGTAACATCTTGCTGTTCATCTTTTATTTGTTCCATGTGGTTTTGTTCCTTTTTTCTTTCACTTCCTTTGACTATTTTTGTGATTTAATTTCATCTCCACTATTGGCTAGTTTTTAGTTATATCTCATTATTTAAAGTGGCTGCTTTAGGACTGAAAGTATGCAGCCTTCAAAGTGATCCTTTCAATAATATTATAAAACTTCTTAAAAAATAAGAGAAGCTCACAGAAGTATACTTCCAATTCTTCTCTCTTTTTATTTGTCTATTATTGTCATGCATAATGTACATATGTTATAAAACCCACAATATGTTGTTATTATTTTTCCTTTGAAAACTCAATTATCTTTTAAACATTTTAAATGAGGTAAGTTCTTTTCATTTTCTACATATATACTGTTCCAGTGCTCTTCATTGCTTCATATAGTCAAGTTTCCGTTTATTTATAATTTTAGTTCTGTCTGAACTTCCTTTTACAAGTCTTACAGTGCAGGTGTGCTGGTGATAAATTCTTTCTGCTTTCATTTGTATTAAAAAAAATGCCCTTTCACTCTTAAAAGATGCTTTCACTGGGTATAAAATTACTAGCTGACAGTGTTTTTTAAAGATGTTATTCTTTTGTCTTTTAGCTTCTATTATTTCTGATGGGAAGTTATTAATAATTCTTATCTTGGCTCCTCTGTAGTTTTTCTGTAGCTGTTTATCACCTGTTTTCAGCAGTTTGATTATAATGTTCTTGGTGTGGTTTTTATTAGGTTTATCATGCTTAAAGTTTGTCGCATTTTTTAAAATGAGAATTTATGTCTTTTTAAATCAAAATATTTTCAATGTTTTTAAAAAATTTTTCTGTCCTTCCATCTGTCTAGAAATGCAACTACACTTATGCTAGACTACTTAATAATGTCTCACAAGTACTGAGTCCCCATTCATTTTGTTTTGTCTTCTTGTCTTCTGTGCTTTATTTTAGCAACTTTTATTGCTATGTCATTAAATTCACTGATTTTTTCCCCCCTGCAATGTCTATTCCTCTGTTCATCCCATCCCTTGAAAATTCTGTTCAGATTTTGTATTTTTTCTTTCTAGTCTTTCTATTTGGTTCTTTTATATTGTCTACATTTCCTCTTTCTTCTTATGTCTAGCAAATTATGTTAGATGTCACATATCACAAGCTTTACATTGTTGAGTTCTGGATTTTGTTTTATTCCCTTTAAATATTTTGGATTTTGTTCTGGAAAGCAGTTCAGTTAATCATGAACCAGTATGATCATTTTGAAGCTTGATTTATTTATTTATTTTTTAGAATGGGTCTAGATTCACTGTGACTTCGATACCACAATTTCAATAATGTCACTCTGTGCTGGCTGGTGTAAACAAATTACAGCCCTTTATGAGCTTTGAAAAGGTTTTGGCTTAAAGTTGCCCAGGAAATTTTCTTTCCTTGGGATTTGTTTTTAGTTATATTTATGTAGTTTTACCCTATTCATATAAAGATTTTTATTGGCCCATACAGATTTCTTAAGTTCTTTCTTGCATAGCTCTGAAATATGTGACATTTTGCCCTGCAAATTCTAGCAAGCTCAGCCTCCACATTCTCCCATCTCTGTTCCTTCACTAAAGACACTGCTTAGTTATGTTTTATTTCCCCATCTGTTGTTATGAACAAGAAATACCTGCATGCAGAAAGCAGAGTGATTGCAGGGTTTATCTCATTTGTTTCCATTCTCTCAGTGGTCATAGTTCTGTATGTTTTTTCCAATGTCTGTAAATAGTTTCATATTTCTTTTCTGTTTTTTAGGTTAGGTGGTAAATCCAGATCCTATCACTTTACCATGGCTTAATATTTTGTATTGATCTATCTTCTAGTTCATTAGTCTTCTTTTAGCTATGTCTATAAACTACTAAAACTATCTACTGAATTATTAACTTCAGTGATTTTATTTTATGGTCACAAAATATTCATGTGATTCCTATTTATTGATTTGATTTTGTGTGAAGTACTTCAGAAAATTTTTATTTTCTTAAGGATATTAATCACAGACATTTTTAAGTTATATGTCCTAAATTTCAGTATTTCATAATTTGTAGGCCTCTTTCATTTGTTCATTTCTTTTTTTCTGAGATTTTCTGTTTTTTCCTCTCTCCTAGGATGCATTTTCAAATTGAATTCCACATGTAGAATATAAAGATTTAAATGCTCTGAATGATGCTATAATATTTCCTCCAGGTAGGCAATCTGATTAGGAAAGGTCATTTTATTCACAGTAGGAGTTGAGATTATTTGAGACTGGGTTTCAAAATCTGTGTGGTCTGGTTTCTTTATTCATAGAACATAGATTTTCTGGGCTCTCAACTCTAAACCTACATTATTCTCAGGGTTCCTTCTCCTTGTCGGGACTAAATCTCTTATTTTTATCTCCTCAGAACCGTGAATCTGCCAAAAATTTTATTTATTCTTTCTGACTTTCGGGATTCCCATCCCATAAAGTTTAGAAATCTTCGAATGCCTCAAGGGAATAGTGTCACAGAATGTCACTTTCACTCCAACATGTTTTCCTTTTCTCTAAGACTTTAGTCCTTTAAAACCTGCCCACTTTGTTTTCTACAATGCCTGTGATAGGTTGCTTTTTGTATTTCCTCCAGTTTTTATATTGTTCTACATTCAAAGGTTGTTCAGATAACAAGATCTTTAACATAGTTTAAGAAAGAAATAGTTTATTTTATAGGTTTTTGGGCTATAAAATAATGATTTACATATTTGTCTCATATTCATTGCTAGATTATAAGTTTCTTATAGGCAAGGATGCTGACCCATCATCTTTCATTGTTGAGAGATTGACATAGAGTCAGCTGCTCAATAATTATTAAGGTTTTCAGTTACACCTCTTATTTCTCTCTCTCTCTCAAAAAAAAAGTCCTGCATACTTCTCTTCTGAACTAATTACTCCCTCCTGCTTATCCCACTGCCTACTACTTTCCAAATTGCTAGGATCATCCTCCCGTTCTATCTCCTGATTTTCTTAAAACATGTTTTAAAATACTTCAGAATTTTTTCTTTCCTAACTCTAACCAGGTGTGATCAGTGCATAATCTATCGTCTCTCAGCAAACATATTCTCAATGTCCTGTGCCACACTAGATGCTTTAGTAAAAAGACAGTATTCTCTTTCTCTTAAACAGACTGTGAGCTCCTTAACAGCAGAAGCTGTCCCTTTTGCTCGGTATATATCCCCTTAGGAAGTGATTTCATCGCCATGTACAACAGTGGCAATTTGAGACATGTGGACTTGAGTATCTGTAAACCTCAGATAGGGGGCTAATTTATATTTGAGTTGAATGTGTATAACAAGCCATAACTATAACAGAATAAAATTTATCTAATAATGTAATCAAAAGATTAACTTAATGTCTCATAAATGCTTGTTTTTATCTTCATATCTCTAGAACCTGTTCTCTAGTCTAAAGATACCTACTTTTTAATAGAACTTGATAATAAGCTCTGTGGTGAAGTGGTATACAGAAATGTTGACCTTTATGTTTAAGTATTTCTATGCATTGAAATTAACAGTAAGGAAGCCTTTAATCAGCAATTATATTTAATAAAAAATATAGACATATAGAGAGTAAAATATCAGTATCACTGTTTACTGATATGCAAATACTGATTAAAGCATTTCCTACCTCTTCACTTAACATTTAGTATTATATTGGATATACTCCAATTCTACCTTTATATATCAGAACAAAGATATATGAAATTTTAAAAAAAATATATCGGTCTTTGAACATCAGCAAACATTCTCTTCTGTGTCACTTTTATCTAATTCAGCATCATTTGCCTGTTATACATTTTTAAATAGTAAAAAAATATAAAAACACATGCACAAAAGAATGCTCAATTCAACCATTAGACAGAAAAAAAGAAAAAAGAAAAATACGTAAACATGGCACAGTAGGAGAATAAAGCTTCTGGAGAAAGAAAGCAAAGCTGTGTGACAGATGGAAAGGTCTCAATGGATGAATGGTACTACTACAAATAAGTAGCAGGCAGCCAGAGGGAATCAAATAATGATTATGGAAGAAAAATGAGGGTTAAAAAAGATGAAAAGAATGTTTTGACTCAAGCTAAAGATTCTATGTTAATAAAATTTCCTATTTTTAAAATATATTTAATTACACATCCACAAAAGGTAGAAAATAATTCATGTCAGATAGAGTAGACAGCTGACAAGTGAACCAGTATAGACAATATAAAAAGCTCAACATGTCCTTGGAGAGGAAGGAATGCATTCCACAATTTGTACTGGCATGCCCCCAAACCTGAACAGATTACTTTCTGACGATCAATATCTGTAACCACCAGAGGCCAGTTAGAGAGTTTTTTAAAAATCAGCTTCAAAGAGACCTAGTCCCCAGCTTACATTTTATTTTTGCCAGTGGGTGCTGAGGTAAGGCTTTTGGACAAGGCTCATTTTTCTTCTCTTTATAGGGCTCTGTATTGAATATGAAGTGCCCTAGCAAGTTCTTGGGCTCTAGTTAGCTGGATTCAGACCTTGTGTATAGATACTGTGATAGAGGACCAATGCCTTCAATGAAAATTGCTGGTTCACACTTTTGCTAGGTTTCCAATAGTAGGTCCTTATTTGTTAATTTAATTCATCAATATAATGTGGAGTATAATCAGCGTATTTCCTTTTTAATTAGGTGTTATAATTACATGACTTGAAAATCTAGAATATTTCCTCCCTTCTCATTTCTGTAGCATGTACAAATACTAGTGAATCAAAGTAATAGTTTTCCCAATATCTTTCTACTCAAAATAATCAACAGTCCATCAAATAAAAAATAAACAACAAAAACCCTACCCAATTTCCCCATGCTTAACCAACTGTTCATTTCGATCTACAACAACTCTTTCTAAAATGTAAATGAAACACTCTAGTTTGAGACATTCACCTATTAAATTTTACATCACTAGGTATATTTGGACATCATGCACCTTCTACTCTTCTCTCAGGATTTGATCATGCATACTATCAAATAAACAGCTCTGAGAAGGCCCACTGCAACTGAACCTATTTAGTTTCTATAAATTAAAAAATTAGAAGTTACTTAAAATATTAAAAAACTTTAGGGTATATCCTCTGGAGTTACTTGCCAAAATTTTTCCTACTCAACTACATTTTGTCATCTCTCCCTTAACTAAAATAGTTTTTTTCTAAGTAGTAAAGATGAAAACTGCTTAGAAGGCAGAGAATGATGTTTCTGCTGCATCTCATTTAATATACAAAACCTATGTACTTGAATAAATGTTCACAAGGAAGAGAATAATGAAAGGGAAGGAGAAAAGCCTCCCTTATTGTAAGGATGCATCCTATTCCTCTATGCTCAGTGCATCTCCACCACCAAGTAATTGTGTTATCAAAAGCAAACTCAAGAATGATGGATGAAAAGAACAACTATAGCCTTTAATCACAATGCTCTAGCTTTTCAACAGTGTCAGTGGGTGTAGGGAATAGTGAAATCATTGGAGACTTAAACAAATGGATTAGAAATGTACTGATATAAGGGGCTGGAGAGATTTCAAAACAGGAACCTCACTAACCAATACAATGCAAGTGAAAATGCAAGTGAACTCTTCCAATCAATAAGCAAAAGTGTATAAGTATGATATCTGGATTGCGATAATTAAGCAAAGTAAGCAAATAATCAATCTTAGGGCTCTATATTTGAAAAACAAAGTGGAAACATCATATAAATTTCAGATTGTTCCATTCTTTGTCTTTTATACCATTATTCCCATAAGATGTTCTGCAAAACTTCAGTCAAGTAATGTAAATGTTAAGAACATTGAATATGATATTTCATACTTGAACATTTCTCACACAATTCATCATTATAAAGGCCCTGAGAAGTCCTGCAGTGCAGAAGGGCTTTAAGTTTTACTTGAGTTTTCCTTCCATTTAATTGACTAGGTAGACTTAATTAACTTATTTATATAGTAAGCCCATTAATTTACTTTAGGAAATGGTTTTCTGACATTTCTTACAATAGATTATGCTCATAACACTATGGAAATGTAGAAAAAATTACAATGCTTAAGAAAGTGTCAAGTGATAATACATTTAAAAAGTATTTCTTAAAATGTTATCAGGAAAGTCCTAGACTTTCCCAAGACCCTTTCAGAGATGAGAACATATGAGGTCAGAGTTCTTTTAATAATACTAAAATGTCATTTGCCTTTGCATTCTCAATGTCTCACAGGTATACAGAGAATTTTTCCAGACCCTATATGACATGTGATGATATCACCACAGTGATAGCTAATAAAAAGAGTACTTGAATATTTTGCATTTTAAACATTTTATTCTAATTTCTAGTGGAAATAAATATTGCTAGGCATAATCTATATAAACAAAAGCTTTTTAGGGTAGTAAATAAATTTTTAGAGTTAAAGAGGGTCCTAATACCAAAACTTTTAAGAACTATTATTTTAAAGTAAACATAGGCTTTCTTAAAAAGGTAGATAGCCTACCATAGAATTTGAAAGATTACTTCAAAGGTTATTTTTTCATATTTTAATAGGCTTCAGATCAGAGGGGATATTTTATGTACATATTTTACTGATCAATGTAGCCTGCATCACTCCCAATATGACAATGAATTCTCTTAGTAAAAAAATTAAAAATGTCATTGGTATGAGCAAAGAGAGAAACACATTTTTAATACCTATTTTTTAAGTACTTTATTTTGTGCCAGGCGCTAAACTGGGTAAATTTGTATGTATTAGACAGTTTGTAGTTTGCCCTTTTGGTGATAAAACATCTATGACTTAAAGCAGAGATGCAAAAATATATCTGATTCCAAACATAATTCTTAAAAATAACAACTCACTTAAAAATGAGTAAGAAAGCACCAAAAAGTAGTCTAATTCTTCTTATATTGTTTATCATGTGAGTCCTACTGGAGATGGTCAAGTAGGTTTTTTGAATATTATGAAATTTTTTAGTCAGTGGGCATAAATACAGAGCAACATACTAAATGATGAGAAACCAGACATGTTTTGCTGTCCGTTATTCCAAACAACCTACCTGAATTCTTGGTAGCCACATCTTCTTTATAGACAGGTCATTTGTTTGCTAAAAATTAGATAAAATAGGAACTAGGCTAAGATTATTATCCATAATTTTCTTAAATATATATCAAATAAATGAAGTCTAGAAACAATCAGAAAACACATGCAAAACCATGGAAAGAACAATATCACAAAAGAATTCTATTTACTGTGCCAATGCTGAGAAATATTAAGTGCCTATTATATGCCAGGCACCAGGCTAGGCTCTAGGGATATGCTGATGAATCACAGGGATAAGAGCCTTGCCTTCACTGGATTTTAATTAGGGATACATATACAAATAAAATTAAATGTCAGGAACATTACCTACACAGGGAGTATCTAATCCTGGAACATTAGAGCAGCATTCACCCCCAAAATGTGACATCCAATTGAAACATGGAGAATCAAGAGGAGTTAATGAGGCACAAAGTATGTTAAATAGTGTTCAAAACCCTGGAGGTCAGAGAGAACAGGACATGGTCAAAGAATTAAGAGAAGTAACCACAGGGGGATTGTGAAGTGTGTGTGTGTGTGTGTGTGTGTGTGCGTGTGAGGGCAGAGGTGGGGGCTAAAAATAGAGATAGAATTAAAGACAAATCTCGCCCTGTAGGCCATGTTAAGAAGGCTGGATTTTATTCTAACAATTACTAAAGTCACTATAGGGTTTTAAGTAAGATTGAGTTTGAGAAAATCACTCCGGCTACCTTTTGAAGAATAATTAGGAAGAGGGTCTGATTAGAGGCCAGAAAAGTCTGAAGGACATTGTATCATCCTTGAAAGAGACAATAATCATGACCTAAACTGAGGTCAAGATAGAGACAAGATGATTACTTTAACATTTATTTAGAATGTTGACTCAATAGACATTTGTGATGAGATGTTAAGGGAGAGAGAAAATTGAAGAACAGAGAGGGTTGGGGGCTTAAACCAAGGAGAGTAAGAACACAGGTAGCAGAAAATATAAAGGGAGACACGAGGGGCTATGTTTTGGGTATATTGAATCTAAAGTGCCTCTAGGGCATGGAAAAATGGCCAAAAGGCAGCTGGATATTCAGATATGGAACTAAAAGAGAGATCTAGAATAAGTTTGTAAATATGAGCTTGTAAGTGGTAACAGATCCCTCTTAAAAAATATTCACAGTGTGTTCCAGCTGATTAAAATTAATCAACGTAGCCACCTCAAAATCATTGTATTAAAGAAATAGTGGAGATGCAAAACCATTTTTATTTTAAAAGGAGAGATAATACCTAAATACCAACAACTTATTAACAAAAGCTGCATTTGAAAGAAGGGAGCCATTAATTGCATGTTAAAATTCTTTTATCTTTCAAGGTAGACATGTAGGGACAAGCAATAAATATGTTTCCAACTTACAGAAAAAGAAATTAAGTTATGTTAATAAAATTTTTTAAAAAACAAGAAAACAATAGTGAAAGAGCAAAGATGGATTAAAAAACAGAAAAGAAAGCTTGCAACATGTCATAAATTAAGATAAACATATCAGATATGACATTTAATGACAAAAATTTCCCTCAGGGGGAAGAAAACTCAGTTACATTATATTTATCACCGAAACATCTAAAAGAAAACTAGAAAGATTAAATAAATAAAAGATTAAATAAATAAAAGATTAAATAAAAGAAAAAAATAGAAAGATTAAATAAAGAAAAAAGTATATACATAAATGCAAACGACAGAAAAATTAAAAGTAGAAAAGAAAAATAGAGATGCATTTTATATTTAAGAAAAAAAATCACTGCATAAACACTTTTGCTTTCTTATTTGGGAGTGCTGAGGACATGGCAAGGAGAACAGATAAATCTGAAGAAGCCAAGGAGACAGAACAACCAGGTTCAAGAGCCATCAGTTGGATCTAGATGGATCTCCTAGAGAAGCTTCAGACAGCTCTATGGACTACAGGAAGAAAATGACAACTGAGAATCTTTTATCTCTTACCTGATGTTTCTTTTCCCAAATTAGATTCCTAAGGGAGAGAAAGAAAGAAACCCAAAGCAGAATTCCCACTTCCTCAGAGGATGTCAGTCTTTTTGTCTTAAGGCTTTCAATTCACTAAAGGAGGCTCATCCACATTAAGGAAAGTAATCTGCTTTACTCAAAGTCTATTGATCTAAATGTTAATCTCATCAAAATAATACTTTCAAAGCAACATCTAGACTACTGTTTGACCAAATATTTGAGTACCATGGCCTATTCAGTCTGACACATAAAATTAACCATCATGGAAGGTAAAAAGAATTTGTGAAAGGATTGGAAATGAAAATAATAAAATCTAACATAAAGGCCAATTCAACAGAAACTGAACATTAGAAAGTATAGAAAAGTAATAATAAATCATACAGTAATATCAATAATTCCTTATAATTATAAAGGATTTTTTTTAACTTTCAAAGCATTTTCACAAATTGGTTTAAAGATGTATGACAATTAAACATTTAAGGCAGAAGGTCTCAACTTTCCTCCACGTATAAACACAGGCTATGTGTTTTAGTTTAACTCATTGAAAGACCACTTCTCACTTTATCTTGGTAGCATGCATTAGGGAGAAAAAGGTCTATTTAATTGATAGGAAAATAGAAATATAATATCTTCAATGTCTCCTAACAGAGAGAATTTAAGCACAAATTCTTTGACTTCTAAAAAAGTCATTGTTCAACTCTACCTCCCTACTCGGTCCCTGCGCATTCCATGAAAACATCCAGACAAAAAGCAAGGTAGCATGGCTGCTGAAGAAATCAAGTCAACAAATATCTTTTGAATAAGTACTGTGCATTGGGAGTCCACAGAGCAGGAAGAAAGTCATGATCCTTCATCGCAGGTTCTATGCAGTCCACTAATGGAGATAAGCTAGTAACTGGGTACTAGGGCTTTGAAGAGGAAAGAATATGACTTGGCCTGAATGGGCTCAGAAACAACTTCTCAGAAGAGATTCTTTGTAATCTGAGCATAGCAGTTAGGCAAAAAGCTGGAGAGGAAGAGTGGAAGAGGAGAGGTTACCTGAGCAGAGGAAGCAACCTAAGCAATGGCCTGGTGAGCTTAGAATGAGGGAGTACAATCCATTCTAGATGCCCAGAGGCAAGTGGATACACAGAGCAGGGAAAGTTGAAGCTGAAATTCAAGGGTAGGGAATGGAGGATGCTCAAATGCTATCAACTTACTGTGAGAGAAAGGCAGTGAAAAATATCAAAAAAATATACTTAGGCCATAGGTATATTACTCCTGTAGCACTACAGAGAAGACTTGTGAAGGTGGAGACTAGAAGCAAAGAGACCATTAAGGAGGTTTTGTGATTATGCAACAATAGTAAACCAAACTAATATATAGCGTTCCCTCTGACCTGCTGACTTGTACACTGAGCCCAAATCGAAGCTCCCCAATCACTCCCAAAAAGTACTATCTTAAGAGGGGGATAGGTAGAGAACTCAGTAAGACACTTAGAAAAAGTGAACTACATAATCTGGTAATGATAATCATTGGTTACCAATACTGATCATATAGAACCTCATTAAAAATTTGAACAGTCTCATAAGAGATTTAGTAAAAGTGACAATGGAGCTGAGCAATTAGAACTAAATGATATTTGGGGAAACTGAGTTGATATCGATATTGGGTAAGAATTTTTAAATTATAATTTGCATTTAAGAATTAATGAGGTAAATCATTTTTAAAATATGAATAATCTATTAAAAATAGATTTTGGAAATAAATAATTTCTTAGAATAAAATGCATGAGTGGTAAATAGAATTTTAAACAAAAGCATTCATATCTAATCCCTGAAACAGGCCACTCTATATAGTTTATTCCAAGCAATCACCTTGTAGAAAAAAAGAAAGGGGGGAGGGGAGTGGGAGAGGGAGAGGGAGAGAGAGGGAAGGAAAGAGGAAGGAAGGGAGGGAGATAGGGAAGAAGGAAGGAAGGAAGGAAGGAAGGAAGGAAGGAAGGAAGGAAGGAAGGAAGGAAAGAAGGAAGGAAGGAAGGAAGGAAGGAAGGAAGGAAGGAAGGAAGGAGAGAGAAGGAAGGAGAAGAAAAAAGGAAAAGGAAAAAAAGAGGCACTTTGTTATCACCCAGGTCCTGATTGACAGCCCCAATAAGAAACACTGAATTTAGACTAATTACTAACTGAAAGAACTCTGCTGTATAAGGTCATTATCATTATCATGGTTGTAATCAACATCATCATCATAATCTCTTTATGTAATGTTACTTGTGAGTCCAGCTCCTCACATAACATTAGACACTAGAGACAACAGTTGATTGCTGACTCTCACAAGTTAATTTTTTTCTCCAGTTTGTCACATCTAAGGGAAACTCACATTCCCATAAAAAAAAAATGGCTTTGTATAGCAAAGAGTCTTGTGTTTTCTTGATCTTAAAGGCAAGTGCTTTCAATTGTTTTCTCATTAATTTTAACATATGAAGTTGTGTAGACATTTCAGGAAGTCCTTTTTATTCCTAGTTTACCAGTAGTTTCTACTTCGTTGAATCTTATCAAATGCTTTTTTGTATTTGAAGGTATGACCCAATGATTTCTCTCTTTTAAGCTGTTAATGATGCAATTATAGTAACTGATTTTCCAATGTTAAATGATGTTATATTTCTGGAATAAATTCAACATAACTGCAATATATAGGTTTTATACATTACTGGATTTGGTTTTCTTAGGAATTTTTCCAACTATTTTCATGGATAATCAGTCTGTAATTTTCCTTTCTCATACTGATTTTTCATTAATTTGTTTTAATAAATGTATTTTAATAATTTACCCATTTTATATATTTTAAGTTTCTTGATATACAATTATTTATTAGAATCTTATTCTGTGTATCCTTTATCTAGAGTTATAATCTATTTTCATTCTTAATATTGTTTACAAGAATTTTCTCTATATTTTTATTACTTTTTCCTAGAATTTTATCTATTTTAATAGTGTTTTTGAAAGTGCTTTATCGGTCCTAATATTTATTTTTTATAACATAGATTTCTGTTATTTCAATACTTTCTCTAATTTTTTTCGTGTTCTTTTTTTCCCTAACTTCTTTATTTTCTTCATGTCTAATGTAAGCATCCAGGGCTATACATTTCTGTCTAAATTCTATTTTAGCTGCATTCCAAAAATTTTGATATGTAGTATTTTTTAAATGATTCAGTTCTAAGTATTATTTAATGTCTATTATAAATTGTAATTTTTGTTTGTTTTTAACTGCTAATTCAATTGCACTGTAGACAAAGAGTGTGGTCTATATAATACTAATCTTTGAAATTTGTCAAGGTTAATTTTTTGTTGTAGCACATATCCAACTTTCTTATGTGTTCCAGATGTCTTTAAAAAAATTCATAGTTCACAGTTGTTGGATAAAGTACTTCAGTGTCTGTCTTTTAGATGAGTGAGTAATTAGCCTATTTGAATTTCAATATCCTACTCTTACATTTGCCTGATTTATCCTTTACTTAGTTATCTAAATTATTCAGTTATACGGTAGACTTGTCAATTTTACCTTACAGTTTTGTCAATTAAAAAATATTTTGAGGTTATAGTTTTAAATTTGTAACAATTAGAATTACTGATTTGCTGAAATTTGAAACTTTTAACATCATGAAATAATCTTTTTTATCTGTCGTAATGCTTTTTTGCCTTTCTGTCCATTTTGTTTGAAATTAATTAAACCAGATTTCATTTGGTTAGACTTTATCTGGCATATATTTTGCCCTCCTTTGAAATTCACAGTTCTCTATATGTAAATTCCCAATGTGTCTCTTATAATTCACATTTGAAATTCATATTTCTCTATGTCTCCAATGTTTCTCTTGTAAATAGTACACAACTAGATTTTAAGAGTCTAAAATCTTTGTTTTTTTAACTTGCGAGTTTAGTCCATTTACATTTATTTTATTATATCTTCTATTTATTCCACTATTTCTATTTCTTCCACCCCCACCATTCTACTACATTTGGAGAGTTTTTCCCCCTCTTTTGTAAAAAAGTAGGAATATCATGATATGTAAAAGTATGTTTTATAAAATAATTATAACTGGTACTCTACATTGGGCACTTTATGTAAATTATTTCATTTAATCCTTACAAAAATCCTAGGATATAGTCACTGTTATTCCTACTTTACAGTTAACAAAATGAGGTCAGAGTTACATTAATTTGTGCAAATTCAAATGGAAAAATCAAGATCTGTATCAGTTCTACATGACAGCAAAGCATAAATATTTAACTGCCTTTATAAAATAGTCAACGAAGACATCACCTAATTGGAAGGGCATAATTAGAATCAACAATAGATAAAATAGGAAGAGACAAATTCAAATGAACCGTATAATTCTCAATTATTTTCACTCGTGTTCAAAATGAAACATCTTAAAAATTCTTTCCTGATTTGACCATTAGAGGCAAATGTTTTCCCTTAAGACTTAAATGAATGAACATGTAGACCAGGTTGGCTGTGGACATTTCATTTGATTTCTAGACCCAATTCCAACATGTGTGTTTGTTGCAGGGGTAGGGGTGGGAGGGCACTTTCCCACACCAACAATTCAATTCTGAGGAAATAGGTTCAGAATTCAGATTCTATAGGTTCAATCCCATGAGTCTGTCCCTGCTACACAGTTCAGATACCAACTGCAAGCCCAATTTCTGACTCACCAGCTAAATATCAGAGTTTCCCACAACCTTCTCCTGTACCTCTGATGCCACTTGCAAGTTGTTATATCTGACCAACTGACTATAAATCAGAGGTTCCCAGGAACTCCTCCTCAGGTTCCATTAATTGGCTAGAGTGGCTCACTGAACTCAGAAAACCCATTTATTGACTAGATCACCAGCTTATTATAAAAGTATATAACACAGGAACAGCCAGATGAAAGAAATGCATAGGGCAAGGTATGGGG
This sequence comes from Eidolon dupreanum, assembly GCA_028627145.1. NCBI lineage: Eukaryota > Metazoa > Chordata > Mammalia > Chiroptera > Pteropodidae > Eidolon > Eidolon dupreanum. The sequence continues at coordinate 128,682,419 of CM053502.1, read as the reverse complement.
AAAGGGCACAGAGCTTCGTATCCTCTCCAGGAACTCCATTCTCTGGAATCTCCATGTGTTCATAAACCTGGAAGCTCTCTGAATTCCATTCTTTTGGGGTTTTTATGCAGGCTTCATTATAGGGGCACAATGGATTAAATCACTGACTAATGGTGATTGAACTCCATCTCCTGCCCCTCTTCCCTCCACGGAGGTGTATTAAGGGGTGGGGGTGTCAAGGTGGAACTAAAAGTTGCCAGTTTCACATCATATGGTTGACTCCACTGGCAACCAGCCCCACCTTTAGGTACTTTTCAGAAGTCACCTCATTAACAACAAAGGACACCTTTATAACTCACAATACTTAAGAAATTCCAAGGGTTTTCGAAGCTGTGAGCCAAAAACCATATCTGAATGACCAAATATATATTTTTCTTATAAATCATAATATTGCCATGTTATATTTTAATCCTTATTTTGGCTATTATTTGAAATGTACTGAAAAATGTGAATTGAATTCAGACTCCACTTTCCCTCAAATTTTCTTTTGGTAAGCATAGCCTGTGCATCTGTGCCTGTAATCATTCTTTTCCAAAGTACCCTGTAATTTTATGCAATAATCTTGTTAAATCATGATATGTGTGTTCAAGCAATAGAGTATCTATGATTTGAATTTGCATCTTATTTCTTTCTCAGATAAAATCTTTTCACTCTAAGAATGTTTCAAAAGGCAAAAATACCTGGTTTCTAAATTCTTGGCTTAATCACCTAATACGTGTAAAACTGTTAAATAACAAGAATGGCATTCTCATCTAGCAATGGAACCAACATTTCACCTTGGAGTGTACAAGCAGATTTGAAGTAATCTGAAATGGTAATCATCTACATTTTGTGAATTTAACTATAGCATTCCAAAATCACACTAGAATCTATGTAATTATAAAGAAATAAAGCTGTTCTAATTTTAAGTGATTAATATTGACAAATATTATAACTATTCAACATTTGTAAGATTCTATATTTATGCAGTTTTGCCATTCTTTCACCTACAATATTTTTTTATCTTGATTTTTCCCCTTATAATTATAAAACCCCAAAAACCTTCTCCAGTAAACTTTCCAACTCTGATCCCTCTTTTACTCTCTTTCTTGAACTTTTGGTTTTCAACTCTATATTTTGCACTTTTTCATATATAATGTTTTAAATATTCTTACACTGTAGCATGTACTTCATCTCCTCAGATGAATTGTAGACTCCTCAAGGGCAGAAGCCTGTTCTATTTTACTATCTAGTTTGAACTAGTAATATAACTAGAGAGTTTTAGTGTTTTCCTACCATTTTGTGCTTATGGCATGCTCTGAAATATTTTGGGTGTTATCTTGAAGGATGAAATGAATCAAAATTATCCTCTATTACCCAACAGTATTTAGGAAATGGTGAGGACTACAACATAATAGTTACTCATCTAGGCTACAGAAAGACTTTATTACTACATCATTGGCTTGGACACTTTTAACTTGTGTTGCTGCTTGAGAACTATTTATTGAATGGATCCCATTTTTTCACATGTAAATGGGGTCCCCCATGTGAACACAAATATGAAATCCTTCTTGGTGCTGGCTCAATTTTTCTGCCTTGCCTCTCCTCTCCTATTCCAGGATATGGCACATCATCTGCCCTGTAGAGTGATGGGCACACCTTATAGTCTGTGTAAGAAAAGGTCATTTCTTTTTTGTAGAAAAATAACCTTTCCATATTGATTCAAACATGGTAAAACACAGCACATCTTTAAGTCTCACACACACAGTGAGAAGTACCATCAACTGACTCTAAAAAGCATAAATCAGAGCAAAATTTTTGCACTTAAGAACATTAAAACTTCAAATAAGAAAACTGTAAAACTGTAAAATACTCCAACCAACACACAGCTTTACTCTGAGTAATATAAGAGTAGAGGTGTTTTAGACCTAATACACAGAATTCTAGGTGTAATTCTGTTAAGCAGCTTTACATTTTGCCATTAGAACTATTTCCCCTCTATGTTAAGCTTTAATATCTTTTCAAATGCATTAATGTATCCACAGAACAGACTCTCGCAGACTCCTGCCTGCTTTGAATATTTCCATTTTAATAACAGCTTCAGATCTTCACTCAGAGCTTTATATGCCCCTTACTGTCGCAGAGGCTTGTGAAAGACAGAAGGAAACAGCTCGTCATCCACAAAATTCATCCAATGTACAGTTGTTTGCTTTAGAATACAACCCACAGGAAAATTAAAGGAGAACATCATTTAAATTTGATTTTCTCTACCCTTTGTGCTCATCTTTGAATAATTCTAGAGAAATTTTCTAAGTCCCTGTAAGGACTGCTTAAATCTTTTCCTTTCTGAGAGTGACTATATTTCCATACTGAAAGAACTAAGGTCTCTCTCTTTGACTTCAGAAAGACAGAGTAAAGGCAAGTATCATTTAGACCTTCGTGGTGTGAGGTCTTATTATCAGACTTGTTATTCAGTGGCACAGTAGCTCAGAGATAAGGAATAGCATTTCTCCAAAGTAGTAGGAATGAAACTTTTGTGACAGTGATGATGGTTCTACAGGCTTATCTAAAAGGCAAAGTGAGCATTTTATGTTTTGTAAAACTAATCGTATCAATAACCACTGTCATGCTTAAGAGAAAGTCTGGAGTTTAGGACAATAATAATTTTGAAGTGGAGGGAGAGGAATAACTTAAAGCAAACTGGAAGAATAGCCTAGATACTATTTTGGAAACCTATGAGATTTTTGTGAAGAAAATGACAAAACTAGAATAGGCAGGAATGACTGTGAAGACATCAAGGATGATTATGGGGGATAAGGAGGGACAATAAACTATAAGAGGACAGAGGAGCCTGGGAACAGTTTGTATTTTGTTCATATTGCTTATGTACAAGTACCATCCCACTTCATATTTCTCCTTCAAAAAAACGTGATTTGTCAAAGATGGTAAACTCTCTGTTCCCTTACCACATCTTGGTTCATTTAAAATTGCTAAAGAAAATACAAGAAGGCAAAACTACATACTCTTAGCTGATGGCTCACTCTTATACTATTCTCAAGAACAGGAATGAGGTTCAACATTATAGAACTGACATCCAATCTAAGTGGTGGTTTGAAATTAACTTAGTGTTATCACTCATCTTGATGACAATCACCCATTTGAAGCCTTCAGCTTTCTATCACACACACTAAATGATTCCAAAAGGTCTTAACTTATCTAACTGGTTTCATTTATAAGCTAAAAACAACACTGAATAACTATTCATTTCACTTTAATTTGTGCCTTTAAACAGTTAATCATATTTTTTAAATAATCACTATTGGGGGTGGGTTTATTATATCTAAACAACCAAATCAGCAACTATTTCCTAAATTCTGAATGTTAATATCTAGTTGCTTACCATATTTCATACTGATATAACACCACAAGCTCTAACTCAATAATTCTAAACAAAATTTAACATTTTTATTCCTAATTCTCTTTTTTTCTTGTGTCTTTTTATTAACAATTGTTTATTCTCCTGGTATTGCAGGCTCAAGTCATGGAGTTTCCTTCAATTCTTCTCTCTCAAACAAATCTTATATTTTAAGTTTATAATTCTTTCTTCTAACTCTTTTATATTCTAATTATTTTGTGTTCTTACAATAACCACTATAACAATGGTCTTCAAAGAACACAAAATGATCTACTGAGGGAGGAAAAAAGAAGGATTTCTACCTTTAAGAAAAACTTCCTTTTTTCTATTTTTGAATATAAATCTATCAATCTATATATGGGAGTGAGAGAGGGAGAGAGAATGAGAGAGAGAGAGAGAGAATGAGAGAGAGAGAGAGAGAGAATTTTTTCCTGCTAAGGATATCCATTCTAGTATGTCTCTCAACCAGCGTATCAGCTCTCTCTGCTTTCATCTAGCTTGTTGCAATAGCCTGTGACAGGTTTTCAGTCTTCAGTCTCAACTCTATTTGGACCAGGCAAGACAGTATTGATTGGTTGGACATTTGGTACTCTTTGACTCCAGTTCTTTGCTCTTCCAATTTTCCCTACCTAAAGTATCCTTCCACTCCACTGACGCCTGTCCCATCTTACCTACCCCATCCTTTTGGACTCAGTTCAGATGAACCCTTCTTAATTCTCTACCTGAAGTAAAATTTGCTTCCATGAACATCCATGGCAGGAATGTCCATACCTCTGTCATGGTAGGCTTCACAGTTATTGTAGTTATTTATTTTTAGGCATTTGCCAAGTAGTCAATCATAAGCTTCTAAGGGAGAAAGTTCATGTTTATATTCTTCCATACACTTGGTACAGCCAGCACAGAGCCTTACACATAGTAGGTATTCAAAATTAAGTAAGTAATTAAAATTATGAATAGCAATTTCCTTAACTTCCTCCACATTCCATTACAATTTGTGTTTTCTTAATACTACTTCTATTTTTAACTACAGTATATACTCAGTAAAGGATTTTACAACTCTCTAAATTAGTCCATGGTGATTATCCCTACTGTGCAATTTACCACTATTTTATTAAAGCAAGATTAAAGATAATACTTCATTGGAAGAAGTAACAGCAGCATTAACCTCTATTTACCTTGACATAATAAAGCTTTAATAAAACATGGGCAAATTACATTGGAGGGGATAATTATTCTAACATAAAATTTAAAGGCGACTTAATTTCTTATTCTGCATGTTTAGTGCTTTAAGATTAGTGTCATTAATGTCCTTTTTTTCATTTATGGAGGATACATAAAAATATTCAACCTTCTCCAATTTGTTTTCTTATTAAATAATTCTGAATTTATATTTGAGTTCATAAACATAAGAACACAACTTTAAAATGCAACAGTTTTTCAGAAGTAAATATTCTTAAGGAGTGTCAGGGCAGGGAAAGTTTTGTGGGAGGGATTTTACCCCAAGACAAAAAAGAAAAGTCAGACTTGTCTAAATTTTTGAGTGTCGAATCAAAGAAGATTCTTGTTTGTTTTATATCCTCTGGCTTTATTACATAAGACAAGCTTCAAAGGGGCAGAGCATATAGGATTGAAAAATAACACAGCCACATTTTGCAATGGAGTGTTCTGCCTCTGCCTGTGTTTTGTTGTTCATGTAATACTTTTCAATAAACAAAGATGTCAATCAACTCTCTTTGCAGCACATCACATTTCAGATTTAAACCACTTCAGACACTTCACTGCCCCAAGCTCACAAATTTAACAGATAAAAATTCAGCTTTCTGTCAACGCAGAATGCTGTATTGATTGTAGGTGGTATTTAGGCAAGAGCGTGGCAGAACAATATTACCTTCAGAGTAACATATAGTCCACTACAGAGGCATAATATGAAGTGCATTATACTCCGCATAATTTTTTTTTAATGCTCAGCATTGATTAATACCCATTTCCAAACATAATCCTAAGAAAGACTTCTGTATGCAGCAAATTGTGAGGGTAGCAGAGGGGGGTTAGGAACACATGATAGTAATCATGAAAACTTTGATCACTTGATTTGATTCTAGTGCTTTGTAAATTAGCATAATTATTCAAACATGCTTCATTAAAAATCATGACTGTACAAGTCCTTTGGTTTAATGATCCAAGTATATACCACGTGAGCTAAGCTTTAAATAAGAATACCAACTTGGTGCTAGGAAGCTATGAGATATTTCTCTTAAAATCAACAGAGTGTGCAAATACAAAGTCTAAAAACCAAATCAGGAAAAAAATCTAAAAGGTAAATCAGCAGTTCATGTGTTGGGTTATAGTTTTCTATTTATCTTCACATCTATCAGAATGTCTCTTGGGGCCACCAAAGGTTAGATACCACATCACTTCTAAGCTACTAGAAGATTGGCATACAATCCCTGTAAATCTCAAACTAATTACATTTAAATTTTAGGTGTCACAGCTAGTTTTGACCTTTGAAGGTTGGCAGAAGAAAAGTTTGACAGTTCTTGAAATGTTCCTAGATATTAAAAGAAGTTGTTTCAAATTAATGAAAGAAGAGGAGCATAACTCAATTTATTATGCCAAAGATATTAATAAGACTACTGTTATCATCACACATTTAATTATGTATCAGATCTCATTTAATAGTGATGTCAACTTCACTTATATTGCAGGCTATATAAGGAAAATAGAAACAACATACAAGAAACTCCATTATTTCGGTTGTTAACATTAAGCACTAACCCACATGCAAATGAATTGTGTTTATGGGGTTAAAATATAGGGTATGAGGGGGATGAGTTTTAAATTAAATTAATCTGCTTCTAAATCACTGAAATTCCAAGGTATAATGGATTACCAAGACTCCGGACTTTATACAGTATTCAGGCTACATGGAGTTGGTTTAAGAATTAATTGTCACTTTCTATATCACTTTTTTTTTTCACTTTTGGCAATTTATGTAGCATCATCAAAGAGACATTTAAAGACATTTATAACAATTTTAAAATAGATTAAAATTTTGAGTCTAACATGTTTGCAAAATATATATCTTTTTAAATCTACAGTTTTATTGCTAAATATATTAAGTGCTACAGAATTAAAATGCAAACTCTCACTAATGGCCTTTTAACATCAAGAAAATAGTCATTAATCTTAGAAATGTTAAATTGATTATTTGCTCTCATGCAATGAAATAGCATCAACATCAGGTCCCTGGTCACTCTTCAAGTTCACTGATAGTCTGTTGAATCTTGGCCAGGTGCCTGGATCAAATATTAACAGTACCCATCTAGGAGTAATTCATGAGAGGAAAAAATGACAGATAATTTGCTTTAGACCTACTGAAAAATTTTAAAAGTCACCAAAAACAACTAATCAAGTGATATGATATGCTAGGAAAATAACTGAATGTGTAGTTCTGGGCGGCCTCAGTAATTCTTATGTCAGGTTACAAATATGGGTAGAAATATGTACTCGAATCTTTTTCTATCAATGATCATATTATGAGATGTTAATAATTAGCCACGAGACCCACAGCCCTCAGGGAACTCTACTGCAGAGCCACAGCCATTTGCCTGGAGTGCTTCAATCTTAAAAGATTAACTCACATCTCTCCTGTTATTAATACTATAGCAGTAGACCTGTAAGAAACAAATGAATATTTCAAAATAAGTCTGGGAAGAGAAATTAAAAAATTAAGTTCAAAACTAATAGTAGATAAATAATAATAAGCAGGGAAAAAATGAGACTTTAAATTCTTCAAAGGCAGAGATCATTTTTTATCATTATCACAGAACTATCATAATAGTTGCCTTTATATTTAACTCTTGATAAATATTTTAATTGTATGACATTCATTTTATCCTCTTCATTTTTTCCAATTTTCTGTGAATAAATTTAATGGTGAATTCAGATAATAACAAGTGATTAAGCAAATCTAGAGTGTAAGCTATAGAAGGAGTATAAGTAAGTGATAAAAATAATAATGTCTGTAGATAAATTATTCTCTCTGGTTTTTTAAGCCATGTCACAGAATTTAGACTTACTCCTATAAGCAATAAAAACTTTTGAAGAATTTTAAATTGGAAAGTGACATGATCGATATTATGCTTTAGAAACAGTATCCTATAGTGAGTATATAGATGAATTTAAGGAGAGCAAGACTAATCATTTATGAAATTATTGTATTATTTAAGAAAAAAAGATATGAAATAAAGTATCAACAATGAAGGTAAATAAAAAATGAGGAAGGAGGAATTGTCTGGAAGACTAAGTATATAATTATAATAAATAAATGATATTTATTGAGCACTACTAGGTATCAAGCACTATTCTAAACATGTGGCCAGAATTAAATCATTTAATCCTCACTACAATTCTGTGGGGAAGGGATTATTATAATCCCCTTTAGAGATGAGGAAATTCTACATGTTAGGTGACTCGCCAAAAGTCACACAGCTGGTAAGTGGCAGTGATGAGATTCCAACACAGGATATCTGCCTTTGAGGCCTCCTTTTTAACTACTGTCTTATGACTTACAGATTTCTACTCTATGTGACATGGCAGGTAATCACGCTATTCCCACACCCAAAAAGAGTCTGTTAAACAGGTTTTATTGAAAATAGGAAATATCAAGTTTTCTTAATCTTAACGCTATTGACACTTTGGGCTATTCTTTGTTCTGGGAGACTTTCTTGTGCATTGTAGAATGTTTAGCACCATCCCTAACCTCTATGCATTAGATGCCAGTAACACACCCCTGACTCCTGCCTCAATGGTGGGCAACATCTCTAGATATTGCCTAATATTCCCTGGGGGCCAAATCATCCTCTACTGATAACCACTGGTTTATGGAAAAGATCGAAAGTACAGTTTTTGTTAATGCCTTATATTGAATTAAGGTCTTTGCATCTAGACAGTACTAACAGTCAACAGCTAAATTTAAGGAACTGGAACTCAAGAGATATTCTGACTCAAACTACAGATGCAGCAAATCATCATCATATGGTTATAACTGGATGTGATTTCCAGGGACAAATGCAAGACCAACAAGAATGCCAAGGGCAAGGCTAAGGACAGGAGAATGTATGAGTTGAGAAGATGAGGAACCCTAAAATGAGAATGAGAAGATACAAAAGAAAGAAGAAAATCGAGGTAAGAAGACATCTTCAACAATGTCAAATTTTGCAGAGTATAAATAAATTGGATTTAGCAGTTGATATGTTACTAGTCACTACTGCTGGGGCCATTTATAATTGATTCCTTGAAATTTTTTTCTCACTTCTTCAAGCATTCCTTCTCTGGTTTCATTATTATATATCCATTACCTTAATCAGTCAGGTCTCAAAGTCTTCAAGAAACAGCTGATTACAACTACCAATTGGTCCCTTTTTCTTAGTAAAGAAAAGCAGATTCAGGGTAATCTTTATCACCAGCAAAGTCGTATGCTTTCAAGAATACCACTTTTGCTGAACAGGGGATCCATGTCTAACCCAAATGCTAATGAAAATAAGTACTCCATATCAGATGGTGATTACCCTGGATGATTATGTCCTCCTTGTATCGTTGTATACGGAGTTTGAAGGTGTAATTCAGATAAAAACATTGGTAGACCAAGGGAGAGAATCAGACAGGGAAGCATTGGAATAGCTGAGCATGAAAGCAGAGCTGTTGTCTCATTCTTAGAAAAAGCCCCTATCACATGACATTACCAGGAGCCTATTTTTCTGACAACCCAAGAGATGAACACACAGAAACTGGTTCCAGAAACAGGGCTGCAAGAAAGGACTCTCAGGTAGAATGTGGAACTAGAGGTGGCATTAAAGGCAGGACTAAGGTGGGAAGTAGGGAGAGCAATCAGTCTCTCTAAAAAGTGATTCACATGACAGCTAAGACTGTGGTGCAAATGTTAGTGGATGACACACAAAAGAAAACCACGACATAAAGTGAAGTTAGAAGGAGGGTTATATCTGTTTAATGAGCCAGTACCTCATGCCTGACCTTACCCAGCAGCTTCGCTGCCCTCATGACAGAATTTAGCTATGGCTCTACCATGGTACTTAGGATACAGTTAGGACCAGTGAAGATCATATAGTACTAGAATCATATCACCCCAAGATTAGCAGTAAAAAAGCAGGTAAATAAGTTTTTCCTTATTATTTTCATGCATATTTCAAGAAAGGTGTATAATAATTACTGCATAAGAGTTGTTTAAAAGGGTTAAGTATATATAGATAGGGAACATATTTTATGCATGTATGTGCATATGTATGCATTTATCTATGTTGTTGGGACATTTTTTGACTTTGAGTGACATGTATTGAGACAGAGCCAGCTCTGGTTCTAGATTCCATAGCTAAAGAAAATGCAGGGTGTTATGTGATTGTGGCTTGTAGTCAGCATGCTGAGACCTATTGTTGAAATGACATATGTGAGCTAATTTTAGAACAACCTGTACATCCCGTTACATCTTATCTCCACAAAATGGAATCTTTCATAAACACACACACACACACACACAAAAGGATATCAGGGAACTATCTGAGAAAACTTGGGTGAGAGTAGACTGCTCCACCAAATCCCAGTGACTAGTCTTATATGTAAGGGACTTGCAGTCCACTGAGAAAGGAGGAGATTAGGCAGTGAAAAAGGAAAGTAGGAAAAAAGGTTAGATGCGGGTAACTTTTAGAAGTTGAGATGGAGTTGTTGCTGGTGTAAGTCAGGAAATAAAAGTGTGTATAAACAGTACTAGCTGCAGGTTGCCTGAGTTGGATAGGGTCACTGGGGAGAGGCCAACCTTCACACAATGTCTAATTTCCAAACAATTAGCTCTAGATAAATTTGAAAGTCTTGACTAAGTTAAATAGAATTGTCGAAATATGAGAAGGGGAAGCATCTTCAGTGTCGATTTGGTCTTAAAAATATTTATAAGTACATATTTATTTCCATAATACTAATATGTAAAATTAATATGTTTATCAGGTAACATATGAGAGAGAAGAAAACTTCACAGAGAGCCTGGCATATAGTAGCTTCTCAGTAAATGTCAATTTCTGATTTGCATCTTACTTTATACCTCATCCATTAAAAAGTCCAATTATATCCAACACAATTTATATATTTCTCCAGATTTGCTTGGCTTCATCTGCCTCCTGGAGCTTGGTGTCTTGCTTGACTGAGAGCCCAGATAGCTCTCTACCTCAGCTCCTCTAGGGTAAAATCTGGGCTCAGGGATGGCGTTCCAAGTTGCCCTCCATAGTCAATGGGAGATGCAAACCCTTAAGTGGCCTGGCACCTGGTCTCAGGTAAAGCTCAGTACCCAAAGGCATGAGGCCAGGCTTCCCTGGTGATTACTAGGAGGGGCTGGACTTGGAGGAGACTCGAGATTCCCAGTTCCCTCTTCTCTCTCTGGTTTCTGTTGGGGACTGTGAAGTTCCAATGTCAATGATGAGGGAAGGGCCTTGGTTTTATGGCTCATCTCCTATATTGTCTTTTGGACCTGTTTAGTAAAACTGTGTTTCACTTCATTTTGGTCACTTTAAAATAAAATTAGATGCTTAAAAAATCTAAAACCTATCATGAGAAGTGAGGGAGTGTAAATGTGTACAACTCCTCAGTGTCTCCACAATAGCTTAGCACTAACCAGTTGGTTTTCTTGATTGAACTTGGACTAATGAGGGCAAGAGAACATAAATATAGCATAGAAATTCCTCTCCCCTTGCACACCACCCATTGACTCTTCCCAATGGTATAGTGGTTTCCTATAGATGGCTGTGAGCGGGTCTCAGCCCCAAGCAAGCAGCTATGGATATTTGTGAGGCTGTCCCATCTTGGCAATACAGAACATATACAGTGTTTCCTTCCCTGCTCCACTTCCCTTTTCTTCCTCTTCATGTTATTCTGAGATTTCATACTAGCCTTCCCAGCCCCCTTTGAAGGTTAAAAAGTGAGCATGTCATCAACAGGCTCTGTTTTCTAGGGAACCCCAGTGAAATGTCAACAAACAGCTGGATTGCTGACCTATTCAGTATACACATCAGACTGTAAAACAATAAGGCTCTCAGCCAATACCCAGATGCACAAGTCCAGCTGATGAAAACTGCTCAAATAGTCAACCAACCTGAGTTCTTAAAAGAATAATCCAAACTTAAAATGAATAATGTAATCATTTCAAAACAATCCATAAAAAATACCTAGCATACGTCTGGCACTCAGTAAATATTTATTAGGGTGTTTGTTCATTGATTTCCACTGATTTTACAGGAGAACAAAGGACAACATGAAGGGATATAAAGCATTTGTTGTCCTTTATTTTAAATATGTACACAGTCAGAGACAAACTAAAATCCTTGATGAACCACAATAAATGTTTTTGTGTTCAGTATTGGATCACATGGGAGGACTCGATGCAGCAATCGTAATTTGAGCTTATCGATACACATTCAAACCTCAGAGAGAATAGCCTAATTAATCCTTGATCATTTATTTGGGTGAGAAACAGCATAGACCACAGGAGAGCAGCAATGAGCCAGACTATAGCTGGCAACTGTTAGGTGAAAGGCAGGTGTGCCAAGGATGAGGCACTGTAATGTCATCTAGTACTTGTCAACTGACAGACAAGTCATCCATAGATCCATGCCCACTCTCAGTTCTACAGTTGTATTGTGAGTACATATTTGAGAATGCCACAATGGCTATCCTGTATTTAATCTTATTAATTGTGAGATTAAATCCTCAGTGTTGTAATAAATGTTATATTCAGAACCATTTGCAGTATGAAGTTGAGAAGTATATACAATTCTTACTCTAGAATTCTCAGAATATAAGTCATTTGCATACAATTTCTAATGTAGTCATGCTCACTTACTAATGAGGATATGTTCAGAAAAATGTATATTTAGGCAATTTTGTCATTGTGTGAACATCATACAGTGCACATACACAAATTTAAATGGTATAGCCTACTACACACCAAGGCTATATAACATAGCCTATTGCTCCTAGGCTACAAACTTATATAGCATATTATTGCACTGAATACTGTAGGCAATTATAACATAATGGTATTTGTGTATCTAAACATATCCAAACATAGAAAGGGTACTGTAAAAGCTATAGTATAAAAGATAAAAAATGGTACACCTGTATATGGCACTTACCATGAACGGAGCTTGCAGGACTGGAAGTTGCTCTTAGTGAGACAGTGAATGAGTGGTGAGGAAATGTGAAGGCTTAAGACATTACTGTAGACTATTCTAGATTTTATAAACACTGTCACACAAGCCCTCACCCGGCTTTCTTGCTACAGGGTCAGAAACAGAACATCAGAGCTGTCAATGCTGCTCCAACCACAGAAATGTGAGCTGAACTAATATGATATACTGAGGAGAAGTTGGCTGGGTACAGCATAGATCACCTTAATAGAGACTATCAGAAGGGAATGAAAGGTGGCCTGACGATGTGGAGGAATAAGAAATCAAGATGGAAAAACAAAGAAAGAATGGCATTGTCATGGCAATGTGGTTTTGGCTATTGCATGTTAGAACACTGGTCATATTAAGAAACGTTGTGGTATTCATAAAAAAAGAGGGTTTTAGCATGGAGAAGGTATAAGAACCAAGTACTTGATATTTTGACTCTGGAAATTTATTTTTGGTTCCATTGACCATACTTGGCAGAAAGGGCTCTCTCTGGCATTGAACTAATGGAAAATAAAATAAAACTTATCTATGCTTTACATTATTATAATCTGAAAATATTTCCAAAGTACAAGAACAGGTTGGCTTCACACCACCACAGAAAGCTTTTACAAAAGTGACAGTGGCACTTCATACTTATCAAGGTAGCTCCTGTGGACTTGTATTCTTGTACACAGGATCTTAAGTCTTCAACAAAGAATTTACAGTACTGTACTCTGAAGAACATCAGGCTAGATCTGGGAAAGCTGTAGCACCCTCTGTAGCACTGCGGGGACAGGATCCTTTGTGTTGAAACAGGTCGGTGGCCAACTGGTTGGGACAGGGCTCAAAATTGAGGAGTTGTGAATGAGAGGAATCTATTGCCAAGCACCACAGAGATTGCTCTTGCCAGATGAAAAGAAAAAAATTTCTCCTGAACCACATATCCCTACTTTTCTTACAGGAAATTCAGCTTCATTAAAATGTTATGGGATGTCATAGTGTGGTCCATCATTGACTGAGACGTCATTATGCAATGCATGACTACACTTCAGAATAGGCTACACCTAACTGTATTCTCCTCAAAAATGCTTTAATTACAAATTCGCCTATTAGTCTAATTCTAAACCTTTATAAAACTTGAAAAACTTAATAAATTATTCTACCCGAATAATGTTTACTATGTTTAAAAAATAGTTTAAACACATCCAACTGCTGTTAGCAATTTTCCCAGAAAAGCTGTGAATAATTTAATGTTATAATATCCAAAACAATAATCTCAAAAAGCATACTATTATAAGCATTCAGAAAAGGAAATGGAGTCTTAGAGAACATCACTTTTTTTCCTCAATTCATACTTTAGGTGCTGAACTAAGATTTCTAATGCTTTAACAATTACTATTACCCCTTAACATATTCTGAGCAAAGGTGAATACTGTCCAATTTTTAGGATATTTGATTTTTATTCATTCATTTATCAAATATTTATTTAGCACCTTCTATCTCTGAGCACTTTTTTGGTACATACCATCTCACTATTACATGTTTTATCAATTCTCAATTCTACCCATTTAACTTGGAAAGTAAGATGACCATCTGTTACTATTATTATTGTATCTTTTCACTGAGCACTTATTATGTATTATTAAATGTATTACATTAGGCCATTTACACTTAAATCTTTACAGACAATGCAATGACTCTTTAGAGGTGTGAATCAGGGCTCTTAGATTCCAAGCCTATAACCTTATCCAGAGCCTATTTTATAGTGGGAAGACTAGGAGCTCAGAAGGGGTATTATTTTATTGAAAGCTACAACTTAAAAGAGTAAGAATCAAACATAAGTTTGTTTAGCTTCAGAATTTAATATTTAATCTATAAAAATTAGATTTCAAAGCCCTTAAATTTAGGACTAATGCACAATATATAAATAGCAGTAAAAGAAAATAAAAGGCACTGCTATGGTGAACACAACATAAGCAGTTACAATCTTTTATCTCAGTTGAAGGAATAAAGACTCCACTATATCTTTTGTACATGAACTTTATTATTGAAAAGCTGATTTAGTATATATAAGTTTGGAATTAAAATATAGTCCTTCCAGTGCATTACTTCCCAGTCTCAGTAAGACAGGCTATGCAAGTCAAGGAAAGAGAATGAATAAATACTAAGTATGGACATAGAGATCATTTACTGGCCCCATTTGCATGCTTTGCTATTTCAGCTATAGTTCATTCATAACCATTGTCAAGGTCATGAACAGTTTCTTCTAATAATCTATTCATTCAAAAAAAGGTATAACAGTATACAAAAATCCTCAAAAGGATAAGATTACTATCACTTTTTTTTATTTGCTTTAATTCCCAAAGTTTAAAGAACTCATAGTCACTTGTGAGATGGAAACCCACTGCTTTAAATTTTGATGCCATCTTAAAGGGATTCAAAGAATGTCCTAGGATCCAAAGCCTTCCTTTGAAGTAAAAAAAAAAAAAAAAAAAAACCTCAAGAAGATTGGTTTTTGTCTTGCATTAGTGATCTTTCTTAAAAATCATTAATGTCTAATTCTCTTTTCAGTCGAGCACATAATGTAAGCTATAGAAGATTCAGATCCATGTCACGTGAAAACCTTCTTGCAGGGAATTTACCAAATGATATCATTTATGTTTGGAAAAAGTAACATTCATAAACAAAACAAAATTGAAGATAATACTAAAAGTGAGTTATTTTAGTTATTGAGAAATAATAATCTCTTGATCTACTAAGCATATTGATGAGATGCTTCTTTGAGTATACTGTATGTTGGTTCGGGTGAAGAATCAGCATAGCTATTCCATTTTAATTTACTAGCCACTTTATATTTATTGTCATATTTACTAAAATCTTTCCAAGTACCTAGAACAATGTGGTAGGTGCTTAGAACAAGTTTACATTTTAATTATCGCTACTATTTAAAGATGTTTCCCATAACTCCTCTCAAAGCGTATGCTTAACATAACTTCCAAACCCCTGAATATAACATGCACCACCCACTTTGAGATGATCCCTGCCTCCATGCTTAGCCTCAGTTTATCAATACCCTCTTGTCTCTTACCTGTTTCCAAGCTCAAATTGTAACTGCCTGCTATTTGTAGTTGAGAAATGCATCAGCTCTGTGTACATATACCCCAGTCCTGTCTCATACTTCTCTTTCCCTGACCAACCCTGACTTCTACTCCACCCACATATTAGTTGCTCTCCTATGCACCTTCATAGTAGTCTTTGTGTGTCTCTATCATATGACCATTTTAGCTAATATGTATTGTGCTCTTACCATGTGCCAGAGTTCTGTAACAACTCTAGGAGCTTACTACTATTGTTATCTCCATTTCTCAGACTTAGTAACTTTAAGTACATCTTCAAAGTCACACAGGTATTAAGTGTCATATATAGGATTCAAACCCAGGTCTATCTGATTTTAGATTCCTTGCTCTTAACATGTATATGTCTATTTCTAAATGTTATTAAGAATTGTGGTGTTCACTACAAATTCAGTGCCGTTTTCATCAACGTGATGATTCATCCATAAGCACATTATGGAGAAAAATTCCCACACACCTTGCTGAAAAAAAGATGCCCCATGCCAATAGAATTATTTTGATCTACTAATAAAATGTTTGTAATATATTCATAAAGGTTTCTAATTAATGCTACTTTCTTTTTCCTAAGAGATTAGTAACCACATGAATAATAATAAAGATTAGAATTCTACCAAATACCATCAGCAAAGTTCGTAAGCTGCAGTTTTTATAATTCACCATATACTCTTCCTAACACTTTCTTAACTAGGTCATTTAGCTTTCTAACTTTTCATGGTTCCTAATAGAGTAATGATGATGTTTCTGTGATCCTATCTTTACATGTTTTCAGTATCCTATATTAAAATATGTCTATCTGATTTAGGGGAATTAATGCACATATTACAGCTGGATGTGCTCTTGCATCTTTGTCCCCCTCTTAAATTTGATTTCCTGCCTTTGTGTCACTTCTATCTTTTTATTTGCATACCACTTTCCTTGATGTAGAATGTAGCAATTGGAGTTGAGTCATCCAGCTGTTTTATTCTCAGCCTTTAGCATTTGTCCAGTTTCCCAAGGAACAAGCCTAACCCTTTTTTGTTTCGCTACTTCTACATACAAAGAAAAGGCCATTTTGGTTGTGATTAGTACTTGGTAAGGTTTGTCCCAATCAGTTTTTGGCATTCCTGATATGTTGTTTCAATTCCTAACCACACAGCATATTCAAAGAGGTTAACTCATTCAAAGGACCCAGCGTCTCTCAACGATCTTGTGTGAAAGACAGGAAAGGTCATTTCAGGTCCTAGCTACAAGGTCCAGAGGTACAGATGACTACTGATTTCTCAGCTTAACGTTAGCTATGCAGACCTTGTACTAGAAGCACCAAAGGCAATATGCCTACAAATTCACTTTATTGCTGTTTATGATGCCTTAGACTTGATTCTTAGAGTCCCATTTCACACCAGAATTTATTTACCAACATAAACATGCACAACTCAAAGTCTTCTCTTTTTCAGGAAAGAGAGCAGCAAACCAATCTATACAGTTCCCATTGGCCTTAAAATCAGAACACATCAGGAGTGCCTTGTTAGATGAATTTAGCAGCAGGGAAGCCTGCAGCTCATCAGCTTTCTGTTCCTCAAAAGTAGGTACTTACTGCAGTCAAGAGGAATTATTCCTGAGGATTTCTGGTCATGGGGATGTTTTTATTATCTTAAATAAAAGTCAGAATAAGACAAAAGAAAAGTGCTCATATTTGTTTTCCCCTACAATATAGCATTTGATTTAAATGTCCTTTGATCTATTCTCAGAGTGTTTTAAATGGTAAGTGAAAATTATTCAAATGAACTCCAAGTTAGTAGCATTTTTATTCATTCTCTAAGAAAAAAAAACATTTAGACAATTGACAGTGATCCAAGTGCTATGGTAGGTGCACAGGTAGATATAAGACACATAGGTCTCTGCCTTCAAGAAGGAGTAAACACAGTGGCAATGAAAGACATATTAATGGAGTGCAATGAGCAGTTTGAGTGACAAACTAGAGAGACGGACGTGATCTTCCTGGCAGTGTTTGGGAAGGCTTCATAGCAGAAAGACATGAGAAAAGAGAAGAGAATTCATTGTTATTGGTACCAAATATGTTCCAGACCCTGACTAAGCACTCAACAAATACCATCTTATTTAATCTTAACCACCTCTTTTTTTATATGGACAGTCCTCTCATTTTTAGATGAGGGCAGGTCTCAACAGGTTAAGTAACCTGTCCACATTTTACAAGTGATAGAATTGATATCCAAAATTTGTCTAATAGTAACTCATTCCCTACATTATTCTACCTTCTAGAGGTTATTTGAGCAATGTGGTAAGAAATGACTGGGCAATTTTTAAAAGGATGTACCTCAGAAGTGTTTTTCAGACAGAGAAGAAAAAGGAGGCAATTCCAGGGAGAGGGACCAAGATTTTAAAAAGAAATGTAAAATGATGTAGGAAAAAGAGAAACTCTAAAAATAAACTTAAATTATTTAAGAATAAACTTAAATAATTATAGAAAAAGAGAAACTATAAGAATAAACTTAAATAATGATAAATTTTCCCCCATCAAGATCTAATGTAGAAAGTTTACTATGAGTATTACCATGCTCTGTTTGTGCCCTGCTCCATAAGTCCCTTTGCCTATCTGAAATTTTTAAAACATAGCTATAATCTTGATGTTTCTAAGGCTACAAATAATAAAAAAATAATTTTATTTTATTTTTGTGCTGAGATTTTTTTATGTGCCAAGTACCTTCTAAAATCTGAATATACTATTAGTTTCTTTATAAGGGTTTTATGAGGCAAGTAGCATTATTATCCCCATTTTAAAGATTAGAAAATTGCTACATAGAAAATTAATTAGGTAACTTAATTAGGGTCATAAAAGTAGGAAGCAGTAAAATTGTGATTTGTATATAAAAATTTGCTCTTATCCACTACACACTACTGCCTCCTTAGTTTTAGTCCCCAAAAGAAGTAACTTAGATTCAAATAATTATTCATGTGAGAAAAGAAATAAAATGGACAACATATAAAAAACATGGAAGGCTATACAGAGCAGAGTCACTTGGCTATATCATCTCTCATTTCATCAACCATGAGAGTTTATTCAAATTATATGTTGCCAAGCAAAAACTACTCACTGTCCCACTGCTAAATTTTTTTTCTCCTTGGAGTTTTGTTTTGTAGAATAATCTTCCCAGATTAAAATAACTATTAACTGCATCCATATGCTAGAAATATTCAATGTCCACTTATGGAAATAAACGCATTCATATTTCAGGCACTAGAGCATTTCAGCTCTTCAAAGCATTCCTTTATTTCTTTGAGTAAGATACATGTGTGTTATCAAGAATTAAATGGTCTAAGATTCTGTTACTTTTGTGGAGGAATAAGCTTGTAAAATCAAACTTCCCACACTCTTGTAGATAAT
Organism: Eidolon dupreanum; assembly: GCA_028627145.1. Classification (NCBI taxonomy): domain Eukaryota; kingdom Metazoa; phylum Chordata; class Mammalia; order Chiroptera; family Pteropodidae; genus Eidolon; species Eidolon dupreanum. Next base: position 128,663,258 of record CM053502.1, on the reverse strand, counting down.
AACTATAGATTCAGGGGGAAAACAAACAAAGCAGAGGAAAAAAAAAATATTCTAGGTCTCTGGAAAGTGAACAAGGCAGTTAGATTGCACAGGGGAATTGAAACTTGGAGGAAGTGACTAGCATAGAGTGTTATGGCTTTGACCTGAAGGTAGTCATAATTATATCAGTGGAGAGGAGTGGCTAAAACTCTATTAGAAAATCCACCACTTCTCGCTGGTCAAACCAGAGGAGAAAACATGGGGCAACAAGGGTCATCTGAGAGTAAGGAGGAATCTAGAAAAGAAAAGAACCAGTGATCAAAGCTGCTGTCCACCACAAGTGGAACAGAGTTTGAAGTTTGAGTCTAATCTAAGTAATTGCTTTTAAAAGAAAAATAGCATTCTTTGAAGAAATACAGCAGAATCCAGAGAACCCAAAACATAACTTGCCTAACATCCAAGACATTATGCATAATTATTCTATAGTGAAAGAGCTAGGAAAATGTGACACAGTCTCAAGCAAAAAGAAAATAAGTAGAAGCCAATTACAAAATGACCTAGATGTTGAAATTCTCAAAGACTATTTTAGCAACTATTATAAATGTGCTCACTGAGGTAAAGAAAAACATGCTTGCAAAGGATGAATAGATAAAAAAACATTAGCTTAGAAATACAAACAAAAAAAAAAACAAAGAAAATTTTAGAATTAAAAAAATATGATATTTAACTCAACAAAAAGGGAGCAATCTGATTAAAAAAATGGGCAACAGACCTAAAAAGATACCTCACCAATGAAGATACACATATAGAAAATAAGTATATAAGTAAATAAGATGCTTTACATATTATTATTACAAAAATGCAAATGAAAACAATAATGACATACCACTGCATGCCTATCAGAATAACCAAAATTCTGAATGTTGCAATATCAAATGCTGATGCCGTCAGAAGGGGAAAAAAGCCCCCAAAAGGTAAGTATATGGAATAAAAATATCAACATAAACCAAAAAATTTTAAAAAACAAAAACAAAAAAGAATGAAAAACAGAGCAAATAATAATATAGTAGACATAAATCTAGGCATATCAATAGTTACATTAAATAATTTTGTATCTTCTAAGATAATTATCAATTACAAATGAAAAAATAAATTTCCAGTAGAGAAACCCAGTAGACACCAACTTAACCGATCAAGGTAAACATTATAAGACATAGTAGCATCATGTATACTCTGGTGTGATACGCTGCATAGGACAAGTCACTTCTTTAGTCTTCTTGCCTAAAATGCATAACCTCAATTTAATAATGAGAATAGGGGTGGCTCCATAGTGTAGTGGTTAGCATATCTGCTTTACATGCAGAAGGTCCTGGGTTTGCGCCCCAGGTCTGGGTAAGCCTGACCCTGGGTGCTTCAGGTCCCAGGTGCATCAAGTCCCAGGTGCACCAGGTCCCAGGTGTGGTGCGTTTGGGGCGGGGTTGGGGGGAGACATCCCACCTTCAGAGATCCAGTCCTTAAAGGGAGATGGCAATATCCATAGGTCAGAGGTGGAAGTGGGGGGAGGGGGGAATTAAAGAGGGGAAAAAATAATGAGAATACCCAAATTAAGGAACTTTTTACAAAAGAGCTAACTACTACTCTTCAGAAGTGAATAGGTCATGAGAGATAAGAAAAGACTATAGAACAGTCAGATTATAGTAGACAAAAGTGACTAAACAGATAAATCTAATATTGGATCACTGAGTGGATCCAGGAACTGAAAAAGACATTAGTGGGAATAATCTGTGAGATTCAATAAAGTTTACAGATTAATAGAGTAGTACGTCAATATTAATTTCTTAGCTTTTGCTATAAGTATATAAAATGTTAACATTAGAGGAAATAGGGTGAAAAGTATACAAGAACAATTAAAAATCTGTGAACCTTTTTTTGCCACATTTTTGTAAGTCTAAAATTATTTAGAAATCAAAGCTTAAAAAGTAATAGTAAATTAAACACTCCAATTTAAACACAGATATTACCAGAGTGGACAAAAAAACAACTATATACTATCTAGAAGAGACACGCTTTCAAATTAAAGAAATCTGTAGGTTAAAAATAAGTGGATTTTTAAAAAATACATATGAAAATAATTTACCATGGTATAACCACTTTGGAAAACTGTCAGTTTTGTGAAAAATTAAACATCTACATATTGTATGACTCAGCCATTCCCCTCACACAAAGAAATAAAAACGTATGTCCACATAAAGTTTCTGCACAAATATTCATGCTACCTTTATTCACAATATTCAAAATCTGAAGACATCCGAAATATCAACTGAACACCTGAGTGAGCGGTTATGCAAAATGTGATATTTCATACAATGGCTACTGAGCAATTTAAAGAAAGGGACTACTGATATATACAACACCATGATTCAATCCCAAATATTTATCTTGGGTGAAAGAAGTAAAAGAATATCTACAAATATCTACTCTATGAATCTATTTATATAAAATTCTTAAAAGTGTTAACTAATCAATAGTGATAAAAGAAAAAAAAAACAGATCAGTGTTTGCTTGGAGTTGTGGGTATCAGGAGGAACAGTCTCCAAGGGGCAGTGGGACAAAAGGAATCTACTGAAGATAAAAGAAATGTTCTGTATCTAATTGTGGAGGTGATTATATGGGCATAAGCAACTGCCAAAATTGATCAAGTTGGTTGCAATACATTGCATCTGAAATTGATACAAATTTTAAAAAAGAATTAAGTCTATAAATGTGACATTTAAATAAATTTCTAACCAATATTTACTTATACACACATATACAAGCATAGGTTAGAGCTACATATCATTCCATCACTCAATTTACTCATTTAACAAATGAATCCTGTAATGTGGAAATCATTGAAAGGAAAAAATATCTTGACATTCATATTCTAAAACTGGGAAGAATGGCATAATCAAATAAGATGAGGCCTTATTAAAGCAGCATGCTGAGAGAGGGCAGCTTATCTTTTCTTTTTCTGATCAACATCAGAATTATGATTACAATTATATAATGGCCTCTGCCCAGTTCAGTTAGCTCTCAGAACACTGATAATACCAAATGCTGGTGTTGTCACACCATTCTTAATAGATTATGTTAATTTAAAATTGCATAAAGTAGACAAATGGGTTAATTGAGAATAAGTACAAAGTCACACTGTAAAATAAATTATGTACAATTTACCAAGTCAACATAAGCAAACATACCAATTATAAACACAAATAATATATATCTCTAATACTAACCAATCCTCATGAAAAAAGAACTTATAAAATAATTAATCATTAATGTATTAATAGACAGTTTCTCCCTCTCTTCTCTTTAGTTTTTAGGCTCAATATGGCCTGATGGGTGAACCACTCACAGTAAAAGCCTCAGAGCTATAGGGAATACTTTACTCACAGCAGCATTGACAAAGTAGAAAATCAGAATTTCCTGAGAGTATCAAGGTGGTCACTAGGGTGAGAGAAGTCCTTCAGTGATGGGAGAATAAGAAAAGACAACAGCGGTCAGGTCTGTGTACCAAATGAGAGGTGGGTGAACACAATCGATTTAGCACCTAACTCTCAAAGAAAAATCAGTGGGTCACTGTTTTGACACAGAGATTTAAATGCTCTTTTTATGGGCCTCATAGCTCAAAGAGAAACACCATACTAGACTGAAGAGCTTAGTTCTGCTTGCTTTTTCATCTCCTTAGTTATATTTCTTGCTGTGTGTAGCCTCAATGAATAGGCTTATGTGAATAGCCAAACTTTACATAAATTGAAGAGATATTTTTTCTTTGCAGTTGCCCAAAGTTCAAACTGAAACTTAGCCAAATAAAACTTTTGGTTCTCACAATTATTATTCTTATTAGATATTGAACATGTCTGATTTGCATCTTTAGTAGAGAGGCAAGGAAGAGTCAGCTCAGATTTATTAGTTCTGCAAGTCTGAATCAACCAGAGGGAGGAATGAGCACTAGGAGCTGTGGGTGTCCTCTTAATTAGGGATGTGCACAAGTAATCCAGAATGGAGTGGAGGAGAGTGTCCATAAACTACAGAAAAGAGTACAGCTAGTCATCACAGCAAGAACGAGGCCCATAAACAGGAAGGTTCTGCAATTCAAAGTCATGGGATCAGAGAATATGAGATTAGGTAGTGATTCATTTGAGCACAATACTAGATCAGTACCTAAAACTGGACCCATCTCCTCATGTATGATGCAAGAAAGTGTGTCAGTGGCACTGAAGCGGTATTCAGGAGTGATTGAGATCACTCAACCATCCCACACAGCTAAATAAAACATGGTTGTATATTTAATTATTTCTTGTCTACTTTGTGTAGGCTTTACAATAACTCTGTGATGCTTTACCAGTTGTTAACATATTGTTCTTTAAAAGGCCCTGGAAAATTATTTTTGAAATATGAATTTACTCCCTTACTCAAGTTTAAAGATACTGTGGGGGAGCAACAAGCTTTCTTCTACCTTCAAGGTTCTTCAGGCTGGTCTAATGATCAAATAGACATGAAATAGATTAGCAGGAGAAAATGACCAAATCTAATACATACATATGTATGAGAATCCTGCATAACGAGAGAGTCAGAGATCCCCACATGCACAAGAGGTTGAGATAGAAAGAGGGATTGATGTATATAAGACACCCTGAACTGAGGATGAGGTAATGCTTCAAAGGACCATTGCAGGATAATATGAAGAACATATGTTTAGTAAATAAAAGTTTGTGTTTCCCTGTAGATAGCTAAAGGAAGAGCTGAAGTGTCTCTTGAGCCTGAAGCTAAAATTGCCTTTAGCTCAAGTTAATCTGCATATTACTGAGGCACATCTTAGGATGGCTCATTCTGAGACAAAACTAAGCATCTTGTTTCTGAGTTGCAATCATTAGTATAATTATATAGTATGAGGAGCAAATTTTTCTTCTTACTCCAGTTTTTTCTCTTACCTCATATATCCCAACTCAAAGTATAAAAGAAAAACAGTAATAAAATAATGAAGTTTGTTACCAGGAGTTGAGTTCTTATCTCCCCTTGGTTGACTCAGCCTTTTTGTACGCTCTAAACTAGAGGTAATAATATCCAATTTGCCTGCCTCACAGTATTCATGAGGATATCAGAATGTAGAAATGAGTATACTTTGATAAACTAAAAATGTGAACTAGGGAAGAGGGCAGACTAGATAAAAGCAGGTTCACCTCCTCCCAAGTCCACATTGATATTACAACCAAATTATAAAATAATCAACGTGGAGAATCACCTGAAGTCCAGCTGATCATAACACGTATGTCTGGTAATATAAAGAAGGAGCCACATCAAAGCTGGTAGGAGGGGTGAAGTTGCAAATCAGGCTGGACCCACATCCGTGGGTAGTGGAGGATCGCCAGGACACAGAGCAAGGCAACAGAGTCTCCCCTGAAGGAGAGGGGGGTCCTGGCCTCATTTAGGGGCTCCCCAGCCCAGGAAAGAAGAGATTCCAATAACTCTGACTATAAAAATCAGAGGGGCTTCCCACGGTCTGGGTGGGACAGGAGACTGAAACCCTAGACACCCTTTTGAAGGGCCCATGCACAGGCTTTCTGACCTATGGACACTCACTTGGAACACCAGCGGTAAGTTAGAGCCTCCCACAAGATTCCTACTGAGAAAGTGTGCATTACCTGGTGCCAGAACGCAGGCTAGAAGGGCAGCCACCACTATGCCTTAGTCTGGCCCCTCTACTAGGCAACCTACAGACCAGCCAGCTAGTCTGTGCAGACCCCTCCCATAGGGATGTTAGGAAGCATTGGCAGAGAATGTAAACCTGCCCCACCCAACGTGCAGATTGCCCGGGGCTTTTGTTGCTGGATGACTGCCACACCCTGTGCCAATTCAGGGCCAAACATTCACAGCTAGCAGCCAGTGCTGTGAGTGGGCATTTCAAAGATAGATTCAGGCAAATTGCTGCTGCCAGCACAAAGTTGGGTGGATCTCAGGGATCTGTGGGCTAGTCCCAGACAGCAGCTGGTCTGAGACTTTTGCTGGAACACACTAACAGTTACCAAAGTTGCAGCAAGACTGAGGCTGTATTGATCTGACTGTCACTGTCTCTCTGAGACCCCGCCACACCCTACCTATAAATTGCCCCAGGCAGCCCATTGACAGTGAAAACTGCCACCTCCACCTCCATGCCCGCAGCTACGTACCACCACCCCTCTGCAGCAACAAACTTTGGCTAGCACAAGGAGGGCACTGAACAGAAATCAGTTGCAGGCAGACCTCTGCTACTTGCAAGAGATGTAATATTATGTCTGGGGATCACAGGGGTCAGTGGGACTACCACAGATAGCAGCTGGTCTCACTATGATCTGTGACTATGGCAGGAATGCCCAGGCACAGAAGTTGCAGCATAATTGAGGCTGTATTGGCCTGACAGCCCTTGTCTGCCAGAGGTCCTACTTCACCCAAGCTACAAAGTGCCTGCAGCCCATTGACAGGCAGCCTCCAGGGCCCTGCTTCGCTCTGGGGTTGCGCATTCTGTGCAGGCAATAAACCTTGGTTAGCGTCATGAGCACATTTTGGGAAAAACAGTTGTGAGCAGACTGCTGCTGCCTGTATGAGCTGCAATATCTCTTGAGGGGATAACAAATGTCTGTGGGACCACCTCAGACAGTAGCTTGACTCCATGTGATCTGTGGCTACTGCAGGAACATGCAGACACAAAAATTGCAGAAAACTGAAGCTATTCGCCTTGACTCCCTGAGCTCTTGCCCCATCCAATACACAAAGTGTCTACTGCATGTTGATAAGCAGCTGCCCCTGCCCTGGGGTGGTGCATTCAGTCCCAAGGTGGGCAGCAACTGACCTTGCTACGAGTGGAAACTTGTACAGGGAGCCACAGAGACAGCATTGGCACATAAACTGACACTGCAGTGGCAGGAGGAAATTTACTCAATAGACCCAGGAGACTCCCAGGGTCTCTGCACCACCCAACATGCATATCGCCCAGAGGCTTCTCCAGGTTCAGAGACTCACAGACAACTGACAGGCAGTATCAGACATGGAGGAGCACTGGTGCCTCTGCTAAACTGCCTTAGGTCAAGGACATGAGATAACCGGACCGTTGCCTACAGCATCGTCTCTTCCACTTACCTATAGATCCAGCAAAGGCAACAACCATTTGCGGATCACTTTGTAGTTCCCACTGGGTAGCCTTGAGCAATCAAAAGTAGTGTCTGACTTTGGCCTACTGGAGAGCCTCTTCCAAGGGGCCACACCAGATCACAACAGAGCAACTCCTGATTAGCCCCATTAATGGTAACACAAAGAATGGCTGCAACAAGTACACAAGCCTGCTAGGGCAAATCCCACTCAGTGGGGTCAGCCCCCACATGGCAACTCTTGCCCTGTGGGTACAGCCAGCTCCCACAATTAGTCAGCCTGAGTGTTAATCCTATACACTGATATGCTAACAATAAAGGCTTAGTGACAGCAGAAGATCACACCCAAAACACACAATAGAATATACAGATGTCAAATGATAATGTCCACCTGAAAATTATATAATTGTATGAACCAGTGTTACTCCAATAAACTTAATTTAAAAGAAGAAGAAGAAGAAGAAGAAGAAGAAGAAGAAGAAGAAGAAGAACACACCCAACTCACAAAAAGATCACATCTAGAGCCCCCAGCATAGGAGATCAGGGAGAGTGTGCTACTGGACCACACAGGACATCTTCCACATAAGGACACCTGGCCAAGGTTGAAAGATGAAACAAATATTCCTGACACATAGAAACAAACACAGAGAGGCTAATAAAATGAGAAAACAAAAAAACATGCCACAAATGAAACAACAGGAGAAATCTTCAGAAAATAAGCTAAATGAAATGGAGGCAAGCAACCTACCAAAGACAGAGTTCAAAATAATGGTTATAAGGATGCTCAACAAACTTAGGAGGAGAATGGATGAGCACAATGAGAACCTCAACAGAGAGACAGTAAGCATAAAAAAGGACATGTAAACCATAAAAAAGAACCAGACAGAAATGAAGAATACAATAACTGAAATGAAGACTACACTAGAAGGATTCAACAAGAGATTGGACAAAGCAAAAGATCGAATCAGCGAACTGGAAGACAAGATAGCAGAATACATCCAATCAGAACAACAAAAAGAAAAAAGAATTTTTTTAAAAATGAAGATAATTTAAGAGACCTCTTGGATAACATGAAATGTAACAATATCTGAATCATAGGAGTACCAGAAAGAGAAGAGAGAGAACAAGGGATTGAGAATCTATTTGAAGAAATAATGACAGAAAAATTCCCTAACCTGGCAAAGGAATTAGACATACAAGTTCAAGAATTACAAAGAATCCCAAACAAGAAGAATTCAAACAGACCCACATCATCATGACACATCATCATGAAAATGCCAAAGGTCAAAGGCAAAGAATCTTAAAAGCAGCAAGAGAAAGGCCACTTGTTACTTACAAGGGTACCCCCATAAGAATGTCTGCTGACTTTTCAATGGAAACTTTGCAGGCCAGAAGGGACTGGCAAGAAATATTCAAAGCTATGGAAAATAAGAATCTACAAACACGAATACTCTACCCAGCAAGGCTTTCAATTCAATGGAAGGTGAGATAAAGAGCTTCCCAGACAGGGAAAAGCTTAAGGAATTCATCACCAACAAGCTAAGTGTTACAAGAAATGTTAAAGGGATGTCTGTAAAAAGAGAAAGGGTAAAAAAGAAAACAGAAAAAACAAATGCAAATAATAAAATGGAAGTAATTATTTACCTATTAGTAATCACTTTAAATATAAATGGATTAAATACTCCAATCAAAAGACATAGAGTAGCTGAATGGATAAGAAAACAAGACCCATACATATGTTATCTACAAGAGACATACTTTCAGATCTAATGACACTCACAGACTGAAAGTAAAGAGATGGAAAAAGATATTTCATGCAAATGAAAATGAAAAAAAGCCGGGTAGTGATACTTATATAAGATAAAATAGAATTTAAAACAAAGGCTATAATAAGAGACAAAGAAGAACACTACATATTACTAAAGGGATCCATAAATCAAGAGGACATAACCCTAGTAAACATATACGTACCCAACATAGGAGCACCTACATACATAAAGCAATTATTGATTGATATAAAAGGAGAAATCATCAGTAATACGCTCATAGTAGGAGACTTAAAACAAGGAAACAATAGGCCTAAAAAAAACACACTAGAACAGATGGATTTAATAGATATTTTCAGAGTATTTTACCCCAAAGCAGCAAAATATACATTCTTCTCAAGTGCATATGAAGCATTTTCTAAGATAGACCATGTTAGGACATAAAACAAGGCTCAATAAATTTAAGAAGACTGAAATCATATCAACCGTTTTCTCTTATCACAATGGTATGAAAATAGAAATCAACTATAAGAAAAAACTGGAAAATACACAAACACATGGAGGCTAAATAACATGCTATTAAACAATGAATGGGTTATCAATGAGATCAAGGAAGAAATCAAAAGATACCTAGAGACAAATGAAAATGAAAACACAACGACTCAAAATCTATGGGACATAGCCAAAGCAGTCTTAAGAGAGAAATTTATAGCAATACAGGCTTACCTTAAGAAACAAGAAAAAGCTCAAATAAACAATCTAATCTTACACTTAAAAAAACTAGAAAAAGAACAGCAAACAAAGCCCAAAGTGAATAAAAGGAAGGAAATAATAAAGATCAGAGCAGAATAAATGAAATAGAGTCTAGAAAAACAATACAAAAGATTAATAAAATCAAGAGCTGTTTCTTTGAAAGATTAAGCAAAATTAACAGACTCTTAACCAGACTTATCAAGGAAAAAAGAGAGAGGACTCAAATAAATAAAATCAGAAATGAAAGAAGAGAGATAACTATGGACTCCACAGATATACAAAAGACCATAAGAAAATACTACGAGAAATTATATGTCAAAAGATTGGACAATCTGGAAGAAATGGACACATTCCTAGAAACATACAATCTCCCAAGACTGAGTCAAGAAGAAACAGAAAATCTGAACTGATCGATTACCACCAATGAAATAGAATCAGTAATCAAAAATCTCCCCCAAAAAAAGTTCTGGACCAGATGGCTTCATAGGTGAATTTTACCAAACATTCAAAGAAGAATTAACACCTATTCTTCTCATACTATTCCAAAAATTCAAGAAGAAGTAAGGCTTCCTAACTCCTTTTATGAGGCCACCATTACCTTGATTCCAAAACCAGACACAGACATTACAAAAGAAGAAAACTATAGGCCAGTATCTCTTATGAACATTGATGCAAAGGTCCTCAACAAAATATTAGCAAAGCGAATTCAGCAATACATTAAAAATGTCATACACCATGATCAAGTTGAATTTATTCCTAGGATGTAAGATTGGTACAATATCCATAAATCAATTAATGTGATACACTATATTAAGAAATCAAAAGATAAAAACTATATGATCATATCAATAGATGCAGAAAAAAGCCTTTGACAAAGTCAAGCATCCATTTATGATAAAAACTTTCAGCAAAGTGGGAATAGAGGGAACATACCTGAACATAATAAAGTCCATATATGACAAACCTCCAGCTAACATCATACTAAAAGGGGAAAAGCTAAAAGTGTTTTCCTGAAGAGCAGGAACAAGACAAGGATGCCTACTTTCACCATTCCTCTTTAACATTGTATTGGAAGTCTTAGCCACAGCAATAAGGCAAGAAAGATAAATAAAAGGTATCCAGATTGGAAAGGAAGAAGTAAAACTCTCGTTATTTGCCAATGATATACTATATATAGAGAACTATAAAGATTCCACCAAAAAAACTGTTAGAACTGACTAACGAATTCGGTGAAGTATGCAGTTACAAAATAAATATTCAGAAGTCAGTGCCATTTTTATACACCAATTACGAACTTTCAGAAGGAGAAATTAAGAAAACAATCCCATTTACAATTACATTGAAAACAATAAAATACCTGGAAGTCAAATTAACCAAGGAGGTAAAAGGCCTGTTCTCAGAAAATTATAAGTCATTGAAAAAAGAAACTGAAGAAAATACAAATAAATGGAAGCATTTATCTTGCTCATGGGTAGAAAGAATCAAGATCATTAAAATGGCCATACTACCCAAAGCAATCTGTAGATTCAATGCAATCCCTATCAAAATACAAATGGCATTTTTCAGAGAGCCAGAACAAATAATCCTAAAATTGAAACCATAAAGATTCTGAATAATCACTGCAGTCTTAAGAAAGAAGAACAAAGTTAGAGGTATCACACTACCTGATATCAAACTATACTACAAGGCTACAGTAATTAAAACAGCATGGTACCAGTATAAAAATAGATACATTGATCAATGGAACAGAATAGAGAGCCTAGAAACAAATCCATACCTATATGTTCATGTAATATATGACAAAGGAGGTAAGAATATACAATGGGGTAAAGACAGTCTCTTCAGTAAATGATGTTGGAAAAATTGGACAGATACATGCAAAAAAAGAAACTGGACCACCTTCTTACACCGTATACAAGAATAGATTCAAACTAGATTAAAGACTTAAATGCGACCTGAAACCATAAAACTTCTAGAAGAAAACACAGGGAGTAAACTCTCTGATATTGCTAACAGTATTTTTTTTTTTTTTCAGAAATATCTCCCCGGGCAAGGGAAAGAAAAGAAAAAATAAACAAATGGGACTACATCAAACTAAAACGTTTTTGTACAGCGAAGGAAACCATCTACAAAACAAAATGACAACTAACAGATTGGGAGAAGATATTCATGAATAATACATCTAATAAGAGGTTAATATTCAAAATATATAAATAACTCATACAACTCGACAACAAAAATACAAACTATACAATTTAAAAATGATTAGAAGACCTTAATAGATACTTCTCCAAAGGGGAAATAAAGATGGCCAAAAGACATATGAAAACATGCTCAAGGTCATTAAATCATCAGAGGAATGCAAACTAATACCACAATGAGATATCACCTTACATCAGTCAGAATGGCTATCATCAATAAATCAAAGAACAACAAGTGTTGGCAAGGATGTGGAGAAAATGGAACTCTCATACACTTGGTGGGATTGCAAATTGGTACAGCTGCTATGGAGAACGGTCTGGAGGTTTCTCAAAAAATTAAAAATGGATATACCTTTTGACTCAACAATTGCACTTCTGGATATTTATCCAAAGAAAACCAAAACAATAATTTGTAAAGATCTATACACCCTTATGTTCATGGCAGCACAATTTATAATAGCCAAGGTATAGAAGCAACCGGAATGCCCATCAACAGACGATTGGATAAAGAAGTTATGGTTCATATCTACAATGGAATATTACTCAACCACTAAAAAAATGAAATCCTACCATTTGCAACAACATAGATAGACCTAGAGGTTATTAGGCTGAGTGAAATAAGTTAGAGAAAGATAAATATCAGATGATTTCACTTATATGTGGAATCTAAGGAACAAAAAGAACAAATCAGTCAAAAATAGACTTACAAATATAGAGGACAATTTGGTGATGGACAGAGGGAAGGTGGGGTAGGGAGGCTTAGAGAATGGGGTGAAGGGTTAAAGAAGTAAAAATTAGTAGTTGATAGATGATCATGGGGATGGGGAGCACGGCATAAGGAATACAGTTAGCATTACTATATTGGTTAGGTAGAAAACTAGAGGAAAGAAGGAACAATTAGGGGGATCGTTTTATAAACTATATAAATGTCTAGCCAATGTACTTACTGTATACTTGAAACCAATAAAAAAATACACTGAAAAAAAAGAAAATCTAAAAATATGAGAATAAGATATATAAAAATAAATTTTAAAATTGTAACAGTTGGTTTGTTTGGTAGGGTTCACACTATCGAAAGCATCAGTAGATAAAATATAGGTGTTGCTCATGTTTACTTATTCTAAAATTACTTAGGAAACTACATCAAATTAAAAAATTTTTGTACAGCAAAGGAAATCATTAATAAAACAAAAAAACAACCTACTGAATGGGAGAAGATAATTGCCAATGACACATCCTATAAGGAGTTAATATCCAAAATTTATAAAGGACTCATGCAACTCAACACCAAAAAAACAAACAATCCAATTAAAAAATGGGCAGAGGTCCTGAATAGACATTTCTCCAAAGAGGACACATAGAAGGCCAATAGACATAAAAAGATGCTCAATGCCACTAATCATCAAAAACATGCAAATTAAAACCACAATGATATATCATCTCACATCTGTCAGGATGGCTGTCATCAATAAATCAACAAACATGATGTGTTGTGGAGGATGTGGAGAAAAGGGAACCCTTGTGCACTATAGTAGGATTGCAAGTTGGTGCATCCACTATGGGAAACAGTTTGGAGGTCCCTCAAAAAATTAAAAATAGAACTACTTTATGACCCAAAAATTCCACTTCTGAATATTTATTTGAAAAAATCCAAAACGCTAATTTGAAAAGATATATATGCACCTCTATGTTCATTATAGCAGTATTTACAATAGCCAAGATATGGAAGCAACCTAAGTGCCCATCAATAGATGACTGGATAAAGAAAAGGTGGTACTTATATATGATGGAATATTACTTGGTCATAAAAGTGAAATCTTTCCATTTGCGACAACATAGATGGACCTAGAGGGTACTATGCTAAGTAAGATAAGTACGACAGAAAAAGACAAATAACATACTTATATGTGAAATCTGAAGAACAAAATAAACAAACAAACAAAATAGAAACAAACTCATAAATCTAGAGAACAAACTGATGGTTACCAGATGGGAGGGAGTTGGGGGCTGGGTAAAAAAAGGTTGAAGGGATTAAGTACAAATTAGTAGTTAGAAAATAATCATCAGGATATAAAATACAGCATAGGAAATATAGTCAATAATATTGTAATAACTATGTAGAGTGCCAGGTGGGTACAAGACTAATCAAGTGGATCATTTCATAAATTATATAAATGTCTAACCACATGAAACTAATATAAAATAATATTGAATATCAACTGTAATTGAAAAATTTATTTTAAATTTAAATAATATTACTTAGGAGATAGTATTTACACTCATATCATTGACATTTTTTAATCATGTACCTCCCAAATATAACAATATAACTCAAGTATGATTATTCTTTACATAAAGAAAAAAATTCATGTTTATCTCATCCACAATAAGTATTATTAATTTTTAACAAACCATTCAAAAAACTTATTTTAATGCAAAAATCAAGGCAGGTTTAAATAAGGTGCCTGAACTATGAGAACTGCCAATTGATGTTATTTGGCTGGAATTTCTACTATCTATAGAGTAAGCCAGCCCTATAAAGATTATGTCACACTTGTGTCACAATCTTAGAGGATTGAGAAAGACAATGTTACAGGTAGCATCATGTGGTGGAGACAGCATTGCCTTTGGCCTAACAGTGTCTGGATCTGAGTTCCGATATTACCAGTTAACAGATATGTGACCTTGGGAAAGTCATTTATCCTTTCGAGGTGATAGAAAAATGATGTTACATGTGCTAATATCAAGGATCACTTCTATTTTTAAACAGAATTAGCCCATTGTTTTTTAATCCATCAACAAGTTGTGATGATTCTCTTCTGTCAGTTAGCACTCCTGATGTTAAAGGTTTTGTGTGTCTTAGGAAATGTAGTTAAAGTATAGCTGAGTGTTCCTATAAGGCATAACTAAAAGAAAAATTGAAAATTCAATACTTAAAGGAAAAAACACTAATGTTGTTTAAATTGACACTAAAAATCACTTTATTGAGATGGAAAGCTTGCTATCTTTTTCAAATATTAAATGTGTATGTATCTGATCAGCGATTTATTATCAAGATGCTGAGGCTCAATGTATGTAATATCTTTATAATAAAGAAAATTCGAGTTATCACAATAAGTCACCAAATCCAATACACCACATATCCTAGAATCCCAACACCAGCTTACTGATCAATATTTTTTGGAACTTAGCTTAACAAACAGATTTGTGAAATTTCATGTAGCCTTCCAATGCTCCAGGTCAAGGAACCCTCTTAAGGTAGAAATTTTCTGGGGTATGAAGTCTCTCTATATGGCTCACTTACAGATTACTTTCCTATAGGTATAAAATATGTAGTAGCTACAAAGGTATGACATCACATATTACAGTAAAATACTCTAGGTGCATTGTCACCATCTCCTGGTTGCCTTTGCCCTGCTTTCCATTTAGTTGTCACTGGCTTTTAGAGCTCTTGAACTTGAAAAAGGTTAGACAGCACACCGCTGGAGCAGTTTGTGAGCATCAGCAGATTTAACTTGTAATTTCATTGATCTATATGGGCTCACTGTTTGCAAACCAGCTGCTGCCCTGTTTCCCCACAGCTACTGATCTCAGTAGCATTGATTTTTTTCCCCCTTACATTAACATAGCATTACTTCTTTAATGGGCAATAAATGACTGGATGTAAATACAATCAGGGCAGCAACAACAAAAGGAAAACGTCAGACTCATTTTTATTTAAGGGATCCTTTCCATTAATATTTGCCATAAAAATTATAACACAAATTATTGACAAAAGTAATGCAATTTTGATTTTAGTGCATTTTGTTCGTTTGTAGATATGTGGTGTCTGCCAAGTGGTCTTCTTTTCCTAATGCATTAGGCAAAGCAATACAATAATGGTGCTTTTATAGATACTGTAAATTTGCACCATTACCTTAGTACCACTAAATTCTATTCGGGAAAGAAGGCAGAAAGAAGTACAAAGGTTCACACTTAACTTTACATAAGCTGAAAATGAAGGTATTGTGTTCAGAATTTGTCAGCTGGCTAAAAGACACCTTTAAAATATTGGTTAATTTAAATAAAATTATAAAAGAACATTTACTAATCTTTGATATTAAAGAATTTAGTCTATATAAAATATTAAGATATAACCCTTACACATCTTCCTGATGCACATTTGAAGTGGATATTGTGCATGTATATGTGGCATAGGGTGAACACTAAAAATTTCTCAGAGTTCCTATCTTGAGTTAAAATCTGTAAATGATAACCATGGAGAGGATATAAAAAGCATGCATCTTAAAGTACATTATGCATAGATATGTTTTAGGTAGTGAAAGATATGAAAAGAACTTAAAAACAGACTTTTCATTTTGGGTTGTCAATTTTGTTACTTTAAAGAAGCCAACTGCCATTAAGCCCAACCGATAATTTCCATTTGGAATAAAACAAAGTCAACAATGTATTTTAGTTCAAAAACTAAAATTTCCATTGCTACTGACAATATATAACAAATTTCTCATACCCAATATAATCACTATTATCAAGCCTATTGTTTCCTTTTTTGTTTGTTTGTTTGTTTGTTTTGAGATGGGCAAAAATCTTTTGGCAGGAACTTTCTCAGATGCTTTATGCCAGGACTGACAAATATAGTTTTGAATTTTTAAGAAAATGGTATTGAATCTAAAGTTTTCTAAAAAGAACACCTATTTTTAGCAAAGCTTTTAAAATACCTCTATTTACTTTCTCAATACTTTTCCACCAATTTCCAAATTTCACAGAGGTTCATAGATCATTATATGTCAAATAAGTAGAAGTAACTATTTTCAGCAATAATTTTTTATATCTTTTTCTTTTTTAAAAAAGAATTCTGTGTCATAGAGAGGTGATGAGTATTAATCTGTAGTAACATTCACCAGAATCAATGATAGAGACGGAGAAAATATCTACAGTACATTCCATTGTAACTTTTATATTTTAACGGGTTTATTGTTGTTTTACTGTTGTCAGTTACTTCAAAAACGTTTACTCATTTCTTTAATATATTTTTTCAAAATTATGTCAGTGTCTATAACCTTCATCAGTGGTCTGAGCCATTCCTACACCTGAGACCTATAAATGACTTTGGTATGAATAATACTTTATCCTTATGGTATTGTCCCAAGTCTCACTGTCAAACAATAAACTGTTTCTGAGTCTTTGTCATTGTGTCTTGGATGATTCTGCTACCTGCTCACCAAGCCAGCACACTCACTTCCTGCAATGCTCATCTGTTCTGCTACACAACATGTACCAATGAATTTTAAAATATTTATCTATTATTTTGTAAATGAATCAAATTCTCTACATTTCTTTCTTGATCACCAGAAGAAAATCAAAGATTGGAACTTCTCTTTTAATCCTGAAATTCCAGATTTAGGAGGGAAAGGAATACTTAAAAAATGAAATCTCTTTTAGATAATTTTTGAAGGCTAGGAATGGACAAAATTTAAATACAAATATTCTTAGATTCTTTTTTTAGAATTTTATATAATCCATATAAATTGCTATTATCTTCAGTAAAATTCTAGACCAAGGAATAAGGCCATAATTTATGTGGATTAGTAAAATGTTCAAAAAGTTTTTACTATTTAAAATATAGTAAATTATACTGACTCTATTATTCAACTAATGTATAAAGGTGTTCAAGACCACACTAAATTATTTTCATTACAACTTACTTCCTCCTCAATACTCAACAAACAGGCTTATTTCCAAACTGCAGTGCCATAAATATAAAATTATACAGTCCTTTAAAACACTAGGCTTTCTGAATTAATTTATTTAATAAAACTACTATTTACCAGAAACTATTTACTGAGCACTAGCTGGAAGTCAGGAATAACCAAGCCATATCCCCAGTTTCAGAGAGCTTAGAGTTCAGCATAGGTTACATACAGATATATAATTCATCCTATTTTTTTTTTGTATAAAACTTACAAGAATAGCTTCCTTCATTGTCTATTGTAGCAGATACAATGGTCTATAGTCCCCACATTGTGGATGCATAGGAAGACTGTATCTCCTAGGCCCCCTTTAGCTGACTGGGGACATGGCTATTGGAAAAGATGAATTTCTTTTTCAGACATGACCCCTAAAATATCTCATGAAATCCTCCATTAGAACTCTTTTCCTTTACCAATTAACTAAACAAATGAAATGAATCCATCAGAGAATTCCAAGGAGACCACAGGGTGTGATGTAGCCAAAGGAAAGTAGTCTAGGTGAAACACTTCCCAGGAAAACCTCCTGACTTACTCTGGACTGTGACATGAATGGAAAACAAACATTTGTTGTGTTACGTCTCTGAGATTCCAGGTTTGTGTGTTAACTTCTCTTAATAATTATCTGCGATCTTATTGCCCTGTGTTGTAATACAAAGGCAAACACTAGCTTTAGCAAGGAATATAGGGCTTTGGGTTCCTATACTAAAAGAGAATTAGAATTTTTAACTTTATAAAGTAGTTTATTTCTTCTTGTGAATTTTTCTGACCATGTTTTCCTACTAGGTGTTCTGTAAGGATGTCATTCTGCATTGAAAATCATGTAGCTGTTTCTGACTTTAATTTTATGTGGTCTCAAAAATGAGATAGCCAAACTTAAAATTGTTAGCTACCATTTATATAACACTTATCAAGTATCAGGAAAAATTTTAATTATGTGCAACTACATTAAAATGCTTTAAGGTAGATACTATCATATATATACTATATATTGAGAAGAGACTTATAGAATTGAAATAAATTGCCAAATTAGTAAATTCTAGCACAAATATTTAACTCTAAGTCTGTGAATACTCAAATTATTCTTTTAATATATAGTCAAGCAACATCTTTTATTAGAGTACTCCAAATAATAGTATGTGACAGCATATTAGCTATGATATTCATACTGACTTCTACAGGTCCCTCTTTTAATGGGGTATGTTTTATTTATTGACTATAATCTGGATAGATGAAGATCCCAAATAGCTAAGTTCCAAAAAGGTGAGATGTATTTTATCACAATATATTAGTAATAATCTGTTATCTGACATATATGGATATGGTTTTTAAAATTTAAAACCATTTTTATCATTGAAAAATATTATTTTATCATTAAAAATATTAAACATAAAAATAAAGAATATAATTAATCCTCACATATCTATCATATAGCTTCAACAATAATTCAATCATGACTGATCTTGTTTCATATACCCCTCAAACCTTCCAGATTTATTTTGAAGCAAATCACAAATTTCAAATAAATACAGTTGTAAGTGGAAGACCAGATAATATCTTTTAAATATGTCTAAAAGATAAGAAAGCTTAACCTATATTTAATTGCAATGCTATTATCACACCTAAAAAAGATTAAAATAATTTGGGTAGGACTTCTCAAAAGATATTATTCACATATTTGCTAAATATCATACAGCGAGTACATGTCATGTTCCAGGCCTATCTGAACATCTTTGAGCCCTAAGTCAATATGTTCAAACAGCTTTCATTCTATACTTAAATTATATACTCAGTTTTTTTTCTAGCAGTTTCTAGGGTGAATGTTATTTAAAATAATTTTTCTTTGTTTTAATTGTGAATTTTATATCTATGCCATTAAACATTTGCATTTCAAATTATTGCCAATAAATTTCCTATTATTGTAGCTATTTATTTGCTAATTTACAATCTCTATATTACTCAGGATGCAACAGAATTAACTTACTCCAAGTTATTACACTTTTTTTTCCTATCAATGTCAATGTTAATAGCTACTAATTGTCAGGGTTCAATCATCAAGTGCATTAATAATTCCAAGAAAACATGGCTTGGCCCTTGAACAGTATGTCAGGTCCTGATCTATTTCTGCCATCCTGACTCTGTCTTCTGTATTAGTACTGCACATGTGCCTTACTATCCTTGTTGTTAAAAAAGAAATAACAAGATAATAATACACATCCTTGTGTGTCACACAAAAATTTTGTGAGAATTAATACTCAGAAAGGACTTCAGAGCTTAGTAAGAAAAGGCACTTTAGAATATAAACATCATGCAATTATTCTTATTACTGAGAGCCAGAAAAATGCTAAGAAGAAATAGCATGATTATTGTAGTATACATTAAGCCAAATAAAAAGCAGGCTAGTGGAGAATCCCATCGAAGATAAAAATTATGTTGACCAATCCTTCCTTCCCTCTAGCCACTGAAAGAAATTATTTTTATAGCCATGTTTAAATGGTACTCTAACTTCCTTTTATTTTGCTTAAAATCTGTGATACAGGAATTGTGCTTAAATGAAATTTCCATCAGCTTTTACATATTAAAAAAGTAAGTGCATTTTAATGCACATATTGAACATTAAATCATTTTTTGCTGCAGGTTATTGCAAGTAAATAGTAATTGTAAAATAGAATCTTTTTGATGAAACAAAATGAAAATAGACTGCTAATGTTCACCTCAGATTTTCTCATCATTTCATTAACAGTTCAACTAGGAAAGGTATTTTTATGATGGGCAGGATAATCATACTCATCAATATGCCTCCATATTTATATGTTGGTACACTGACTCTGGAACTTTAAAATAAGAGCACAGAAATAAGTAAAATGCATATGCCCCTTAAAATGATTTGCAAGAACTATTGTATTTGTTCAATGATTGTCTCTTCATTCACAATATTCAGACAGCAAATTCATTAGGAAATAAAAACAAAATTTAAATAAGAATCAGATGCTTTTTCACAGACTTGTCTTTCCAAAAAACAGGAATTTGACAGACAAAGATCAGTGGAATATAGATTCCTAATGGGCTAGCTCCGAACTTCTTTCCTACTTTTGTGTCAACTGTAAACTCAAACCCTCTCAATCCCATTTATTCTTTGTGTCTTTATAACATATTTTTCTTTACATGGAATTCTTTCACATTTCCACATATGGCTTGTCCCCAAACTAAAGGTAATTATGTACCTTAAGATATTGAAACTGAAAAAATTCAGACTCTTCTAAATAAGAATAATAAAATAGCATTGCCTTGAAAGGACAGTTTTAGCTGGTACAAACAAGGAGCTGAGTCTGCTACTACTGAGCTTGCATTGCCCCCTATAGTTGCTATCTAACAGTTCCCAAGGAAAAGAAGCAACATGCTCTGTCCTCTCAGAGTACCGCAGCCTCTGGGCACTGTGCCTTGAGTTTTAGCTCAGTTCTGAATAAATACCTTACAGCATGAGGGCATCGATTCGGTTGCTAATATTTCATAAATTTATATGCTTTATTTTAACTCTTATTAATGCAGTAAATTAACATCTTGCTGACTTTATCACTTTAATATATATTGTTGACCTTATACAAATTCTCAAATTATGTCACTGAAAATTCTTTTAAATAACAAACATTCTGATAGTTACTTTCAAGTATATAGTTCTCTGAAGAAGGCACTTTTTTTCTAAACTCCAGTTTTACCTCTTGCCAGTTTGGTACCATCTAGCACCAAGTTACAAGTCTTAAGTTATGCACACATCTATGTTTTTTTTATTTCTGAACTAGATGGTAAGTTCAATAAAAGAACAGGCTATGCCTCACGCCATTGTACACCCACAAAGTGGTAGCAGAGTGCTGAGCTCAGAGCAGCTACTCTATCAAGCCAAGATTATTAATATATCCTCTTGAATTTATTTTATTACTAATTGTCTTAGGCCCGGTTCCATATAAATAGAGCCTACGAGAGCAAATTGGATGCACGAGAAGTACTATGGGTGTGATCTTTAGGTAGAGCCTACAAAGGAGGTAGAAAAACAGGAGAGGAAAAACTTTAGCAAAGATGTGTTCTCATATAATGTCTAGCTTTGGTTGATACACAACATGGGTAGGATGGGAGTGTGAAGCATAAATTATACCACAAAGATGCCCCTCGAGGCAAGAATCAATCTGTTGTATCCCCTATATTTTGGTCATTAGCTATGGCCACCCCTGGATGGTGGGAGGTGATTAACCTCTTGGGTGAAACAGCAACCACAGCTGAGTGCAAATCTCCAGAGAAGGGGGCAGCTGTGAGCTGTGAGTGGCCAACAATGCAAGCAGATGGGGGACAATAAAGGGGCCAGGAAAGGAAATCTGGGCTGAGTATCTGCAGCATCTGCTTGAATGCACCTGTTTCTTACATCAAACTTACTCCATCCAGGCACAGATTCTTCAGGATTCTGTGGTCACAATCCTTGAGGAAACAAACTAGTTGCTACAGTTGGTCTATGGTAAAACTGATAGTCAGCTCCCTCCTCCATCACACATTCTATATTCCTCTCTCTCTCTAGCACTTCCACTGGCACTGATGGCTCAACTGGTAGAGAAACAAAGAGCCTAATTCCTGAGTTTTGAGCCTCTGGTATAATATTATCATTAGGAAAGTCATGATTGCTATACTTGTTCATTCACCGTTACAAACAAGCTTGGGAGCACCCGAAAACATTCGCTCTCCCCTAACCTAGTGGATTACTTAAGTGCCAAACATTTGTTCCTTGCTCTCAGCAGTCCTTACGCCTAAAGAAGGTAAGGGTCAATCACTTTTGCTTAGTGTTCGCTGGTCTACTGGCACTAGCTGACCCAAACAACTGGATGGCAGTTGTACTTTTCTATTTAGTAGAAATCCTGTGTCCATAGGTAGAAAGGACCCCCTCTAAAAACCCAGGACCTCTAGACTTACAGAGCTTCAGGTGTCAGAGTCAGTAAGCACAAACTCCCCAAACAGGTGAATAGGAATGACGATGAGTAGGGCCACTCGTACTTTCACCCCTTGCTTCCCAAAGTCATGTGTTATAGTTTGCTAGGGCTATCATAACAAAATAACACAGTATGGGGGGCTGAAACAACAAAAATTCATTTCTTCACAGTTCTCAAAGCTAAAAGTTCAAGATCAAGGTGCCAACAGAGTTGGTTTCTCCTGAAGCCTATTTCCTAGGCTTGCAAATGGCCATCTTCTCACTGTGTTCTCACATGGCCTTTCTGTGTGTGTGTGTGTGTGTGTGTGTGTGTGTGCACATGTGTGTGTGTATGCGCACACGCACGTGCATGCATACCTATAATAACTTCCCTTTCTTATAAGGAAACAAGTCCTATTGATTTAGGATCCTACCCTTATGACTTCATTAACCTAATTACCTCTTTTAAGGCTTTATTTTCAAAACTGGTCACATTGGGAATTAGGGCTTCAATATATGAATTTGGGGAGGGAGCACACAATTTTGTCCATAAAAGTATAAATTCTACCTTTCTCCGACAGCAGCACATAATGGATATCGGTTTAAGAGTATATCACATTCTAAAAAATAGTGTCCCATCCTTTCAGGGTATAATCTCTAAACTGGTACCCCATCTGTGTCTTTTAAAGACTATTACACTATTCTAACAAGATAGAAGTTTCGAGATGGTGCAGTAGATGATGAGACCAATGGTTCCCATGGTCATGTGCCCAGTTCTCTACTTTCTTTACAAAAAAACATTGGCTCTCTTGGTCTAAGATGTTGTGATATAGGATTTCATGCCAGTAAGTCAAATATTCTATGAATTCTTAGAGTATGATGTTGGCCAAAGACCTGTGGACAAGAAAGGCAAACCCAGCTACGTCAATCGTGGTCAAGCAAAATTTTTTCTTTAAGATAAATGTGTCCCATGGAATTAAATTGGCACCAAGTGGCTAATTGGTCTCCTTAGGGGATGGTATCATATAGGATACTCAGCATTAATTTCTGTGAATGACAGGATGGGGATTCAGAAGCAGCAACTGGTGAGATAGCACATATTCTCAGGCATTATGGATTCCATCTCTGCTACCATGGCCCTTCCATTCACATGCCCATGATGCCATCATTGTCATGGTCAAAGAGAGAGGCTGATAACAGTTGGCCAAGTCATCCTGTGCATTGGTTGTTTACTGCTTTTTCTATAAAATGCGCAATGCAAAGAGTTTCATGCATCCTTTCTATTCCCATGGATCCATGTACGTGTCTTCCCAGACATCTTTATCCTTGATCTCACAATACTGCTACTTCCAGATCACTTGACGAACCATCTAAATTATTTATCGCTTCCTATGAATACAAGCATATTATTACCTTAAACCATTTCTCTCTTTACACAATAACCAGAAGCTCTGACCAAAGCTCTGTCAACTGGTAGGTTTCCCTTCTTTCGTCATTGTCTTTCAAAGCCACACCTGAGTGGAGTATAATGCATTACCTATTCAGTTTAGTTTTGCACCACATGCCAACTCATCTGTGGACAAAGCTCAGGTTTTTATCCCCCTCTGTCACCTGGTCATAGGAAACTCTTATAGACTTGGCCTATTCCATTGGGATCTCTAGATAAATATCTCTGGTAGATAGCTAAAATGGCCCTTCAGAGTTAGACTGAGTTAGGCCAAAGAGACCAGGTCTTTATACCTGTATTGATAGGTATGAGAAATGACCATGGATTAGGCAGCTCTCTGCACCTAAGGTAATCACTGAAAGATATGAGAGCTAAAGAGTATTTTTTAACAGTACCCTTAGAGGAATGGGGATTGAGCCCTCCATTGAAAGAGGAACTAAAAAGTTCATCATAGTGTCCATCATAAGGGTATTTCTATGAGCTGAGGAGTTGTTGCTGGTACAACAGAGATAGTTAACAGGGAGCTCTAGCTTTCCTATCTGTGCAGCTTTCATAAGCCCTCTGAATGTGCTTAAACTTACATATCTTGGATGAAGGTGTTGCCAGGACACTTCCATTTGATGCTGAGCTCACCCTACCCAAACTTATGAATTGGTAGTCTAACATCACTCAGCTCAAGGTGAGAAAATCTGGCTGCATCATCACTTGATATCCCATTGTGAGATGTTTCATCTACACCAGGGACCACCATCATGACAAGATCTCTTTGTAGAACAGTATATAATGACTTACTGCATATGGAATGTCCTTGCTTCAGAACTTCAGGAGTCTATGTTGCAACTCTTCTATTGGGGCTTGACAGAGCTTCTATACATAACTCTAGGTATTTATGAAGTATGTAGAAGTTTTTTGTGAGGTATGTATGAGGTATGTATGAGTTATGTCTGAGGTATGCCTGGCCATATGGCCTAGTAGCAGGCTACTTGAACCACAGCTGGACAACCTGCCATGTCATTTCTTGTTCTAGGCTTCCTTCACATCTGACAGCTTCTAGGTCATATGATAAATGGGTCAGAACAGTATTGCCAACTGTAGAATATTCTGCCTCCAAAACCTGAAGAGGTTTCCCAAAAGATATTGTTCTTATAGAAGGAGCTACAAGGTGCAATTGCTTGTTATTACTTTTATCTCCCATTCTGTGTTACTTTGGAGGAGATGTGCTTGCATGCCCTATGCCGCTGAACTCCCACCCCCAAATCACACCATTAATGAAGGTTCCTAAATATTTGTAAGGTTTTCCTCATACCTTTTGGAGAACACATATTTTACCAAGGAACCTGTAATTATTGCCACTTCTTGTTCAACATATATTGGACCAATATGATATTCTACAGGATATCCAGATGGCACATTCCCCATTGAAATATGTTATGAGGCAACAAGAGATTTAACATAACTCTGAAAAAAAGATTATATGTGTATACTGTTGTTGTCCCATGTGAATGTTGACTGTTTCTCATCCCCTTTTTTCATACATATGGAAAATAATGTATTCCAAATCTCAATGGCCACATACCATATATCCAAAGCTATGTTAATCTGCTCAGCAAAAGATATCATATCAGACACACCTGCCACAATCGTGATTGCCATTTGGTTAAGTTTGTGGTTAATCCATCTTTCATAATACATCTGCTTTTTGCATGGGTTAGACTGATGAATTAAATGAAGATAAAATGGAGCCACATTCCTTACAATCTTTAAGGCTTTGAGGATAGCACTAATCTCTTCCATTCCCTGTAGATACAATATTGTTGTTGATTTGCTATCTTGACTGAGGAAGGGACACTGAAGCAGTTTTGGAAGCTTCCACTTTCACTCCTATTGAATCAGTTCTGAAGCTATAAGAGAGTTCTGCCAACTGCTAAGTATCAGTTATGATCATACATTTCCAAATCAAAAAATTTCCAAGAAAGTGAATCTGTGGAGCCTATGGATCTACTGTGAGACAGGCCTAGACTAAGAATCCATTACTAACTGTTCCTATATACTCTTTTACTGGCTGGGAGGCTATGATAGTGTTTTGGTTCCTTGAGTATCAGCATATACTTGGACAGTGTATCCAAAAGGCTTCAAAAGGTCTGGATATCCCCCTTTCCTCAGTATAAGATTACTCAGGTAAATAGCTGTAAGTCCCTTTGGGAAAAGACTGAAGAAATATAATTGTATACAATTGCCATGATGTTAAAAGGGCCTTCCGTAGAAAAGGGAACCTGACTTCTCCTTAAGTTGATGAATTTTGAGTCTAATTACTGTGCAGGTCTGGAAAATTGGCAAAGGATCATAAATTTACATTGTGGTGGCTGATTTCAGCTTTCTGCATATCTATTCTTGATCTCAAGCTGATTTTAGATATTCTATATACTCAATATTTAGAGTAGTGCTATCTATCTATCTATCTATCTATCTATCTATCTATCTATCTATCATCTATCATCATCTATCTATCTGACTATTTAGGAGCCCAATTCTATTACAATGTTTCTCCTACACCCAGTCTCAGCCTACAAAGTATAGCCACTATGAGCTTTTAAATGATAATGGTGACCCCCTTATTAATGAACCATCCTTTAGGCTCTTCCAAAAAACAAAATTGGCAAATGGGTTTTCAGGATTTATACAGTAAATCTTTTCTAGAAGATTTATTTTTATGAGCCTTTGATTACTTCTACCAATTGGCTACAGCAGTCTGGCATCTCTACTACATTAAATGAAAGCCATTTTCGAGCTTCCAAGAAGTTTCCAAGCTGTGCATTTGAACCCTTTTTAGGAGAAGTTGAGCAGCACAGGAGGGTGCCCCATATTGACATACTATCCCCTATTCAGCTTTGTATTTCAATCTACAACCCTGACCCAGCACCTTCAAAACCCACTCTCAAGAATACTTTCCTGGTTACTGTTGTACTTGTTAGTCATTCCTGCAATTCTGCTGGCATGTAATCTATCCCCTCCTTTAGCAGACTTATTATTTTACCAGCTGGATTATGTTGAGATATAGTCTTATATAGTCTTGTTGGTTATGTGGCCAAGAATGGAGGAGGAAGAAGGTTCAGGAAAGTTAGCATTATTTTATAAGGCATCTGTCTCATCTGAGACTTCTGCATAGTCTTCAATCAAGAGATGGAGGAAGCTCTATCTTTTAACAATGGGTCCTGAACCACTTGAACAAACCTAGAATTTTCAGGGGATTCCAGGGGTCCAAGATTTACAGGTGTACACACCCAGATAATCCTATCCCAAGTTTCAGTGTTGCTTTCTTAACCTCTGAGAGATCTAGCCATAGCATACAAAGCTTTCTCTTGAGTTCTGTGACTTTTATAATTAAATCCCTTGCCTGGTCTTCAGTTCTATCTGTCTTCCAGCTATAGGAGCCGAAGTCTCTTTAAAAGCTGCCAAAGAAGCCTGCTGACTCTCATACTTGGCTTTAAATCGGTGGTTGATTGCCCTGGGCCTGTTATTTCATCTCTTCAAAGCAACAATGGCATTTAGAAATAGACTTTCAATTCCACAATCTTTATAATTTATATTTCTCTTGAATCTCTCAAATGCCAGAAATATTGCACAAGCTGGTACATCTCCTTCTGCACACATCCTATCCCAGTTGACCTCAGGTGACAGCCTTAGCAATTGCACTGTGGCTGCATGCCAGAGGTATGTAAACTGGCTACCACTAATGATGAGTTATTTGTTGTTAGCCAACCCTCCAGTTTCTAACTCCAGGAACTCCATTCTTGGAATCTGCTTCATAAAATCACTTTGGTACCATCTTAGGACAGTTTCTCTAGAAACAGAGCCTGATACAGGATTTCAGATGCTTTAAGGGAGATTTCTTCAAGAATACCTACAAGAGTGGGAGTGGAGCAGCATAAGGAGAGAGAAAGAGCTGATCGAAAGTGCAGTCTCAAGTAAAGTCTAGCCTTGGCCTGATCCATGAAGATTCCAAGGAGTATGGCATATAAATCTCGCTGCAGTGCAGACTCTCTTGAGGCAAGGAAGCTAGATATCTGTACTCCTGTATCAAACTGACATAGTTTACATGCTATCCCTGAAGTGGGGGAAGCAGTGTCACAGCCTCCCTAGCCAGAGTTCTCCCATCAGGTGTGAGAATTTCACAAGGTGTAAGAGGTGGGCACATGGGAGTTTAGGAGGTGGGCATGTTGTGGGAGCTGTGATACATTTATGGCAACACTGCTAGCAGCTAGGAGGAAGCGTGCAGCAATCCAGGGAAGAGGACCTAGGCAGGGCACTGTAGCTTCTAAGCTAGAAAAATTACTGTCCCTGGCATCAGGAACAACTCTTAAAACATAATACTAATTTTTTTAAATGAGTATATCCAAGATCTATTTCAGCACACAAAATAGGTGTTATATACACAAATGTTCACATAATCAAAGATTTATGAAGAAGTTTCATAAGATCACATGGAGGAATCAGAATGTTTATGTGAAGAAACTCATAACTCATAACATGACATCAAACTGAGGATGAGAAGTTGGCACCACATAGCACTCAGCTGGAGAGTATATGCAGGAGAAATTTATTTGGCTGTCAACACAACTCCTTTCTTGTCTCCTTCAGGAGTGGCTGCCAGCTAACAGCAACTCAAACTCTGTTCAAACATAGGTGAGGAACTTATACAGTAACCAATTCAAAAAGTCAGCAAGTAAAAACATTAACTGTAACATTATTTGCTGATTCCTGGATGACAAATAAAGAAGAGCTTCCTTTGAAACCATCAATAAATTGGCAGTATCTAAAAGAACAAAAGATCTTATAACATCACAATTCTATCCACAGGGAAACTCAACTACTGGATCTGTTCTACACAAAACTGAAGTCAAGAAAGTTTGTCTCCAACATATTATCTTTTATTTATGCACACTAACCTCTCTGACTAGTATCCCACTACTTGTACTAACCCAGTAGTCTGGCATTCCTTTGGCATGACCAAAACTCAGTAGCCTCCACTGGCAACAGTCCACTAAGCCAGTTCACAGCTAACAAGGACATTAGATATTTTCATCGTCTTCCTCCTCACTAAACTTTAAAGGACCAACATTCCATTTCAATAATAATCAAGCCTACACATTCCTATAAAATCCCACTGAAATGATGAAAAAATAGAAAAGCAAATTTAAAAAAAAACAACAGAATTGCAGAAGCCATCAATGGTCAGGAGACATTTTTTTTTTCTGGAAATTGTGAGAAAGAATGACCTACATTAAAGGAAAAGCTGACTGGTGTTGATTAGCCCGTTGTTCAATATTACCAAAGAAGGAGCTCAGCCTATAAACTGAGTGGCTAGGTTTTCCCCACATGACTCAGAAAACCCCTCAGTTAAGTCTTGCAC
Source organism: Eidolon dupreanum (assembly GCA_028627145.1). Taxonomy (NCBI): domain Eukaryota; kingdom Metazoa; phylum Chordata; class Mammalia; order Chiroptera; family Pteropodidae; genus Eidolon; species Eidolon dupreanum. The sequence continues at coordinate 128,633,841 of CM053502.1, read as the reverse complement.
AGCAGGACATAAAGCAAAGACAGCTCTTAGACTGAGCCCATCTCCCAGAGGAGCTGGCCACTGCTTAATTTTTTTTTTTTTTTACTGCATCTGGTTAACAGTGTATACTAAGTGAAGTTTGAATTTTACCATGATGTTCTTCAACAAAGGCAGCTGGGTGAGTAAAAGAGGGAAGGGGTTTGCAACATCCCAGCTAACTTTTTCTAAACAACTCCAAGAAGAAAGAAAAAAAAGACTAGGTGGAACTGTGAATTCCTCTATCACACTAGGCGCCATTATTGCCCTCTTTCCTCCCTTTCTGTTGGCAGGTAAAGCTTTGGACTGTTTTGGATGGTTCTGTTACCACCAGCAGGAATTGGAGAAGAGAGTGTGCTGGTAAGAATAAACCGAAGGACTCGGGGAATACAGCTGGAGGCCACAGGACAGTAAGTCCCAGCTTTTCACTCCAGGTTTCTGTGGATTAGTGAGTCTTCTAAGATTTCAGAATAAAAGCTGCATCACTGGATCTTTCAGTTGCCTATAGATAAACCTCACCTACTGAGCTGTCTTCTGTAGTGAACTTACCCATCAAAATCTATTCACCATACCAAGACAGAGTCCACCTGACATGAGAGCAATGTTTACAAAATAGTAAAATAGAAAAAAATTAAAAACCATTAATAAATAATTGTTCAAATAAGGAATACTATGTAATTGTTAAAAGAGATGAATTAGATCTAAATTAACTAAAACAAAAAAATTGCCAAGACATATTTAGGGGGAAAAAAATAGGTATGGAAGAGTCTTTATAGCATGATTACATTTTTTTAAAAAACTTTAAACATTTTTAAGTAGGTATAATGTATAATATGAACATAGATTATATAATGCAGGCACAGAACTATATCTGAAATATATGTAATTAATGAATATGGTGATTACATGAATGTCAAGATTATGGGCAATGAAATGAGGATGTGGAGAAAAGGGAATCCTCAAGCATTGTTGGTAGAATTGTAAATTGGTGCAGCTACTATAAGAAATAGTTTGGAGATCCCTTAAAAAATTAAAAATAGAATTACCTTATGATCCAGTAATTCCACTTCTGGCTATTTATCTGAAGAAATCTAAAACACTAAACTGAAAAAATAAATGCACCCTTATGTTCGCTGCAGTGTTATTTACAATAGCGAGATATGGAAACAACCTAAGTGCCCATCAATAGACAACTGGATGAAGAAGAGGTGGTACATCTACACAATGAAATATTACTCAGCCGTTAAAAAAGAAATAAGAAATCTTACCATTTGTGGCAACATGAATGGAACTGGAAGATATTATGCTAAGTGAAATAAGTCAAACAGGGAAAGACAAATACCATATGGTCTCACTTATATGTGAAATCTAAAGAACAAAATAAGTGAACAAACAAAACAGAAACAAACTCACAGATACAGAGAATAAACTGATGGTTGCCAGATGACAGAGGGATTACAGGGTTGGGTGAAAAAGGTGAAGAAGTACATATTGGTAGTTACGAAATATTCATGGAGATGTTAATGTATAGCACAAGGAATATATTCAATAATATTGTAATAACTATATATAGTGCGAGGTGGGTACTAATCATGTGGGATCACTTCATAAATTATATAAACATCTACAATCACTATGTATACACCTGAAACTAATATAAAATAATATTGAAAGTCAACCATAATTGAAAATTAATTAATTAATTAATTTTAAAAATAGATTATGGGCAATGTTTTTACTCTTTATATATTTTTTACCTAAATATTTATTTGTTTAATTGGAAAAAAATCAATACTAATATTATCATTTATAATGGTAGCATACCATATGGAACTAATAAAAATATTGATGTTCCATGGCTGTGAATGTGTATCCTCTCTTCAATATATGTTCTTTTTCTGTTATCTTAACAGTATCTTCTACAGAATTTGTGACTCTAATAGGAAGAAATTCTGATCATTAGGCAAAACACATTTTTGCTTTACCCTTGAAAGAAGTGGCTCCCCATTCAGGCTATATACTGTTGTAGTTGTGACAAAAATAGGATATCTAAGGACAACTACAGTGTGATGGTCCTACTTCCTTTATGTGACTATGTTAAAGCAACTGAGATCTTTGATTTTCAGTTATTTTGTTATTTCCATAGCATAAACTTAGACATCTACGTCTGATAATGGCAAATTAAATAATTCTAACACTCTTTCTAAAAACACTAGAAAAAAACAAATAAATGTAAGAAAAACTGGATACATATACATATATTTAAATGTATCAGAAAGCTAACAAGTGACTGAAAGCCAAGATGTAGGAGAAGCTGAAACCTAGACAGGTAAGTTTGGCAATTAAGGCTATTTTTCTCTCAGGGACACCTGCAATTCCTAAAAATTTGGCTCAAAGTCCAAGATGATGAGCAGCACTTGTTTTAGGAGTCAGGGTGACCTATAAGTAGCTATCTCAGGGACTGATGCCCAACTTTAAATCATCTTAATCCTTGAGCTTGGGTTAAGGTGATTCTAGATTGCTAGTTTATCTGATTGCCTGACAGAAGCAAAGGTAAATCTCTGAAAAAGGAAAGCTTCATGTATGCTTCAGATAACGTTTACAAATTTTCATCTAAGATTACTTTCTTTTTGGCTGAAGAGTACACTTTGGTATTTCTTATAGTATGAATCTGATAACAATGAAGGCTTTCAGTTTTTGCTTCATTGAAAATACCTTAATTTCACCTTCATTCCTGGGGAACATCTTTTCCCTTGAGTAAGCCATTAGTAATTTTCTTTCAGTGTCTTAAAAATAAAATTCCACTGTCTTCTGGTTTCCATTGTTTACACTGTAGTATCACTAGTGCTCAAATTTCCAAGTACCTTGAAGTCCAAAAGCTATCCTAATTATCTCAGTAAGTTAATAATAAATGGATTAGATAGACTTCTACAATAGGTCTCCATTCAGTGTCTCTAGGATCTTAGCATTTGCTCTCATCCAGTCGATTATAGTATGGCTTCTTTCCCCAATGTTATTTGGAGATTTTTCTCATGATGAACAACAGTATTATTTTTTGCTAAATCAAAGGGTATGTGGTAATATTATTTTATTGTTTCCTCAGAAGCATTTCCCAAATTCAGTAACATTTTCCCTTATGCTAGATTCTCCTATAAGCACACTCTCTTGGTTTTCCTCATCTCTGTCTGAACACTTCTTTTTTCCTCAACTTTTCAAACTTCTCTCCCATTTGCAGCCTATACTTTGGCCACATTGACAAGTCTTTTGGTTCCTCGATGCCACACAATCTTCTGGCTCTTTGTGCTAGTGTGTCACTGCCTAAAACATATACTCCCCTATCCTGGCAACTTCTTTGTCAAGTTAAGTTATATCCATCTTGGTTCTCAATTTAAAAGCCATTTACTCTGGAAAAGAAATCTCCTATACTCACAACACTAAGTTAAAAGCTCTTTTTTTTTTTTTTTTGCTATTAACCACATGATTATTATATTATAATTATATTATTTCGGGCTGGACTATCAGCTCTAAGAGGATAAGGAGACCTTGTTCAGTATTGCCATCTCCAAGGTCTGGGACATTGTCTAGCCTCTAACAGGCACTCAATAAATATTTATGGAGTATGTCAGTATGTCCTAGTTTCTCCCCTCCATGTAACATGCCATTCCCCAGTTCAGCTTTTATTTCTGAATTTCTGCAATAGCCTCCAAACACATGTTTATAACTCCCTCCTATCTCACTTACATCTTAACTTATACACTGCTTCAGATTAATGGACTCTCTTTGGCTTTTAAATATTATTAAACATTATTATCTCCATTCTGTTTTCCACCAAACACATATCCTTAGGCAATCTCATTTGATAATCATCTACACATTTACTAATGTACCTCCAAATACATACATACATGCATGTGTTTATTATATATATAGATATACATATAATATATATTCAGTCATATGCCACAAATTATAGTTACAAATTTATTATATATTGAGACTCACAGGCTTAAAGGTAACACATTTCTTAGAAATATGGATGATAATGAGTTAAATTGTTATGGTTACATGTTATAGTTACATATTTGTAAGATAAATATGCAATTATATTTGCAACATTTGTTACATAAGCAAATCTGTAATTATAACATAATGCCCACTATATAACTTGTCTTTCATATTTCTAAGTGCTTACCTATTATTTTCAGTCCTATAGGTTTCACCTTCCTCATTATTAAAACATGGGTAACAATACTATATAATAATTATGAAATATTTTTGTCCCTTTCTTTCCTCTCAATTTGAATATTCCACAAACAAAACAAAACTGTCACACACATAATTAATTAACTCGATCACACTATCAAACTTTCCCTGTTTTTTTTACAAATTGCATCATTTTTATGGATTGAATTACATTTCCCCAAAATCTGTACATTGAAGCCCTAACCCCCATTGTAACTGTATTTGGAAATAAAGCCTTAAAAGAGATAATTACAGTTCAATTAGGTCATAAGGGTGGGGACTTAATCCAATAGGACTAGTGTCTTTATAAGAAGAAGAGACTCCAGGGATACACATTCACAGAGGAAAGGCCATGTGAGGATACAGTGAGAAGCCAGTTGTCTGCAAGCCAAGAAGAGAGGCCTCAGGAGAAACCAACCCTGCTGGAATCTTTATCTTGGACTTGCAGCCTCCAGAACTGAGAGGAAATAAATTTCTGTTGTTTAAACTGCCCAGACTGTTATTTTGTTATGGCAGCTCTAATACAATCACTCTCTATGTCACCAAACTAAATAATCTCAAGTCATTCTGGACAGGTCCTTCTCCCTTAACTCTCAAATCCGAATTTATCTAAGATTCTTAGCAAGATCACCCTCTTAAACATGGCTCGATTTTGCATTTTTGTCTTTATCCTCATTTCATATAACTAGGTTCAAGTTACATCATCTTCCCAAACTATAGGTGTCATCTGTTTTCCCTTGCCTCTAGTCTTAGTCCTCTTTATTCTGCAACTCAACCTGCTAGCTAAATTATCTTTCTGTGAGACAAAGGTGATGAAGTTATTTTCCTCTGATAAGCTTCTAATCTCTATGAGCTACAGGACAAAGGACAAATGCCTTATTTTGGCATGTGTGGTTTTCGAAACTGAGTCTAACTGAACTGTCCAGGCTTTTCTCCATTGCAATTTTCCCAGGTTCCTTCCACATGAAAAAGGCCATTAGCCTAGCCAGGCTTCCTATCTTGGACTATAATGTTTGCTTATTTCTCTCTTTAATCACTGAAGCCTTTCCAATATACCTGGACAGAATAAGATCTTTCCTTCACTGTGTTATCATCATCGTGACAACACATATCTTTTTTACACATTCATAAAATATAGTAAGTATATTTATATGACTACATCACTAAACTACAAATCTTTTGAGAACAAGAACAGCATGTAATTCATATTCATATTTACATACTTATCATTGGGCCTGACCACAGTATTTGACAAGTGTTTCATAAATGAATGTATAAAATAATAAATTAATGATATTCAAACTCAAACTTTCAGATTAAATTCTTTTATAAAGTTCCATTGGTGTAGAATGAAACTTGGACTTCTCAATCAAGTATTCAAGACACTTTCCTCTGAACAAAAAACAATATTTTTCTATCTTTATGCTTCTGTTTACAGTGTTTCCACATTTGGTCCCAGTACAAATATTACCTCCCACGAGCTAGAAATAACCTTTATTAATTTTGTCTTCTTAATAGAATGTCTTTTGTGTAATAATATAGTTATTTATTAATGTATGCTATCATTTCTTTTAGACTTAAAGATTTTTAAAGTAAAAATTCATATTTGATTCATCTTCAAATATTTACTGTCTAGTCCTGTTCATATATAGCACATTCAGTAAAAACATTGTGACATCCACTTTCTGAGTATTTGTTGAGCACATCAGTTGCTTTCAAACATTTTGTTCATGAGTCTTTTCATTAAAAAAAGTTTTGTGCTTACTATATACTATTTTATTTATTATTTTATTTATAAATAAAAACATGTACTAACATATTAATATGTTGATTATAATACATTCAGAAAATCTTAATATTTTTTAAAATAATATATATGTGTATATATATGTATATATGTATATGTATGTGTGCATATATATATATGTATGTAAATGAAAGTCCTGATATTTTTTTCCTGAATCCCATCATAATATGTTCTTGTACTTTTCATGCGTTAAGCACTTGTTGGAAAAACTACCATAGACATTATTCCCATTGTTGTAACACAAGAATTATTAATAACCTGTACTAATACTACTTTAGTCATCCAGTGCTTTTGATAAATGAGCATTCAGCATAGTTTATTTTCTAGGAAATGGAAGTTTAACCCATTGTAAGTAGGAAACGAATCTTGCCAGCTACCAAGTTGTTTATTGAATGCCCACCACATGTCAAAAACTGCGACATTCTTTATGTCCACAATCTCATTTAATTTTAAGAACAGTCCTGTGAAGTGTGTATTATTATTGCTCATCTTACAGATAAGAAAACAAATATTCAGAAGATCAAAACATTTGTGATAGCCACAGTCTAGAAGGCAAAGTCTAGATCCAGGATTTGAACGTATATTTGTCTAACCTAAAGCCTATATTCTTCCTAATATACTCAGCCATAGCAACATTTTGTTAAATTTTAATTTTTTATTTTAAAAGCCATGTTAAAGTGTTCAAACATTCTCTTTTCTTTTTAAACTAGAGGCCGAACCTTTCTCAGAAAAAAAAAATAAAGCAGATAACCTTACCTTCTTGAAAATTACATTGCTGTAACTTTTCTTATCAATGTCTATTGAACTTTGAGCATCAGTTAATTTGGGTTATGTTACTTTTGCCTACCTTAATCTAATAAAAAAAAATAGTCTTCTTTTTAGCTTTCACTCTCTCCTCTACTAAGTACTCCAGATATCATGATGGAACACTTTACCAGGTTCACAAAAATCTTGTATAAGATCTTAAGAAACTTTATCATTAGAACATAGGACTTCAGAAAATGTATTATTAAGTCAAAGTTTTCTTCAAATTATTCTTTAACACCTACTCGTTAGCACAAGTTTAGGCAGAAGCAGTAGTAATTTTTTTTTTGCAAATCTTTAGATCCAGAATGATGTTAAAATGTCTGACAAGAATTTCTGAAGAACCATGTTCTTAAAAATATACTAGGATTTAAAAAAATAACAAATATTACCTCACATTAGCAGAATTCAGCAAGTGTCTAGCAAAATAATATCACTAATTTCTTCACATAGGTTTATAATAAGACTGGTTTTTTAAGTGAGAATAATAATAGTGATAAAACCAGATAAAAAGAAAAAAGAACTTTATATATTTGAATGTTCTTGTTTTGATATTTTGTTGAAAAAGTAAAATCTGCCCATACAAAAAATACAATGTTAAAAACTTAAGGAAATTAGATTCCTGGCACTTGCTGTGGTAAATTTTGGCAAATAATGGTGAATCAAACAAGCGTTTGCTATGTTCAAAAAAAATTCTCTGAAATCTCAAGTATTGTTCAATGGCTTCATAATTTCCTATCTTTTATAATATTACCTTCCTTTTGTTGATACTATTTCTCATATGCTAACTAGAAGTCTCAGAGAACTTACATACTTGCTTAAAATGTTTTGCTTTTTAATTAGTTCTTGGGCGAGATTGTTATCTCATCATATCTATTCTTCCCTCTTCTAGGAAAAGAACACCCAAGATTGAGCTGGGCACACACGTCCAACTTCTTAGCTGTATATGCAAAGGAATGGGTGTGCCATACACTTCCCACCAGGCTGGGGAGAAACATGTGGAAGAGGGTACATACCTGGGTTCCAGACGGAAGGAGCTTTCAGTCCTGACACTGTGAGACTTCATACTGGTCCTGGACTGACTCCTCTTAGAGGTTTCTTACTACAGAATCTTTTTTTTTTTTTTGTCCTTAAAAGTACTGGTAGAAATATAAGCTAATTTTTCAGCTGAGAACTAGTTTTATCTGACTACAAGCTGATAGTAGGTAAGAGATAAATAATTTTTTTACTCTAGAAAAGAAAAAAACTTGGTAGAAAATTGAGCAGCTGCATTCATACATGCATTTAAAAATTTAATCAATAAACAAATGCTTGTTTGATATTTAAAAAAATGCCAGGTGTCTTGCCATGAGTTGAAATGTAAGATGAATTAGATATAGTCCCTGTCCTTAAGCATATTATTCTCTAGTTGAGAGGACACACAAATTGTCAAATATTAACTCATTCATTCATGTCCTTGTTTACTCATTCAAATGGCAGTGTGAATACACTGTGTTATGGGAGCACAGAATAAAACTAGCATAACTCACTTTCACAGGTGAAAAGGATATTTTCTTAGGATATAGTGCCAGGAATGAATTTTGAAGTATTAGAAAGAATTAGGAGGGAATGTGGAGTGGTACAAGCAAAGAGCATTAGTGAGCAGTCTCATGGCCATTCGCATTCCTATGGTATTTGTTCTAGTTGGTTTATATAGATTGTTTCTAGAAGAAAAATAGCCAGACATGAAACTAGTAAATTAGTTTTTAAAAGGTTATAAATGATTTAATATGTCACATTAGAGAATCTGATATTAACTATTGAAGATTTTTATCTGGATAGTTATAAGTTCATAATTAATGATTCAAGTAAGATAAGAACTGAAAAGTATCCATTAGATTGAGAGATTAAGTAGAGTGTGCTGAGGTAGGGAAGAACAGAAGAAGTAGGTGTGAGAGCATCATAAAACCAGGTTGTCACAAGTCCCTGATTAAAGAATGAATGTGCACAAAAGTAAAAATGACAATAGACTCCCATTTCAGGATGCTTGGTTATGGAGAAAGGAGGGAGAAACTGGTAACTGAGGGAGACCACGTCAGGGGTAGTAATCAGCACAAGGTCTTAAATTTCTCAGGTCAGGCAGAAAAACCCACCTGTACCACTAAATCTTTCATTGAAATAAATTTGATATTCTCATCAGAGGATGGATTCTGTTACACAGCTTAGTGTGCTGTTTTAAATATGTTTTAAGCAGAACATCCAATTGGAAACTGCAAACTTTTCTTTGCAATTTTGTTTTATGGTTTGTCTTGGTATTACAAGGAATATCTTCCATCCTGGCAGAAGTGCCTCTAGAATGGTGCTACCAAAATGTAGCAATAATCCAGAAGGCTACTGACAATAACATAACCTGGCTTGACCTTTCACTGCTGAGTTGTGCTAGTGTAATGTGTACATAGTGCAGCACAACAGTTGGATGTTTAAGAAACAGCTAAATCTGAATGGCTACTTCATTTTTGACTTCTCTCTTTCAAAAATGAAATTTTTGAAATTTTTGAAAATTTCAAGTGAAATCCCACAAACAGCCTGTTTTTATACTGCTCTAAGAAATATTTTTACATTTCTAAAGGATTGGGACAACAACAAAAATATGCCACAGAAACTTATGCGGCCCACAATGCCTAAAATGTTTACTATCTGGCCATTTACCAAAAATCCATTCATGCCCTAGAAAATGGTATAGAGTTATCCTATTACTTCTGTTTTCTGCCTTTTCCTTTCATGATCTCTGTTATCTACTTTCAACAGGACGTATCGCTTAAGAGTCTCTAAGAATTGTCTCCATTTCTGATCCTTGTCACTTTACTGACTGCTGCTCAATTCTTCTCGTCTTTTCTATACATTTGCCTTCCATCTCCTTTTCCTATCACCTTCTGAAATTATTGACTTCATAATAGAAGAGTTTACCATTTAATAACCAATACAAAAAAATACTTCTTTCTAGGTGACTAATTACAAAGTGTCATATGTGTAATCTTCAAGCACTCATCTTAATTTTTGCTGTTTCTTCAGGTCAAAAAACCAACAAACAGAAGAAATTTAAAATTTTTTACCTTTATTTGATGCCCTCCTTCTTTATCTAGCCACTTTGCCTCACTCCATTTTCTTAGTTTTATTTTTCCTCTTTGACTTTCATTATCCTAATTAGCTCTAGTCTACTCATTTATTACTTATCTCACCTCTCTAGATAACTGAATGAATCTTCAATTTTTTTTTGCTTGCTTTTTTATTTGTTTGTAATGTTAAATGTAGTCTTATACATATCTTAGAGTTTCCTAAATTGTTTCACTTTTTAAAGAGAAATTGAAGTTACAGGAAAGTGAACTGAACATTTTCCAACATGAATTTCTTGTTCTTTTCATATAGTAGGCTTGATAACTGCTGATGGTCAATATAAAATAGAGCTATCGCAAGTTTTCCACTTTTCACCTTATTATGTCCATGAAAATGATGAAAAACACTTAACCTTTTTCTCATTTTACATTAGACCCTCTGCATTACAATATAATTTACTGACCTAAAGGAGCTAAGAATGGATATAACAAGGGCTTCGATTATCTGATATATCACCAAGTCATCCTCACATTGCAAATATTTCCTTTTAAAATCTTCAGTAGTATCTGCTTCAACATTTTTACACTCGAAAAACATGTATGCTTTTCTCAGACCTTTCCATTATCACAGTCTTGTATAAATGACAGAGTAATGTGGTCCTAAAAAGTCCAATATTATAAGCACTATGAAAAAAAGTTTGTCCTGTAATGTTCTAACATCCACTTAATATGAGAAGACAAGGAGAAGTGCTCTCATTATTGATGGAATTAGAATATTTTCTGGTTATGCAAAAACAAGAACTTCAAGCCTGAATGGCAACAACATTCTTATGTAATGAGTCATTTTACACACACCAAATTTAAGCGTCTTAGGTATTTTACTGGTATCTTTTATAGACAAAATCAAACCCTAAGGATGTAATCAAATTAAAAGGATTAGCGCTAATTAATAAGCTGGCAGTAATATTTCATCAAAAGTTCGCTAAGTATCTCTCTGAAAAACCAATAGATAAAAGCAGGCAGTGCATAAAGTGTCTGTCTACTGCATTAAAACATAATGAAAATAATATTTCTTAACATTGCCAAAGAACCATCTATTTCTGAAGATCATACCAGTTTCCATTGCATAGGCCAGTAAGGGTCATTAAACACCAATGGGTCTCTGAGTCCTTCTTCAGAGTCAATGACATTGTAGACTTCACTCAGGATCTCATTTTCCTCTACATAAGGTCTGCAGGGCAAAGAAGGCAAATGAACTATGAAAAACATAATCACTGCTTTTACTGTTGCTTTTTTTGTCATAAAAATTCCATTTATTTAAATTCCATTAAAAAGCACATTTGGCTGCCGAGAGCATAAATATACACTTTTATTATACTTAGCATTTTTCATTTTCAAAAAAAATTCTGACATTTATTTGGATAAAAATGTTAAAATATTTTCAAACTACCTGTTTTAGCTAACCGCTTTCTATGTGTTTGTTGCATACAATAAATGCTGGAAAAACAAGTGATTTGGAATGCAGTTCAAAAGCTCTGTATATATCTCCCATTAGAAGTTATCAGCTTACACTGATCATTATCCTTACTATGTCATGTGACTGCTGCTGTGACTTTTCCAAAAATACATCTCTTAGGAGAGTGATTTAAATCATGTGAGCTATAGTGGATAACATTTTTTTAAAATACCATTTTTCTAATTTCTCTGATGTATTTAATAAATCATTAACCAAGCAAGTGACAGTGCTAGAAATTCAGGAAAGCTCTTTAACACAATGTTTTACTAAAGACAAAACTGTAACTCAGTCATTCACACCTGTCTGTGCACCTTGGATGATTACCAAAACCAAATATTGGGGAAAATAATCAGGCAATAACATTGACAATGCCTGACTGTCTTAGAAATAAATTTAAATTCAGTAAAATGATAGATGAAATTAAACTATAAAATATTAAAGTCATTCTTATTTATAAATGTATACAAGATTAAACTATTATAAATGTATTAAGAATAAGAATTATATCTAATCACAGTATAGTCCTAGATCTGTGCATATAGGGTGTTTGGGAATTATGTGTCAATTTTCTTTCAGAGTATCAAAGTGGAATAACCAAGTAGCCACATTTACACATGAAGATATGTCCAGGATTATTCTCTAAGGCATGATTTGCAAAAATGAAAAGTCAGAAGCAAATTAAATGTCCATCAACATGAAATTAAAAAAAAATCATGTTATAGTCACACAATGAAATACTATTTAGCAGTAAAAACAATAAACTTGATCTACAAGTATCAACTGGATCCATTTGGAGCAATCTCATAAACTGTGAGGAGATAGTAGAAGGCTATGTGCATTATGTTATCATTTATATAGAGTTTTAAATCATCCCAAAACAAGGTTATAAATTATTTTTAAATTATATATATTTAATTTATACACACACACACACACACACACACACACACACACACACACACATGAACCTAAACATACATAGACGACTCTCTAAGAAGGCAAGAAAGTGAATAATTTTAGGCAGGGGTATACAGAGGAATTCAACTCTAGTTATTTATTTTTATAAAAAATGTGGAGCAATTATGACAAAATTCGTTAAGGTTAACCCACGATAAGGTTAACAAATATAGATTGTGTATATTTTTATATATATTTAGAGCATGTTATAATGACAAAACACATATACACGGACAAAGCTAAAGTGGCTAGCTGTTATCTCAATGAGTCAAAGATGGCTTCTGTACATTGACTCAATGTTGTTTACTTCTTCACAGCACACTGGGTCCCATTAGCTCCAAAGGACAGTGGCATCAAAAAGACCCAAAGTTTTACACAGTTAGTTGTTTTAAAACAAGCAAAATTTTAGCCACATAGAGCCTTCCTGTTTTGCATAACCTTTAAACCCCCCCATATTTGCCAGCCATAGATAAGATAAACTCTGTGGCTATAAAAGACTCCAAGCTGCTACTGCTCCTAAGAGTTCTCTGACCCAGAGGCTCCATTGTGCTACTGAGCAACATCATCAGACTCATAACACCCACTCCAATCCTCCTCTTTCTCAGGACTTTCTCTGTTCTACCCTCTGGGTAGTGGCCCGCCACCCATTGCTTCTGGAAGGTCTCCTGCTGTGAGGGACTTTCCCTGAGTGCAAACTTGCCAAAGCACCACCCAAATAAAACTCATTGTCTGCTACTGCCACCACATGGTCATATCTAGTTCCTTGATCAGCTCCCAAATCCCTTTAACTCAATATACCAGTGGGAAAAAAATTGGATAAGATATCAAAATAGAGGTCAGAAGTTCTGAATTCTAGATTCTGTTCTCCACTTTAGCACTTTCAGTGGTCAGAAGGGTTCAAATGACATTAATCTAGCTAAGTATCTCCAGTCTTTTGTCAAGAAGAGTATCATTTATCCAGGACTGGATTGTGTACCTTGAGAAAAAAGATACCTATGAATAAGGGCTTCTGGTTGGCTATCTGGGCTCAAATTTAAAAAAAAAAAAAGAAAAAGAAAAAAAAAAAAGAGCCTAGCAGCCATTTCTATACAAGGCCCTCATACTCAAACCACACTTCAAAGAGAAGCCTACCCTAAGCTGCCTGCCTCCTGCTCTGAACCGCCTTCCTGCGCTGTGGTTCTGCCATCTGAATCAGCCCTAATAAAAGAGTTCCTGGAATCCTATTTCAACCAATAGGACTGAGACTTTTCCTGACGAATTGGAGCTGCACAGCTATGTCTGTCAGCATCTTCACTGACCAATCAGAGAGTCTCCATTCTGACCAAACAGGGCAGCACTTTTTTGGACTATTCAAACTAAGGATTTGGAGTCTTCATCTGCATAAGGAAAGACTAATCAGGGACCAAGACTGGGGACTTCTGTCTATATAAGTCAGCTTCCCTCTGACTTAGGGAGCACATTTTCCCTTTCCACCCGATACTGAAGACTGTATTTCCCCTGCCGGAGCTGAAACACAGGATGAAATACCAAAGATGTCTCCCCAGACTACAGCAGTGAAGAGAAGGCAGAGCAGAGCAGGGCAGAACAGAGCTTTCTAGCTACATGTCCTGAACCCAGGGCTATCTCACAGCGGAGCTGTTCCACAGCTGTGCTGCCTCATAATTGATCTATAACACTATTGAGCTGTTCCACACCTGTGCTAGTCTCACAGCTGTGCAGTATTTCAGTTGAGCTGTGCACTGAATAAGGTTTCCTTCTTCATTGCACCGCAAATTGGGGATTCTTATGGATGTTGACCATCGGTTGACAGATTGTTAGCTGCGAGTTTTCAGAAAAATATCAGAAACGCTTTCATGACCATTTAAAGGACTGATAGATCATTTAAGAAGAATGTAGCATGGTGTTCACATAGGTACCTGGGACCCTGCCAGCCTGCCTCCTTGCACTTTGAAGCCCTTCTTCTACCACTGAAATGACCACAATTTTTGTCAAGCATCAAAGGGACAGCATTTAAAACTTATGAAATAAAAAATTAAAGTAAAAAAAGAGAAAAGGAAGTTTTATTAAAGGTAAGAATGTAATTTTAGAAATAAAGCCATGACAAAAATAAAAGAAAGCATAAAGCAATAAAGTAATAAAAACTGATAAAATAAGTCATTAATTGTAAAATTAGGAATTAGAAGTACTTATGTATAGAAAAATATGCCATTATTTATTGATTTCATTGTTTATTTCATTTGCATGTTAATAGGAACATGAACATTTGTGGAAGAATACTTTTAAAAATGTAAAAATAGGACAAGGACCAAGAAAATTTCCTTATGATCCTCTGTACCATTTGATTTTCTTTTTCTAAGAACATGTACAAATTTATGTTAAAAAAAATTTAAACACACAAAAAAACCTCCCAGATTTTCAATGGAATTTTGGAACCTGAATTTTTAATAAAATTTCCATTTTTAAAAAGCTATTTATATCTAATAGAATATCAACAGGCAATATTTGTTCCCAATGTCATTAATTTTGACCTCTGCTCCATATTCTCAAAACTCTACTACATACCATTGGTATTCAAAAGTGTATCCCATATCTTGAGATAACAAATAATAAGAATAAAACAGGTTACTTCTTTCCAGGATTTAATGTAAGTTAAATGTTATAATGTACTGAATCTAGAAAATTTGTTTTGTTTAACTCCAAATAAAGGGAGTGCTTTTTTCAGACAATGTAAATACTTACATCTTTATTTTTATATTCTATTCAACTACTTGTTCAAGACTAACATTGAGAGAATATCTAAATATTTTGTGAATCTAAATGTCTTAGCCTTTTAAAATATTTTTCTCTATATTTGTATTTTAATGTATTTGCTAAATTACATTTTCATATTCTTCTCCATAACTGATTCCTGAACACACTGACCTGCACTAAGTCTATACGGTGACACTAAGATGCAATAAACAACAGGTGCCTTCTCCATTTTGCATGTCCCTGAAAAGCACCTGCTGTCTTCAGAAATGATTTAAGTGACCCAGGCTGAAGGCATCCTATTGCAACGATTATGGTTCTTATAACTGAAGAAAATTGTGTGAAAGCTACATCATCTCTGCTGGATTCAAATTCACAGAACTGCATGGCTGAGATTCAGAGCCCTAAACAGGATGTCATATAGGAAAATGCCAAACTGGCTTCAAGTGATGATTCCTTCTCAATTTTTGAAAATAGTAATGTTAACAATTGCATCATTATCTATTATCCGTCTGCTAGATGTTTCATAGAAAAGTTATATTATGGAAGGTCATACATTACTTCAAAATCTCACTGGCTTTCTTTTTTTTATAGTACTATCGACTTCTTTTTAATTTTTATTTTCAATTACAGTTGACAATCCTACCAGATTTCTTTAATCATACATATGTATACATGCGCACACACATACACAAGTATTTAACAACTAAATAAAGATACAAAAAATTAAAAAATAACTTAGCATATATACTCTTTTTATTTCCTAACAAGTTATTTTAGGAAAGTAAATGTGACAGATTTTTTAAAAAAAAAAAAATTGGCCAGGGACTATCTTTCAGACAGCCATGGGAAATAGTCTGATACAGAGAATGAAGCCACAGCCATGATACAGTGAGAAGTTTGGGAGCCCCGCCAAGAACAAGCTGGTATGGGCCTGCAGACTAATCTCAATTTGTGCAATTTTTAGGCATATCACAGCGGCATGGTTAGAAGCCACTTCACTGACTCACCAAACCCTATATTCCCAGTTTCCCTTCTATGCCAATCTCACAGCATGGTTTAGAAAATATATTATCTTTGAAGAGACACTAACTTGCTAACTATCCACTTGACAGTGGATACAGATTTGTATCCAAGCAGGAGCCCTTTCTATAGGAAATTAAGACTTTAAAAAATTTAAAGCAATAATGCAAATATTCTTCACTGTGAAAGAAAATAAAAAGTCATCTGAAATAAATCTTTTTTACTCTTAATAATTCAGACTCTGTGGGCCTTTATAGTCTCTTTTGCAACTATTCAACTTTATAATAGTAGCAAGAAAGCAGCTAGAGACAATATATAAACAAATGACCTCAATTCCATTAAATCTTTATTTACAACAACAGGTGAAGACAGGGTTTGGCGTTTTGCCTTTGGGCCACAGTGTTGGTCTATAGCAGACTCTTATGAATGACACAGCTTACAACTATTAAAATGAACACCTATAAACAAGTGTAAAGGAAACATTATCCATTCACTATTGCGATATATGTGCAATTCATTCTTTTCTTCTTCTTCTTTTTTTTTTTTTGGCAATTCCCTCTTAAACTAAGGCATTCAATTCCAGGAAAAAAAAAAGTGAAAAATGGCAAAATTAAATAAATATGCTTTTATCTATTCTGTTTTGGATATTTCTATTTACTGTAAAAAATTTTTTGTTATGTTTCAAAAAGAGTAACTGACCATACAATTTCAGAGAGGGATAGCTAACATTTCGAAGGGTAGCACTGCTTCTCTGGTAGGTGAACTAGACATTGACTTATCACAAGAAAACAGAAGTGTATGTTTTCATTGAACACCCTAGAAAATGTGCTTTTAGTGAAAGATTAGTCAGTAAATGAAAAATGTACTTCTTCCAAAACTTAAAGTTCAAAGAGATTTCTAGAATGCATCAAATATTGGCTTAATTCCACAAAACAATACCATCCCATGAAGCATCTGACAGCCCAAATACAGTGCTTAGTAAGCATTTTACCCCAGTTTGAAGATATATGGTTACACTAAAATTGCAATATGCATCATGACTAGTTCTGTCATCCAACTTTGGGAATGAAGTACACTTACTTGTCTCTGTGACGTTCCAGCCAGTCTACCTGTGGCAAACAGGAGTAAACATAACTAACCAAATGCTGGCAACAAAAATATTCTTCATTTACAAGAGACTTTAAGAAAGGAGAAGACACTGTACATAATTTACCCAAACTTGAACTTTGAAACAAAATAGCATGCATTAAAAAATTTCAGCATAAATTAAAATTTACTTCAGGGCAATATTTACTCAAAATTCTTCACAAATTCTAATTAGACCTGATTAATGTGCCTATTAAAATTTGTAGAGAAGAAAATGCATCATCAACTGACCATTGTAGGCACGCAAAGAAATTTCATCCTTTGAATTTTGTTCTAGGACACACACATCCTTCACAGATAAGCCTGCTTTGTCAGATATTAAGGTATCTTGTATGTTTGGAGGTCAAGCAATATATACAAACTAGTAAACTAAAAAGTACTTACTAATTAAATAATTGTATGATAGATATTGCTGCAGTTGTTTATACATATGGAAACTAGGGTGAAATAAGATCACATAATTTAATTTATCATCTGTGTTAACACCTACAAAAAGCCTTTTTACTGATCAGTTTTATTATATATTTCTTAAAAATGTTTCACTACTAAAAAACTAAGACAAAGTTAGACAATGTATAGAGTTTACTTTTGGTAGTCATAAATAGAGAAGATGTAACATCCACAGAATAAAAAGACGTACGAAAACTTTACATAGAAGAAAAAGAAAAAAGCAATAGAAAACCTATGTTTAAATGAAATGATTTCTTTTTTAATGTTTTTATTTATCAGTGAGAATTATTTCTTTTAACCACTAAGCTTATAGCAAAAAAGGATTTCATAATGTCCTTAAAAGAACTTTCAGCTAAGAAAAAAGAGAGAGAGAGAGAGAGAGAGAGAGAGAGAGAGAGAGAGAGAGAGAGAGAGAGACTGGTTCCTAGGTCTCATAATAGATCTCAATAAGACCTATTAAAATATTGCAAACTACACAATATATATCATTTTTTTAGCATTAGTTCCACATAAGAAGCCTCATAACTAACATAGCATAGCTAGAATTTCTGGCAATTAGACTTAATTTTGTTAATAAAATCAGATTTTATCAATCCTTGCAATTCTCAAGTAACTAATAAATTTGAAAATAAAGTACATCCAAGAAAACAGAAAGTGTACCTAAGCTTTTAGAACATAAGGATCTCTTTGCCTTATAAATCTACTAAATGGCTCACCTGACTGTATTATTACTTACATTGAGAAAAAATGAAACCAGACTTCATCCATATAAATATATATATATGTATGTGTGTGTGTATATATATATATAAAATAAACCACTGGGTTACCAATTCCTCTGATGTTCTAAAAAACTTTTCTTATTATATTTATATATTATTAAATATATATGATACTATATTAGTATAGTATCATGATGGAATAATACCATATCTGTCATTAAGATATATATAATATATATTTTTTAAAATATATAATATATACATGTATACATATATAAACATATAATAACAAGTAAAAGTGTTTTAGAACATCAGAGAAATCAGAAACCCAGTGGCTATTAAGACTCTCAAATACTCAGTATATATCTCCACACACACACATACGTATATTACATACACTCTATATGTATATGTACATATATACATACATACATATTCAGATAGTCAGCCATAGTTAAAAATTAAGTTCCTTAGTTTTATAACTGGTTTATAATTCCTTCATTGATACTTCTTTATATTCCATGAATTTCATTTGTAAAGTTGATCAAGAGGCACGCGGTATGTGGGATATCTTTTATAATGCCCTTAACACATATTTGGTGGTAGCAGGGCAGTAGGGAAGCAGGGAGGAAAAGAGAGTATCATGTTATTCTCAATAAAACCACTTAGTCATAAGTAAATATGAGTGATCTTCCACTCTGACGCTACACTAATTACTTAGGAAGCAGAAGCAATCTCATAGCAGCAGACATTTACAAATACAGTCTACATACAAAAGCTTTACTGATGGACAGGGGTCTCTCAGTCCCTCAAAATATACAACTGGCAGAATAGCAACATCAATAATATTCTACCTTCTAATTTTTCATATATTCTGTCCTAATCACCTCTCCCTGCTCATGATTCTTAGCAAGCTGCTTTAAGACTATAGTGAAGCTCGTGAACATACAACAGAGAGATAGAAGAATTTATAACTTTATATATACTTATATTTATATATGTATATATACATAATACACACATATACATATATGTGTATATATAAAACTAAGTGTTTTAGAACATGAGAGGTGTTGGTATTCCAATGGATATTGAGTTTCAGGCCTAATTAATTTTTCTCAGACACTTTATGACAATCAAAATGATCAGGTCACTTACTTGATTGTTTATATTAATGAAGAATTTAAGTTTTGCTCTTGTTTTGTTTTACTGGGTAAACATGAATTTAAGAGGCTGTAAGGGTTGCAACTAAACTTCATGATGTTTCAATCCAACTCCTTCATTATAAAAATTAACGAACTGAAACCCAGAACAGTGTCTGAGACCCCCAACCATTTTAGCACAAAACCCACAGCAGTTCCTAGGAAAATGATCTTGGTAGACCACCAGGTTCAATGGTCTCTCCAAGAAATGACATATGACTGGCTGGCAAAAACAGGTGGAATAATGCTATTTTTTTTTTTTTTTAGCAAAAATCATCAAGGAAATGTGTTATGAGAAAAGTGCTCTGTACTGTCAGGTGCCATAAGCTTAAAGACCTTAGGTTTCAAAATCTACAACCTAGGCCAAAGATTATAAGCTATTGAGAGAGTTCAAGATGGCAGCATAAGAAGATCCTGAACTCACTTCCTACCATGAACACAACAAACATAAAACTATGTACAGAATATTCCCTCTGAAGGGGATTAGAAACTATATGAACAGAGCCTCTACAACAAGGGACAGCACTGAGGGTAGGAGAGACAGATATACAGACCTGCTAAGGGGGAAAAATCACATTCATACCCTGGTGTTTCACTGAGGGGAGAGATCTCAAAGGTACAAAACCTTTCCCTGAAAAGCAAGAGATTTGAGATCCATATCAGGCACTTCAAACATTAGATCCTGAACAGAAGAGAGGAGCCCCCAAAACACCTGGCTGTGAAAACCAACCGGAAATACATCCAGGAAAACTGTGGAACTGCAGGGAAAGAAAATTCTTCTCTTACAGGATTCACTCACAGACTCACTGGACCTGGAAACCAGCACAAAAACACCAGATGGAAAAGTTTGTAGAACATAGGTGAAGGAGACTCACTTACTAATCTTGAAGTACTTTCTAGAGGGGCAGTATCTCTAAGAACTGAGACACTGATGGCAGTCATTTTGTGATCTCTTTTAGCTGAGCTGATGCTGGTGTTGGCAAGCACCATTTTGGAACTGTTCCTCTAGCCTACTAGAGCCAAAGGGATATACCACTGAGAGCCCCACCCACCCAGCACACCCAAAGTAGTAAGCAGCTTAGCCTCACAGTCAGCCAGGCTGGGAGCCAGCCCCATACATCCCTCATACTCACAAGAGGTGCAACTCTGACACAACAGAAAGCAAATATTAAGACATAAAGAGAAAAAGTGATGGTTGTACAATAATAGTAGGGGACTTTAAGACCCCCATTTACATCAATGGATAGATCATCCAGACAGAAAATCAATAAAGAGAAAATGGTTATAAATGACATTCCATCCCAAAACAGCAGAATACACATTCTTTTCAAGTGCATATGGAGCATTCTCTAGGATAAATCAAATGTTAGCTCACAAAACACGTCTCAATAAATTTAAGAAGACTGAAATCATATCAGCTATCTTTTCTGACCACAATAGTATGAAACTAGAAATCAACTACAAGAAGAAAACTGGAAAAAATATGAACACATAGAGGGTAAACATGTGACTAAAAAACCAACAGCTCAATGAAGAAATCATGTTCCAAAATCTAAGAGACACAGGAAAGTTTAAAGTGATAGAGGCCTACCTCAAAAAAAAAAAAAAAAAAAAGCAAGAAAAATCTCAAATAAATGATTGAAACTTACACTTAAGGAACTAAAAAAGAAAAAGAAAAAGAAAAAGAAAGCCCAAATCAGTAAATGAAATCAAATAATAAATATCAAAGCAAAAATGAATAAAATAATGATTAAAAAAAGTAGAAGAGATCAATGAGAGGTTCAGATCAAGATGGCAGAGTGAGTAAATGCTACGTTTGCCTCCTCTCATGAACACATTTAAATTATAACTAAACTACAGAACAACTATCATTGAGAATCACCTAAAATCTAGCTGAACAGTCCTACAACTGAGGACACACAGAAGAAGCCACCTTGAGACTGGTAGGGGGCGTGGAGACACAGAATGGGTTGATCCCACACCTGTGCGAGGCAGTTGATAATCAAGAAGAAATCTCAGCTGAAGAGGTACCCCTAGAGGAGTAAAGTGTCCCAGCCCCACACCAAGCTACCCAGCACAGGCCTTCAGCGATACGAAAAGAAGTCCTCACAATTTCTGGTTGTGAAAACCAGTGAAGATTGTGGTTGAGTGAGATGGAGGACTACTGGAATCACAGACATTCCTCTTTAGGGGCCCACATGCTGATTTACTCTCTGACAGACACACTTGCTCTGAGCTCTAGCACTGGGGCAGCAGTTCAAAAGGTGTCATGGACATAAAGGAGGAAATGAGTTGTCTGGTTCCAGGGCTAAGGCTGGAGGAGCAACTTTCTCTCAGACAGAAGTGCTGGCAGAAGCCATTGTTCTTTTGTTGAGCCTTCCCCTCTCTTGGCATGCAGACACAGACAACCACCATATCTGAGTCTCCATCCACCTGGCTAACACACTTAGCCCTGCACAGGTGATTTCCTGAGAACCCATCACAACTTGGGGGCCCCCCAAGCTGCTTGAAGTGGCTTTTCCATACAACTGCCTGTCTTGCTCATGCTTCAGACTTTCCTAAAATCTCTCAAAGTTTCAAAAAATGTAAACAAGCAGCATTTGGCCTCAGTGCTGCCCCATATCTCTTGCTGAGCATCCCTAAGTGCAGCATTAGCAGCAGCTGGCCTCAGTTTGTAGCTTAGTCTCTTGAGGCACATCCAAGCCCAGTGTGTGTGATGGCCATCTGCAGATTGCTTGGTGGTTCATGCCTGGTGACCTTGGGCAGGGCAGCGGCTGCAGCTGAACTTGGCCTTCCAGGAAGCCAGGCCTGTATGCCCAGTGGCTGGCTTCAGTTTGAGCCAGAGGATTACCAGGGCTACATGTGAGGATGATACATTCAAAGAGCAGACTGGGCAGACACCAGAGTCCTATTAAAATGAATCCTACTCCATAGAGTCAGTCCCTGCACAACAGTTCCTCCACTGTAGTCATGGTCAGTCCTCACAACCCATCAACATGAGTGTCCATCCCTGCCATTGACATATGTACAACCAAGGCTCAACTACAACAAGAGGTCACACACAACCCATACAAGAGATGTATATGGAGTACCTGGCTCAGGTGGCCAGGGAGACCATGCCACTGGGCCCCACAAAACATCTACCCCATAAGGCAACTCCACTATGACCAGGAGACAGAGTAGCCCTATCTAATACACTCAAACAAACACAAGGAAGCAGTCATAATGGGGAAACAAAGAAACGTGTCTCAAATGAAAGAACAAAATAAAGCTCCAGAAATAAAATTAAACAAAATAAAAACCAGCACTCTATCTGATGTGGAGTTTAAATCATTGGTTATAAAGATGCTCAACAAACTTAGCAAAAGAGTAGATGAACTCAGTAAAAACTTTAACAAAGAGATAGAAAACATAAAAATGGAGATCAAAAACATAAAATAGAATCAGTCAGAAATGAAGAATACAATAACTGAAATGGAGAATAGAAGGAATCAACTGTAGGTTAGATGAAGCAGAAGTTCAAATCAGCAACTTAGAAGATAAGGTAGCAGAAAATACCCAATCAGAACAGCAACAAGAAAAAGTAACCCCCACAAGTGAGAATAGTTTAAGGGGCCTGTGGAACAAAATCAAGCATACTAACATTCGCATCACAGGGCTAACAGAAGAAGAAAAGAGATCAAGGGATTGAGAATTTATTTGAAAAACTGACTGAAAACTTCCCGGACCTGGTGAAGGAAATAGACATAAAAGCCCAGGAAGTACAGAGTCCCAAACAAAATGAACCCAAAGGGCCACACCAAGACACATTGTAATTATAATGCCAAAGGTTAAAGACAAAGAGAATCTTAAGAGCAACAAGAGAAAATCAATTAGTTACTTATAAGGGAGCTCCCATAAGACTGTCAGTTGATTTCTTAAAAAAACTTGGCAGGACAGAGGGGATTGGCATAAAATATTCAAAGGGATAAAAAGCAAGGACCTACATTCAAGAGTGCTCTACACAGCAAAGCTAGTATTTAGAATCAAAGTCAGATAAAGAGCTTCCAAGACAAGAAAAAGCTAAAGGAGTTCATCACCACCAAGCCAGTAGTACAGGAAATATTGGAGGGACTTCTTTAAAAAGAAGAAAAAAAATTTAAAAAGATCAAAATTATAGATAATAAAATGATAATAACTACCAATCTATCAACAATTGCTTTAAATATAAATAGATTAAATGCTCAAATTAAAAAAAAAGTGCAGCCAAATGTATAAGAAAACAGACCCTTAAACATGCTTCATACATGAGACTCACTTCAGACTGAAGGACACACAGACTGAAGGTAAAGGGATGGAAAAAGATACTTCATGAAAATGGAAACAAACAAACAAAAGAGCTAGGATAGCAATACTTATACCAGACAAAATAGACTTTACAACAAAGGCTATAATAAGATACAAAAAAAAGAGCCAATTATCCCACTTATCCAAAGAAACCCAAAACAATACTTTTGAAGAGAAATGTGAATCCATATTTTACTGCAGCATTATTTACAATAGCTAAGATATGGAGCCAACCTGGATGTCTATCAATGGATGAATGGATAAAGAAAAGCTGGTACATATATACAATGGAATACTACTCAGCAATAGAAAAGAATGAAATCTTGCCATCTGCAACAACATGGATGGACCTCGAGGGTATCGTGCTGAGTGGAGTAAGTCAGACAGAGAAAGACAAACGCCATATGATTTCACTTACATGTGGAATCTAAAAAACAAAATGAGCAAACAAATAAAACAGAAACAAACTCATAGATACAGAGAACATTTTGATGGTTTCCAGATGGGTAGGTGAAGGAGGGTAAGATATTAAGAGGTATGAATTGGTACTTGCAAAATACTTATGGGAATATAAAGTGCAGCATGGGGAATATAGTCAATAATATTGTTAATATTGTTAATTGTATGGTGTCATATGCATACTGGATTTATCAAGGTGACCACTTTGCAAGTAATAGAAATGCCTAATCACTATGTTATTACCTAAAACTAATATAATATTGTTTGCCAACTGCAATTAAAAAATTTAAAAAATATTAAAAAAAGAAAATCAATGAAACTAAGAGTTAGCTCCTTGAAAAGATAAAATTGATAAACCTTTATCTGGATTCATCAAGAAAAAAATAGAATGTTCAAATAAATAAAATTTGAAATGAAAGAGGAAAAGTTATAATCGACATGACAGAAATATGAAGGATAATGAGAGATTAGTATGAACAAATATACACCAAAAAAATGGACAACCTAGAAGAAATGGATAATTCCTAGAAACATATAATCTTCCAAGACTAAAGCAGGAAGACATAGAAAATTTGAATAGATTGATTACTAGTAATGAAATTGAATCAATAATAAAAAAAACTTCCCCCCAAAAGAAAGTCTTCATAGGTGAATTCTACAAAACATTTAAAGAGTTAATACCTATCCTTCTCAAACTATTCCAAAAAATTGAAAATGAGGAAGAGCTTCCAATGTCATTATATAAGGCATTAACCTGATACCAAAACAAGACAAAAACACTATAGAAAAGGAATACCACAAGTCAATGTCCTTGGTGAACATAAATGCAAAAATCTTCAACAAAATTTTAACAGACCAAACTGAACAGTACATTGAAAGATTCATAAACCATTGTCAAGTGGAATTTATTCCAGTGATTCAAGGATGGTTCAATATCCACAAATCAATGAATATGATACACCACATTAGGATAAAAATCATTTAATCACCTCAATACATGCAAAAAAAAAGCATTTGATAAAATTCCACATTCATTTATAATAAAAGCTCTCAACGAAGTGGGTAGAGAGGGAACTCACACCAACATAATAAAGGCCATATATAGCAAACCCAAAACTAACATACTCAATGGTGAAAAGCTGAAAGCTTTTCCTTTAAGATCAGAAGTAAGACAAAGATGTTCCTTCTAATTACTTTTATAGAATATAGTATCAGAAGTCTGAACCACAGCAATCAGGCAAGAAAGAAATTTAAAAGGCATCAAAATTTAAAAGGCATCAAAAGAAAAAAGTAAACTGTCACTATTTTCAGATGACATGATATCATATATAGAAAACCCCCAAGGCTCCACCAAAAAACTATTAAAACTAATAAATGAAATCAAGGAAGTCACAGTCTGTACAGTAATAATGATTCACAATTTACAATCACTTAAAAAAATAAAATATATAGGAATAAAATTAATCAAGAAGTTGAAAGACCTGTACTCTGAAAACTATAAAACATGGATGAAAGAAATTGAAGATGGCACAAATAAATAGAAAGATATATTATGCTCATAGATTGAAAGAATTAATATTGCTAAAATGTCCATACTACCCAATGCAATCTACACATTCAATGTAATCCCTATCAAAATATTATAGCCTTTTTTACAAAACTAAATCATATAATCCTAGAATTTGTATGGAGCCACATAAGACCCCAAATAGCGAAAGCAATCTTGTGAAAGAAAAAAGCTGACGGTATCACACTTCCTGATTTCAAACTATACTACAAAGTACAGTAATCGAAACAGTATGGTACAGGCACAAAAATAGACACATAGGTCAATGGAAAAGAATAGAGAGCCTAGAAATAAACCCATGCTAATATAGTCAATAAAGCTACAACAAAAAAAGGCAAGAATATAAATGGAAAAAAGACAGTCTCTTCAATAAATGGTATTGGCAAAACTGGACAGACAACTACATGAAAAAGAATGAATGTGGATCACTTTCTTACACATATACAAAAATAAACTCAAAATGCATTAAAAACTTTAAGAGCTGAAGCCACAAAACTCCAAGAAGAAAATAGGTAGGAAACTCTTTGACATTGGTCTTTGCAATATTGTTTTGGGTATGTCTCCTTGGGCAAGCACAACAAAAGCAAAAATAAACAAATGGGACTATGTCAAACTAAAAAGCTTTTGCACAGCAAAAGACAACATCAACAAAATGAAAAGGCAACCTACTGAACAGGAGAATATATTTGCTAATGATATATCCAATAGGGAGTTAATATCAAAAATATATAAAGAACTGTTACAACTCAAGATCAAAAAACAAACAACGCGATTAAAAAATGAGCAGATGTCCTGAGTAGATATTTCTCTAAAGGTGAAATACAGAAGGCCAACACATACAAAAAAAATATGCTTAACATCACTAGTCATCAGGCAAATGCTTATTAAAACCGTAAAAAATACTCAGCCATAAAAAATAATAAATCTTGCCATTTGTGACAATGTAGATAGACCTAGAAAGTATTATGCTAAATGAATTGGTTAGACAGCGAAAGACAAATACCACATGATTTCACTTACATGTGGAATCTAAAATACAAAACAAACAAAACAGAAACAGAGTCAAAGACACAGAGAACAATCTCACGGTTGTCAGAGGGAAGGGGGTGAGTGGATAGGTGAAATAGGTGAAGGGGATTAACATGTACAAACTTCCAGTTATAAAATAAATAAGTCACTGGGATACAATGTATAGCATAAGAAATAAAGTCAATAATATTTTAACAACTTTGTATGGTGACAGATAATTAGTAGACTTATGTGGTAATGATCATTTTGCAAGGTATATAAATGTCAAATCACTGTTGTACACCTAAAACTAATATGATATTGTATGTCAACTATACTTCAATTTTTTAAAAAGGTATAAATTTCCAGTTATATGATAAATAAGTTCTGAGAATGTCATGTACAGTATGGTGACTTAATAATAATGTATCGTATATTTCAAAGTTGTTAAGAGAGTAGATCTTAATTAAAGCTCTTATTGCAAGAAAAAAATCTGTAACTATGTGAGGTGATGGATGCTAAATTCATTCTGGCAATCATTTCACATTACATATATATCAAATCATTATGTTTTATACCTGTATTATATATGTTAATGTCAATTGCATCTCAATAAAACTGACAAAAATACAAAAACAAAAGATTGCAAACTATTTAATGGTAGGATTTTAGTCTCTTTTCATTGTGTATACAACATAGTGTCTAATACATAGTGGGTGATCAAATTAATATTTTTAAAATGATAAATATAAAAATGAAGATGGATTTAACATTGGATAGTTAAGGGGAGTACAAGAAACTTTATTCCTCATTCGGTTGGAGTTCCTGAAGAGGAGAGACCTGGCATGGCATAGTCCAGCAACCCAAGTGCTTTTTTGAATGAATTACATAACCTTTTTCCACCCTCCCTTGCACTAGTATCTCACCCTGTCAATCCTACCTAACATGAGGATGACCTCATGCAAGAAAAACTCGAAATATTTTGGAATATTCAAGAGCATATCACTCACCTCTCTAATTCAACATCTTAATAAGCAAAAGAGTATGATTCAAGAACCAGATTTGTCTCACTTCTCTAATCACCAATAATAACTCTTCCCTCACCCTCTTTCCCTCTATTTCTAATTATTCTAAATCAACCAAGTAAATACTGTGGTTTGAAATTTTTCACATAAAAAGTCAGAGGTATTTATACAAATCCAAGTTTGAACACTAGCATTTTTTCATACAACCATGTAAAAATACTATTAAAAGCACTTAAAAACTTCTTACTATTATGTCCATGCAAACAGAATAAACATGATTAAACAAAATTTTATATGTATATTGTATGATACAATTAAAATCAGGTGAAAGGCTAACTTTTGGATAATTTCTTTAGAAAGGTCCCTTCTCTTTTGTTCCAATGTATTATCCATTTATGTTTTGTCCTCACACTCCATATTTGATAGAAAATGAAAGGGATGCAGGCACACTGTCATTCTCCTTCATTTTTTAGGGGATTGTAGCTGTTATGAGTATCCAACTTAATCATAATATTTATTTTTAGAAATGTAAATGTGATTGCAAAGTTGGATTCCTGAAACTTTCCCATGTCTAATAAAATACACTTCACTTATTTTCTAACAGAATATAAGAAAAGGCCCAACAAGTACAAGTGCCCTTTTATAAATTTTTAGATTTTTTCTCACACACACACACACACACACACTATATATATATATATATATAGCTAGTTAGAAGTCATTTACTTTCTCAATTAGTTTAGGACTAAATTGCTTTCTCTTGTTCTCAAAAAATAAAATTGCAATGCTAAAAAATAAAAAATAAAAAAAAATAAAAACTTGGACAAAGGCAAAAATCACTACTGCCAGACTCTACTTTACAAGATGCACACAATATCCACCAATGCTGAGGCTTTTTTAAAAGCATGTTTTGTTTTTCTTTCATATAAAGATAAAAAGAAAAGCTTTTAGGTCACGGGTTATGAGGGGAAGCAGTAATGTCTCTTGTGCTTTGATGTTACTAGTAGCTCTCATAACAGACTTCTGAAAGTATACTAAAAGTCCCGGTAAACTGAGTCTGAATATTTAATAATCAGCTTTGACATGGAAGCTTTGTGATTTTCCTGTCCTTCACACAGGAAAGCAAACACACGTATTATGAACAATATCAAATCTTTATTATTTTAGTGTAGAGACTTAATTTTAATATTTAAAGATATGATGTCATTAAAGAGAAAGTATAATTTCTACATTTCTACATTTCTACATTTCTTAGGAAGCTTTCTGTTTAGAAATGTTTCTAAAACAACTGATAAGAAATTGGGATATAGTGATCCATCCACGGTTATATACATAACATATAAAAATTGGTTTCAAACTTATATGCACTGTCTATAAACAAAATTATAGCCTATTGAATGATATTCAGAACCAACACGTCGCCTATGTTAGTTTTGAAGTTAGAGGTAAATTTAAGTGAAGTTCGAAAACATGTTAATTGAATGTTAAGAAGTTGTCTGCATTTTAAACTCTGGCATTCTGACATAATAATTATTTAAAGAAAATATTTGTCAAGTCTCTTCAAGGAAAATAAAACTTTTTGATAAAATTCTATATGTATGAAAAATTTAAAGAACCAATGGAAGTATAAATAAGAGATTATAAAATTCACATAATATGTACCACCCATGAATAACATATATGATTTAGCATCAAACCAAAAAATAAAAAAGCAAGTGAAAAATATGACTCCTGGTAAGTAGACCTTTGAATAAACATCCTTACTTCAAGCTCTCAAAATTTGTAACTAAAATACAAATGAAAATACAAAGTGAAAATAAATATTAAAAACAAAAGATCGACATCATTGCCAATCTAGGAAGAATCTTTACTAAAATCTAACAGAATTAAATTTAGAAGAATAATGAATGGCTCACAAACATTGCCACAAATAACACAAGAAATAGGGCAGATATTTCAACTGTAAAGAGGAGAAAGCAACATGTTAGTTTTGTGATAGAATTTCGCTGCAAGACATAAAGCAAACTGGTAGCAGTGACTGTGTCTAGTTCTGGGAAGTGGAGAACTGGGAATGTGTGAAAAAGGTAGTTTACATTTATGGCCTTTTATGACCTTTGTATTTCTACTACAAAAATGTTTTTCCTCATAAAAAAAAATTTAGTTATAATGTCTAAAGATCATTCAGCCCAACAGAGAAAAATCCAGATTACAAAACTATAAGTAATAATCCCAAATTAAAAAAAAAAAGATATACATGTATTTGAATGATGGGTGATGGATAGTATTATTATTTATTTTCTTCTTTCTCCCCTCACTGTTCTACCATAAGCACACTATGGTTGTATAAGCAGAAAGCTCATACTTAAAAATAACTACAACTAAAATTTGTGTTAAAAAAAAAAGAAAAAAACATTAAATGTAAAAATATAGTGATGCAATCAAAATTTTATTCAAAACAAGATTTATAAACTGTAAATCATTTCTCATTATTATATTAAAAGAGACTAAAAACAAAAGTGAATGAAGTTAACTTGAAAAGTTAGCCAGAGAATTTTAAAAATCAAAGAAAAACAAGGGAAAGGAAATAATATAGCATATAAAAAGAAATCTAAAAAACAGACATCTGTTTTTAAAAAATTTAAGTATATTTTTAAAACATTACAAAGGCCTTTAAAAATATAATCAAGAAAAAGGTGAAAATGGAAATAAAACTAGAAAGGAGAAATATGCAAAGGAAATACAATCTCTGCTAATGGGTATTTGAATTAATCTCCCCTGTCTCCCCTTTGTCCAGTCTACCCATACTGGCCTCCTTGCCCTTTCTTACACATGCTTGGTAATGCCTGCATTTACACTTTATGTTTCCCCTACCTAAAATTCTTTCCTCAGACATCAGCATAATTCACTCCCTTTCGAATTTTAGGTCTTTACTCAAAATCGCCTTTCAGTGAGGTCTTTCCTGACTACCTTACTAAAATATATGTTATATATTTTATGTATAACATAGCATATATAAATATATAGTATATATAGTATATATAGAAAGAAATATAGTTATATATTATATATTTATATACACATGTAGTATATAAATATATACACTTTTGTATAAGTAAATAGAAAAGATAAAATACTTGATGTGTAGATTTTTTTTTAATCTATGAGATTTTTAAAGACAAGTTTATCAGGTAAATACACTTTTATACATGATCTCTTCCCTAACAATACATTTTTAAAAAACCTTTAGAAGTTGCTAAAATTTTGGGTATATACTGATTTTTAAAAACTGCAGTGTCCAGTAGATGACTAGAATGTAATACACTTAAATATTAACAAGTTTTGAACTTTTATTCACTTTGTACATTTCTATTACAATGAAATCTAAAAGAAACATTCTTTATTAATTTATTAAAAACTTGGTGATCACTTATAATGTACTGGAAACAAGGCTTCAGCACAGGGAGCGGAGGCTAGGACAAAGATGTAGTCCCTGCCTCCTTATAATGTATGTAGAGTTGAAGATAGCAATTATGCAGATAATGATGAAAAAACACACATAATAACAACTGTAATGCAGTTGTATCGTGGGAAGCACTCAGCAGCAGGGAAAATCATTCTGGGGAAAAGACCTTTCAAGTGAGACCTGAAAAGAATCAAATAAAGGAGTGTTCTAGGCAAAGGATTTGTGTACTGGACATCTATGTGCATGACTTAAAACCTTTCTGCAAATCTCTATGTTCTTAGAATAAATAACTAGACATTAAGTCACCAGATCAATGGGCATAACCAGTTTTCAATGCATACAATCTAATTTCCCAACACTGAGTTTGTTTCAAGATATAATCTCATCATCAAAGTATGAAAGTATCTAACTTACTGTCCTCCCACCAACATGGGTATTGTATTTGACCTTGATTTTTAAGTTACACTATGAGAATACATTATTGAAAAATCATA
Organism: Eidolon dupreanum; assembly: GCA_028627145.1. Lineage (NCBI taxonomy): Eukaryota > Metazoa > Chordata > Mammalia > Chiroptera > Pteropodidae > Eidolon > Eidolon dupreanum. The sequence goes on along the minus strand of CM053502.1, from coordinate 128,601,775 downwards.
AAATATGTATAAATATTTAAAAATTATTAATGAGTCTATAGCTCCCAAATTTCCACCACCTAGAAATTATTACTTTGACCTTTTTATTGTATATTCAAGATACTTCTGTAGGTACATATACATATTTAAAAGATATTATTGGCCTTGTATTATGGGCATTTTCCAGTTATTGTATTTTCTAGAATAACAACTGTCTACATTATCAACTTAATTTGTTGAATGGGATCTTATTGTTAGACAGTAAGTTTAATCAACTTCATGTTGTTAATTTTTCTGCAGTTTTACTATTATGTATCTAAGTGTAAATTTTTTTCCTAAACTTATTTATCTTGATGGTGGCCTCAAGGTTCTTAAATTAGTGGATCAATGTACTTCAGGGGTTCTTTGAAATTTTCAGCTATTGTCATTTCAAAATTGTCTCTGCATAATTTTCTCTTTTTCAGGGACTCAATTTAAACATGCTAAATCTTCTCATCAAGTCTTCTAGGTTTCTTACTATTTTCTGAATTTTCCTTATTTTCATCTCTGTTTTGTTCTGGATAATTTCTAATGACCTATCTTACAATTCAGAATATATCAAACACACATAATTTGCTTGTAAACTTACTCTTTGGGTTCTTAATGTTGACTTAGAATTTAGTTGTTATAATTTCAGGTTGGTTCTTTTGCATAATTATCATATAATTTTTTATAGTTTTCAGATTTTACTGAACCTTTTAAGTGAACCTTTTACCTCCACTAACATGGAAAACATAACTGTTTTATATTTCTAATATCTGGAGTGCCGGAGGTCTGTTCCTGTTGTATGTTATTTCTGCTGATTGTGGCTGATGTCTAAACTCATTGTATTCCTCGTAATCTTTGGTTGTTTGCTGTATGTTTATTTGAATAATTAATTTCAGGGGTAATTTGAGACCCAGGAAATAATACTTTCCTTCTGAGGGAAACTTCATTTCCTTCTACCAGCCATGTAAGGGTGGTGGCCAACTGAGACTGTAGCCTGAGGTTCTGGGGACCATGTAGATGTCCACTCAGAGTACATTTCTTGTTGCCTCTTTCAGAGTCTTTCCGGGATCTGGACTAGAGTATGGCTATTTGTCTCTGACAGGGATTGAACGTCAATGTCTGCTTCACGCTTGAGCAAAATTCAAGATTTAAAACTTAGCTGCTTACAATAGCCAGAAATTGACTGGACCATACCTCTTTCAACTCTAATGCTCTCTCTGTTCTTGGTCTGGCATTTCCTTACTATCTTATTAACTACATAATCTGTTTAAAAAGATGTTTTGTGGTTGCTTTCAGGTTTTTTAAATTGTCTTTTTTAGGGCATTAGTCTGTATTACCAGTCCATGATTATAAAAAACAAAAGTTGCCTCCACATTTAATTCCAATTTGTTTGAAATTAATTTTATTCCCAGTTGTGGTGGTGGTTGTCTTACTATTACAAATGATGCCATTATGAACATTACTTTAAATATACTTTTTGTGTTCTTCCAGCTATTTCCTTATAGTTCTCCAATAAATTATGTTCAAATGTTATATACTTTAAAGCCTTGACACAGATCACTAATTTACCCTCCAGAAAGAATCTATGTTTATTCCTCCTTTAGTTTTTCATCACAAAGTCAACTCCCCCCAGCTCCCATCCCCATCCTACATATACAGACATTCATGCATATAACTGAGTAATGATTTTTCATTTTTGGCAGATTGATAGACATATAAATATATATTTAAATATAAATATAAATATATATCTTCTTTTGAAGCATTTATTTATTTCATTTCTAGTGAGACTAAGTATAGATTCATGTTTATTGAACATTTGTAGTTCTTCCTTTGTGAATTAATCAAATTTTCTCAATCATACAGTGGGTAGTCAATAGACAATTTTATTCCTACTTGTACTACTAAAGATTAGTAGATACAAATGTAATTTCATAAAAAGATAAAATTAAAGTAAATGTAGTCAATAAAGGAAAAATAGCATGAAAACATGAGGCTTTAAATAAAGCAGAAGTGAGATCAGAATTAACTACTTAAAATAAGAATCAGCAAGCTATGGCCTGGGGGCCAAATCTGAATTGTAGTCTGCTTTTATAAATAAAGTTATATTGGAACACAACCATACTCATTAATTTATGCATTGTCAATGTCTGCTTTCACACTATAACACCAGAGCTAAGGAGCTGCCACAGACATTGTATTGCCAGTAAAGCCTAAAATACATGGATCAACAGTAACTGGTCTCAATTCCTCCTAATGTGAAACATTGCAACATTTGTACTAAACTCCATCACAATCCTCATTATTATTATTAATACTTATCTTGGTATTACTTAACATTGCTCTACAATTACATATGAAAGATAAATAAGCAGTATAACTGTTGAAGAGGATAACAAAGCTGCTTCAAATATGAAAACACAAGAGAAAATAAGAAAAAAATGTAAAATTACTAAGATATCAATCATTGAGTAAAATATTAACAAAAACCATAACTTTCCCTTACTTTATTTTTAACCAGTTAAAAGATGAAAATGGGGTAAATTTTCCTTTCAATAGCCATAAACACATAGGCTAAGAAAAATATTAAGAACGTCTGTAGTTTCCTTACAATTTAAACATCAAAATTAATAGTGAGATACATCAAGTGTTGTTTTAAGAGTTAATATTACCGATACAGCAATTTTGTGTAAGAACACTTAGAGATTGAAAACAATTTCAGAGTAAAACAAAATTTAAAAACCCAATATTATATTACCTGACAAATAAATTTAAATTGTATCTGGACAAATGCATAGGTTTGAAAGATAACAAATTTTGGGGGGGCAGGAGTGAAAGATCAAAAGTAGTTACCCTATCAGATATTAAAATATATAATAAAACTACAATGATTAAAACCAGTAATAGGATTAACAAACCCATTAATAGACAAATAAACAATCCTAGAGAAAGACACTAGGATATATAAGAACCTAACAAATGACAAAAAAAGATGTAATAGAAACTGAGGATTTTATCAATGACTATTGTGAGTTAGACAAAAACTAGGTTTAGAGCATCATCTCATCATATCACAATATAAATGGAAACAAAGTTCAGATAGACTGAAGAATTAAAAGTAAAAATGGAAAAATAGTTGCAAAAGATTTGGTCTCCTATCAAAGGCTGAGCATATGACAATTTAGAGAAACTGATTCTGTCTATACTGGGCTGGAGCTCAACCATTATAACTGCTGTGCTTGGTTAATCAACACTGAATATAACCATTTGTTCATTAAAAATAAAACAATAAACTGAGTCACAATTAACATCTAAAAACTATGCTAGTGCTATAATATTACTAGAGATTTTAAATGACTATTATTTATCATGTCATTAATGGTGATCAGTAATCACCATTAACACTTAATTTCTAATCAACAATCATATTTTAAATAAGTTAAATATTATCTCAGTTGGAATGTACTTAAAGATTTCACTGATATTACTAAGTTTTGTGTTTAATATATTCTCATTGCAGAATTTTGTGTTATATATGTCTAAAGATAATGCACAGTATATATTTATTTTATTATCTCCTCATAAATCATCCCCCTCCCCCAGGTTTTTTTTTTTTTTTAGTTGCTACTCTTTTCCAAATTAACCCCAATTTCCTGACATCTTTCCAATATTGAACTATCCAGAAATTTATGTGATTTCATGTTAGGTGCAATAGCAGAGTTTATATTAAGGCAATCAGATCCACAAAACATCAGGTGAGAATGATAATTTGGACAAAGGTCCTGAAGTATGCCATACTGCCCTACTCTTGTAGGTCTAACTTCCTCTTAAGAGACTAATTTCACCAAGGGAGTAGAGAAGAAGGAGTGGTGGAGAAAGAAAGCAGGTAGAGTGGTTAGGGACATGGAAAAAGTGAAAGAAAGCAAAAATTACTCATGACTAATGCTTTAGCTATTTAAACAATATTTTAACAATAAATGTTCTCTAGATTTTTTTCTTTCTAATCACTAGTACTCTGCAGACAAAATTACTCACATAGGATTTTTACAACTTTTAAATACTAGTATGTGGCCTTTTGTCCATAGCTATTGAAAGTAATTTCCTTTTTGCTGTTTCCTTTCTCATACTTTGGACTACCAATCATCTCCTCCCCAACTGTCAGCCTTTTCTTACAACACTTGTATTTTTGTAATAAGCAATTGGTTTGCTCTTTCTTTCATGTTAGTCCATGTGCCAACACCACACAAGCACACACATGCATGTGTACACACTATACTCACAAACTTTTCATGTTTGCCCTAGTCTCCTCCATTTACACTCCTATTGCCTGCAATCTCAATTGATCATAACCATCTTTGCAACTGAAAATGCACATCCAAATCTATGCAGCCTCTTTTTCAACAAAAAGGAAACTATGAGTTTGCCTGTTACATTACAACAGCTTTACAAACATCAATTTTCCATCTTGTTATATGATTGGACTTCCATTATATATAGTTAAAGAAGAGAAAAATATCTATCCCACAAAATATTCATTATCCATTTAAATAAGTTAATAAAATTCCATATAGATGAAAACCATATCTAATTTTCCTTTCCAGTGCCTGACCAATGTTAGGTGTTTCATAAATGTTTGTTGAATAAATGAATTTAAGATATCTAAGGAAGTCAATAGAAAATAGTTATTGAGAAACAGGTCACTTTAGTGGTTAAAAGCAGACTCTGAGTCCTAATTAGGTCTAGATTAGAATACCATCTACACACTTACCACCACAAGCAAGTTTATACACCTTTCTGTGCCTTCGTTTTTGCATCTGTAAAATTGGGTAGCAACAATGCCTACTTCTTACGGCTATTTTGTGGATTACATAAACTAACACATGCATTTAAAACTAAGCATTTAAAACCCTGTAAGCATTATATATATATATATATATATATATATATATATAGAGAGAGAGAGAGAGAGAGAGAGAGAGAGAGAGAGAGAGAGAGAGAGAGAGAGAGATCTTTTTTTTTTAATGGAATTCTTGATCTTCCTTTACTAAAAAAGAAAAAAAAAAGGACTGACTCTTTCATACAATCATTTGCCTAACATTTTTTGAGAAAGATGGTTGGGTCTTTAGAGGTCATTCTCCCCTCAGTTTTCTAACGTTTTATGGAAACCATGTTTTTCTTTTAATGAATTGTTTGCTCTGGGCTAAAAGGAAGATACAAAGAAGGCAAAATGTAGTGGTAAGTGAACTAATGGAGGAGCACATTTACTGAAGCAAGTGAGCAAATGGACCAGAAAATTATGTAAAGTGTTACAAGATACTCTATTTAGCCTAGTGCATAAAACATGGGGTAAGGAGTTAAAAGATTTAGGTTTGAGGCCCAACCCTGACATTTAGTAACTTGTTTATCTTGCATAGGTTAACCTTTCTGAATATCATTTTTTTCATATGTCCATATGCCGCAAACCTCGTAGAGTTCTGATGGGAGTAAATAAGATAATTAAGTTTAAACATATACATAACAAAAATTTAATTTTACACAATAAATTCTTAACACTTTATATAAGGTATACTGGTCTTTTTCTTTCAACTTTCCTATTTAATTGATTCTCCATTTAATCCTGAAACAATACTAAATCTACTTAAATATTGTTCCTAACTTTTTAGACATATTATTTGCCATACTACCTTACAAATACTAGAGTTAATAGACTGTAGTTCTGTGAATCCAATTGTTACATTTCTTTATATAAGTCATTCATTTTTAATTAAACTTCTGGTCTGCAAACATATTACTGTACTTCAAAACAGAATGATTTTTGTGGGGTTTCATTTTCTTTGTCATGCATTAAATTGTATCAACTCCTGATGAATAGTAAAATCTATTAGAAACAGGTAGGACAAACTGAATACGATATAGTAGTTCTGTTCTTGCATCCAACAATTTCACACTCATGAAGTGCCAGGCACTGTACTAGGAGCCAGAAAATTAACCATTAGCAAGATCATCTTGACCCTGCCCTATACAGAGTACAGTCTAGTAAAGATTTATAATTAAACAAGAATTATAAAAATCTGTACAGTACAGTACATCCTAGGAAGCTGAAAGAAAGATACCCTGGGCTAAAAATGGTAAGAAAGATATCCAGAGGAAGTAACTTCATGGTAAGGCCTGAAGACATTAGTGGGGGGAAGCAGAGATTATGCAGAAGAATGTGGCACATTTAAAGAAGTAAATTATCCACAATATTGATAGCATAAAAAAAAATGCAGAAGTAGAGATTATGTGGAAGAGTGTGCCACATTTAAAGAATTAAAACATCTAGGGTTTTGATAGCATGAAAAGTGATCGTAAAACATAAATAGAAAAGTACAACAAAAATGTAGAGCTCCTCCTACATTTTTGTATGGAACAGGTTCAGGAACAATGAAAGTCCATTGAAATACACTAAACAAGAGCATGGTCTGATCAAATTCATGTTTTCAGAAGCTAATTTCGGTTGCTTTATAAAACAAGGACTGGTTTAGGAAAGCTTTTTAAAAGTAAAATGGGTTTCAGAGAGATCAACTGGGATTGTACTATTGTATCTCAGGTAGGAAAAAAAAATGATAGATTTGACAAGGCCATTTGCAGTAGAAAACTTATTTATGGTGGAGAAGTATCTAAGCTTGATGATTCCCTCACTGATTCATTCAGCCATTTATTTAGCCAGCAATAATTAAAATGCTACTTGGTCAGACAATGGGCTGTTGCTGTGTTAATATGCCTCAAACAAGACATGCCCGCCTTCACTTGTCTACAGTCTAACGGAATAGCTAGGTAGAAATGACTAACTTATTATTTGAGGAATAAAATAGATCCTTTCCTCACATCTTTCACAAAATATCTTTCCATACTAGTGGAAATGTCTAACAATCACTGGATGAGTGACCCTAGAATTCAGGAGAGAGGTCTGGGACTGATACACAGAATAGGGAGACCTCAGCACATGGATAACAATTGAAGATGAGTCTAGGAAGAGAGGGCGCAGTGATATGAGAAGAGGAAACAAGGCACAGGAGTAAGGAATGGATTTAAGGGAGGGCAGAAAAGCCGCCTTTGAAGAAAGGTGAGAAGTCACAGTCAGAAATAGAAAGGAGATTGTGGTGTCCTAGAAGCCAGAAAAAAAGAGTTTCAAAAAGGAAAAGTGTGTTTAACAATGTCAAATGTACCTGAGAAGTCAAAAGTGAGAATTTCTACTGTACTGGACTTATTGGAACATAAGTCACTTTGACTAGGTGGAAAACAATTTCCATGAAATGACAAATTGGGTATGATTTTCAGTGGATAGTAGTTAAGATACTTTTCCTTATATTTTATATATTAATATCATACATTATCAATTTATAATGTCAGAAAAGATATTTGACACAAACATTTTAACTACATGGTTGTTTCCACAACTGCATTCTACCCCAGATGTGTTCTACCTTGTCTGTGTCCAATATTAAAAATGGGACATAAAACTGAACGGGATTTTAGTTAAAATCTTACCTTCCTGGATTATGGTAGAACCATTACTTCCTTAATCTATAATGTACTTTATTAGATACTGATATGCCCAGAACTCCAATTAGCTTCTAGGGCAAGGGCAGGTGGTTCATAGGTAGGTATATCTCATTGATAACTTATAAGTGTTTGTTGTATTTATTTTTTATTTTTTATTTTTATTTTTTAGGCGAGGCAACCCTTGGCTGACCTCACAGATTGTAAGGATCTTGACATCTTACAACCCCTTATTTTATTTTTTATGCCTACAGCACCTAGTCTTCCTAGACAGTCTCCCATCCAAGTACTAACTAGGCCTGATCTTGCTTAGCTTCCAAGGTCAGACAGGATCAGGCTTGTTCAGGGTAGCATGGCCATAGATTGTTGCATTGTTATTGACTAAATATTTTGTACATTTATGCTCTTTTCTTAAGTCTCTTTACTTGTAAATTTTTATTTTTCTCCTAATTAAATATTTTTATTACAGATTGAACCTATTGTTCAACCTAAGACCTTTTTTGGAGAAATAACCCATTTGTTTAACCAACACAGTAATTTTTCATATGTTAAGCAATGATGAATTTTTTTTGTGGAGTGTACTTTCTATCCTACCTTCACATTACCTCTGAAAGTGATTAGCATGCCATTTACTGTTTTCATTCAAATCATTAATGAAGATATTGACCAAGGATGACCAAGGATAGAGCCCATACACACCATCAAGGATCACCTTTCATACAGACATCAATCCATTAAGAAGCATATTTAGGATATAATCAATCAATAAGTTACTAACATGCTTGCCTATGCTATCACATAAGCTACATGTCTCCAGAATGACCAACAATTTAGCATCAGACACTCTCAAATGTCTTGCTGGACATTCACTTAGTTAGGGAAATGCTATGGTTCTTTGACCTGTCTAGTGAACACAGCAAAAAATAGTAACAACCATAACATTTCAATAGGATTTGACCCAAGTTAATTTATAATATTTATCACTTTATTTTCTGTCTATTCGTGAATTTATTTATTTATTTATTTATTTATTTATTTATTTTTAAAGTATGAAATGTCTCACAAGTTTGCGTGTCATCCTTGCTCAAGGGCCATGCTAATCTTCTCAGTATCGTTCCAATTTTGGTGTATGTGTTGCTGAAGCAAGCACCATGATTTATTTTAAATAATATACTATAGAACATCTTAAGGTCAAAAATGTAGACCACTAGCCTAGAGTTTATAGAGTTGCCTTTCTTACTTTGAAAAATAGTAAAAAAAAAAAAAAAAAAAAAAAAAGGAACTCCAATCTTCCATTGTTTCTGCTTTCTACAATAATCCTTTCAGTGTTCTGGGATTTCATTCATCTAGATCAGGAAACATAAACACATTTAGATTACCTATTTGCTTACAAAATATGTTCAATGTTTTAGGCTTAAATTTATTTCTAAAAAAAGAAGAATGAACTTGATGGTCACTCCATCTTCTCTCTGCAATGGTACTTTATATTATAGTTCCCTAGAAGTACATATCATCTTTATCGTGATGTTGAAATCTTTTTTTCTATAGTTCATTTAGAAAAAGTGAAATCATTTTACATTAATATGCACTTGAATTATTTCAGATATTTGTCCTAAGTTACTTCTGTTTTAGAAAAATTTTTATTATTGTCAGGAATAACTTGAATATCCTCGATGATGGACTTATTGGGAAGACTACATTATCTATTATTCAGTAGGTTTACTTGAGTTTCTCAAAACCATTGCTCTGGATAATTAATAAATAAATCTGCCAATAAAATAATTCACATGGAAATGACAACAAAGTACATATATATCTATTTGTCAAAATTTTCAAGCAGGAGCATTATTAATAGAGATTATTATTTTCTTTTTTATTATATGATGCTTAGGCTTAGGATCCAAGTTAACTAGTCCATCAAAAAAAAAAAATACTTCTTTTCTGCTAGAGTCTTCATAAGAGGACAGAGTGTAACATTGTTAAAAAGTAGTTCATCGCTTGTTATGGCAATACACCTTTGAAGGGCATGGAAATTATTTTAATTGGATAAATTAGATGTTCTTTGTGTCCATATGGAGTGTTGAATTTAATGATTTGGTTGAATGGATGTCAGTGTTTCTGTTCAATCTTTCAATTAAACTAATATTAATCTTACATTTTCTAAAGAAAGCTTAATAGCACAAGATAACTATGATATCTCAGACATACAGTAAGGTCACTGGATATAAATGAGCCCACATTGTTTTTCTGAATAATTCTCTAGCTGAAAGAGAAGCTGTGGAAATTGTAGCTATACTAGCTTTCCTCCCTTTCAATCTCTCCTGACCAGCACTAAAAGATCTATTTCTCTCTTTTGTCACATTGTTATACCTGAGACTCAGTCACACTACTTCATAAGGATCATTTGTAAAATCATCTGTTAATTTCTTTTTTTGTCTGTTTTAACTCACAAAAATCAACATAATCTTTCAACTAATGATTTTATATTTCTGGAAGGTCTATTGTAAATTAGAATGCCTCTATTTGTCTTTCAAAACTAATTTCATGTAATTTATACAAAGTTTTAATCACATAACATCACACTAAGAAATAGACTGGGCATAAGTTTTCTTTAAAAATTATATGACGATATAGTTATAAAATACTGAAATCATTTTACATTGCTCGTAAAATTGCAAAATTTTGAGAGTGCTTCAATTTGAAAATGATTGGGTTTCTAGGAACACAATTCAGAGGCTGTAAAATTACAAGGACACTTCACCACTTCTGTTAGCATTTCTATTCAGAGGTGATCAACCAACACGACTCACTGAGCAATTTGCTGGGTATTTGTAGGAAAGCCTTGTTCTTAAAAATACAAAGAAACTCCAATAATTTTAAATTGAAGTATATACCATGCATTCCCCGAAATCCTATTCATTCTTTAAATAAAAACATTACAACTTTTAAAATATAAAAGTCCTACCCACAACAGAACAACAATCTATCCCTTCCAATTCGAATGTCAAATCACACTAGCTATAATTTCTCTCAACCTGGCATTTTCTGACGTGAGGAATTGTTCTGGTCAGAAAAGAAGATTACTTATTTCTTTTAAACTCCTCGGGTTATTACTCTAAAATTATCTCTGAATTTCTTTCCAAATATCCTGTGACCTTTGGAAGCCATTCTGAATTTAGATGAATTATGTATACTTGTGTGTAAACATACAAACCTCTGTCTTCTCAAAAGCTATATTTGGAAATAAAGCTAAGTGTTCAAAAAAAATGTATATAATTCCTCTGAGTCTACTTATATACCTATAAAACAGAGGGAATAGTGTCTATCTTAAAAGCCTATTGTGTAGTTTAGATAGGTAACAGCCTACTACATTGTCTGATATGTAGTAGATGTACAAAGTCGCTACTTTGCTATAATCATCATTATCATTTTAATAATCATTGTCAACTTGAAGTTCCATGTTATATAAGAATCATTTGATTCCAACTATAGCCCTAACACAAACTATCATCTTGAGCAGATTACTCACATTTTAAGGTCTCATCATAAAATGTTAACAATGATTATATCTAGATTGTGGATATTTTTTTCTATTTCAATTTTTTTTTCTCAACTATATTATCTGATTTTTACATTGAAAAGACATTACTTATATAAAATAAGAAAAAATACCATGTATTATATGGCCAAGCATACTTGGCACTTGTGTATTTACAATGACTTCCTTTATAGGCAGTGGAGATATAATTGTATGGTGTTCCTAGGGAACTGAAAACAAAAGTCAGCATCCTAAGAGATACGGAAGTTACATGAGCTACAGATGATAAATGCATGTTATGAAAAACCTCATGAGTCACAAATCCCTTCTATAACTTCAGACCAATGAGAGTTGGAAGGGAAGCCTCTCATCTCTGAGTTCCTCACTGGTACATCTTTAGTGTCGAGAACAGAAGATATTGAGGCACAGATGGTATTCAAACACATTTGTTGAATGAATGGCCTGAATAAGAAAGTAAAAGTGGACTAGAGAGTGAAACTTGGGTTGAGATGTCTAAGCCACATCTTTTGATCCTAATTCCCTTTTCTTTAAATCTTAGGGTCCAATTAATTCTAAGAGCTTTATGGACAAATAGCTAGAACTGAAAGAGAAAAAGGTGGTCATGACTGGATCACACATTCAATAGAAGTGGAAGAGATTACACAAGAAGTTAGAATCAAGGAATCTGGCTTAAGCCTCTTGATTTAAGTCATGCTCACCAATCCAATTTCCCCTGTAGTGGGGATTATCAGACACATGTACAGTAATTAATAAATTGTTCCTTTGTTCCCTATTGCACTATTGTTTGTTAACAGATTAGCTTCTTTGAAAGGAAGCCCAGAGGAAAGATGGAGTTACTGGCCAGCCTTGGACTCCAAAAGGTATTTTAAAAGCACCAAGGATGGCATCCAGGTTAGGGGTGGAATAATTATCTTAAAAAAATCTCTTAAGTGAATCAAGACAGACTTTAAAAGTGAGTAAGAGTGCTCAGGTAAGGAAAAAGAGACAGGTTTTCCTGCAAAAGGCACCTTGACAAAGTGACAGAGACAAAGCATCATGTGTATAGGGAAAAAATGTGCAGCACTAGAATTCTAAAGAATAATTTATAAGACAGAGAGGGATAAGAAATAAGACCAATGAGGCTAGCAGGAGTTAAATCATGAAGAGCTTTGAATGCCAAGCAAATGAGCTTAGATTCTACTCTATGAACAATGAAAAATCATTAGATAAGTCTAACCAGCAGTTAGGTAGGAAATAGATAAAGCTGAAAACAGGGATATTAGTTTGGATGCTGTAATAGTCGAAGAGGAGAAAATTGACTAAATTTGAGTAGTAAGATATAAAAATTGATGATTGCCCCAATACAGATTTAAATACATTTTGACAAATTTGAAGTACTATTCCTTTTAATCCAAAGGGGAACTGAAAAGACATGATTCTAAACATTTAGAATCACAGAAAAATGTGATTTCAGGGAGTTTACTAAACAGCATTGCCATTGGCAGCATGGAGGCTAAAAGTTGAAGAAACTCTGAATTTAGGACTTTCTCCTCTACTAGAAACTAGGAATTTCAATGAGGTAGAGCCACATGACCACAATGCTAAGGCACATCGCTGAAAACAGAGATGGGGTATCCAATACAATCATGAAGAGTTCTAATAATTGCTGCTCCATATTTTCATCAAATGCCAAACTGTAATAGACATTCCAATTGGTGGCATGATGATGACATCATCTGATTTTTCTATCCATTCTTTTATTCCTTAATATGAGATTTGAAATGTCTGTGGAAAAACACTGGCATTCTAGGGCTCAATTTAAGGGCATGAATGTTTGTATAAGGAACAGAAAACTTGAAAGAATCAGTATAATTCTATGAATTTGACAGTGCAAAATCCAGTTTAACTATTTATTTAGTCAGAGCCAAAAGTATGTAAAACTGCTAGCATGCCTCTGAAGATCATAACCAATCTCCCATTTCTTCTTTTCCCATGTAGAGGTCTGGATGTATTTCCAAATTTGTTTTGTTTTGTCATGCCTTGATCCAAACAAAAATTGACTCTATTGTCGTAGGCATATTGCCTAAACTTCACCTCTCTTAAGAATATTTTCTTGTTTAAAAAAGTGAATTAAAATTAAACATTCATAAATAGTTCAACTCATGAAAGTAAATGAGATTTTTAAATAAAACCATTTGAGTAAATTAACTCTTTAACTTTTAGACTGAAATTTCATAACAATGTATACCATTTGAACTTCAGAATTTATCACAAGAAGGCAAAGACTTTAGAAAATAATATAATTTCCTAAAGCTAATATAGATTAGAATTCATAGTGTCTGATAGAAAGTTCCAAGTCCAGAATTTCTCTGCATGTATATTAATTGTTAAATTTAGAATTTATATTTCTAAAATAAGTGGAATGTTTTATATAGGTATTAAATGCAAAGTTTTATCACAAATAGGATTATCATTTTATGCAAGATTCACAACCTCTAAAATTTCCAGTATTTCTCAACTGCTAAAAAAACCCACAAAATCATTTTAAATACATATACATTGGTAGCAAACTGCTAATTGAAGACTGACTAAAACTCTTAAAATAATAAACATTTATTCATTAGAAAATCAATTTCTTTTAGAAATATGCATAATATTCTCTGCATTTCCATCTTCCTCTAATTCATTATTAAAAACCTTCATGGAATTTTTGATAGTCTGGTGTTCATTCATTACTTTTTACCATTACCTTGAAATCATAATCTCCACCAATATTTCGATTGCTTACTGGAGAGAGCATGCACACTTACCCTCTGGGTATTTTTCTCATGGAGAAATAAAAATATCTCAAACACTGAGACCTAAGTTGCACGAAGGACTCAAATTATCTGTGATCTGTTTTACATGTCATAGTAGTGTGATGTGATATGGTTTCCTTCCAAAATCTAAATCAAAAAGATCAAATTTATTTTAATTGTTCAAGATTATAAGGCACTTTGTTTCTACATACAAATGTGAAATCACAAATATCACAGTTAAAAATACACCTAAAATGATTACATCATCCAAACATATTGTATATAGATGTTGGTCCCATAAAATCTAAGGATCTCATTCCCATTCTGTAGCAATATTTGGAATTACCTTTAGATTATTTATTTTAAGAAGAAAAAAGAAAAAAAGTTTTCCTGCACAAAGCCAATAAGCAAGAAATCTATGTAGCTTGAAAAGCATGAGTGTATCAAGAGCAAGTGTGTATGATTTAAATCATTAAACAATCAATCATTCATATTTATTGAACACCTATTATGTGTAAATCATTGTTTCATAACTGAGACCTGGGAGAACCTTGACCAAATCAATAATTAAACTGTGAAAAACAAGCCCAGAGGTGCACCGATTTTTTCTAGTTTTCTATACCTTAGATTTACATTCATGCTATTAAACTGGCCCTGGTGTTATGAGATTTAATTAATCCATTAATTTTAAAATCACAATGAAATTTATGTGTTATAAAGATATTGGCTAAGAGTGCATGCACAATGTTTCATTCCTTATCTAATCTTAAAGATCCCCTCACATGCCACAGTTAAACGAACAGGTATCCTAATCTTTCAGAAACAAAATATACTAGCAGTTGCTAGGCTCCCCTTAATTGCTTTAGTCATTCCAGGTTTAAGAGTATCATGGTTCCTATTTCCCTATGAAACATGATTCTTACTACACTTCCTTGATTCCTCTCAGTTATTCACAAACATTTTCTCTACTACAGAACAGCTTTAACCCAGCTCAATTAATTTACACATAGTCTATACCAATTCTCCTAAGATTACTCATGTGTTTTTGACTCAATTAACTATACTTTTCACCAAGCACTATGGAAGAAAATTGAGATTATTTATTTGCATACTATAAATCAAAAATTCAAAATATGAGAATAGCACCAAATTTGTTATTCACAAATGTCTTACACTTGGCCCTATAGCAGAATGCTACCATAATGTGCATTTATCCTCTTGAATTGGATATGGCTTATAATTAACAAAGTAGTATAAATAATAACTCCTAGAGCATGGTCTAGTTTCATGGGACCCTTATCTTCTTGTTCAGCAAAAGCCAGTAGAAGAGAGTAAGGACACAGGATATTATACAAGAAGTATATCTATAAGATCTACCAGCTATGATTTGAATGAAGAGTCTTCAGTCTACCCTAGTTCTTGATCCTCACTGCTTATAACAGTCCTTTAGAGGAAGAATAGCACTGTGTATTATGGGTGTTGCACGGGGGAGAAAGAATGGTGTATTTCCTCCATAGCTTCATCCTGAATATTATTGCTCAACTGATCTATTTTTCTTAAGAGTGCAAGTTTTTACATAAGATTTTTCTTTGGCTCAGTCATATTGTCTATCCCCAATACGTCCCCTATACTTACTCTCCGAATATGACCTATTTCTCTGAGATAATAGAAACAATCAGCAGAAACCTTTCACAGGCTCCCACTACCAAATCAACCCACACGTATGCATCCAGTTATATATACTCTGCCTTCCCTCTTTTTGTTATGGCTTACCTGTTTTTTATCCTATTTAATTAAAACACTTTCACCTTTGCATTAGATCCCATCCCTCTCATCTTCTCAAGGATATTATTCCAGAAATCTCTCTCTCCTACACCATCATTTTTTCCCCTCTTCTGGTTTTTGCCCATCTGCGCATAAATATGCTGTTGCTTTCCTTTTCTTTAAAAACAAACAAAGCTTATGGTAAACTAATATTTGACAGGGGAGCCAAGAATACTCAATATTGAAAAGATAGCCTCTTCAATAAATGGTGCTGGAAAAATTGGATATTCACATGTAAAATAATAAAACTAGACCCTTATCTTATACCACTTACAAAAATTAACTCAAAATGGATTAAAGACTTAAATGTAAGACTAGAAACCATAAAACTCTTAGGAGAAAACATTGGAAAAAGCTCACTGACATGGGCCCTGGCAATGATTTTTTGGATATGACAGCTAAAGCATAAGCAACAAGTCAAAAATTAACAAGTGGGAATACATTAAACTAAAAGTCTTCTACACAGTAAAAGAAACAATAAACAGGATGAAGAGATAACCTAAGGAATGGGAAAAAACTATTTGTAAAGCATATGCCTGATTAGGTATTAATATCCAAAATATATAAGGAACTCACACAATTCAACATCAAAAAAAATTCCATTAAAATAAATAAAGACCTGAGTAGACATTATTTTAAAAAAGATCTACTTATAGCCAACAGGTACAAAAAAATTCTCAACATCACTAATCATAAGGGAAATGCAAACCAAAACCACAATGAAATATTGCTTCAGACCCGTTAGAATAGCTATCATTAAAAAGACAAGGCATAACAAATGCTTGTGAGGATGTGAATAAAATGGAATGCTTGTGTACTGTTGGTGGGACTGTAAACTGGTACAGCTACTATGGAAAACAGTATGGAGTATCCTCAGAAAATTTAAAATAGAACTACCATATGATCCAGCAATTCTATGTCTAGGAATATATTTGAAGGAAATGAAAACAAACACTTTTGAAGAGAAATCTGCACACCCACATTCATGGCAGCATTATTTTCAGTAGCCAAGATATGGAAACAACCTAAATGTCCATCGATGGACGAAGGGATAAAGAAAATGTGGTGTATATATACATAATGGAGTATTATTCAGCCATAAAAGAGAAGGAAATCCTTCCATTTGCAAGAAAATGGATGGATGGGCATTGTGCTAAGTAAAATAAGGCTGATAAAAATAAATACTATATGATCTCTCCTATATGTGAAATCTAAAAAAAAAAAAGAAATACAACCTATTAGAAAAAGAGATCATCAGATTTGTGGTTACCAGAGAGGGTGTGAGAAAGAGGAATTGGATGAATGTGGTGAAAATGTATAAACTTCCAGTTATAAGATAAATAAGTCCTGGGATGTAATGTACAACATGGTGACTATAGTTAACATTGCTGAATGGTATATTTGAAATTTGTTAAGAGAGTAAATCCTAAGAGTTTTCATCACAAGGAAAGAACATTTCTCCTTTTTTTTGTATCTATATGAGATGATAGATGTTAATTAAACTTAATATGGTAATCATTTCACAATATATGAAAGTCAAGTCATTATGCAGCACACCTTAAATTTGTGCTATCCTGTATGTCAATTATATCTCAATAAAACTAGAGAAAAACTAAAACAAAAGAAAATAAAAACACCAATTGACAACATTTTCTCTTTCCAGCTACCAAATCTTTTCTATTAATCCCTCTGCAGCAAAACTCCTAAGAAAGTATGATCTATTTTCATTATTTTTATTGTTTCTAATTACTCTTCACAATCTCACTGAAACCCATTCCTGAGTTTTGTTTCTACCATTCCACCAAAACTTCTCTGAATAGTCAGCATATCCTTCACACTGCTAAAGTCAGGGGTCAATACTAGTCCTCATCTTCTATCATTTCACCTATCACAGTATTTGTCACATTTGATATAAGGGCTTCATTTGGTTTCCAGTAAACCACAATTTCATGAGTCTCCTCTCAAGTCACTAGTTTCGCCTTCTCAGTCACCTTTACTGGTTTCTCCTCATCTCCCTGATCTTAACATTCGAAAGTTCCAGTGCCCAGACCATGGCTACTTTTTTCATCCATCTATTCTTACTTTTTTGGTAATCTCCTGCAACCTAATATCTTTAAATACTATTTTAATGCTAATCATTCTTAAACTTATATCTCCAGATTCAACTTCTTAACTGAACTTCATACTTTTATAACTAACTGTTAAAATTCACATCTTTATTTGGATATCTAATATAAACCACAACGATAACATACAACAAACATAAATAACCATTTTTTTCCAACAAAACTTGCTCCTACTTCTCTCATCTCAGTGAATGATAACCCCATATTTTCAGTTGCTCAAACCAAAAACCTTGTTACTTCCATCTTTCACATACCACAACCAATCCTTCTACAAATTTTGTTAGTACTATCGTCAAAATTTATGTGTGACCTAACCTTTATCACTATTTCTACTGCTATCATTATGAACCAAAACATAGACATCTCCCATCTAGATTACAGAAATATTTACTAATTAGTCTCCTTGCCTCCACCATGGCTCACTAAAGACTACTCTCAATGCAGTGGCCAGAGTGATACTTTTAAAATGAAAATCAGATCATCTCGCTTTTGGGACACTGAACTGCTTTAGTGGTTCTTCCCTGTCAATATTCTTTACTCATTCTGTTCTCCCAAACCCTTTATGTTGGGGTGCTTCAGAGCTTAGTCCTTGTCCTATTCTATTCTCTCTACACCCAGTTAGTGATCTCATCCAATACTGATGCCATAAATATCATGTATATTCCAACAACTCCCAGGTTTTATCTCCAGGTTGGCTATAGACATCCAGTTGCCTGTTTCTCTCAGATAGAGATCAAACAGATATCTCAATCAAATATATTACTTCTAAAACTATATCTGTTCCACTTGCGTCTTTCCTATCATAGTCAATGTCAACTTCATTATCCCAATTGCTGAGCCCAAAAATTTGGAGATACATTTAACATCTCTATTTTTCCTTACAACTTACATCCCTAAATTAGCAGCATCAGCATAATCTGAAAGCCTGTCAAAAGTGCATATTCTTAAACCTATCTAAGACCTACTGAATCAGGAACTCTGCGTGGGGCCCAGAAATCTCTATTTAACAAGGTTTCTAGCTGATTCTTCCAGATGCTCGCTCAAGTTTGAGAACAGCTATGCTAAAGAATACTGAGAGTCTTATTGACAGCTGAAAAAAGCTTAGGAGCAAGGGCTGATCCTTCAATTAAAAGTTAGAGTTCTTTGTAGGCCATTAAGATAATCATAGTTGCTCTTGTTAAAGCTCACAGGGGTCTCATGGAGATTGGGTAAGTATTGATGTATCGTGGCTACAGCACAGCATGTAAATGATGATGATGGCCTGGGTTGAAGGACTGACTGGTCTGCCTTATAACCTACATATTCTTGAACAAAGTATTTCACATCTCTCTCTGCCATGAAATAAAGAAAATAATAGTGCATAGAATTATTGGGAAGATTGAAGGAGGTTATGGATTTAATAACATTAACAGCAGTATTAGCATATAATATGCATTAATAAATGTTAGTTTCTGTTGTCTTTACAGCTAAAAGTCAAGGTACCATCTATATTTCAAAAAAGTAAGTATAAAAGCCAAGGACTGAAAAAAGATCCTTAAGAAATGCTCACATTTACTGAGAATAGAAAGAACTGGTTCACGATTCCTCTTTTGTCTCTTATTTTAGGCAGCTCCCAATATCTTACCCTGTCCATAAAGTCTTCCCATTTCCTGTCCCTTTCTAAACATGACACTTCTACAATGATTCTAACTGTTCCTTCAACTCTCTTCACTGATTCATTGGCATAGAATGTTGTTTTCATGCATTTGTTTATTTAATTTATACACTTAGCCAATGCCTGTCCTCTATCCTTTGTGCCTTGTATATAAAACTTCATTAATCCTATATGTCTTAGGGAAAGCTCCTTGGTAGACAGAGCTTGCTTCTGTTGCCTCTATTTGCATAATGGTTGTAGAGTACCACATAAATACAGAGACTTGATTAATGGTTTTTAACAGGGGATATCAAATAAAATACAAATAAGCAAAAATTATAAACGTATATAGTTCTCTTAACTATAATTCTTATCATTTTTCTAAGTTAACAAAATTTCAATTTGTCTTCAGCTATTCTCCTTAGTGTTTTATAACTTTAACAAAACATATACCTAAAAAATCTACTTAAAAGAAATAGATAAATAAAAACTAAATTGAGAAGCTAAATTAGGCCATTAAAAATAATCAGTATTCTTCCATGAGATATTTTTCTCTTTCTCTTGCTTCCACCCTCCCACTTCATATGTGTGAGGCAGACAATGCTTTTGTAATGCAACATTCTAGAGAGATGTGATTATCAGGTTAATAACCTTTTTATCCCCTACTATGTTTGTTATCACTTACCTTCATTTACATATACAAAAGGAGAGAAATTAAGTTCTGTGCCCACTTCCTTTAGTATGGATCTTTGATTTGCCCTTATTATAACCAAGAGAAAAGACCCCGGCCAATAACTTTCTCAGAAAGGAAAAGCAGAGTTGATTTGTAATGGACTGAGCTAAAAATCTTAGGTGATTTTGCTTTCTGGAATATGAAAAAAATCACCCAACTTCAAGCTGATGCCATCTTTCAGAGAATGCTAAACTGCTGGAGATGTCAGGTAGAGATTCAGCAGGACTGAGGTGTCTTTATGGATTTTATCACTTTGTTATATAACTGAACTACATTCAACATCAGTCAATTGTTATTACATATATGGTGTGAGTGATTTTCGACAGATTTATACAAAACTAGTTTACCTTTAGAAATAGAAATGTGAGATTTATTGATGGACAATATTATCACCATGACCCCTTGAAATCAAGAGAATAATTATCTAAGAGCTACCACTTAATAATAAGCTCTCTCCAGAGAACTCCTAAAGTCAAGATCAAAAGCCAGTTGCTCGGAACATTTTCAGCATATCCTCCTTGTGGGCAGAGAAAAAAGAGCTGCTGTCCATATTTCTCAGTTAATATTTTCTAGCCTTGTTTTAATGTAGGGAAATACCGAAACGATCTACAGCTATAAGAATATGAAATACTCGGGCATCACTCAGGGTTATCATATGACAAGATTTATCAATCTTTAAAACGCTCAAAAGGCTGTGAGAACAAAAACTGTCAAACACAATCACAACACCGGGGCTCCACAGCACCAGAAGAAATTAAGTGAGGATGTCACCGAGTAAGCTGCTCCTGCTCATACACTCACACTAGCCTAGAAGAAGCATAAGTGCTATGGAGTTTGAAAAAAAACCTTGCCTCACATGTGGAATAGCACTACACCTATACAGAAAAATAGTGAGCTAGTGCAGTTATCGGCGCTGACATTTCAGCTCAACATCCTCCCCCACCCCGCCTCCCCTTTCCTCCTCAGTCCCACAGGCAGCTGCAGCATTGACAGAAGGCCTGTGTCAGTTTCCATCTGACTGTCATTCTCACTTCTGCCTCTATTATCAGCAGTGCACTGGGGCAGTCCTTGCTTGGAAGGGCTGCTGATCTCTATCTCTCCACTCTTATGCTGGCCCTGCCCTGAACCTAAGAGAGCGGGAGACAGAGAGAGCAGGGGGGAAAGGCTGTGTGTGCTCTGGGAAAGAGGGAGGGGGAGGGAGGAGGCGGGCAGTTGGGAGGGAAAAGAAAGAAAAGAAAAGAGAGAGAAACCAACCAAAAAAGGTTAGGGAGGATAGGGGTGGGCCAGAGGGTGGGGGCACTAGCGAAGAGGAACAGACCGAGATGGAGTGGGGGGCACTGATACAGTTTGGGTCCTTTTCTTATTTTTCCTATCCATTCTCCAGCGTTCAGTCTTTTGTGTCAGCTTTCAAAAATGCTCTGTTTGACTGGCAGCCTGTCACAGATCAGTTACCACCTAAAGCCGCTTGGCAGCGAGAGGTGACGGCCCAGGAAGGGATCTAAGTGGGTTTATCAGTGCTTCTTTACGCCTCGTGAGCTCCTTGACACAAAAGGAAAGGGTATTAAAGATCTAAAGCGAGCCCAAAAGCGTGAAAGCTCCTTATAGGCTGCAGGATGTGGATGTGACTAAATTTTTAAATATTTTGAGTTGATGCTATTCATTTTGCCAATAGAGTAGAAAGAATTTTTGTTACAGAAATGAGTGTATGTTCCACTTGAGTGAGATTTGGAAAAGAGAGGAAGTCCCTAAAATATGTGCTTAGAATATTACAACAACCCTGTATTTACAATCATGAATGTTTTAAATATAAATAAAATGAAACACATTTTAAATAGAAAGTTTTCACATTTACATGACTCAAGTTCATCATAATATTACAGATTTTGCTTTTTTAAACATTATAATTTAATATTTGGTATTTATTTATTTATTTATTTATTTATAGAAATGGTAAGTATGAAGAAGATCCAGAATTCATTAGATCTCTGCCATATCTTCTCTCATGATCCTTTATGCATGGATTATCATTAAAGCAGTGTATTGTTAACATACCAATAGCTTCTCTCAGCACATTCCTATAACGGTAATAGTCCTACTAAGGATATCCAAGGCACAAAGCCATCTTCTTTGTTACCTAATGATAATATTTTTCCCATTTTATTATTAATTTAAGTTTTAAAACTGGGCCTTCCCCCAGAATATCATTTGAATGCCATGATAATGGATTATCAGTGATAGCCTACTTTCTGGTATCCAGGACAGACATATAATTTAGAAAGTGATTAAACCAAATACATTCCTGATTCCACAAACCACACGTGATCATGGCAGTCATTCTCTCAGCAAAAGCTATCAACTCTGTGTCAGGAGGCAATACACCCTGCATGCTGTTAAAGGACTCTGAATTTTATTTTTTTGTTATAATGAAAATGTTGAGAAAATAAAGATATTCCATTAAACGTTTACTAATGTCTAATTCCTTGATTTTATGTAGAACTGCCACCTTTTTTAGTCCTTCTTAACCTGTTTTCCTTCCCTCTGTTTTCTGAGTCCCTTTCCAGACTTTATAAATGTTACCAAGCCTCTCTCAGAAAACTCTAGGTTGGCTGAAATTCTCTATTTCTTGACAGTTATCAACTTGATAGACTAGTAGATATGTGAGGATAATCAAATTTAACTCTTAGGTTTTACATATAAATAAATGGATACACAAAATTTCTTACCTATACAGTGCTCTACTACAATCCTAAATCCATAATATTATTATAATAAGAAAAGAAACTAAAATAAGATTTTACACAATCTTAGAAAAGTTAAGCAACTATATGGAACAAATGAGCACTGAGTCTTCTAGCTACATGGCCTTAGGTAAGTTAACCTTAACATTAACCACTCTAAACCTGATACTCATCTGTAAAATGAAAAAAAAAAATCTTCCTCACAATGTCATTATAGGAATTAATGAGATAATGCATTTAAAGATTTCAGGACAACGTATGTCAAATCGTAAGTACTCAATACATTTTTGCTAGATTAATTGTTTCTAATTATTAGTCCAAAGATTCACAGATAAATAATCAAAGAATCAAAAAGGTGGGCAGGTCTTCTGATATTGACAAGACAGTCCATTTGCAAACCAATTAGCATAGAAGATGGGTGTCCAGTTTTACAATGAGCTTAGGTAGACAGTTTGCTTCCAATATGAAATAACTTCAGCTAAATTCAGTCATCTCATGTATTAACCCAGTGCAGCTTTTCCTTCATTCTCAATTTAAAGTAGATCTAAATGTGTCTTCTGCAAAACCTGGCATCAATGGAGTAAAAGTGAATCCAGGCCAGCAATTACACTGTACACAGGTGTCATCATTTAAAAAAAAAAAAAAAAAGACATCTGTTTTGTTCAAATTTGGAGCTAAAGTGTCCAATCTAGAAACCCCTATTAACACTGTGAGGAAAAAAAAAAAAACTGTTTTCAATTGCTTCTGCACTATTATTTACTGTTCTAAATAGTAAAGACTATTATCTAAGTTGAAGCTCTTCATTTTCATTGAAACTAGGAGTCAGAAAGAAAGAGCAGATTCAATGGAAACAGGAATTTTAGTAGGCTTTCATCTCGTTATCACAAGCTGTAAAACTGAGTCAATTATCTTATTTTCTACTGCAAACAAATTATAGTCCCACACAAAATATTCTCATATTAGCATACATCGATCAGATCATTAGGGGCACCATATGTAATGATTAGGAAGAGTTAGGGATATTGTGTGTGGGGGGTTGGGAGGGTAAAGAGAAAAATAAATAAACTTTCAAAATATCAGCAAAGGCCTCCTGTTCTAATCTCTACTTCGACTAATTTAACTTGTGCCTGGTGTCTTCTATAAATGGCAATACATTATAAAAAAGAGAGGAGCACTAAAGAAAAAATCATTGACTCTAGTTTCAAGGGCAATTTTCCAAATCCATGGCCAGGGAAGAGGGAGGATGCCACAAGACCGTTAAAGCTTGTTCTATCCCCATATGTGCCCATTAACTTCACAAAAATAAAACTGCTCCTAGTCATAGCCCAACCCCAGCTGGTCATCTTACAAATGTGCCACTAGTAATGCACAAAAGGATGTGGATGGCTCTTGTGACAACTTCTAAAAATCATGGTGGGAATAAAGTGACTATATCTACTTGTTGAACAATGCTCAAGCCACCAGTCAAAAGCTTTAAAGATTCTTTTTCTTTGTGTCTTCCTGTTTCTGTTGTGCTTGTATTATTTGTTTGTATTACCTCAAACAAATTCATATTTGTGGAAGACTAGCATTTCTAAAGGCGAGAATGGGTGCTTTTTTTGCTTCATTACTGAGGGAACAAGTAATAAGTAAGATGATTAGAAAAGTGAGGTGTCACACTAAATGAACAAACAGGAAACATAAAAGCATTAAACATGAATACAAGAAAATATGGAAACATTTTTTTAAATCCAAGTTCCTCTGGTTCTCAGAAATTGGTTTAATTTGATATAGAATATTTTGTAGGTTTATAAAGATAGCATAGAGAATAAATAAAATTTTATATAATATACAAATATATAGATTTTGGGGAGCTCTATATATCAATATCCTCAGTCAGATCATTTAATGGAAAACTAGAAATGTGCTAATAAAAAGAAGGTAAAAAATAAATTACGGTTGGTGATAATCAAAAAAGGTCAAGATGTGAGAGGAGTCTTTGGTAAAAGATTCCGTGCATGCCCATCCTCTTCCTAATCCACCAGTGTTGTACTAAGAGGTTAGCATGCACAGAACTAATCTTTTCTGTCCAGAACATTGCCATTAATTTATGATTCTATAAGTAGCAGAAACAACCTGGTTGCAAATTTACATGCTCTGGGCATCAAATAAACTAATTAAACCAATCTATACGGTAATTGTCTTCTACTGTTTACTGATTAAAAAGCCCTTGAAATAATAAGAACTTCTTGCAATAGAAAGGCTTGGACCCATGAGCTATGATGTCTATCAATGGTCTCAGAACTCCGCCTGGAGGACACAAGGTTAAGAGGTAGTGAAGAGGAAGAAAATGCCTGGCCCGCCTCTCAGCAGTCACTGTTCTTCTGAATCTCTGACTCTCAGACAGTGTGACCTATCTCTGAGTTTAGAGCTCAGATTCTCCAAGTCACCAACAATATTCCTTCACAAAACTTTCAAATAAGCACAGTAAATTCTTTAGATAAATGTCTTACACAGAGCAAAAGCTCTATGAGAAAAGTCATCTATAAATATGACCCTTATAGAATAATGAAACACTCTTATTACTCAATTTATCCATAATTAATACCTTTTCTCTAAAAATTATTTGCTTCTAGATCAAAGAATCTATGATTCTGACAACAGCATAATGAAGAATATGAATTTTCATAGTTAGACAAGAAACAGTTTCCAAAGATTTTCAAAATTATATGATTATCATCTTGTACTCTAGGAATTCTCAACTACCAACACTTGGGGAAATGTTTTCTTACATTTTATAATGAAATATTAAAGTTGAGAGAACATTCTGAACATTTTTCATAACACTCAGGATCCTAGAATATTGAATAACCTGAGCAATGTTTTATATTCACTTTCCATACATAACCACTTCGCACTCAAAAATACAATATGGTTTGGAAATGTCATTTTAGAAAAATTTATTTATAAAAAATAAGTTTTCATCATAATCTAGATCAAAGATATATTTCCTGAACATATTCAGAAACACCCATTAATTACCTTACTACTGCTTTTATTTTTTTTAAAAAAGGAACAAAAGCAGAAGAAACAAATTATAGCAAATTACTTTAAATAAAATTAGAGGTTACTGCATTACAGGATTGTCCTATTTTTAATGTATGCCTAACTGCTTCTATTTTTTTATGTATACCTCACTGCTGAACTATTCTAGTGTACTATTTTTAATAATATGTATAAATACCTACCAGTTTAAGAACTTTGCCTGTCAACTTTCAGCATGAATTGAACCATCACTAAAAAATCTTCTAAAGAATATACAATGAAAATTCTTATGTAGCCATTAGCAGAAAATTACTGTAGTAGAGTTATGTCTGATCCTTTGTAAATTGCTAATGCTCATTAAAAACCAAAAGGACAGACGCTATTTTTTTAGCAAAATAGAGATCCTCAAATTAATAAAAGCTGTTGCTAGCAAAATGACAAAGCATCTTTTTTAAAGTTTGATTTACAGTGTTAGTTCTGCATTCATATCCCTCATTAGCTCTAATTCATAACTAGACAAGACAGGACCAATAATACTGCTACCAAATGAAATACTATCCTATTTTGATTATATTTACTTTAAACATATGTTTTGGGGGCACTCAGATGAAAATTGTTCTTTTCTTTTGGACATTTATTCATATTTTAGGAAAGTAATTTCTGGTGAATAAAAAATTAAATTATTAAAATTCTACTAGAATTAACTTCCTCCTCCCTACAGATTCAATGTTTGGTGATAGGCTAAGTCTCATATTTTCTACGCAAAGAACAAATGTAGATGTTTTAAAAGTATTTGCATTGTACAATAATAATATATGATTTGCCTCTCCCAAAGGATTATTTTCAACTTTAAAAAATATAAAGTATATAAAAGTACTTTATAAATGATAAACAGATTTTAAAGTACTAGTTACTATTGATTTTTATTTATTCTTTATTTTTATTGATTTTTTACTGTTATTTTCCAAATCTAACATACTCACCATACAGAATATATGTTTGTTAATTCTATTTCCTATTAT
This sequence comes from Eidolon dupreanum, assembly GCA_028627145.1. Lineage (NCBI taxonomy): Eukaryota > Metazoa > Chordata > Mammalia > Chiroptera > Pteropodidae > Eidolon > Eidolon dupreanum. The sequence continues at coordinate 128,574,791 of CM053502.1, read as the reverse complement.
TTTCAGGTGTTTACTCATCAATATTAATATACCAAGTTCATATTCCTTTACTCAGTATAAAAGGTTCAAGGAAGGCTCACCAGAGGAATCTGGATACTTCAACTGAGACTTCCAACTGTTAACTTCACCCCGAATGATGTCAACAATAAAAGCCACTAAAAAGCTTTTCTGCCTTAAATGTCTAATAGTGTGGTAACTTACTCCTTTTGGGTAATGTAAAATAATCTTGAGACTTCATTTTAATATCTAATTATGCTATTTTGCTTGGTAGAATGGACCAAGGCTGTCACCTTGGAAGCAGGGCAGTACCCTGAAAACATGAGAGAGAAAGATATCGAAAGAACCTGAGAAAATACCCAAAGCATGATGAACTGCTTATGGATTGATTCTGGACAGGAAGGAGAAGTTTAGATCACATGAAGACTGGGAAGCAAATGGACCCATAGTGTGAAGCAGGGCTTCTGCCAATGATGAGAATGTTGTGCACTGAATAGCATCCTGTTAAGAAGATACAGTAGTAATGAAATCCAGCTCACTCTCACAGTCTTGCTCCCTGAAGCTGCCCTGCATTCCCCCTGAAATACACCTTTTTTTCCTGATATGCTCCTCAATTTGTATGACTAGGAGGCTGTTCCTTAATCTAATTCTTCCAGCTAGAGAGTAGGTATTTTATTATAATTTGCAGAAAGGTGAAGTATAGATTGGTGGTGGCTCTAGGTTGAAGACAAATTTAGAAGACTAGCTATTGTTTTCAGGGAAAAGATTAGGTGGAAGGTATTTCCTTAAAGTAGGACTTCATTCTAGAGTGTCTATGAAGTAGCTGTGAGGCAAATTTGTGAACGTTAAGTACATCCAAAAACCGTGGAATTAAAAAGCTTGTGTGTATCAAATAATTATCAGTGAAACTGTAAAATTCTATTTTGACAGTTAGAAACACCTCAGATATCAAGGGCTGGGGGTAGGGTGAGGATAAGAAATGTATTAGAGTCACCCAGAGAGGTAGATACCTATTTTTTTCTTAGCTGTATCTCTCCCACACTAACTATAAGTTCTACGGTGAGAGATGCTATGTTTTTGACCACTATATATACTTCACCCAGGAGTGTTCAATAATACTTGCACAACAGTCACTGTGAGCTACTGTCCTAAGCACTTTACATTTAATAACTAATACAATAAAATATCCTTATAAGGTATTATTATTATTATTATTATTATTATTCCAAATTTGTAGATAAAGAACTGAGGAATAACTGAGCTTAAGCAACCTGACAATAAATCGCACAGGTAGGGCTGAGATTGAACCCATTCAATCTAGCCTAGTCCCAAAGTCTGTTCTCTTAACCACCGCTATACTATTCTAAGTAAATATTTTTCTGAATAAATGAATGAATAAATGACATAATGTAACATTCAGAGAATTATTATGTTATCTTAACTGTACTGAATTTTAAATCACTTTTGGTTTCTGGGAAAATTTCAATTGGATACCCAATGCTTCAGCAGTTGGTGCATTGGAAATACACACAAGTGAGAAAGTCATCATAGTAGGGTGTCTCTTAAGTGCGATGAGAAAATATAAGCAGCTATGAGAGCACAAAGCTAGGGTATCCTATCAAGTCTTGGGCGTGGGAGTCAGGAAAGGCTTTTAAGAAGCAGAAATATCTCAACGGAAATGAGATCTAAAGGATGATCTAGGCAGAGATAACTCCAAGTATGACAACCAAGTAGGTAAAAAAAAGTACTGCACAACTGAGAAACAGAAAATGTTCAGTATAGCTGTAGCACAAAGTATGAGACAAACATGGCAAAAATAAAGCCTACAAAGAATGGGCAACAAATCATAGCGGGTATAAGAAAACATAGTTTGGACTTCATCCTTAGCATTCAGAAGTCAATGATGGATTTCATGCAGGGTGGATCAAGTAAGTAATATGATTTACATTTGATTACTATGGCGTATGTGTGGAGAGAGTTTGGAGGGCACAAGCCTTTAGGCAAGGATTCAGTTTAAAAATCTTTCGAGCAATTCAAGAAACAAGTTAAGTATCACCATGGTGAGTCTGAGGTGTCTGAAGGATATCAAGTGAAGATATTTAGAAGAATATTTAATCTCCAGAAATGAAGCTTGGCAGAAAGGTCTGAGCTAGAGAAACTGACTTAAGTGTTTGGTCTAAAGATATCTTCAATATTCAGTAGATGAGGATTCCCAGGAAGAATGTGGAGTGAGAAGAGTCTCCAAGTCAGAAGCCTAAGAAAGCTCAACATTTAAAGGCTAGATAAAGAAAAGTCTGTGAAAGGGAGTAGAGTGTGTGTTTTGAAAGTCAAGAAAATCATGGTAAACTAAGTCTAAATCCATCCACAAGTCAACTAATATAAAGTTGAAAATAAACACTGCAATTAGTCCCAAGGAAGCCCTGTGAAACCTGAATGAAAGTAGTTTCCCCCTGGAGTCTTAAAGATAGAAATAACCAACTGAGAGTTACAAAGTAAAAAATAGACAACTTTTTCAAAAAGTTTTGCCTTGCATTGTCTTTTAATAAGAAGAGAGAGGGCAGTAGCTAGAAGGGGGTTCCTGAGTCCAAGAAGAAACTGTTCTTTTTAAGAGAGCAGAAATGTGAGTATATTTGAGTACATATGGCAAGTGGTTGACAACAAAAGTTTGAAGGTACAAGAAATAAAAGAGATGATTACTATAGTAAGAGCCCTAAGAAGTCAGGAAGAGAAGGAATCCAAGACCCAGACCTAGAAAGGAAAGGCCACATTTGCTCAGCTGTAAAGAAATAACAGTGACAATGCAGGTAAATGTGTAGTGCAAATTTCAGAAAGAAAAGAGATTTTTCATCTGACTTTCTTCATGAAGTCCATCAATTTTGGCATGCTTGTGCTCACTGGTATCTTCTTTATACTTGCTGGAGAGATTGAGAGAGAGAGAGAGAGAGAGAGAGAGAGAGAGAGATAATGATAGATGATGATGATGATGATGATGATAGATAGATAGATAGATAGATAGATAGATATACATACAGTCATGCTGGTGCCTAACAATATTTTGGTTAATGACAGATGGTGGCCCCATAATAATGAAGCTGAAAACTTGCTACTGCCTAGTGCTGTAGCCATTGTACTGTAGTAGAGCAATGCATTACTCATATGTTCATAGTGATATTGATATAAACACCCTACTGAACAGTCAGTCATATAAAAGTATAGCCTATACAATTATGTACAGTACATAATACTTGATAATGATAAAGAACTATGTTACTGGTTTACATATTTACTATATTATAATTTTTATCATTATTTAATAGTATACTCTATTTTTCAAGGGTTTTCTGTAAAACAGTATGCAGTGATACACCAGCAGCGACCTCATATATCTCATGTTTATGGAGTTTGTCGATTATATCATATCCTCTTGTGTTTGATCTGATCTTGTGTTGTTTTGTTCATTATGGCCCCTAAGCATATAAAATCCACAACTAATGTTACAAGTAAAAGTCCACATGAAGTGCTTGATCTGGAAATTAAATTAAGAATGATTAAGGTGGAAAATCAGTGACGGCTATTGTTCACCTGTCAGGCATGCCCCATTCTAACATAGCTATAATCTTGGAGAATAAGGACAAGTGATAGAAGCTGTTAAAAGATCTGCTTCATTGAAGACAATGAGATTAACAAAACTTTGAGAAGGATCTATATCAAATATGCAGAAACCTCTAATGACCTGAACTGAAGACCAGAGGGAAGCATATCCCACTCAGCACCATGATGATCATTGCCAAAGCAAAACGTTTATTTACAACATTGAAATAAAAGACTGGACTTGACTACAATATTGAATTTACTTCTAGCTCTGGGTAGTTTAAACCAGCGGTCTCCAACCTTTTTGGCCCCAGGAACCAGTGCTCCTATGAGAATCTAATGCCCAATGATTTGAGGTGGAACTGAGGCAGTGATGCTAGCGCTGGGGAGTGGCCGCAAATACAGATGAAGCTTTGCCCACTTGCCCACTGCTCACTTCCTGCTGTTTGGCTTGGTTCCTAAAGGGCCATGGACTGATACTGGTCTGTGGCCTGGGGGTTGGGGACCCTGGGTTTAAATGATTCAAGAATCATTACTCATTATTTAATGTGAACATGAGTGATGAGTCAATGAGTGCTGATGTAGAAGCAGCTAAAGAATTTTTGGAAGCTGTAGATAAGCTGATTGTAGAGGAAAATTAATTGCCAGAGCAAATATTCAATATGAATGAAACTTCCCTACTCTGTAAACAAATGCTTCAAATGACTTTCATTCATAAGGAAGCCCAGTCAATGTCAGATTTTAAGGATTTTAAGGACAAGATAATAGTCTTGTTTGGGGGCAATGTTTCAGGCTACAAATTGAAACCCATTGTCTCTGGCACAGTGAGAGCCTTAGGTCCTTTAAGCATATTAATAAGCACACACTCCTAGTGTACTACAGGAGCAAGGAGAAGTCATGAATGACCCAGCTGCTCTTCCAAGATGCCCTTCTGAGTTGCCTTGCCAATGAAATGGAAAAGTACTATTCAGAGAATAACACACCTTTCAAGATTTTGCTTATTGTTGATAGTACTCCCTGATATCCTCCTTTTATTGGAGATCTTTATCCCAATATCAAAGTGGTGTTTCTCTCTCCAAACACCACCTCTTACATCCAAGCAATGGATCCAGGGCTAATAGCAATTTTCAAGATCTACCATTTGAGGAGGACCTTTGCCCAGGCTATTGCTACAACTGAGAAAGACATTGATGCAATTCTGGAAGAATTACAACATCTGTAACAGCATCAAGAACCTTTCTTGGTCTTGGAGTGATATCAACAAGAAGTGTATAAATGGCAGCTGGAAGAAGACAGTCTAGAGATTCATCTATAATGCCAAAGGATTTTCCAAGGATGTGGAGGTTACAAAAATCAGCAGTGCTGTAGTTGAGAAAGCAAATAACTTTAACCTAAGTATGAACAAGGATGACACTGAGTTGCTCCTAGAGGTGGTGCCTGAGGAATTGACTGATGAAGAGTTGTTGGAACTGGAACAGGAATGCATAGCTAAAGAAGAGGCAAGAGAGAAGGAAACTGCAGAAGGTAAAAAAAGAAGAATCCCCAAGAAAATTTACAGTAAACAAGTTAGTAGAAGCTTTTGTAGACCTCAACAAGCTCCTTAAAAAGTGTGAAAACATGGACTCCAACACCAAAAGGTTTTCATTAATAGAGAAGAATGTTCATGTTCATGGCACAATATCTGCTTACAAGCAAATCTATGATGAAAAAAAAAGGAACAAATCAAACAAACCACATGGACATATTTCTGAAAAGAGTGACACCTCCTCAAGAAGTCCTTCAGAAGATATTCCAGAAGAAGGCATTGTTACCATAGGAGATGATGACGCCATGTACATATTGCCCCTGAACCCCTTCCAGTGGGACACAACGTGGAGGTGGCAGTAGTGATATTGATGATCCTAACCCTGTGTAGGCCTAGACTAATGTGTGTTTTCATGTCTTAGATTTTAACAAAAAACATTTAAAAAATAAAAAAAAAACAATTAAAAATAATAAAAAGCTTATAGAATGAGGATACAAAAAAATATTTTTGTACAACTGTTTTAAGTGAAGTATTATAACAAAAGAGTTGAAAAGTTTAAAAAATAAGTTTATAAAGTAAGAGTTACAGTAAGCTAAGATTAATTTATTATTGAAGAAAAATATTTTTTATAAATTTAGTGTAGCTTTAGTGTATGATGCTTATAAAGTCTATGCTAACGTATTATAATGTTCTAGACTTTTATATTCACTCACTAACTCACCCACCCAGAGCAATTTCCAATCCTGCAAGCTCCATTCGTGGTAAGTGCCCTGTACATGTGTACCACTTTTTTATCTTTTATATCACATTTTTACTGTACCTTTTCTATGCTTAGATATGTTTAGATACACAAACTTTTCCACAGTATTTGGTACAATAATGTGCTGTATAGTTTTGTAGTGTAGACTACACCATAGAGCTTAGGTGTGTAGGAGGCTATGCCATCTGGGTTTGTGTAACTGCACACTATGAAATTTGTGCCTAACAATGTATTCCTCAGAATGTATCCTTGTTGTTAAGTGGCACATGACTGTATTAAGTACTTTAAAACAGCACATAATCTAACATATCCTAATATTTTTTAGCATCTATTATAATACCTCAAATATAACACAATAGGAAAGCAGTAGACATAAGGTGATTGATTTTTAAAAACATCTCATTTTATACTTGTGCTAACATCTGAATAAAGATATCTCAATTGATCTTAAGTGAGAATGAGTTCAAAGTTCTTTTAAAGTATTCTTCTTATGTCTATCATATGCAGAAAAAAAAGCAAAATAAAACTTGGAGACCAAGAATGTTTTCCAATATTTCTATTTCTCAAAAGGCTAAAAATTAGGTTGCTTATTATATACAAAGTAACACATTTTTGTTGTTTGTTTGCTCCATGTAGCTTTATGTTTTAAAATAAGAAAGAATTATCCAATGATTTCTGTTAAACTATGCTCCTTGTTTATGTTTATGCCTTAAAATATAATACTTCTCATTTCTGCTACTAGCATACTCTCAACTGTGTATTGTAGCATAAACCTAAGTAAGTACAATAACCATGAGATTGTTTGGTGAAGATTCTAATAAACCTATATTTCCTACTGGAAATTTCAGAGAAAAGAATTTGAGACTAAATTTCACCTACTCTTTTTTATTTAAGAAATAGTACACATATGAAAATCTAACAGTTAAACAATTATATCATCAAACATTGTTTTAAAGCTATGCTTTAAAAAAAATTAAGGCAAAGCTAGGCATCTGGACTCTGTCAACTCCTCTGACATCAGTTGTAAAGGCCAAAGTCATAAGTTTCTTACTAATTTGAGTTTTGCGTATAAAATTTGAATTAGGCAGTTTTCATTCACGTTCCTATCCCTTTTCTCCCCATATCCATTTTGAACAACAAACCTTCCTTTCAACTTTTGCTGCCTGTAAGGAAGTTCAATTTTCTGTCAGGAGCAAACTTATTTCCTTTCTCATGCAATTTATTATAAATGATGGAAATCATTTCATATTCTTGTAAATGGCAGGTCCATGTTTCTCCCAACTTAAGTAATTGAAATTGCCAATCTCAAAAACTTTTAATTGGTCTTTAGGGTATCACTGTACAACCTTTTATTTATATATGATTTGCTGTCAAAAAATTCTGGATGTTTAAGGTAAATTTGTTTAAGTTAAAATTACCTTCACATTTCAATAAGGTATTTGGAGGCTTCCTACCCATGTAGTAGTAAGATGAAAAAAAAAAAAAAATACTTGACCGTTATATGAAATGTTATAGAAGAAAGACCAGATCTCCAGGTCTTTATGCTGGTTATAGACACTCACTTCTTAACATTTTGACTTTACCAGTTGTTGGCAAATATTGCAAATAAAAATGAAGGACATTCAGTTAAATCTGAATTTCAGATAAACAATGAATAAAATTTTAGTATAAGTACAGCCCCCACCCCCATGTAATATATGGGATATACTTAAACTAAAAAAAAAAAAAAAAAAGATTCACTGCTTATCTGAAATTTAACTTTAACTAGACATCACATATCCTATCAAGAAACCCTAAATGCTCCTCATTTGAAAAGAGAAATATAGATAACACTGTTTCTTTGAATAATTCTTCTGGTTTCAACAATATTATAACTCACATTTCAAAATAATTACTCAGAGTTAAAATTAGAAATTTCTCAGAATTTCTTAAAAGAAGTTCCTGAATCTTCGGAGCTTAAAATTCTTATAAACAAAAGCCTATCTTAGAAATTATATTTATTTCTTTAAATGAAAAAAATAATCCAGGAAAGCCTGTCCCATGACACCTTCACATCAATACCCAAAAGAAAGCTGTGGGAAACAGTCAAAAGACAATTTGCACACTTTTTAGAAAACTGAGAGCTTTTAGAGAAACTAAGTATGATGTGAAGGAAAAATAATGACACACCGATCTAGATTAGATATTGTACATGAAGGGAAGCAAGAAGCAGGACACAACATTAGCATTTGCTTTGCCAGTGACATATTTATTACAAACAGTCTAGGACAACATGTTATTCCTAATACCCAAATGTTTGGAGCACCACACTGAAAGATCATCATCTGTGGCTCACAAACAATAAAAGTGCAATGAGAAGTCTTCCCTGAGAATCTGCCTTGGCTCAAAATCATTTAAAATTATTATTTTAATAACTAAGTTACAGGTGACAAGATAGTACCAAGAATTGTAAACAAGAGTTGCTGAAGGAAAAAAAAATAGGAAACAGATGAGACTAAATCTAAGACTATATTCTGACAGTCAATTCTTCTAACAAAATTATTTCAAAGGGCTCAAAACTCAGAGCATAATTTGCATAGAAAATTAGATCAAAATACTACATTTGTAGAATTATATCATTTGCCATCAGATCCATATTCACAAGTCCTGGGAATTTGCTAACACGTTAAAAATAGGGTCATTAATAAAAAATAATTAAGTTACACTATCTTTCTGACTAAGCCAATTTTATGTGAGTAGTGAATGGGAGATAGTTTGAAAATGCTGTTTTCATGACAATGAAAGGAAGCTATATTATTGGCCACTTAGTTTTGGATTTATCTGTTTAGACTATTTCAAGTTAAAGCTGCTAGTCAAAATAACCTTAAATGGTTCTCATGATTTAGGCTTAGCCCACTTGCCCCCTTTTATATAGAAATACATCTATCTAAATGGGACAATTTTTGAATGAGCAACAGTATGTATTCCTTGTTATACATACATATATATATTTATCATACATACACACACATACACACATAAATGTATATGATAAAAGAAATTCTGATTGGCTTCAGAAGTGTAAAAAATTATGTAAATGTAGAATTGACCAAGTGAATATAAATCAGTAAGCAGACATCTCACTGCAGGTACAGGAGAAAATTGTTTAAGAACAGTAACGCAATGCATTCTACCAGAAATCACTTCTAAAAACAGACTCCTCTCAGACATTTGCTTTGTATGTACTCAGGTGACCCATGTTTTAATCTTGATGTGATTTCTAATTACTCTGTGACTAAAGTCCTTGAAGAAGAAGAAGAAGAAGAAGAAGAAGAAGAAGAAGAAGGAGGAGGAGGAGGAGGAGGAGGAGGAGGAGGAGGAGGAGGAGGAGGAGGAGGAGGAGAAGGAGAAGAAGAAGGAGAAGAAGAAGAAGAAGAAGAAGAAGAAGAAGAAGAAGAAGAAGAAGAAGAAGAAGAAGAAGAATAAGAAGAAGAAGAAGAAGAAGCAGCAGCAGCAGCAGCAGCAGCAGAGTATTAACCTGCAAAAAATGTTAAGTAGGTATTTTTTGTTGTTATATGGGCCACATTTGTTCAAGTTGTCACTGACCATTACTTTTTATATATTAAAACAACCTTATCTGCTCCTTGAAGATTTTAGTGGTTTCAGGGCTTAGCTTTTAATTCTAATACCCTAAAGACAACAGGCTTGAAAGGATAGAGCATAAAAGAAAGTACTTCACTGAAAGGACTTCTTAATCCACATTTGAATTGTGTTTAAAAATATATAACCTTTCTTAGTCTTTTTAAATTTTTTATTTAAGTCAGAGACCTAGTACAAGAATGTAACATTGTGAACATCTTTTCTTACTAAGATCTAGGTAAGTATATATCTCATACTGGAAAGAGAAGGGAACACACAAACTCTGAACATTGGCTTGGAAATGTTTCACACCTTTAGGGTTTTTTCATTTTCTGCTTTAGCATTCCAGTGCAAAATACCTGCCCTACTGATCCCTTGTAAAATCCCCAGTCTCTATCAACAATGATCAACAATTAGGAATTCTGCATGAGGGACCCTCCTACTCACTACATACTCAGTCCTTGTTTTCTGTGTTAGCCGAGCAAAATGATATACTTTTAAATAATAGGGCAACCACTTAGAATCAGTTTGGTGATGTTTTATTTCTTTTATACTACTTTCAAAGAATTCAATTAGCTTTAACAGAACAAAAAAAAAAAAAAAAACAACTGCTGTTTCAAAATCTAGATATCACCAAAATTCCTTAAAATGAGGTAAAATTTCTATATTACTATAAACTCCTAAAAAATAATATTTGATCCCCAAACAAAAGCACTGCATTTCTGTCCAATTTGATGTCTTTTTCATGCTTCCTTAGTGATGGCCAAATAATTGGTTGTTCACTTGTGTCCTTGTCTCCCCCGACAGTTCCACAGATGCCCTGAACAATGCTCCAAAGACTGCTTTCAGTAGGGGCAAATCCTCATTAATCATTCCTGGCTGACAGCACAAGGGGACACCTGCATCTGGTGCAAGAGCCTAGCCATGGCTTATGGGAATGTGGATTAAAAACTAGCCCTTGTGAGGTATGGCGGGCTACTTTTAACAGGAATGTGATAAACAACAACAACACACACACACACACACACACACACACACACACACACACTCAAGCACACATGCACACACCAAACAAAAACAAATCCTCTTTTAGCATCCTTATTTAATTAATATCTCAAACTGAAACTATGGTGCATATTCCCATTAAAACAGCATTCTACTTCAAGAAAGTATATCAGAGAACTAACTACAGGGTTATGATAAATAGCTGCTAAATTCTTCATGCTTGCATCATCCAACGTTAGCATTAAATACTGATGAGCTGTCACATAATTTTCATGTAGAAATGATTGTAGTTTCAGCTTCCTATCGTATGATACTCATAAATATTTCTCTTACTATATATATCTCACAAATAGAATGTATGAACTATACAAAATTTTTTCACAAGATCACTTGCCCCTGCGTGATTGCTTTCTTACTGAAATAATGAATATGACTATTTTGAAGAAAGGGTTAAAAAGAATCCTAGAAATGCCCCAAGGAAATTAAATATATTGTTATATGCCATTAAAGTTATTTTACCTTGCATCTGCAACAGAATGAAGTGCCATTTAATTTCACAGAATACAAGAGTTCTCCTTCACTTGTCACTATTTTCTTAATTGTACCAACCAAGAAGACCAGCAATGATGAACTCAAATGTATATCTCATAGCTTTTGTCTTAAGTGAAAGTATGTGTGTAAAGCATCGGAGCATAAAAAGACTAGTAGCTAAAATACTTAGGAGACTTAAGGCAAACAATATACTGAGGAATTTTTCTAAATGAAAGTTAAAAGCGAGCTTTAAAAACTTGCAAATATAATTCAGAAAAGAATATAATGATTAATAAAGTTAATGTTTATAATATTCATTTTGTAAAAATAAATAAAAAATTTATGCATTAATTAGAGATTAATTACGACATCATAAACAAAACTTAAAGGTTAAACAACAATAAATACAATATAATTTATCATTTCACACTACAGATTTCTTATTTGAAACTATAATCATGTTTTGAAGATCTAGTTTTAGAAAATTACACATATATGAAAAGCTGCATATTGGGTAGAAGCTAAAGGTCCCAATGTGAAAATTTAGTTTGCATTTAGTTTAGATATTTAAAATGATTCCGATATGAATCTTTAGAGGTTTGTAATGGATAAAAAATGCTGTTAAAATTTTACTTTTTAAATCATTATAATATCCCTTAACTTAATTTTTTTACAAAAGTATTTAATTTAAAAGACTACATGAACCTGAAGATGAAAGAGAAGGTTAGATGCCACAAGACAATAGCTTAATAATTGGCAAAACATACAATTATAGTAAATATTATTTGCTGCTATTTAAATGCAATGCAAAGGATATTTTCAATATCGCCCAGAGGAGTACAAACTACCATTCTCTTAAACTTTAGTAGGCCCTGGCCTACGGCAAAGGACATAGAGGCCATGCAGTACAGCTTTTTGCCTAAGATTTCTGTCCTTTGTGGATGCTGTTGTTAGCACCTCATGACCAAGGGCTCCAGACCTATTTAAAATGTACTGCACTTGGATAATTGAGTGTTGTAGCCCCATATCCTGCTTAGACACCCTTCTGCTTTTGTATTTGCTTTTTAAAACAGAACTAAGAGTTATGGCATGTCTACTCTTCATTAGGAGCTGTGGAAACACAGCCTGAAAGTGTCCTCTAGTGTAATATAGTGAAAGCTTGAAAGTAAGAAACTAACAGCTTGTCATAGAGAAAATATAACTAAGGCAGTAAGGAAGGAAAAAAGGGAGGGAGAAACAGGAAAAAGGAAGAGAGAAAGAGAGGGAGAGAGGAGAAGAGAAGGCTAGTTTTAAAATTCCTTGCATCATCACTCTCTGGGTACTCTGTAGTCCAGGCCTTTTGTTTGTTTGTTTTGTTTTGTTTTTTTTCACACATCATTTCAATCTTCCCTACTCCCAGGAAAGGAAGACTAGGTAACTAACTTTTATTGAACATGAACTCCAGGGCAAGCATTTTCTGTGTGTAGCTACACTAATCCTTACATTTCCTTTACTATGGATAATTGTTTTCTCCACTTTCAAGTGAAGAAATTGAGAATCAAGGAGGTTAAATAATATGTCCAAGACACATAGGCCAAGTAAAATCAAGTTTCAAATTAAACCTGCTTTCCTCCAAAGCATATACATTTTCCACCAAACCACTCTTATCTAGCCTTGATTCCCAGAGCTCAGTGGCAGCATCTCAACAGCATGACTAACCACTATGTGTCAAATAAATGAATAAATGAAGAAAGAATGAATGATTACATAGATGACTATTGCAGATCAACTATTACAGATTTAAGCAAGCATGAGAAAAATATCTGGAGCAAAATAATTGTACTACTCCAAGAAAAAATAAAGATTTGCCTTCAAATTTCAAAATAAAGATGCTAATTTCTTCTAAAATGCTCCATAAAAATAGTAGGTGTGTACATTATTTTTGATTATTAATATGTGAAGAGCTAAAATGCAGACTTAAATAATCATTCAAAAATAAGCTGCATTTATAAACCAAATCAGACATTTATAATTATCATTGTAACTGGAACTGTTGTTTCCTTTAAAATTTATATATTTTTCATATTTGGTGATAAATATTTTACAGGATCTGGTAGCATTTTGTTTTAAACCTTATTTCAGTTAATTAAAGAAACCTGAAGCAAAGTGCTCCTAATTCATTTTTCAAACAATAGAAGACCCATTAAAACATGTTTCATTATTTATTACATAGTTTCATATGTAGAGTACATTATTATGTCTGAAATAACAAATGCAATGTGAAAGCTTATTTTAAATAGATATGCTGAAAACAAGCATTAGACCTAGTCCTCTCAAAAAAACATCAACTACAATTTATTCTATATCATCATTTTACATTGGATGTTAAGATTTTCATATTGAAATGCTTCTGTTAATTTTCAGAATAGTATTTTAAAGCTTAAATAATCATTTGTTCTATTTTCCTTATGTTATGAATTAGGGGGTAAAAAAGGCTGAAAAGGTTAAATTACTTACTCCAAATTACATATGTAAGGAATATTAAAATTTATGCCCCTAACTCCAAGCCCAGTGGTAATTCCACAGAACATGCTATGTATTATATAAAACATTCTAAGGTCAGCAACAGCCTGCTGGTCAAATTTGGCCTGTTACCTGTTTTTGGTAAATAAAGTTTTATTGGAAAAGCCACATTCATCTGTTTACATATTTTCTATGTTTTTGCGCTATAACAGCAAACCTAAATAGTTGCCACAGAAACCAGGTGGTGTACAAAGCTGAAAATGTTTATTATCTCTTAATTACAGAAAAAGTTTGCTGACCTCTGAATATTCAATAAGGATATGATACACTAAGGTTTTGAGTTCATTGTGGAATTGTACTAGGCCCATCAACAAACTACAATTTAGAGAATAAGGTATCATGTCATTGACAAAATAAAAGACTTTTTTTTTTTTTAAATGTATAATTGATTGTGTGTTGATTCTGTGCTAAATGATCACAGCGCTTGCATCACCCTTGTTATGCCCTCATTTTTTAAATAAAGAAATTGAAGTTTATATTGGTTAGGTAACTTGTCCTTGCTTACTTAGCCAATCTATAGCAAAGATAAAATGTTACCTGTAATCCAATTCTAGAGAAAATATAACAGCATGAAAGTGAAAGATCAAAATAAATATGCAAAATCATTCACATTGAAAAAAATTACTTCAAAAAATGGAAGCAATTTATTTCAAGTATAATTCATATTATAAAAGTGATTTAAGAGGATAGTTTCATTCTTCACATAAAAATATACTATTAAGGCAAAGAACCAATTATAGAAAAAGAAATAGTTTTATAAAATTAAAAAGTACAATTATTCAAAAAAGTGTTCAAATTAATGGAACAAACAATGTCATCACTACACCAGAAAATGAGCAGGAAGTATGAAAGACGAAAGACGGAACTCTTCTAGAACAGAAGGCATAAAACAAAGAAGTGTTCTCTATTAAAAGAAAAAAAAAAGGGCTCCGAATAGAGGACAGAGACAATGCAGGACAGCAAAAGTCAAAATAAATAATAAAGAAAAGTTAACTAAGTTAGAAAGAAAGAAGTCTTCAAAATTAAAGTATGAAGTAGAGTGTCGATGGGGGTGAGGAGGAGTACCCACTTAGGTAGATTCTGGTTAAATTTCAATACTTCAAAGACAAAGAAAAAAATACTCAAAATCTTTCAGAGAGGAAAAAAAAGAAGTGGTGAAATTTGAAATGATATCAGAATTTTACAGCCACAATTTGCATTAGAAGACAATAGATTAATGCTTTCTAAATTCTGACAGAAAATTATTTTAATCCTATAACTCTATACCAATCTATCAGTCAGTGGTCAGAGCAAACTAAATATTTTTGGGTTAATATAAACAAGAAAATATATCTCCTACGCAATCTCTAATAAAACATTATACAAGGGTGTTCTCCAGCAAAACAAAAAGGAGAAGGCTAGAAAGGCTGGTGGCAAAAGGTATATGAAAAAGTTAACTATAATCAAGAAATAGTGAAGATAACTTAAAATAACTTAAAAGTCTAGTGTCCTTGATCCTTTTTAGATTTTTTTCCTATGGGTCCAGGCCCAATATTTGATTTAACATTGAATAACAGGTATATGAGCATAAAACTATAAATGTCATTTATATTGAAGATCATGTTTAGATTCAAGCTATATTCAAGTCTGGAACATTTCATTATAGTTAGAGATCAAATTTTGACAATGTGAAAATGAAAATATAAAAATATAACTATTATAAAAATATAACTATAAAAATTTAGTTAGTAAAAAAGAAGGAAAAATGTGCTAAATTATTCATTTCTAATAATAATTCAATAAATACTAACAAAATATGATGTCAAGAAATTGATGAATAATATTTAAAAATGTAATGGTAACCACAAAAATAACTAAAAAATAGAAACTAAGAATAATTGCCTCTGAAAATGGAAAGCCTAGGAAAGTTGACTTTTACCGTATTTTTTTCCTGAACCATCTGAATTATTTTCACTCTGTGCAAATATTAATTTATAAAAAAAAAATGTATTGAAGGCACAAAGGAAGAAATCAAGTACGTATAAAAAATTTCTTATACATTTCCTAACAATATATGCTTGAGCTGCTATACTTATCTTTCCCCTTGATACTTTGCTAAAACTAGCTAGCCTGGCAGTCGTCAGATTTCAGATTTTTGTAAAAAGAGTGTCATGATGAGAACTAAGCCCAGAATTAAACTGGTGATTTAAGTCAATGCAGAGATAGTTAAAATATAAGTGAGTGCTAGATAAAAAAAGGTGCCTAAAATCTGGGTCCCACTTTCATTGGGAAATATGACAAATTATATGATAAATATCCATTTATTCATTCATTCAATAAATGTTTATTAAGCACTTAATATGTTCTTTGAACATACTAATTTGTAAAGAAACAAAACTAATGCATCAATCTTAAATATCTAGTGAGAATTGTTAGTGCCCTTAACCATGAATTCTTCACCTCAATCAATGATGTTAATGAAGGATTTCTTTACTATGAGGCTATAATTCTAATTCTGCTTTATAAATACAAGAAAAGCTGTAACTCAATATACATGGTAGGTTTGTTCATTCTCCTTCTACCTGTATCTACTTTCAGATAACCTGTTATTCTCATTCTAGTAATCTATTGCTTGACTTCTTTCAGAATGTCTCATTCATTCATTCATTCAGCCATTTAGACATTCATTCATCCATTCACTCATCCAGAAAATATTTATTGCATATGAATCATGCACCAGACATATATAGTCCTATGGTTTGGGAAAAGAGTAAGAGACAACAACCAGAAAATCCAAACCCTCATGGAGTTTATACTCTGAGCACATCTCCTATTTCAAAAACACGACTCTCATTCCTTTAGTGCCCTTGTTCAACTCACATTTTTGAGGAATGCTAATGGTCACTGTAATAAATAACAATTACTCTTCTGTTTGCACAGAAAGAAAGTGAGAGAGAATGAATTAAGAGAGAATGAATTAAGAGAGAATGAATAACGTGTCTAAAATCAAATAGTAGCAGACTTCTTGAACAAAAGTCTAAGAGATTTACTTTGGTCTCTCTGAGGTTAGTGGAAAATCTAATATTTAAATTACAAAAATATTTACTGTGCATTGGCAAAGGAAAATAAAATTACATATAGGTAAAAAATTAGAGTATGCCATTAGTCTATGGAAAGACCTATAAATTTTATCTTAAAATCCACAAATGAAAAGAGTAATTAAGACTTTGATCACATTAAGGTTTTTTTTTTTTTTTTTTTTTTTTTTTTGCCTAGGTTAAATAATTTTAGAGCAATTAGCATGTCAGAGAAGTTTTTCAGGTACTTTTTAAATATTTCTTACTTATAGTCCCTAAAGTAAAAGGAATAATTAACTGAAATCCAATTAGTGTAGGCTTAGAACACCTGTTTCTGAAATCCTTTGAATAACTTTACCATATTATTATTTTTTCCTGGTCTTTGTTTTAAGATGAAACACATATCCCTATCCAGTTGCTCCTAGGAGCTAGGAGATTTGCATATCACATAGAAGAAAAGTATCTGTTTGTAAAAGAAGCTCAAAGATTAAAAAAACCAAAAGAGTTGTGGATATATTAGAGCAGCTACTGTTTCTTAACCCTCTTTTGACCAAAAACAAATTTGTAAAACTTCTGTTAGTTCTGGGAAAAAAGAATTTAAAATAGGATGATATAGACTTCACTTTTTAAAAAACATCTATTATAAAACCATTGTTTAAAATGCACACCAAAGAAGAAAATGATGCATTTTGGTGGAGGAAACATTTGATATCTTATTTTTCAAATAGCAGTGAAGAGAAATATAGGTTTCATTATGATACCAGGAATTGTAACTTATGGTAATTCTTAGGAATCAACAAAGGATCAAAGCAGAATAAATATCTAACCAAAAAAGGCATCACTAATAGGGCAAAGTATAATGAGGAAGAGGATGCAGAATGAATAAGTATAAAGTATATCAATCATTTCACTAAATGCCAGTGTTAATTTTCTCATTAAATAACAAAAGTCTGATCAAGTTTAAAAGCAAAATCTAGTTATATGCTGGAAACCAAAAAAAAATCTTACAGACTTGAAAATAAAAAGCCCATTTCTCACTAATCCTGAGCTTGAAAAAGAAATCAAAGGGCAACTACAAACTACCTAGTGAGCAATGCAAAGGGAGATGGTTCATAACAAAAATAAGAACACCAAGGTATCTTTTCAATAAAAAAGGTGGGGAGATAAAGGCTTCTGAGGAGAGAGGCAAGGGAATTTTGATTCCTTTTCTGGGACTTTGAGAAGTTACTTCTATTTCCAATGACCGTTTTAAGAAGTTATTTACAATATCCTAGTGCCCTGGCCTTATGATCCACAGTTGCAAATCCAATGTATGCCCCTCTGGATGATCTCTTTCCATCTTTCTTTTAGCCAAATCCTTCTAACCATTGCACTTATCATTCACTTTCAGAAGATGAGAAAGAGAAAAGAGAAGTGAACTACAAGAATATTCATCTCTCTAACTATTTACAGTTCCAGAAAGAATTGATGTGGGAATGGCTTAAAAGGAATGGCTAAAATGAACTTCTGGAATAGCAATACTTTGGTATCTACAATGCTGTATATAGCTTTTATTTAGGTCTCTTTCTATGTTCCTTTTTTTTAAATATAAGGAATATGTTTATAAATGTAAAATTTATAAGCAAATGAATCAGAGCATGTGCCAAAATACAGATAAAGATGATACAATAAAGTTTAATGTTTGATCTATGTGAGATAAACAGAATATACTGAATTTAAATTCTTTAAAAATCCAGTAGAATTTGAAATCATACTTTCCAATAGACATATCATGTGGGTCAGTTATGGAATTTAAAATTCTCTAGTAGCTACATAAAGAACAAGTAAAAAAAAAAGGGTGATGTGATGTTAATTTTAATTATATATTTTGTTTAATCCACTATAACTCACATATTTTTTCAAAGTGTAATTAATATAAAAAGTGAGTTCTAAAAAAGTGGTTCATGAAATACTTTTTATTCTTTTAATATTACATCTTCAAAATTCAGTATATATTTTAATTTATAGTACATCTCACTTCAGACAGACCACATTTCAGTGCTCAGTTGTCACATGTGACTATCATACTGGACAGCAGTAAATAAATTCATTTGAGAACACTGAGGGATCCAGAGACCCAGCAGTAATTTATATGCCCACACCTCTTAATTTATTGATAGCCCATTTAAAATTCTATTTCTATGTATAACAAGCCTTCATACAGAGAGCTCAGGCTGCTGAATTCTAATTAGATTCTTTTGTGCCCAAAGAAGTTTTCCCTGCCCTTGCAGAGTTTCCAATCAAAATGAATAGATAAAACAGGGGAGAAAATGTGCCAAATATGAAGAACAAGTTCAAAGGTAATGTTTAGTGTCTAATTTCAAAATATCTTTAGGGAATTTATGAAAGTTTAGAAAAATTATATGTAATTTATTCAGTGGTTACTGATCTACAGTTTTTAGTCACACTTGAACTTTTAAGAGTCATTAGTAGAGAAGCATTATTTGTAACAGTGATATTCTGCAGTCTGGTCAATTCCCTTATATTTATTTTTCCTTAAATCCCTTAGTAAATTATATTTTCAATTAGGTGAACTAATATAAGGCTTAGTGTTTTATAGTCTATTCCTTATTGGTTCCTTTCTATAAATCAGTGCTAATTTAATTGCTCCAGTTTGGCTTGGTGTAGTCACCCTAAAAAATCTAATTCATAGAACAGAAACACAGGAATACACATGGTGAGGTCTTCTTTTATCTTCTGGTTTGTTGATTTACCCACAGACTTCATGGCCTATTGTATAGTAATTATTCTTCATCCTGATACTTCCTACTTCACCTTAGGTCCTGATCCATGCATGCTTTTATTCCGCTGAGCCAGAATTTTATTATTATGTGGATATAGTTAATAATTCTTGAAAATTCTAGTCTTGAATCCCTACCAAATTCTCCCTGGTGAACTGTTTCATATCTTGTTTTCTATCAAGCCAACTATTTAAAAATTCCTGACAACAGAATTAGACTGTTTGAATTTTATAAGTTTATGACAGAAATCCAAGTCTATTTCATTCTGTGCATGTGACAAAAAATAAGGTCACGGTGAAGAAAATAAAAATGCATTTTAAAAGTTTCAAACTTATTGATCCATTTGAAAATTTTAGTTCTCGTTGAATTTAATAGTCTATGTATATGTTAATATATTCTGCTATAATTTGTCCTATATTCATAGATACACTCCCATTACATAGAATACATTAAGAAGATATTACAAATAGAACAACTTGGCTAATCCACTGCTCATTATATCTATGTATACACGATAAGGAATATTGTCTTGGCTTATTTCCATACATTCTGATTTTGTCATATGTTCAAAATCACTATAAAGTAAATTATGAATTTTAATGCCCTACAATAATATTTTGACTACATTCATATTTAAAGAGAGAAACACTCATTGAAAGAATAATAAGTATATATTCTTTCCTCACCGAAGGGAAAATATGCATGGAAATAAATATTATGAAATAAATGTTTGTTTAATTACATATATTTTCCCAGCTGTTTATACGAAAAAGACTGACTTCACAAAATAAATATCTTTAAAAAAAGACTTATTTGAAAATAGAAAAATGTGCTATTTATTCTATAAAAATATTATAATGGATGTCGTAGTTACAGAAACTTTTGGGAGAGTAGAGGGGAAAATATTCATAACATCCTCTGGGTGAAGAAAGAGGACACAAGCTAAGAAGATCTGACAAGACTGTAAGCTTGGTAGGCAGGTTGGTAGAAAGAAGGGTCAGATCCACAAAGAGGAAGCAAAGCGAGCTGGGGTAAAAAGCCAATTAGTGGATTAAAGGGTAGGAATCTAGAGTTCTAAAATACAGGGGTGATAATATAGGCAGCTTGAGAGAGGATTAAAATAAAGAAGTGATAACAGTATTCAGTTGAGAGGGAAGGCTGTCAAAAATGTAAATAGGAATAAAAAAGGTAAAACAATGAGGACAAAAACCTGACATTTAATCAAGGGTTATAGTAGCAGAAATTCAAAGAGGGGAAATGTGATGGTTTTAGCTCTAAGTGTTCTGACATCATTAACAGCGGACCAAGGCAGATGGAAAATTTGGTCCCAATTATAGGAAGCCAAATGGACTGCAGAAGAGTAGAGAGATATAATTCATTTTATTTCATGGTTGCTTTTCTTGAATACATCATATTAGATAATCAAAGCCTGACATCTACAATTAGATCTTTACTAAAGAGACTACTGCATTATTTGGAACAACATATTAAAAATAAATGATATTTGACAACTCTAAGTGTGATATTTCAAAGTACCATACTTAAGCTAGACAGTGTTAGAGTTTTCAATTGCTAATTTTTACTTAAATGTTTATATAATCTAGCTTGTATACTGCTTCACTTATTAAAATATTTTGTTGGTAGTTCTTGAAATTAAAGCTTATTGTCTAAAGGAAAATTTGGCCTTTGACTCATTTCCTAATATCTAATAAGTTGAAACTTTATTATTATCTACTTTTAAGAGGGAATCAAATTTTAAAAAGTCTTTTCTAGTCATCTTTTTAAATTTTACTGCATGGCACTGTTCAACCACATATTAGAAAGAGACATGTCTCTATCAATTATTCTATTAAAAATTGGAACATAACACCAAAATAACCCCAAAACTTTACAATTACGATTTTAATTTTTGTTCTGACTACATTCCAGATAACTTTTATAGTGTAAAAATATTTTTATTCAATCAGGATTCTAATTATTGATAGAACATCATATTTTTCCATTAAAATGACAGAATGAATAATTTAGAAAAGGTCAATGATGAAGATAGTGGGGACAAATTATGATAAGGACACACTAGTTTAAATATTTAAAGTTATTATGTAGTATATAGGCAGACAGCAGTCTTAAACAAGTGAAAATTTAAGCTGCATCTTAATAACAGATCACAGTAATTAAAACAAACATGGACTGTGCTTTAAAATGTTTTCTGGCCAGAAGCTCATAAAGCTTCCTGTCATAAAGTATGAATACAACACCTATATGAACACAGAAAATATAAAAAGTAAAATTAAATTAAGATTAAATCCTATACTAAGACTACAACAAACAATACCAATGCTATACCTTGTGAACTGATACAAGTGGAGAAAAAAAAATGTGAAATTCATTTTTTTTCCAATGCATATTCTTACTCAGTGACCCAGGACTATACAATGAGAAAACTGGGAAATTTCTTGTTACACTTCCAAACTACACACCTTTTGAGCTAAAAGAAGAATTTCTCAATGAATTAAATGAGAGAACCTTTTCTTTTCCCTTATGATATCTTAATAAAACCTCTCAGAAAAATGTGTTTCCTAGAACAGAGTTTAGGGGCATGATGACTAATGCATATCTTCATAATAACTTTGAATTATAAGAATAATAATATTAAAAACCTTGTAAGCTATCAAGCATAAATGACAAAAAACTAATTACAATGAAACAAAAAGTCAGGCTTCTCTCAGATTTCTTCATAACATTAAATGCCAGAAGGGAGTGAGAACACTAGCAGATATTTTAGATGAAAATGTAATGATCCAACAATTCACTCTTTCATCAAACTATATTTTATATAGCAAAGTATCTGAAAATTACTCTCAGAATAGGAAAAAATTCCTGCAGTACTAAAAAAAATCTTGAAGAAATACTCCAAAAGACCAGGAACAAATGAAATAAAACTAGCATTAAAAATTTGTAAGTCAAAAGGAAAATAATCATATGATTTCACTCATATGTGGGATATAAAACAAAAAAAAACTACAAATGAACAAACAAAACAAACATACAAACAAACAAAAACCCAAACTCATAGATACAGACAACAGAATGGTAGTTACCAGAGTGGTAGGGGGTGGAAGGAAGACAAAGAGTTAAATGGTCAAATACATAGTAACTGAAGGAGACTAAATTTCGGATGGGGAGCACACAATAGAGTATATAGATGTCAAATTATAAAGTTGTACAGCTGAAATTTATATAATGTTATTAACTAATGTTAGCCATTACATTGAATTAAAAATTTTTCAATCTGAAAGTTAGAATAATACTTCAATAATAATCTGTAAAACTCTATTACTACAAAATGACCACATGCTCAAAAAATAATTAGAGAAAATCTTTAAGTATTATGAAAAAATAAATCACAAAAATCAATCACGAAAATGAAAATTTAAATTCAAACAACAGTACCAACTTTGAGGCAAAAATGATACAAAGAACCAGAGTGTTAAAGGAGAAAAATCGTTAATCTCACCCTGAAAATGTACAGTCTTAGGCCAGCTCGCATAAGAGTCTACAGTTCAAAGTAATAATATCCCATGGTTAGAAAATGGCCAGGCTGAAAGATTCAATTAAAGTAACTCTAGGTTGGTAGTGCCCTGTGACCTTAACAGAAGCAAATGTAAACAGACCTGGTAAAAAGGATCAAAGTAGATCTCCTAGGGATATCAAGAGTATCTACAATTATTGGCCATGATTTAGAAGGCTGATATTCCCTTTCAGATGTTCAGATTTAGATTTTAAATATCTAATTTCAAAGAAAAGGTGCACTCATATGATCATATCTTTAATAAGCTATTGGATTTTGAATAGTCAACCATTTAAAGTTGTTAGAAAACTACAGAGAAACAACTAACCACGCTCTCCCAATACAGAAAATATTCTTAAGTTATGAATAACTGTCTAGTTACTTACACTGATAATGATATGAAAAGAAATATATAGCAAATTAAAAGTGAAAGTACTTAAATGAAGAATTTTATTATAACTATGTATGTTATACTCAACTACAAAAGCTAAATGTTTGATAAGATTTGTGATTGAAAGAATCAGAATTGTGAAAGAACTCACATATCACATATTCTGTACCAATAACTCCAGAATAGTAACCCTTGTTACTAACTTATCTCTATACAACAGATATCATATACTCTTCAAAATCTACATAAGAAAATCAATAATTTTTATTTTTGCTACATTTTTACCAAATTTTCAAAAAAACATTTTGTTAGTAAAGAAGAACCTAAATATATTGTTTGGAAATGAACTCTTGTGCACTTTGATGTATTAACCAAAATTTTGTTTCAAAATATTGAGGAAATATTTATTAAATGTTTATCATATGCTAAGTGTTCTAAGTTATATATATATATATATATATATATATATATATATTAATAATTGTATGACTAGACACTATTGTTATCCACCAGTTTATCCAGAAGGAAACTGAGGCATAGAGGAATTAAATAAATTTTGTACTCATACAGCTTGCAAGTGGTGGACCAGGATATAAACTCAAGTAATTTCCCTCCAGAGTACATACCCTTAACTGTAATAAAATACTTCTTTGCAAGACTGTGATTAATAAACAACTAGAAGTAAAGAATTTTTAGTAGTAAGAATTAGAACAACTTAAATACTGCATGATCTGGAAGAAATTTTTAGTCTATAAACTGATGGCATTTTCAAATCAGGTAATTAAGGTAGGTTCAGAATGCAAAAGTTAGCTTTCACAGTGCTAAGTTAATATGATACCAATCAAACCAATTTTCCTCATGTGACATTTAAATTTAAGTTCTAAAATTTAAGCTACTTTAAAAATATCAGAAGAAATGCTCTTCTGGGTTTCTATAGGAAAAGGCAGACACTTAAACCTGAAACTCTCCATTCATGAGAGAGAGAGATAGAAAGAAAGAGATATCATCAAGCAGAGTAAATAATATTTATCCATAGCCTATGCCTACAATATAGCTGAAAGTCAGAAAATTAAAAGTCTTCAAATTACATATCAAAAGGAAAATACATGAGACCCTCAAAACTAAGAGTGAAGTCCAAACCTGCGTGAAGAGTCTGGTGGAGATTTCATGAAAAACTGGGGAAGGAAGCCGGGGGCCTATCTTGGTGCACCTGAGGTCAACTCATCCCCAGAAAAAAATCGTGTATAAATAAGCAAATGTTAAGAACAGGTCTACTATCAGGTAGAGGACTAGCTGTTGCACAGTCAAAATGAAGTAGCTTGAAAATGCATATGATCAACAGTGCTAGTCATAAGAAGTAAAGGTGTTGCTCAGAGGCTTGGTGGTGACAGCAGAGAGAAAAAAAGTAGTAAAAATTAAAAGCCTAATTTCTGCAAAAGAAACAAAAGAGTATCATAAAATCAAAGAATACAACTCCTCCAAAGTACAAACTATTAAATAAAGTATATTGCATGAAATTAACAGAAGAGAACACGAGCTAATCCAGCAAGGTACTTACATTCACCACTTATATTTAAATACACAGGTTATTATTGGGAAAGTGAAGCATAAGAATTTTAAAGTCAATAGTAAATTTCAGAAATATCTATCAAACTGTTATAAGAACAAAACAAAAAAATGAAAATAAAAATGTTTTAGCTGATCAAATTTCTTCCCCAAGAAATGATGAAGCAGAGGAAAACTAGAACCCAACATCCTAATCAGAAATAGCCTTAAAAGCATTTTCAGACACTAAAAATAAATAAACTTCAAAACATAAACCTGAAAACTCACAATTGTGAAAAAAACATAAAACAAGAATTAAGTAACCTCAGGAAAGAAGGGAAGAAAATATAAAGTTATCTCAGAAATAAGGAATGATTTAAAATATGACTATGGTAGAATATATTTTATTGAAAAAGTTATAAAGGGTAGTTAGCAGAAGAGCAAAAATAATGAAGAGAATGAAAATGAAATGAAGAGGTAAAAAAAAAAAAAAAAACAAGAAAATGAGAGATATGGAAGCCAGAAAGAAAATATTCACTATATGTATAATTGGAGTTGCTGAGGTGGGAAAAAAACCCAACAGAATAACACTAATATCTAAAGCTATTATCCAAAAAAAAAATTCTAGAAATAAGACACAAACGTATATATTAAAAGAGCTTCCCATGAACTTAGGAAAGTTGACCCAGAATGAACACCTTAGACGTATACTAATAAAACTAATAGATTTTAAAGATAAAGAAAATAATTCTTCAGAATCTCTAGACAAAAGATCAAGATTTTTACAAAGAAAGGAATATTAGATTAAAATAAGAATTTTCACAGCAAAATACAAAGCAAAGCAACAACAAAGCAGTA
Source organism: Eidolon dupreanum (assembly GCA_028627145.1). Lineage (NCBI taxonomy): Eukaryota > Metazoa > Chordata > Mammalia > Chiroptera > Pteropodidae > Eidolon > Eidolon dupreanum. Next base: position 128,549,001 of record CM053502.1, on the reverse strand, counting down.
TTTCAAGAAATACAGGGGGCTAAAATCTAAAGTATAGATTTATATATCCAGTGAAGGTATTTTTAAAATATAAAGTCTATATAAAAACAGTTTTAAGTATGTAAGATATCAGGGTATGCTATGTAAAGGAGCCCATCTTCGATATCTGAAAAACAAAATAAAGCAAAACCTGTGGATAAACATATAAGAATGTAAATGTTATGTGTTCTGACAGATATAAATAATATAGCTAATTAAATGAGAGAAGACAAAAAAAGGAAAAAACAGTATTTATTCACTAAATACAAAATAGTAGAAAATGAAAGAATGTTCCATTTAAAGCTCAAAAACTAAAGTAGGTGTCAAAATATATATATATTACAAATTTAAAGTGAAAATAACAAATATGCATTTTCTTCACCACATACGTAACAAAAATAATATGACAGTTGAGATAAATTATATTAGTTATATCAATAAGTGTGAATGGTCCTTAATATTTATATTAAAAGAAAAGTACTTCCAGATTGGATCACAAGATCACAAAATAAAATTCAACTTTAGTTGGTATACAAGAAACAAATCTTAAAGTGATTCAAATGGCTAAATTATAATAAAGGGATGGGCAATTTTTTTAAATTGAAATTTTTTTCAATTGCCAAAAAAAAAAAAATATATAAAGCACTGGTTGAGATATTGATAATAAAGTGCAGTCCAGGTCAGAAACTATGAAACTGTTCTGTGTGTGTGTGGCGGGGGCAGGGGGGGGTGTGTTATGACAATTTTATAATGTGAAAGATCAAAATTCACAATAAAGGTTTGAGTTATAAATTTCTATGCAACAGATAACAAATTGATCTTCTTCAGCGAGCAGAACTACAGATGATGATAGAAGAAATAATAACACATTACTTATTTAGAGATTTTAATCCCCATTCTCTACCAGATAAGTTATATGGAGAAAAAGTAAGTAAATATATTTTAAAACTAAACAGTATAATGAAGATGACTGATGATATAGATATATTCAATTTCCATCTCAAAAAAAAGATTTACATTATTCTAAAGCATATATAGAATATTCATAAAAATTGAACATATAATACACTATTATAAGAATTTCAGTAAGTTCTATAAGGATATAATACAAACTTGACCATGATGCCAAAAAATTAAAAAATTATAACAATATTTTAAAGGACATTCTAATTTGAATTTTAAAACTCTTTATTAAGTAATTCTTGAGTGAAAGGAAGATGTTTTAAAAATGATAATTTAAACACTACATATCAAAATTTATAGAATTAAATTAAACCACTAATCTGAGAAAATACATGAGTTAAATTCTCAATTCAAATAGAAATTCTCAATTCTCAATTCAATTAGAAAGAAAAAAAACAAAAATCAAACCAAGTGAGAGGAACAAAATAACAAATAAAAACAAACATTAATAGAGTTAGATAACAGAAAATAGTAAAAATGGTTGTAGTTTTAATAAAAATTAAAAAAATAGAGAAATCATTGTCTTATCTAATCATAAAAGTAGGAAACACAAATTGCAAAATAATAACCTGAGGAAGAGAAAATAACCTTTGAAATAGAGTAAATTAAAAAATCATAAATTACTACTTTGTACAACTCTATTAAAATAAACTTGAATATCTGAATGAAATGAATAATTCCATAGGAAAGCAGAATATATATATATATAAATTTTCAAGCCAATGTCTAACTTAATTTCTTAACTGAGTTATTGGGAAACACTAAAGACATTCCCTCTATTTGTGGTCAAGAACAAGGCAGACAATTTCCCTCTCTTCTTGTATTTGAGGTATTAATCAATTAAATCATGTAAGAAGAAATAATTAGAGACATAGAAACAGAAAAGAAAAATTAAAACAGCCTATTTGAAAATGACATAATAGTATAAATGTAAACTTCAAGATTTAAACTAAAGATTTAAAATGTAAACCTTAATCATTAAACTAAAACTAAAAGTAAAATAATTTAGTATGGTACAATGAAAGATAAATAACATAAACAAATTAATGTCCTCCATATACATAAATTATCAATTAGAAAGTAGAATGGAAGAGAAAAACTATTTATGATAGCTATCAAAATAAATTAAGTACTTAGCAATAAATTTAACAATATATATGAAAAACGTACTTAAAAAAAACTTTAAAATACTCTGAATGACAGAAAAGTAGACTTGAACAAATATAAAAATAACCCTATTCTTGGATTGTATGAGTCAACATTATGAAGATGTCAATTTTCACTATGTAAATATGCAAAACTGATGTGATTGCATAAAAATACTAAGAAGCCAGAGAAACTGATTTCAAAATTTACAGAAAAAATAATTATGATAGGAAGGTAAGAAAAAAGCTAAAAAAATCTTTCAAAGGAGTACCTAACACAACCAAAGATTAACACATAATTAAGACAGGGTGTTATGAGAATATGAATGGAACAGAATAGAAACTACAGAGACAGACCTAAGTACATATGCAAATTTATTATACAATAAGCAGGGATTTCAAATCTTTGAGAAAAATAAATATTTTTAAATAAAAGGTAATAATGTAATGTATATCCTTTTGAAAAAAATATACCAGATCTACATTACCAATATGTCAGAATAAACTAAAAATGAATCCGTTATCTAAATATTAAAAAATTGAACCATACATGTATTAGAAGAGAACATGGATGAATTCCTTTAAAATTTTCAGTATGATAAGTCTTTCTAATTTTGCCTCAAAATCCTGATACAATAAAAGAGAAATTCAACTACATAAAATATTTTTAAATAATCTTTACAAGAGAAAAAAAACCGTAAGCAAAATGAAAAGAAAAAATGACAAAATGTGAGAAAATATTTCCAACATATATTGCAGATAAGGCATTACTATTCCAAAAATAGAACTCTGAAAAATGAGCTACAGACATGAACATATGTTTCAAGAAAGAAATATAAATTACCCTAAAATGCATTTAAGATGTCCAAGGTCACTTAACTTATAAAAATGCAGATTAAAATTGTACTTATTGACCATTTCTCACTTATTAGATTGACACAAATCCAAAACTTGATAATATACCCTGCTGGTGAGGTTGTGAAGAAATATTCTCATATATTATTGGTGAGTGCATAACATTATATCAACCTAATGAAGGAGAATTTGGCAATATCTAGTAAAACCAAATATATCCTTTTACCCAGCAATTCTAGTTTTAGGAATTTACTCCAAGGACATATCTCCATAACTATAAAAACACATACACAAGAATATTCAATTAGAATATGAGAGTGTTAATTACAATACGAGAATATTGAAATGTTAGATGTCCACCAGTAGTAGGCAATACATTTTATAAACTACTGTATATTAAAACAATGAGTACTGTGTAGTTATTCAAAAAGACTGAAAATGTCTATAAACTGATAAGTGATTTCTAGGTTGTATTATTAATTGTTTTTTAAAGCCTACAGTACTTGGTATTCCTAGGCAGTTTCCCATCCAAGTACTAACCAGGCCCAACCCTGCTTAGTTTCCGAGATCAGACAAGATTGGGCATGTTCAGGGGGGCATAGCCGTACACATATTATTAATTTTTTTTAAAAAATCTTGCTATCTATTTTGTAGGAATAAAGAGAATAAAGAAGATACACATTAAGTGGCTTGTCTGTTTATGCACACATTGCTTATTTTTTCAAAATAGATACAGGAAAAATAAAACAGAAACTAATGAAAATAGTTACCTAAAGATGGTATATAAGAATCAAATTTTATGATATATATACATAAGTGTATATATTGTATTTAATGTACTATATATAAATATATAATATATAACACATATCTTATATCTAATTAACATATTAATGTAAATATAACTCATTTCTATTTATTAATATTAATTAATATAAATACATTAGTATGTTTATTAAAATACATTAACATATTAATAAATATGTACTTCAATAATACATATACTTTAATGTACTATATATTGTGTTTAAGTACTATATAAAGCATATAATATACTATAATAGTATACTCTATCTAGTCTTTAATGTGTGAGACACATAAATTCTTTATATAATCAAAAAATAAATCAAGAATAGAAAAACATTAAATTTGAATAAAAATAGAAATAAATTAATTTAACCATATATAAGATTCATAACCTAAGTGTGTGTGCATATTCTATAGGTACTGGAGGATACACTAAATGAATAAATTTATTAATGTTGTTGGCAGTAAGGATTCTCATTATGGGAAAAGTAAGATTCAAACATGGACTGAGGAAAGTGTGAAAGAATCATGCAATGTAGTTATCAGAAAAAAAAAAAAATATATATACTTATGTGTGTTTGTGTGTGTATATACACACACACACACACACACACACACACACACACACACATATTTTTTCTAGCTCTATCCCATGAAAGTGCAGAAAAACAATATTCAAAAATCTCATGAACCCAGATTTTAGTTTCTAAATTAAAAGAACCAGGGATCTTTGGAGAAATGGTTGATTCTAGGTCTTTGGCAGGAAAAGTATAAGGTAAACTTGTAATACCTTGCTGAGCCAGAAAGCAAGGAACTAAAAAGAATATGGAGGAGGTCTATTAATAAATATAAAATAATGATATAAGAAAAAAATCACTACTTTGTAAGCACTAATGTAATAACTAATTTAAGCAAAGATCATCATGAATGCTAAAAATATTGAGTGAAATTTTACTGAGTACAGAATATTCATACGTTCTTAAAGTATCAACCACAGTCATCAATAGCAAGAGAAAAAGATATCTTTAATGATGATATCTTTGGAAGAACCTCAATGATGCCATCTTAATCAAATAATTAAAGTTAACATCACCAATAGTGGAACAAGTCAATATAATATGCATCCTGATGTAATATACTGGGAAAGACCTATGATTGTCTGTGTAGTATTCTTGACAAAAATGTTTAACTTGATTCCAATAATATAGAAATAATCCGTAATAAATTATACAAACCAATGCCCTGGACTTTTTAAGAGTTTCAGTCATGAAAAATAATCTAGGGAATGTTCTAGATTTAAAAAAATTAAGACAAGACAACTAAGTGTTTTGGATGGTAGTCAACTGAATCATGATTTGGAAAATAAAACGATAACAAATATTAATTAGATAATTGGGAAATTTTCATGGGCTGATATCAGGTATATTCTTGCATCAATGTTATATATTTTAGATGTGAGAACAGTATTATAAGATTATAAAGATGGTTAATAAGGTTATGAAGAAGAGTTCAGAAATTATTTTTTTTCCTTGTGGACTTTTAATTTTTATTATGGTGACATTAATTAACAAAATCTAGTAAGTTTCAGGTGTACAATTCAACAGTAAGGCATATATATATATATATATATACATATATATATATGTATATATATATACATATATATATATGTATATATATGTATATATATATTGCATTGTGTGTTCACCTCCCACAGTTAGATTTCTTTCTGTCACCATATATTTGACACCTTTTACCCCGTATATCTCTCCTTTCCCCCACCTCCCCTACCCTCTGGTAACCACTAGTCTATTGTCCATGTCCATGAGTCTCTGTTTGTTTGTTCTGCTCATTTGTTGCTTTTAGGTTTATATCCCACATGTAAGTAATATCATATGGTTTTCAACTTTTTCTGTCTGGTTTATTTCTCTTAGCATGATATCTCAAGGTCCATCCACAATGTCACAAATGTGACAGAAATTATTTTAAACTGCATAAAACTAAAATAATCTAAAGCATAAAAATATAGTATAATCAGGTTATTTAACAGTCTCATCACCTAAACAACAATAATTAAAAATAAAGCATGTGCCATTTGCTTACCACCTTGCTATTTCTATTTTAAAGAGATATTCCTATCAGAAGGAGGAATACAATTTTCTCATACATTGTCCTCATCCACCAAATACAGGTAATAATTCTCAAGAATGTTCACTAGTTAATTCAATAAGTATATTGTAGATTTTGCAGTAAAGAGAAGTTGGGCTGGGGTCAGAAATTTAATGTTGCAAAATCACTTATTAACTTCCACACTGGCACTGCCGAACCCTGCCTTCAAATACCATCTCTATTAACTCACTAGATATGGAGTCACCAACTAACTTAATCAGACTTCACATTTCTTATCTGTAAAATGCAAATATGCATAGCTAGTGTATTTCCTTGCTCTGAAGAATTTTAGGTTAAGTAATAGGCATCATATTATATAGCACAATGTCTGGCAAAACTAGTGGTTCCATAAACATTAGTTGAATCTGAATCTAATATGATCTAATAAAATCAATGGTATAACTTGTTTTTGACACTTGAACTTGTTTTTTTTTTTTTTTCATATTACTATAGTCATTGGTGCTGAATACAAGAGAGAAAACAATGAATTTCATGAGTATGTACTCCCCAGAAGAGATATCCTCAATTAAAATTTTTATAAAATGACAGCTCTCAAAAAGGCACAAGGCCATATGTAAACTCATAAGAAACTCTCATCCATAATTGGCAAAGAAACTTTTAATTAATGCGTTTTCTAATAGCTATTCAGCTGTGACATCAGTACTATTGATATTAAAACATTATAAAACATTGTTATCATTACAAATATATAGCTACACCTAAAATAATTTTTACTTCTTATAATTCTCCTTTCTTATAGAAATGTGCCCAGCTTATCAAAATTGAATCATCTTATATATGAATGAAGCAGGTGGTAATCTATGTATCATATTTTGAAAACATCATGGCATTTAGACCCCCAGTCCCCTTTTCCTAATGATAACAAAAAGGTGCTAACAATGGATAACCCTACAGAAAACACCTGCAATTGAAAAGCACTTCCCATGCTCAAAAATATTTTAATCATTTTCACGTCTTTTAAAAATGTTCCAGTGGGAAAAGGTACATAAAAGGAACAGTGGGCATGAGATGAAGGCAAATCTTCTAATTCACTATTTTTCCAGAAGCTAAATCACAGCACTGAAATAGTAGATTATAGAACCAAATACAGCATCTTGGGTGGCTGAGCTGTAGAAAAGACCCCTTCTCCCACTTACTCATATGAAACACATACCAATTCCTATTTGTAACACTGATTTGTGCAGACATTTTATTTTATAGCTGAGGAAGAATTAAAAAGTTTATTTAGGGCCAGAAGCCACCAAGTTGGGAAAAATGAAAATAATAAAGGAGACAGCATTTTTTCCCTGCTTGACCATCCAGAAGTAAAGGTGAGAAAGTGACAGAACTGTCTTATCAGTAATACATCATATGTATATTGCATTGTGTGTTCATTCACCCCAATGTTCACATTATACACATTGGCTAAGACATTGAAACCAAAATGCCCTCCAATAGGTGATTGGATGAGACAATGTGGTACATATATACAATGAAATGTTTTAATGAGAATTTTTGTGCAACTCGGCACAAGTGAAATTCTGAGTTGAAAAAAAAGCCTTTCCCTCTGATGTTCCTCCCCCACTCTGCACTTCTGTGTCACTCTGAGGGTTGGCAGCTTTGTGGGCTGCTGCACAAGCTGCTGCACTGAGAGAAAATAGGAGGGCCACTGTCAGCCTATGCAGGAGTTTCTAATCTGAAGCAGTACTTTGGATTGAAACTCTGTCAATGAAGAACAACAACACGGGAGAAAAAGAATACTTGGTCACATGGGGGAAAAAATGGATGCATGGAGGCCCCTGTTCCTTTCATTTATTATACATGCTGCCACTGGGTCAGTCTTTCTTAAAGAACTCTTCTATCCTTTAAAAACATTTTTTTAATCAAAAATCTTCAGACATTTCTATAAGATAGAGAAAACATTCCAATCACAACTTTCCAAAAAGTGGCCTCAACTAATTTATATTAATTTTCTATAAGAATCTCCACTATAGTCAATGTTCCCCAAATATATTTGCTAATTTCTCTTTCCTCTCAGTTCCTTATCTTTGATAAAAGTATATCATTTCATAAACTTTGTATGGCCTCCCACATCCTCTCCTGCTTTTCTAAATACAAACCAGGTCAAGTAACATTGGTTCCATAAACCTTCAACAAACCACCTGGACCTACTACTCCTCCCAAAATATGGCACAAATTGTCCATATTCAAATATTCAGATATTATACATTGCAAACTGATAAAAAAAATTGTTGAGACTTCATCAATTATGTATTGTTTAGGAATAGCTTTTTTTTTCTGTTGTCTAATTTAATATTTGGACTCTGTATTTTATTTTTATCTGCCTTTCCCATTTAGAAAGTAAGTTTCTTGATGACAGGGTCTGTGTTGTTTTCATCTTTACATCATTCACAGTATTTAGCACAGATAGATCTTCTATAAATATTTTTGGTGGATAGATTGATTCATTTATCCAGTATGGTACTGAGACAAAACAGATGGAATATTTGGGTTAACAACTGTACCACGTTTTGAGATGTTACTCTTTTCGTCTGTCGAGAAAAACATCTTTTCAATTCTAATCTTAAATTTCTAGTAATTGAAGTAAAGTCAAATAAGCAGGCCACAGTTGGCTAGCATTTATCAGCAAATTTTCCTAATCTACAAGCAAGATCATCAAAGAAATAAAATGTTCACAGTCGCCTCTTTTTTCACCAGGTTTACTAATATTGAATATATGACTGACTTTATATAAAGTGAAATCTATCTAAATAAGGCACTATGATCTCTTTTTTCTTAATTATGAATAATTTTAAAGAAATTTAATAACAAATTAAAGAAAACTTGTGGTCTAAATAAATTCTTTATCTTTAATGTGTACTTTTATGTACTAAAATTATGACCCCCATTCCAATTTTTTTAATCAATTAGTCAACAGTAATGGCAGAAAGACCAAAATGTTTGTTTGGTCTTTTGCCTCCTTATTCACTAAGGATCAAAATTAAAATTATCACATTAAAACCATCAATAGCCTACAACTCCTACATATACAACATAGTCAAAAATTATTAAGAACTGATGGTTATTAAACATGAAATTACAAGATATTTTAATAGTCTCTTGTGTGCATCAAAAAGTATTGTTTTTTCTTCTTATAGGAAACCTCATTTCTCTTTTACTATTTTACTAATACATTAATGTCCTAAATCCTTATGTCATTAAAATATGCCATAGGAAGAAATCTCTTTGTTTATTAGTAGCATGAGAAATCAGCCCCACATTCAATTCAACACATTTCAAGACAAGAAGAAACCACCAATCCCCAATCTCCAGTGCAAGAGAAATTCAGCAGAAAGAGCTACCTCCGATGGTTTTTAAAACTATGTATAAAACTGGATGGATGAGGAGGAAAAGTAAAGAGTTGATTCGCATGACCAGGGTGAAAAGAAAAAACAAACATTATAGTTGCAAAAACATATATTCCATAACAAGTTCTTAAGACTCCCAGGTGCAACATCAGCAGCACTCGAGTCTCAATTTTTATTGTAATCTTGTGGCTTTTTATTTGTAACTTATATGAAAAGAATCATATTGATTGGGGCAGATTTAACTCAGTAAAACCTATTCTACTGAGATTGTCTGTGCTAGGTGATTTTATCAAGTTCTCTTTTGGTTTCATTTTCTTCCTCATCCCTATTCCCAGGGGAGGCTGCAGCCCAGCTTGCAGAGCAAATTGCCCTAAATTGAGTTCTTTCTCTGGCATAGACAGGGCTGCCTTTGGCTCCTCGGCTTAAAAACTTTATGCATTCTTTTTTCCTTCTTCCTTAACAATCCCCTTCCCTTTTTCCAATTAAAATGGAGAAGTTTGCACCGGTACCTGCTCCCAATTAAATGAATACTGCATTACCAGCCACACTCCCGGATCTTCTTTACCCTCCCTTCATTAGCCTTATTCCTCTGAGGCTGGCTGGCTGTCTGCCAAGGACTTATGGCAAGAATTCAAAATCTTGCACACTTTATCCCCTCCAAATCATTCTTGAATATAAGCAGTCTGCTCCTTAGGCCCAGCATGAGAAATCTAAGAACGTGTTCAAAACAGATAGGGGGTAGGGAGGGAGAGAAGAGGAAAATGATTTATTTAAAAGGCTAAAAGCCTATGCAAAGAAAGACAAGCTAAGAGAGGTTAAGCTTCCCAGTTAATTGACCTTAGTTTCTTTTTTAAAAGCCTGAGTAGGAAGAACAACAAATGACAGTTCGATGGCCTTGGTTTGTTTCTGAGTGCCTTCATGCCTACAGGAAGTACATCATCATCTTCACACCTCAGGCATGCAGGCTCCCCGACACTCAAATTATGCACTGTGACCGAAAAAGCCAACCTCAGAAGCCTAAACAAGTTTTTATTTATATATATAAAGATCAACATGGAATTTTCCAGCAAATGTGAGTGCTATGAGGCCATTGCATCAGCCATTCTCAACTGACACTTGGAATCAGTAAGTGTGCATCAAGCTGTCATAAATGATGACCCAGGTGTCAGGCCACAGAAACAAATGGGTATTCGGTGTATCTCCATTACTCTCTGAAACTGCAAATTCTGTATTCAGAGCCTTTAAAAATATGTGCTCAAATCTCAGTTCTGCTACATACTGCCTGTGTGACCTTGAGCAAGCTGTTTAACTTCTCTGAGCCTCATGGTTCTCATTTGTAAAATAGGAATAATAATGGCATCTAGTGTCAAATTCTGTTTTGTAGACCAAGTAAAGCATATAAACCACTTAGCACAATCCTTGGCACATGGTACATAGCTAGTGTAAACTCTTATTATTATTGCTAATAGTATTGATATTAAGCAAAAATATACCATATGATCTGACAGAATTTTTGGAGCCTTTCCCAGGACATGGCAAAGACAAAGGACAATTTACAGATGATTTTTAATTTAAAAAATTTAAAATGTGCAATTGGAATCTCAGAAGCTGATCCTTATTTGCTACAGACCCCAACACAGCTATAGTCATTATTAGAAAACCTATCACTTAGTGGTAAATACAATTCATCAAATTCTACAAGCACCTTGGAAAATATATAACCAGTGTTAATTTTTTTCTAAGGACAATACATGATTGAACACTTTAAAATATCAATGAAGTTAAGTCGCTTCAGTTCTGAGAATTAACATAGAATTTGGTTTATCTCCTACTGAGAAACTTCCAAGGTATGCTATAGTTCCACAGTTTACTAGTTTAAAAAAAAAAAAGAAAGAAAGAAAGAAAGAAAAATGTTGCAAAAAGCTATAAATACTAAATCTTTTGGAGTGATTTTATTAATGAAAAGATTAAAAATTGTATATTTATGAAAGGGACAAATATTATAAATACATTTGTGCTGACCATTTTTATCTCCTACAACAGACACAATTCCTGCTCTACACAAGCTTCAAGATTATTGCCAGATTTATAATAAATACACTGTGTTGTCTGAGAAACCCAAAGCAGCAAACGTACTCTCAATACAGGAAAGTACCTTATAAATAATGCTTTTTTATTCATCAAATCCTGGTCTAATTTCTCATAGCATTTTGAATAATTTTAGGAATGTAAAAATTGGAATCAGAAAGCTAGAATTATATTCCATCCTCACCTTTTCTTTTTTATACAATTTCTAAAAAGTTACTTAAGTTCTCAGATCCTCAATTTCATCAAATACAAAATAAGGCTAATCATATCTGCAATGTGATATCATAAGAATATAGTAAAAATGCTTAATTTGAGCCATAAAAAGCTCTATATTTTTATCATCATCATCATCATCATTATAATTATTATCAAGTTTTTTTTACTTTTCAAAGATTTGTTTTTAAAATAGGAAAAGAACATGAAATATGAAGCAATAGGTTTGGACTGTCTTTTAGTCTATCGAATGTTGGTAGAACTGCATTGAACCCAATAGAGGTAACACACACTCACTGGTTCAGATCATGCATATTTGAGGATTGGAATATTTTTAGAGATGATGGTTTTAAGGAATGAATTGAGAAATCTAAATCCAGAAGTTATCTAAATTGTCATTTAACATGAAAACAGAATCACACACACTTGCACATAAGTTATAAACAAGGTCACATAGCAATGGCAAAGCCAGAACTTAAGCTCAGATCTGCCAATTCCAGGTAAAAGCTTCTCAGGTAATCTTTATACACATAATTCAGAGATGTCATATTACCTGGTTACATGAGGAAAAAAAACATCATTGGAGAATATGAAGTTTTCCACTTTTGTACTATCACAGGCATTTTTAAATTACAAAATTAATTTTAAATAAAAAATTATTCTAAACCTCATGTCACAGGTATATCCCTTTAAACCTGCCGTCCTGTTATTGATCCTGTCTTGATTAATGACACTACCATCTACTCATCCCAGAAACATGGAGCCATGTCAATATTTTTTCCCTTGATAAGTCACTTATACTAACAATTATATTTCCATAGAATTGACCAAAGCTGAATTCTTTCTTCAACCTCTGCTGATACTGCTGTAATTCAGAACCTCAGTGTCTTACGTCTGAACTACTAAAATGGTCTCCCAAGTAGTCTCCATTATCCTAGTTATCCTATTCACTCATTCCACAGTCCACTCTCCACTCTTTCACATTTTCATCAAAATGATCTTCCTAAAAGTCTTGACTGTGCTACTCCCCAACTTGAAATCTTCAATCTCGTGTGATACTCTCACCTCAGCTAGGCCCCTATATGCCTGTGTCTCACCACTCTCCTGCTCAATGCTCACTCTCATCCACCACGCCCTCTGTGTGTTAGCCATTTTCTATTTCATCTTTGCTCTTTGTTCTTTAGTTTATGCTGTTCTTCCAGTCTGTAATACCATTAGTTTTCCCACTTAGCCTAAATATTCCATTAGTGCTTGAAAAGAAACTTCTATGAAAGTTCTACATAGACTCATTAGATGAAGCTTGTGTCAGTTGCTAAGAGAAGTATGTTAAAATCTTTTTGGACTGTGGGTTTATCAATCTTCCATGTAGTTATATCCACTTATGTTTTATATATCTTTTAATAATATTATCAGGCATATGCAATTTCTAAATATACAAACATATAATTATATGTTCCATTTAACTTTATATTAGTTTAAAATCTATTTTATAAAAAATTATATAGTTGCAGCACCTTTCTTTTGGTTAGTATTTATCTGGGATAATTTTTCCATCTTACATTCATTTTTGCTGTATCTTTATGTTTTACGTATGAATTTTTTAGATAGCATACAACTGCCATTTATAAAAATCCAATCTAATCATTTTTGTATTTTAATTGCAGAGTTCACTCAATTTTCATTAATTGGGATGACTGGTCTATTTTATTTCCCATAACTCATACACCTGAATCTGACCTATTTGATTTTAGTTCTGTCTCTTTTATCTTTCTCTGTCTCCATAATTCCTTCAAGAAGCATATCCTGAGCAACTACAATACTGCAAGCACTATTCCAGACACTGGAAATCAAGGCTGAAGAAGGATAGATAAGACACTTACTAGAAGATTCCATTCTAGAAAGAGATTTCATTCTAGAAAGAGGAGACAAACAATGGATAAGTGAACAATGGAATAGTAATACAAATAGAGTAATGAACATATAAAAAATTTATATTCCATTCTTTTTTTAACTTTTAAAATTTAATGGATCATGTTGTCTTTACTCTTTCAGAGGCTCATTTTTTTCTTCCCACACTACAAGAGTAACCTTGTAATGAGTCTCTCCTTTAATTGCTCTCTGATACATCTGTCTCACTAATATTCTTATATTAAATTCAAATGCTACTATTCCCTAGCTTAAAACCATCAGTGTCTCCATACTGCTGCTTCACTGAGCAAAAATATGTTAGCTTGATATTCGAAGTCCTTTACAAAATGGCTTGGCCTACATTTTCTAGCTTCCTTCCATATATCCTTATATATCCTCTACACTCTACACTCTTGGGTCTGTGACAAATAGTTACTTCTTATTTCTCAGCCCTTTCCATTGTATGCTGTCTTTTCTGCCACTCTTTAAAGCATATTTGAAATGGTACTTTCCCCAAAACACCCTTCATGATTTCATATATTAGTGAGCTCTCCCTCTTTTGAATTTCATAACAGTCATTTTTTATTTTTTTATAGGGTACCATCCTATAAAATTGTATCTAAGCCTTGCCATCACTTTATGCCATTCATCTTTATGCTAACAGGCAAGAATGTTGGGATAAATGCCCATAAATGGCCAAGAGCATATAAAAACTACATTGCCTCATTCTAGAGACAATTGTTTTGAATAGTAAAACACCACAAATGATTAAACAGCCTCAGTTAAATTGCAAAAAATAAATAAGCAAAGAAACGTATGAAATATATCTTTACTCATTTGGTTCAAGTAATGAGTAAAATTGTATTTTACTTGTTGGGAGAGGGGAAGATGGAAAGGGGATAAGAGGGAAAATACTAGAAAGTAATTATGTTAGATATGAGATGTTAAGAGTTCCTTGAAAATATAGGTACATTGTTAACATATTCTTTCAACATTTTTCAGTAAACATATATAGAGTACCTACACTATGCCAAGCACTGTGCCAAGTAAGGGAATACAAAAATGAATAAGGCTTAATATTTGTCTTTAAGTAGCTGAAGCTTAGTGAGAAAAAGATAAATAAACAAATAAAGGAAAATGTGAGTGTTACAAGGATCTGCAAAGTACAACTGGAGAACTCAGACAGGAGGCATTGTAAAGGTATCAGGTGAATTAGCTCTTCTACTGAGAAAACAGCATGAGAGATGGAAAGGCAAGCTTTTATGTTTTCAGAGTATTTATGCCCTCTTTTATTTGCAGATATTATAGTGATAACTTGATAATTTTTAAATAGTGTTAATGTCACACCATAGAGGTATCACTATCTTTTACATATAATGCTTTAAGATAGTTTATGAACTTCTGATGAAGCATGACAGTGGATGCATGTATTTATTTATTCCTCACCCTTGCAACACCATATTAAACTTACAGTGAAAGAATTTTAAAACTTATAAACCCATAAGGATGAAAAGAATAAACGAGGAGAAAATGCCAGATAAGCAATATCGAATACATTTCTGAAATATTGAAAGATAGATGGATAAACAGTAAGTGTTCAGCAAACCAGATAAAGCTGAAACCTCAACCTGAATTGAAGGATGACAATAGGAAGCTGGCAGTTTTTACCTCAAAAGCCCAGAAAGTCTCAGGATATGAAAATACCAGGTATCTCTTAAGGTAAGATGTTAATATAGGGGGAAATGGGTATATGAATAAAACAAGAGGATTAGTTGAAAGTTTACCTAAGAAACAATTAGTGCCAGATCTCTTCCCAGACCCCAATAGATCAGAAGT
Source organism: Eidolon dupreanum (assembly GCA_028627145.1). NCBI lineage: Eukaryota > Metazoa > Chordata > Mammalia > Chiroptera > Pteropodidae > Eidolon > Eidolon dupreanum. The sequence goes on along the minus strand of CM053502.1, from coordinate 128,533,631 downwards.
TTGCACTCTGTGGAGGTTTTTACAGCAAATATAGTGTGAGATATTATATAGAGTAATAGGGGGTGAAATGCAAATCTCTATACTGAATGGTGAGACTGCAGGTCATTTTCTGGTTCGGTTCCCAGAACTCAAATCACTAGGCTTTCAACCACTGAGCATAAAATTGGAGAAGTCCTTTCTAGAGAAACTGAAAGGCCCAAAGAAAACCTGTACATATACAAGATTTAAAAACTCTATTAAAATACCATATTACCACCTTATCACACAGTAGCAAACCTTATCAAGTAATAAATCCACATTACAAAGGTGTTCCAAATAAATATGAGGCCCTTACTCTAAATACAGAGACAGCCAAGGATCACAAAACATGTGGAGAAATTTTTTCACATGAAAGAGAAATCAAAACATAGATTCTGGAATCTGGATGAGGTCAGATTTCTGGATAGACATATGAACACTAAAAGATAATAAAGGCAGGCCTTCAAAGTTTTGAAAAAAAGTTATTTCCAATCTAAAATTCAGTAGGTACCCAATGTACTTATAGAATATAAGTACAAATCAAGCATAATTATAGAATAAGGATATTCTGGTACATTCAAGCTCACAAAAAATTTACCTCCTATGTATTCCTTTCAGGTATCTTCTGGAAAATAAACTCTATTATAAAGTTTGCAGTAAACCAAGAAAGAAGTTCAGGAAAAGGGGAGCCAGCCCAGGAAAAAGATAAATGAGAAGTCCTAGGATGATGGTGAGGACTCTAGGATGGACATTTGCAAGGAAAAATAATGTCCTAAAAGGATTAACAAGGTAACAGATTTGTTTAACATAGATATGCCTATCAGAACAGAAAATGTCTGTGGAAGGTAAACTCAACATATCTGATGTATTAACATGGAATGGAATAACGGTTAAAGAATAAATACATAGATTATTAAAGGGAGAAGATTTGAAAACTGAAAAAAGTGATTCAGTGTGTGCAATGACTGATCTGAAAGGAAATTTTTAAAATTTAAAGCATGGTTGCAGGAAACTCTACGAGAGGATATATTTAAAATCAACTCCATTGACTAAGATTTGATAATTGATTTATTTGAAAAACTCTTGAAATACACTGATATACTTCTTCAATGACAGCTAGATTATATAGAAAGGATTGTTGCTTGTTGGAGGTGTCATTTGTACCTGATTCTAAATGTCATAGATGTGCCACTCTCTTAAAAATTGTGAAGCAAAATAAGAGAATGAATTATCATGTTTTACGTTCCTCTTAAAATTAAAACTGCCTAGAAATTAAAATTCCTGCCATAACTGCTAAGTACCCTGAGATCACAGAAGTCTTACAATAAAACTTTAACATGGGCTAGTTTGAATGGTTAACCATCCCCTGTAACAATCCCTAATTGGTATGTGTAATAAAACATAAGCTATATAAACAGAACAAGATTTCATGAGAAATTTCCTCAGCTCAGCTATTTAGTGATTGTTCTTTAATCAAGAGTTCTTGATGATATTTTAATTCTTACAGGGTCTGCAAGTATTAAACACACAGACACACACACAGACACACACAGACACACACATTTTCTTCTGCACCTCAATCTAGTCTCAATTCAAATCTTCCCAAAGCACTTTAACACATGAGCTCATGAATTCCAACTTCATCAAGAAAACTGGCTGCTAGAGGAGAGAAAGAACAATTGGGGGGATTGTTTTATAAACTATATAAATGTCTAACCAATGTACTGTATACTTGAAACTTATAAAATAAAATTTTTTAAAAAAAGGAAGACTGGCTGTTGTTGGAAAGTGACCTTCTGTTTTGGGTAAATCAAAAAAGGAGAGACAGTTATATTGTGGGCTGAGAATGCATAATAGGCTCAGTGTCCAACTAAAAGTGAAACAGAATTTGTAAAAACAAGTTACCCTTTATTTTCAAAAATAATCGCTTAAATCTTACATGGAATTATTCAAATTATACTATTTTCCTGAATTAAATAAATTTTACTAGCCCATTGTTCAACCCCTTACAGTTTTCAACAAACTAAGCAAATGCTCATCATAAAGCAATGAAAACTCAATAACTGGCTCAAACCTATGTCTGAAGTCATCATCTGAATCCCTAGAAATAAAAAAGGACATAAAATCTAATATTCTCCTCAGCAAAAATAATCATTTGTCTCCCCAAACTAACCTACCCTCAAAGCAAAAATAACCATTTAAATAATGTTCACATGGTACAAATATACACAACAATTACAAAATTAAAAGTTCTAAAATTGTGGTTGTAACCACTAACTTAACTAGAAACCTTTCGAAATTCTGGGTTGCCTTTGCAATAAAAGTAATCTATCTCAGGGGCCAAGAGATAGGTTACTTAATAGGTTACTTCTTAAAAACTGGATGAAAGATATGCTAGATTGCAGTGGGAAAGCTTTCATTTGTGAATAAGTATATGGTCTATCATTTGGTAATATTTAAGCTATTTCATAACTATCTGAAGAAGAATCTGTGCTCTTCACTGTGTTAAACCTTTTGATTTAACAGTTATATCCATTGAAGCCTTTCTGGGGCAAAAAATAAGCCTGTAAATGTAAGACAATTCCAATAAAGTTATTCTTCCTATTTTAGTCAATCATTGCTCTTTTCTTCTCAGCCTGAAACTACAGGGGAAGTTCATTCCAATACAACAATCATTACAAAATCATTTTAGAAGACCCCTGACAACAGTAAAATTGACCCCATTATTTCAGTGTACTTATGCATTTTGTGCACAGGCTCAGGACATAAAAAGTCAAAACCATCTCTGATGCTTTCTGACAAATTGAAGATGAACCAGCTTCCACAGGGGTGCAAACACCAAGGACATCTAGAAGCAAAATGACAAAATATTAACATCTCCAGATTCCGTGTGTACAGACACAGGAGCAACTCAGATTTTTACACTCTGAGTGTACTGTCAAGAGAATCAAGTCCATTATTTTTTGTTATACTTTGTTATGTTTCAAGATTTCATCAAAAATAACATCATATTCTGAAACCAGTTTTCCTATATCAAAAACTTATCTCCTCTGTAATTTGTTTATGCTAGCCTCAGTTTTCATTTCAAGGGGGATAAAATTTCCATGTGTTGGCTTTTTACAAAGATTTATTCAAACATTTTATGAATTTTATAACTAGAACTTTAACTCATTCACAGAAAGAACACCTTAAGGCCATCTAATGTGGTGGATAAGAAGATGTGCTATGAAGAACTGATGTCACCTGTGTTGGAGTCAAGTTTTTTAAAGGTATAATGGGGCTAATATTATCACCAACTTCATGATGGGAATGTTAGAATTAAACTTAGCATAGTACCTGACATAGTGTTTAAATAATGTGAGATTTATTATTTTAATTATTGTATCTATTCAAAATTTATATATACTTAAGAACCACTCTCCTTACTTTCTTCAAAGGTAAGTAATTAATTATATTTTTAATTAATGAAGGCAATCATCATAGATTGCCTCATAGTCAATAGGAGTAAAGCAGAAAGCTTTCATGATGAGACAAAGAACTTTCAATGAGCTCAGGGACTACCTCAAAATTCAAAACCAACACAAAAATCAGTAGTAGAGTACCCAGAAATGAAAACAAAACAGATGTACAGTACTATGTAATATCTGGTAAAAGTAGTGATACCAAGAATCAGGAGCTGCATTAAGACTTGTCAGTTCTCTCTACCTCATCCCATGTCACTAGACAGGTATAGCAGACTCTTTAGTTTTGTATTAGCCTGAATGTTCTCAAAATTAGAATTTTAAAAAAATGTCTATGAGTAATTTATTTGAATGCAATCCCAGGAAGCATGATCAAAAGATAAGGGAAGTGAAACCAGGAGAGAAAATCAATACAAAGATTTATTATCAAGTCAGTGGCATTATGAGCAACTGGTTGCTTAATCTAGCAAAACTTCTTGAGAAGTCTTCTGAAACTGACTTCACAACTATATCTCCAAGGGAAGAAAAAGAGAAGCATTAATCCATAGACTTCTATTCCCCAGAAGTCAAGGGTCACTCTGAATGTTGTCACCTCTCTTGCTAATCCAAAATGCTCATAAGTGAGTGTCAAACAGGTTCTCACAAGTGTCTTATGCGATGTGTGGGGAGGCATTATTAATTTACATCTACATGAAATAAATCAAAGCCTGAAAGTAACTGATAGCAATGGCTATGGTTGAAATAAGTATTGAAGATTTAAAATGATGTGTTAGAGTTCAATGTAATACATCACAATAAAATAAAGAAAAAAAATACATGATCATCTCAATTGATACAAAAAAGGGATTTTACAAAATCCAATATCCTTTCATGATAAATATACTCAATTGACTGGGAATAGAAGAAAATCTTATGGTAAATGAACATAATAAAGAACATTTATGAAAAAAAAATCCAGCCAAATTACACTCAATGATGAAAGACTGAAAGTTTTCCCAAGATTAGGAACAAAGTGAGGATGTCCACTTTCAACGTTTGTTTTCAGCATTGTACTGAAAGCTCTAGCTATAGTCATCAGACAAGAGAAAAATAAAATAAAAGGTATACAAATTGAAAAGAAGTAGCAAAATTTTTTATATTCATAGATGGCATGATCTTACATACAGAAAATCCAAAATAGTCTATAAAAAGGCTATTAACACTAATAATGTGTTCAGCAATGTTTCAGTATAAACACCAATACATAAAAATCAGTTACAGTTCTATGTACTAGCAATGAACAATGTGGAAATTTAAAAAAATAGTTTTATTCACAATAGCATCAAAAAAATGAAATATTTTGGAATAAAGTTAATCAAAGAGGTACAAGACATACATTGAAAATTATAAAATATCATTGAAAGAAGTTAAAGACCTAAATAAATAAAAGGCATCCCATGTTCATGGGATATTAAGATTTTAATACTACCCACAGCAATCTATAGACTCAGTGAAATCCCTAAGTGAATCCCAATGACATTTTTTGAAAAAATGGAATAACTTATTCTAAAACTTATACAAAAATAACCATGAATAGCTTAAATAATCTTAAAGAAAAAAAAAGTTGGAGGACTCATACTTTCCATTATCATAACTTACTACAAAAAATTACAAGAATTCAAAAAAATGTAGTACCAGCATAAAGATAGACATACAGGTCAATGAAATAGAACTGAGAGTCCAGAAATAAACTCTACAGTCAATTCATTTTTGATAAGGGTGTCAAGACCATTCAATGAGAGGAAAAAGGACTTTTCAACAAATAATGTTAGGGCAAATAGTATCTATATGAAAAAGAATGAAGTTGGAACCCTACTTCACACAATATATAAAAATTAATTCAAAATGGATCAAAGACCTGAATGTAAGAGCTAAAACTCTAAACTCTTAAAATAAACATCAGAGTAAATGTTCATGACCTTGGATCTCATAATATATTCTTAGGTATTACACCAAGAGCACAAATACAAAAGAAAAAATAGAAAACTGGAATTCATCAAATTTTAAAACCTTTCCGCATAGAAGAACACCACCAAGAAAGTAAAAAGACAACTTACAGAATAGAAGAAAATATTTGCAAATCATATATCTGATAAACAAATGTAATACAAACATATACATACAAATGAAGGTTTATAGCAGCACTACTCAGAATAACAAAAAGGTAGAAACAGATCGAATGTCCATCAGCAGAAGAATGAATTAACAATATATAGTATATTTATACAATGAAATAGTATTTATCCATAAAAAAAGAATGAAGTAATGATAATGTTATAATGTGGATGAACCTCGAAATCATTATGTTAAGTGAAAGAATCCAAGCACACAATGTTACATATTATATGGTTCTATTTATATGAAATACCCAGAATAGGTAAATCTACAGACAGAAAGCAGATTAGTGGTTGCCAGAGGATGGTAGATGGGGGAATGGGTCCCAGCTGCTTAATAGTTGCAGTGTTTTCTTCTGAGATGATGAAAATGTTTTGAAATGAGACAGAGGTGATGGTTGCACAATATTGTAAATGTGCTAAATGCCGCTGACCTGTATACTTTAAACTGGTTATTTTTATGTTATGTGAATTTCACTTCAATTTTTTAAAATTATGCACAGAAGTGTCCAGTACAGTCCTCTCTTTGTGAGGTTGAAGATGTCCTGGCACTCACCTTACAGTTAATGATTCTTCTCTCCTTTTTCTTGGGAAAAAAAATGAAATACAAAATTTGCCACTGTCCTCCACTGTTCTTAAATGTCATATTAATGTTGGTATGCCCTTTTTATAAAATAAATTTTAGCCATGGCAGCAAAAGTAGAGGGCATGCGTTGTTTGCTAAATTCCTATAAGTATCTATCCAGAAATCACACTTGTTTGCTAAATTTGTCTTAGAGAATAAAGGAACTGTAGTGCATTGAATGGTGGCCCCAAAAATGTATATCCATGTCCACATCTCTAGAATATTACCTTATGTAGAAGGAGAATCTTTACAGATGTGATTAATGATATTGAGATGAGATTATCCTGAATTATCAGGATGGGCCCTAAATCTAACAACAAGTATCTTTATTAGACTGAAGTAAAGAAGACACAAAAGAGAAGGTGATTTGACAGAGGAGACAGGAATTGGAGGGAAGTAGCCATAAGCCAAGGAGGTAAACGAATGTCTAGAGGCACCAGAAGCTGAAAGAGGCAAAGAAGGAGGAGTCTTTGGGGGAGAGCCTAGTCAGCTGACATATTGATTTTGGACTTCTGTCTTACAAAACTGAGAGAATAAATTTTCATTCTTTTATGCCACCAAGTTTGTGGTAATTTGTTACAACATCCCTAAGACACTAATATAGGAAACACCCCTTTGAGCCTCAATAAGATGTGAAAGCTGTGACCCTCATTTCTTCTTCAAAGGGAGATATCATGCCTTTGAAGAGGCTCTAGTAGTGACCTTAGGACTTGGCTATAGGTTGAGGTAAAACAACTCTGAGCTCCCTCCTACAACCATCCTTTAGAAACTCAATGTCATGCAGGTTATGTTTGAACTTTAAGTAAGTTCATTGCCTTGGATGAAAAGGAAAGGATAATAAAAAATATCTTTGCCTGCCCTATTTCAAATGATGCTGCAACTTCCATCTCAATGTGCATTTACAAACAAAAGTAAGGCTAGGCCAAATATGAGAGCCAACTCTATCTTTTCCAAGAATGTAAAACAAAAATTAACTTCCTCAACTCCTAGAAGGCAGGATTCTACATAAATCAGTGGCTAGCTTTTACTAACCTCACAAATCATCAAGTACCATCCTGCTTGGACCCCTGCTGGAAGAGGCCCTGAAGCTTCCTTTTGGTGGCTATTTTTATCTACCAGAGTAGCTTATTACAAGAGAGAACCCCATTATTTCCTCCTTCTTAACTGTGGCAGAGAGAGGAGACATTATCGGAGCATAAGTGTGTGAGTGTGTGTGTAAGTCATATAATAACTTGTCTAGAGGTGAGTACTATATGTAGATAGATAGATATAGTATATAAGCTATACATAAGTATTTTAATTTCTACTTTTTCAACAACCTTGGATGAAGGTATTATTGTTTGCTTTATGGAATAGAAAACTGAGGCTTCAAAATAATTCGCCAAGTGTCACAGAGTAGTACAGAAGGTGTAGTTTCAAATACTACATCACTATTTGAAATCATCCTGTGCAATCTTTTCACTGTATCACACTCCACTAACATAGCAACTTCTTTTTAAAAAGTAAAATTTCAAAAGCAGGTATATTCAGTTTAAATTTAAGATCGAGGAAAAGTTAACAGCTTTTTAAAGTTTGGATCTATGGAATAAATAAATTATGTTTCATTTCTTAATGAACGCCCTTAATCTGCTAATCAAGACATATATAATATTAACCCACTCTTCAAAGATCTATATTCTTGTTTCTACTATGTTAAAAATACAATTTATTCATGTTAAAGAGGAACCACATATTGCTCCCTGATCCTTTCCCTGATATAAAAAAGATGGCCACATACATGGGTTATACAGATACTTCTTTCAACATAGTTACAAAAGGCAATTAATCTGGGCTTAATAATTTTACAATTTTGTTTTCAGCCTCAAAAGGAACAAGGCTACATGTGTAACCCCTTTTTATGGGAACCTACTGAGATCAGAAAGGAATAATTATTCATTGATTAAGGCACAGTAAATCTCCTACACACTAAGGCTAATTTATTGAGCTATGAAACCACAGTACAATTACTTTTCTGCTATTGTTCATTCACACACAAAAAGACAATTGCAGATACCACTTAGAAAAAATTACTGATACAAGGAATAGTTCGTGTTTATTTTAGATTGAGCTACTAAAAATCCCCCATTACAAAATCAATATTAACCACGTGAGCGCACATACACACACTTTTATTATCAGTAATGTCCTCATTTCATTCAATGATGATTCTGTGAAAGAAAAATAATATTAAAGAGTCTGAAAATACAGTGCATTAGAAGTTAAGAACAAGTCTATACATTGTACTTGGAGTAAAGTCGACCCTAAAAGAAACATATATGTCTGATCCTGTAGCATGTGAGTACAAGGATAAAACAGGTATTGTCTATTTAAACTTTCTTAATAGAGGTATTGTATGTGCAACTGAAGAATCATCATTATTTAGTAAATTCTAATTTATTATAGATATATTATATACTAGAAGCCTCTGAAAAAAATAATACATAAGAGAAGACTATGATCTTTTAATAGCCCTCAGAGTTAAAAGGGAAAACAAGTCACAGAATTAAAATAAGTGATTGGGACTGCATATGCAGACATATTTGACACCAGGCATAAACACAGATTCATTCCTTTAGACTTCATCACATATTAACTGAACCCACAGCCAGGTACTAGGAAACAGAGATGAATGGGAGAGATAAGATGCCTACCTGCATGTCTAATTGGCCTTAATATATAAATTTTAAAGACATGTATGTACACCAAAATGGCAAAGATGTACAAACATAAAGAGTAAAGAGGGAGGTGCTGAGGATTTAATAGTGACCTACTAGATCCCAATATCTAGTGATACCTACTAAGCTAACAATATCAGTAATTCTGTATTTTCATGCAGCTTTACTGAGGTATACAATACATCATACCTTTCATCTCTACTAAAAAACCTGGATCTTTAAATTCAGATCCTCACTACACTACTGCCAAATAAACTTGCTTCAGCTCTAAACCACAGTGGGAATAGGGCTAACTTTTGCTGATTAGCTTTTCCCAACATCCCTGATAACATCCTTGGACACACAAACTATACTTCCTAATTCCATTTAGGATCTGGATTATTCTTATTGCTCAGAGGCCCTGTGAATAACACAAAGGAAGTCTACATTTCCCAGCCCTTCTTGCAGTAAAAGGGAGTCATAAACTGAGTTATGGCCAGTGGAATGTGAATGGAAGTAATTTATGCACCTTCAAACCCAGGCCCCCAAAGCCGGCTGCACAAGATACCACCCTCCCTTTTTCTATTCACTTTGAGACAGCAAGGTGAGCCTGTACCTACATGTTGAAAACAGTAGCATTACAGCAGGGGAAGCTCCTGAATCCCTGAATGACTATCTGATGCAAAACTTTCTGTACATTTTTCATCATGGACTGGGAACAAACAGTATCCTGTTTAGTTGTTGGTCACTTCAAAATAGTCTAGCAACCAAACTCCTAAAAGCTTCATAACCAACATATGCTATGCTTATCTGTAAGGAACTGATATAAAAAGAACTAAGATATAAAACTAAGATATAAAAATGAGGATAGAAAAAAGACATACAGATCTGTCAAAGGAAAAGTAAGTTACAGCTGGCAGTCTTTCTCTGAGGCAGAATTGTCCTTTTCTAAACCTATATTACTGCATATGCAATTCTCTACCACCCCCTCCACCATCACCCCACTTTCAATCCCACCCCTAAACCCTGTTTCAGCTACTGAATTACCCTACGTTGTTTTTTATTAATTTGTGTCCTTCCAGACTCAACTCTCAAATCATTTTCACAGGAAATCTTCTCCAAGCAAACTTTCCATCCTTTGATCATTTCCTCTCTGCATCCCCTGGCATCTATACATTATCCTTTCAAGTTAGACAACTACTTGCCATGTGTTGGGTTTCCCTGTGAGTACCTGAAAGGCAGGAATGGCCATTTTGGCATCTCCAACATTCAGCCCGGAACTATCCCCAGAGTGGGAATTTATGAATCTTTATTGAATCCATTCTTAGGAACTGACTTATTACCATTTGATAAACTTTTCATTTCAAACTTTTGCCTTTCTAATAAGGTTTCAAGCTGCTTGAAGTCAGGGCTGTATTATGTACTCCCCCCCCCACCCCCTGCCCCATAAGCCTATTTCTGTGTTGTGCAGTAAGTAAAAAAAACAAACATATTAAGCATTCATGTATAATTCACTCTTTATGTTTTCCAAATGCTCAGAGACTAGTTAGAAAACTAAATTCTATGTAGGGCCAGAGTGGAGGGGAATGCATACATTCTATAGTTATTTATGACTTCACCTCCAATTCTGATCTATCTTCTGGGCCACAGGTGGAAGAAAAATGTAAGAAATCTTTGAGTACTGAAAGAGTACTCTCAAACATGTCCTATTATTTTATATGGAAAATTAAAAGAAACAACAGGCATTCTTTCCATATCTAATGGGTGCATAATTAACCTCTTACCAGTTATCACCTTATATATAAAATTGTATTTCCCATTATTTCTAACACTAGCCATTTTATATCATCCTATATTTGCCTACCACATGTGCACTACTGTTTATTGATAAGGTTATCCCTATTACTAGGAAAAAAAAGTACCTCAAGCTATTTTAATTTATATTTATTGAGATCATACAAATTTCATTTATTAATTCTTTGCTGCCTTATCTCCTTTCTGATTTTAATCTGGACTTCTATACAGATATGCCCATAGAAAGAGGCAATTCATAGATAGATAAGTATCAGAGTATGCATATAGTAAATTGTTCATTTATCTTAATAAATTAGCATATTAGGATATTCATTGATAATGGTGAAATTTGTTAAATGCATGTTTTTGCACAATGACATTAAGTCACTGGCTGCATGCTGACAATGTGGATCATGGCCTCTAGACAAGGTAACCACCAATGTGGAACATCATGTTGGCCTTCCAATGTTCCCCTTGGAGGATGTTCCACCCTATTGTGTACTTTATATCCTTTAAGCACTTGATAACCTACTGTAGTTTATTATTGCCTATTCATTTCAGGTCTTGTCTGCTGAAGAGGTACTTGCATTAGATAACATTTAAGATTCCCTTTGATCCTGAGAATCCACGAGTCTAAGTTGTAAGTGCCTCCCACAGAAACTATTTTATTCCTGTTTGTATCCCTATTATAAACTAAATGTTTATATCCTCCTAAAATTCATATATTGAGACTTTAACCCCATAGGTGATTATATTAGAAGGTAGGGTTTCTGGGGGCAATTCAGTCATAAGGATGGCACCCTCATAAATGGGATTTGTAAAAAGGACTCCAGAGAGCTCCCTTCTTCTTTCCACCATGTGAGCAGCATGAAAATGGCCATCTATGAACCAGGAAGTGGGCCTTCACCTGACACCATATCTACCAGCACCTTGATCTTGGACCTTCCAACCACCAGAATTATTAGAAATAAAATTCTGTTGTTTATACACCACACAATCTATGGTATTTTTGTTATAGCACCCCTAACAGTCTAAGATATCCCTCTTACTATCCAACACTGTTCTAGGCAGAGTAGTTATTCTATATGAATTCATTGAATTGTTATTGATTTACCTTAGGCTTTAAATGTATTGTTTCCCTTTTATCTTTATTAGCTATGAAAAAGATATGGAGACTGGAGGCGATGGGAAGGGAAAAATGTGCTCATTAGAATACTGTGTGTCAGGCACTGAGGTGAATACAAAATCCTAACAACTTTGGAAGTAGTTTTCATTTTATTTCCATTTGATAGGTTAAGAATTTATGCCTCAGAGAAATTATTTGTTCAGAATCACAATGGTATTAATATAAACATAATTGGCAGGATTTGAATTCAGGAACTATCTGCTTACCTTCCTGTCACCTTTTCCCAATCTTTCCACAGTTTAACACCAACACCTTACAGATTCTAGCACAAAATAAACACTCAGCAAATACTTACAAGATTACTGACTCCAGAGTTGCTCTTTGAGCTAACAGGAACTCTAGCACACTGTTGACTATCTGAAACTTTACAGCTTCTATTCTCTATACTCACACTCCACATTTCCTCTGAAATTTTGAGGCACTAGTTTAGGAGGTTCACCCCAGGAGTTCTTTTTTTAAAACAGCAACTATCTCACCTACTTAAGATAGTCAAGTTACACCTCTTTGTTTTCTCTGGATTATGAAAGATAAAGGGGTAAAAATGAAAGACTTTCAGAAATAATAAAATAAGATATATTGGAAGTGGAGGCCAGCAAGGGTGGAGAACAAAGGAGAAAGGAACCTAGTAAGTATAAGATTGAGGAGGGGAATTTGGAACTTCCAAGAGATATATCATTTGAGTTAGAAGATATGCACTATATAATGTATGCACTTTCTTTTGATATTTTAAATTATACTTTATTCACCAAAGTTCATGCATAAGTGGGGTTTTATTTTGAGGGAACTGAAAGAGGAAAATATAACTAATAAAGATATTAAATAAATGGGCATTCAAATTTTAATAAGAGAATTAAGTCCCTGTCAAATTCTACTATATAGTTGTCAAACAAATATTTAAGTGGGATCAAAATTAGTAGCCTTTCTGAGACATGGGCATGGTCCAGTCAGGCCCTGGTCAAAATTTTCTGAACTGAGAGAAATTTCAGGAGTTTTGTTTATGGTTTCATCAACACAGTTGTCTGAATCTAGGATGCTAGTACTAACTGAAGTTTAAAAAACAAAATATCATAAAAGTTCTGACACATGGGCTTCTCTTTATATTTTACTACCCAATGAATACAAATCAACAAAATTGACAGTTTGTATCAACAAAATAAAGCCACGTTATTTTAGTGCTGTTATTTCTGGTATTAAATATTTTTCATATACTTATTTGGTTTAAAAATTCCATTTTTCATTTTTTACAAAAATATTTTTCCTTTATTAAATAATAGAGATCTTTTATTTACTCATTCTAAAAAGGTCTTCACTTAGTGAATCTAGTATCACATGCTAAGTACAAAATCCTGCATATTCAAGGTGATCAAGGTAGATGATACTTGATGAGTCTATACCTCATGAGAATATATAGTTTATCAAGGGAAGACAGATATTTTTAAAATTACACTATTTCATAATTTCATCATGTGATGGTGTTAGTTATTTTAACATCCTTACTTGGTAATAAACTGATCATATTAAATTGATCTCCCAATTTTTTTCTGGTCCACAAGGTAATTAAAATGTAAAAATAGGTCAAGAAACAAGGAAAAAGGCAGTTTGTTCATGAGGGAATGAGAGAAATAGCTTTTAGAAAGCAAGATTGTTAGAATCAGAGTAGATATTTCATGGCTCAGGCTCTAAGTGGTAGACTTTAGTACATTACTAAGTAAATGAGCTGCTGAAATACAGTGGAGATAACTACAGTTTGCTGTGGACTTCTTATGTATCAGAGGTGTTATATGTATTAATCATTACAACAGATAGATGGGATATACTATAATTATTACTCTACAAGCAAAAAAATAATACACAAACAGGTTAAGAAACTCACCAAGGTTGCATATTTAGAAGTGATTTAACCCAATCTGTAGTCAGCAGTCATTCAACTTCCATACTCTAGTGCCTCAAATGAAAAAGTCATTGGAGTAATAGAAACCAAAGTACAGTGAGACTAGGGAAATAGATGGGTATCAGTATGATGGCTAGAAGACAGTGAAGCGGTGAAGCAAGTTGCAAGTAGCAAGATCCCCCAATAAATATCAGTTGATACAGGAGGCTTTTGGAGTCTGTTGGCTACTAGAAACCAACATAGACTGAATACAAATCAGAACACCCCAGAGAGCAATGGAATATTTTCTCAGGAGCCAATGAGTTTTTTCTTTCTTTCTCACTTTCCAGAACTAATTAAATTTATTGGCCCAGCATCCCTGGGAAATATGATTCAAAATGTAGTTTTAAGGGAATTTGCTTTATGGTAGTAATCTTACCTTAACAAGAAAGTTGTAGACTCATAATTTTACTCTCACTATCAAACAGAAAAGATTCTCAGTTTTCCATCTCCAACAACAAGGTGGGAGGGGCTTTATTACTTTTGTATATTTTTAAATCTAGCTGTATTACTTTGGTCAATCTATGCTGGGAGATGGTATCTAGAATCAATTGGACTGTAGAGTAATGAACCCATAAATCATCCTGTAATCATCAAATTGAATATGTTTATGACTCTTTGATGTCCAAAAGCCCAAACAAGTTATTTTTAAATGGTATATCTCTTAATTATTCATTAAATACTGTAATCTTTATTAATAGATGTTACTAAAAAGATATAAATCTCCTCTCATGAACTGGTTTAACTCTCATCAACCCACATCCAATCTTCTTTTTGTTCAACATCATCACATTCTACTTCTACCACACTTTCTGTGTCATTCTAACAAAGAAAGCAAGTTTAAACATTCTCCTAAACAACTTGCCATACTAGAATAATATAGCATTCATTATTATTATTTAAATCTTGTTTTAGTAATGAGAATACCAAGGAAATTTACTTTTTGTAATTAATTGCTACCTAATTTGCAAAACATATTAATTTCATAATTATAACTTAACGATATGACTCACCAATTTTAGCTGTTTATCCTGCCCATAGCCATACATATCTGCAGTAACACACATGTATTTTTAAATTATTTTCACAAAATATAACACATGTACAGAAAAGTCCAAAAATGACTGAATGGATTATTATAATGCAAAGCCCCATATCTGTCTGTACTTCTTAGATCAAGAATCAGAATGTTAATAACACCATTTGGAAAACTTCTTTTGAAATAATATATCTAAGCAGTGATCATCAATAACTGTTAATATAACTGCTGAAAGAGAGACAACTGGATGCTCCATTCTTTCTACCAGAAATAAACAGCATCACCTATGAAGTATTCTCTCCCCTCATTCCTCATGGAACCTAAAACAAATCATGTTTCTAGTTCTAACTTCCAGTTTACAGGAAATACAGAGTACAAAGGAATATATTAAATAACACCAATGAGATATATTTAGCAATTATCAAAACCTTAGAAAACACTGAAGGGCAAAAAAAAAATAGTAAGAAAAGAAAAAGGGAGGGAGTGGGCACTTAAAGATAAAAAGGACTTAATTGTAGAGTGACCATGTACTTTTTCATCCACCAGGATAATTAAGAGAGTAAAAGAGATACTACTGAAATGGGACTCTTTGGACAATCTAGAATGTACACTCATATCATCCAAGAGGCATACAACCAAATTAAAGAGGTGAGCTATTTTATGCATCTTGATTTGAGCAAACCAACTGTTCAAAAAAATTGAGAATATCAGAAAAATTTAAAAAACTGATTGGATAACTGATGATGTTAAGAAATTAATTTTCTTTTTGTAATAATGGTATTGTGAATATGTTACTACCTTATCTTTTACAAATACATAAAAGTATTTACACATTTGAAATGATATGATGTATGTGATTTGGTCTCAAATGATCTATGTTGTGGACAGGGGATTTAGGTTAATAGAGATGAGATGACATAGTCCATAAATTTATAATTTTGAAACTGAGTGGGAAGTAGGTGTAAGTTTATCAAATTGTTTCTTCTGCTTTTGTTTATGTTTGGAATGTTATATAATCATTTGCATTAATATTTAAAGTGAAATATATTGCCAGCACCTCAGAAATCTACCATATGCCCACTTCCAATCATACCTCTCTTGCTTTTCTCTAAAGTTAACCACCTTGCTTTTCTTTATATCTTTATTATTATCCACTTATCACTAAACACTATAATTTTTATATAAATAGAAGCATACAGTACATACTCTTCTGTGTTTATTTTTTAAATCTACATTACATATACAATGTAATATTGTACATTGCTCTAGCATATTCATCCTCATTGCTGTATTATACCTCACTGCATGACTATAACATATGTATTTTTCCATTCTAGGGTACTTGGACATTTGAATACTTTCCAAGTTTTGGCTATTATGTGTTCTGGGGACACAATTACATTTATTTCTATTAGGTCATTTTTGAAAAGACTGTAGAAAAGGTAAAGGTCAGACAATGATTTAAGCTCAAAGTTAAGGAAATTCCAAAAGTAGAAAAGGAGTATAGAAGGTTGAGCCCACTTCTCTGCAGTTTCCCTTTCTCCAGTATCTTAGTCCATTACATCCTGGATGCTTTGGTAGTTCCACACTCCAATTTCGTTTCTCCAGATCTCTGGAATCACTTGTTTTTTTCCCATAAAGCCATCATCCAGAGTCATACGAGAACTGCAGGACATATCTGGGTCCCTAGCAAGAGAATGAAGATAGCATCTACTTTATGGGGTTGTCATAATGATTACATGAAGACATGCATATAATCTTCTTAGTACAAAGTGGGCACACAATAAATGTGGAATGGATAGCATCTTAGAAGACAGAACACGACATTTGGAATCAGAAGACCTGAGCTAGCATCCCTGCTTGAAGATTTGCTCCAAGTGACCAAACAAAAGCTACCTCACCCTTTGTGTATATTACATGTCATCAAGTTGGCTCTTACTCCTGGCAACCCTATTAATGAATGATGTCTACAGTGTCCTATCCTCAACAGCTCTGCTCAGCTTCTTTTATAGAGTCAATCCATCTCATATTTGATCTTCCTCTTTTCCTGCTTGCCTTCTATTTTTCCCAGCACTATTGTTTTTTACCAAAGAGCCCTGCCTTCTCGTATTGTGCCCAAAGTAGGACAGCTTTGGTTTTGTCATTTTCGCCTTCAGTGATATTTCAGGCTTAATTTGATCTAGGGCCCACTTGTTCATCTTTCCAGCAATCCAAGTTATCCACAGAGCTATAAAACATAAGTTCACCCTTTATGAGACTCAATTCTCTTGTTAGTAAAGTATACATAATAATATTGATAGTTACCCTGCAGTTAAAATATACAGTTACCATTTGTAAAGTTCCCACTACATTTCATGGCAGAAAGTAAGCATTCAATAAATGATATGAAGAAGAAGATATAGGTGGAAAAGAAAGAAGAGTAGAGTGCGGAGGAGAAGGAGAGGAAGAAGGAGATACTAGGTTTAAGAAACCATGTTCACTCATGATGGAAAATTTATAGCAGATAATAGAAAAATGTGTATACATAAGTCAGGCAAGAGGTTGAATGCACTGAGCTAAATCAACAAAAGTAATTTTCCTTGTTACTCTCTCAATACCATTATTTTCTACAAAGCACTTATCACAATTTATAATTACATATTTACTTGTTTACTAGAAAGTGGTCTTCTTCCCAAATTGGTTTCCATAAGAGAAGGGCTATGATTTTATTGTTCAATGCAGAACACATAGTAAGTACTCAGCAAGTATTGTTAACTGAGATTATCAACTGAAAACCCATATGCACAAAAGATAGATCAGTTGGTTCATGCTCAGAGTTGAAAAAAACTGTAAAATAATTGAAATTTAAATCTAAAAAATTATTATAGTTCAAAAGTTAATTCCAATGATTTGGACTTAGTGAAACTGGAGAAAGTTTATAAAAATTTAACTAAAATGATATCACATGAGTTGGTGACAATATGAATAGCAAATACCTATGTTAATATGTTGCCTGATGTGTAGTTGATAAACAATAAATATTATTGAATTTATGGAATTAATCATAGTCACTGTGTAATGATTTTATTAAAAGTCATTTTTAAGGCTCATTATAAATTATAAGAAATATTATTATTTCAAAATATACCACTTAACCAAGGAAAACAAAACAGAGAGAGTATATTAAGGGAGTAGAGAAAATCATAAGGATTATAATTATTGTCACACACAATATTAGTTTCAAAGTTCCATTTGTCTTATAGTCCTTGATAGCAACAGGAAGAAAAAGAAATTTAAGTGAAGAATCCTTAAAAGACTTTTCAACAGAGATTGTTGTAGGTGCAAAACAATAGATGATATTCAACAGAGATAGTGGTAAGAACCAATTGAAAAATAGTACCCAAAAAAGAGAAAAGAGATACTCTAGCCTTGAGAATAAAAAAGGTCTATAAAATCATAATTTGTAGGAAATAAAGCCAATCAATGTAACTTTTATCAAAACAGCATATGTCCTGCTAATAACAATTTTTAAAAAAAGTTATACTTTTTTGGTAAGAGAACCAACAAACTATTTTAAAAGTTTTAAGTGATGAATTCTGATGATATAATACATGTGAATTTAAATTTAAATTATGATTATATAATGTATATGGATTTCTGTATCTAATGGTATGAAAACATATAAATGCATAAACAATAAAATAATGAAATAGATATAATAAAGTAGCTTCTTTTTCATTACTAAATCAATACCTTATCAAATAATTAGAAAATAATAGGAGCAAAGAATTTTGTATAGGAATCTTTGAACCATCTAACACGACCTCTTCCATATACAGATTAAGAAATGTATCCCAAAGATATTAAAAATCTTATCCATGGTAAAATTGTAAAAATGTATGAAAAAGGAAAATAAATTCAATATAGCATAATTTATTAGGAATTGTCTCCTTTTGAACAGGAGCTTAATATGCATCAAGTGATGTGCTAAGCACTGGGGGCACAGTGAAGAACATGTCAAATATGGTTCCTACCATTGTAAGCCTACAGTCTAGTAAGAAGGCAAGTTAATATAGACAAACAAAGCAATAATTGTGTTAAATGCCATTATAAAAGGTGAGGGAAGTATAAGGGTGGGAGGTCGTTTAGGATGTTATAAATTGCATAGAACAATTAGCCAATTGGGATTGGGCAGTGAAAATAGACTTGTAGAAAAAACATACAGAGGTATATTTTGGCATTGGGACAGGTCGCTTTTGTTAATAAATTGGATAAGGGAGGAAAATGTAAAAAAAAAAAAAAAAAAAAAAAAGCCAAGGATGAGTTAGCAACTGGTTAGAAGACTAGCCATTTCTCCCACAATGGAAGAAAATTGAACATATGAATCTAGAGCACAGAGAGCTGTCAGGGTTAAAGATTTAAATTTAAGTGCCACCAATATACGTTTTAAAGTATTAGTGCTTGAGCTTCCTGGTAAGAAAGTATAAAAAGTATAAGAAAGTATGAAAAAGATACAAAACCAGATCCAGAGGAATTCCCACATTTATTGTTAGGATAGAAGTGGAAAAGCTAGCCAAACAGGGGAAAAGAGGTAGAAGAAAATGAAGAAAGTAATCACAGCTTCTTGCAAGAGAAACGTCGGTTTTTAAAAGAAGGGAATGGTGAATTGTGCCAAATGCTGCCTAAAGTATGCTAAGCTTATTCCTACCTTCCGCAAACCATTCCTTCTGCCATTTTCAGCCTCAGACTCAAGAATAAAATAAGTTCACAGCAAATTGTAGTTATCTCCAGTGTGCTTCAGTAGCCCATTTACTTGGTAACATATGAAAGATTATCACTGCAAAAACTGCTCTACCACTCAGGGCTTGAACCATAAAAATATCTACTGTCTTCAATTTACTACCTAAAGAGTGAAAAATATTTAGACCCACATATAAAAGTGAATGAAAAAAAATTGCCATGTTTTAGACACAGATAGTAATCTGAGATAATTTAAATTTAATGAACATTTTACTACATATCAAAGTAAAACACAGAGTAATAAAATAGTTAAATCATTTTTAGAAAGCAATTGCTAAAAATTGATAAGAAAAGAGAACAGAATATTTATCAGATCTATGAAAAAATAATTTTTTCAGCTTTGAGGCAAAGAAGAAATAATGAAGAAAAAGATCTACAGATTTTAATACACAATCGCTTAGAACTTCCAAACAATGAAAAATAGTAATGCAAATGGAAAAGATACACATAGGAGAACAAATTTACAAATTGTAATGGTTGAGGTTAATGAAGGTGTTTACTGAATCAGTCATATACAAGCAATAACCAACTTGTGTTTCTCACCACTGTCCCTGACTGACCAGATTTCAAAGCTACTTTTGGTCACTTGCAGAAAGTAAAAGTTCGGTTCAGTCTAATATCAAAACTCCAAACCATCAACTAATGAAATTCTTCTCTCCTCTAGTTTTGGCCCTCTCTACTCAGAATGCCAAATAAAGGGAAGGCATATAAGTGTTTCTTTACTTAACCTCTTCGTAACTATTTTGGTCTCTGTAAAGTCGGGTCTGGGGAAGAAGAATTATGGGAAAGGGACAAGGTACTATGGCTAATAAGCTGTGTCTAACAGAGTCTGCATGTTTTCTCACAGGGCATCAGGGGATTTCTCAGTTCCTTCAAAGCAGGGAATTTCTATTATGTTGCCTTTTAAGACAACCTCCCTCAGCCTCTAGTTTCTGAGGCTTCATAATACCCATTGTCTTTTGGAAAGTCTCCCCCTACCTCACACCTAGAAGACATCTGGACTCTCCAGGGCAGAGTCCCTTTTAAGATGATGCAGTTGGGTTCCATTCCCCTAGTCTATTTGGACCATGGGAAAACTCAAGCATCTTTGCCACATCTCAGGGTAATGCAGCTAGCTCACCTCCATTAGCAGGGCCTACCCAGCCAGCTATTACTGTTGAACTTCATATAGGTGGGCTGAATACCAGACTCTGTGTTCCTTAAATGTCAGGGGACACAGGGCACTTTCTCTAAACCATTCTTTTGAAGGTCCTCCAACTTCACTTGAGAGGGAGAAACAGCCCTCTTTCCCTCCTTAAGGAGTGAGACAGGAAATGCCATTGCACACAAAACACTCACTCTGCAAAGAAATTCTAGCTCTTTGATCTCTTTCATCTTCTCTTTCACCCTCAGCATAGCCATTCTGTGTAACAGATATGTTGTGTATTATATTGTTTTGTTTTGTTTTTAGCCCAAACTCTGAGACAACAGGAAAATTCACAGTTAGCATGTTGCTTCTGTGGATGTCCTAGAACAACGGTCCTCAAACTTTTGGGCACCAGGGACCAGTGCTCCTGTGAGAATCTAATGCCTGATGATCTGAGGTGGAGCTGAAGCCATGATGCTAGCACTGGGGAGCGTCTGCAAATACATATGAAGCTTCGTCTCTCTCACTGGCCACTCACCTCCTGCTGTGTTCCTATCAGACCACGGACTGGTACTAGTCCGTGGCCCAGGGGTTGAGACCCCTGTTCTACTGGGTGTTCTTTTAACACTGGTGACATTGTAAATCAGTACAACCTTTTAGAAGGAATTATAAGGCTTTTCACCTAGTAATTCTGCTGGAAATGCGACCAAAAGAGCATGAAAATATTAATGCAGATATATGTCCACTACAGCATTTATTGTCTAAAGTAGTATCTAGATGAAAAATATCAGTTAGGGCTAAATGATAAGTGAAACTTTGTTTTCTCAGAAATTTATATTAACAATTATTTTACTCACTCTATCTCATTTAAACTTTTATACATCAGAACCCTTGCTCTTCCCCTCTAGTCATGATTTTCTAATCTTTTATTCATTGTCCTAGGTCCCAATTTTATAGGGAAGTTGTTACATATAAGACAGTTTTGTGAGGAGATCTCTCAAGAAATCTATGGACTAAAGTACATGTAAAGGAAAGAATGAATGAGGAAACCCCTGAAGATATCAAATGCTCAACTGTCCAAATAGAAAAATGAAATTGCTTGAGGCAGCAGTCACACAAAGACATCATATCCCCCACCCCAAACCATCACAACAGTTTAATCAGAATCTCTAGGGGTGGGCCGAGGCTTTATTTGTTTAAGTTTCCCCACAAGTGATTCTAATGTGTAACCAAGGTTGACAACCACAGCTATAAGGATTATAATCTAGAGAGGAAAATAAACAAACGATGGAACACATGAATAATGTGTGCATTAAGCAGCCAGGTAGAAGGTAGTATAACCTCTAAATATGGCACAAAATCCTCTAATTATCTCATTGCCGTTTCTACTATCACATTTGCTGCTCTCTTCATGGGCCTCTTATGTCATGTGTTAGAGCCTCTCCAAACTATTTTCAGGTTCCGAAACGTGCCAGCTCTTCGTAGGCCTCAGTCTGATTCCCTTCCTCAACTACCTGGATCATTCCTCCTCTTAGCTAACTGACAGCTAAAGTGTGTTCTCCTACAGATGGCCTTTCTTGACTTCCAGGCTGACCTGAGTACCTGTGGGAATCATAAAATTTCCTGCTAAAAATGAAACAAGTCACACTGTATTGTAATCGTTGGTTTATTTATATTTCAGTTTTTATCACTTTGAAAGCAGTAACACTCTCTTCTACATTTTGAATTGTAGTATCTATCAAAGTGCCTTACCACAGAGAAGGTAATCAAGAAGTACTGACTTGAATTTTTAAATGCATATGACATAATAGAAATGCATATGATATATGCATTAAACGCATAATATATAAAAGGAAAGAATTAACGTTCACAGAATACATTCTAAATGAAACTATAACTTCATTTAGTTCTCACAGCATTCTCTAAATAAGTATCATTTTCTTATTTTATAGATGATGAAACTAAGGCCAAGAGTTTTAAATAATTTATCCAACATTGGAGAGTTAATAAGTATCAAATTCAGGTTTTGAATCAGGTTTATATGATCCAAACTATTTTGTATTTTCAAAACAAAAGTAGTTCTTTTATAGTCTTGAGTTAGGAAGAAATTACAAGGTGTTTTAGGTACTGGAAGTTACAGCCAAGGGAAACCATCAGCAGATAAGAAAGCCCACAAAATTTCTGTAATAGTCAAAAGTAAATTCACTCACATACAAATCCACAGTGGTAGTCTTTGTGGAGCAAATTAAGCACAATGATACTATTGAAAAAACATCACAATGATTCAGTATTCTTAAGTGTAATATTTTTTCTGCATTTAACCATTATATGTTTAAGCCCTCAATAAAAGTCTATCATATTTAATATTATTCAACAGACTTTCTCTGATAGGGTGTTACATAACTATTCTTCAAATTAGTTCTTCATGACCACATTATATTGAAATACTTTATTCCATCAACTTTTTGACACTGTCAATCAAAATTGAAACAAAACATGCAGTACCTATATCTCTGTGTTTATAATTTGTGATATTCTATAAACAAGTTATTTTGGATGTCATTATATGTGTTAGCAATAAGAAACCAGCAAAAGATGTTATCTTAAATCCACAAACAAACCCATAATAAATAAATATAAGTATTAAGAAGGCTATCTTGAAAATTAAGGACAAACACCTACAGGATGCACAGAGATTACAAAACTAAATTGAATTAACTCACATTCTATTTTCTCCAGAACCCCCAAATCTGCTGAAGACAACAGATTTCAAAAGAAAGAACAAAACTTTCTTCTTTAATTTTATTTCTATAGTTGAAAAAAAATAAAAACAATGCTCAATTCATAAGCATCTTGCTCTAGCACTCATGGCTAGAGCAGCCAACATCTGAAATCAGATCACTGAGAGCCAAGCTCATCTATATACTAAATCATAATGCATCTCTCCATTTTGGTTTCTTTAGCCTTGCAAAATCACAGCAAAAACTCCTAGATCGATCTGCTCTGTTTATCTCATTACTTTTTCTCTTTTGGTCTGGCTAAGCTTTTTAAAATCTATTTTTCATTTGTATTGCTTATAGTATAAGATTTCTAGCAATATTGTTATACTCTCCTTATACTATGTTATGCCACATAAAGCAATATTATATATTTATTATTAACAATTTTACTCAGAATAAAATGATTATACAAAATTATAATAGCGAATTTTTGCATTGAAATAAACATTTCACTATTGTTATGGAACACTGACTTAAGTAAGATGATTAAATGAGGAATAGACACACTGCTTGATATTGGAGATATATTGCTCATGGATAGAATTGGAAAAGAAAGAAAACATGATTAAAGAGATTATAAAACATAGCTAGCCATTCTCAATGAGCCCAAATGTCTTTAACCTAACATATCAACCCAACATATTACGGGTACTAATAGAACTTGCAAATGAGATTAATGAACCACTGCTGCCAATATTTAAGGATATGGTTGAAAGCTAGAGTGTGTTCTTGAGAAGTATTGGAGAAGAGAATGGAATTACATAGTATCCAAGTTTCTCAAACTCGAATTCCTCTAGGGGGCAGAAAAATAGTATAAATGAGTGAGGTAGGCAAGTGGGGGAATGTAGCAAGATGGAGAGCACAAGCTCTCCATCTAGAGTGAGCAGTACTACTCAGTTCTCATCAGTTGTTGATATGAGAAAATATGGGCTTTAGTTAGCAAGTCTTATAATTTTTCTCAAAAATCCAGACTTTTAATGTAAATATTGTCATCAAATTGTAAAAGGATTTAGAGGTCAAACACAAAAGAAATAAATTTGACAAATGACAAAATTCTGCCCATGCTGGATTCAGAGTTCAACCACCAATTTATAGATGTTTGCTTTTCTTTCAATGGAATTAAAAAAAGTAAGATTCATTGAGAATGTAATGCTGCCATATAACTGAATGAATCAGAGATATAAAGTCATCTAAAGAAATGGAAAGGCTCTCAGGCAACAGCAAGACTTTATTAAATGAATTAATACCAAAAGAAAGACTTGTCAGTTTGAAAGAGATTGGTATTTCTGAAACATGGGAAACCACAGTTTGGGTCTAGAACAGAAAAAAAAAAAAAAAAAAAAAAAAAAAAGACTGTGCTGGCTCACAAACTTGAACAATTGATTCCTAATCTAAGGTAACTAGCTGGAGAGATTGCTGCAGCTCCCACCTGCCATTAAACACTTGATTCAACTTCATGTCTACCAACCTAATCCTCTGAGTAAAACTTCAGTGTTACATAAATCTCCATGAGAGTATGTCTCATTGTAAATTGATAGGGTTGTAGTTTTGTTTGTACATGTCTCCAATTAGTTTGGTTAATGAAAGTTCACCCTTGAGAAACAGATCCATTCACAGGGTGCTCAGAGAGGAACAACAGAACTTGGATTTTGATAAATTCACTAAGGCAAATTCTACTTTCTAAGTTCTGTTGGGGTACACTAGTAAGATTTTTCCTAAACTATCAAAACTCACCACCCACCAATTTACTTACTTTAGTATTACTAAAAAACTAAAACTGTTGTTGCAGTATTCCAATGGAAAAAGAAGTCAAGAGATGTCCACAATCAATAGTATGGTGAGTTTAACACCAATTCCAGCAAAATTCCAGTAAAAAATAACAGTAAGTATGTTAGATAAATAACATGGATTCAGTAAGTATAATGTTTTAAATTAATATTTCAGAAATGTGGTAGGCACAATGTAGTTAAACTTTAGAAATACTGACATTCAAAGAGTTCTAATTAGTGATTTTAACAATTTTTCTTCATCTCTTATTTGAATAAACAGTGACTTTTTATCACATTTTCATATCATAAAACTGCATAAAGACATCTAATGGATGAGAGAACCAAAAATTGAAATTTACAGGGTAGAATGGTATGAGTCCAAGTTATATTTATTTGAATTAAATTTAAAATCTTTCATTACAGTTCCTAAAACCAAATGCCTAAAATAGCATGACAACATCAAAATATGTAACATCAAAATATACATATTTGGAGAAAAGAACTGTGAAATTTTTTTGGCAATAATATCAAACAGAGTAAATAGCATAATTAATGGAAATTTAGTTCAATGAAATTAAATATTTTTTTCATATATATAGAAGGAGAAGAGTGATAATTAGTTATTATTCTCTATGAAGTCAAATTACATTCAGGTCATTTTTAGGCCAGGTACCACTTCTTAAAAGGCATACAGGTTTATGGAACTCATTCAAATGAGAGAAAAGAAGATAATGAAGGGCAACCAAACCAAGTTATGTGAAGGACAATTGAAGGACTAAGGATATTAGGCCTTCAGATGGAGAAAATCAAATAAGAGGTAAGAACTATCTTCTAATATCGGAAGAGTTACCATAAGGACAAAATGCATATGTGTTCCGTCTGGTCACAAGCAGTAGAACTTGTAACACAATAGAAGTTTCAGGAAAACATATTTCAGCTCACTGTAAAGAATTTTCTCAAGGTCAGAGTTGCCCAAGAACAAAATGGAAGGTCCCAGGAAGCAGGGGCACCCCACTCCTTGAAAATACTTTTGTGGGCAACAAATAATTACTTAGTGAAACTGCTACAGATGAGGTTCAAAAATTAAATGGTTCATTGGGTTTGGCTAATGATTTAAAAAAAAAAAAAAAACTTTTCTGAAGAACTTGGTATCTTAAGGATTTCCTTGTACATATGATCCAAATTTAATTTTGAAAATACTTGTTCATCTATTTTAACAAATTTAATTTTAAAAACACACTAAAATGTGTTAAATATAAATATGATCCATACACCAGTGTGTTTTCCTGTGCCACCAGTTTCCCGTTTGCTTACCATTCTGGCAGGTGTTCTCCCCAGCACATGTGTGCCACACATTCAGCTAATTGCTAGATACTGCCATGGTGTATCAGCATAGCACATGCTCTCTGACAGCCAAAAGTTGGCTATACGATAACAAGTGAATACATAATTAAGTGTGTCCTGAAAAGATAGTATTAGAGATAATTTTAGTGCTTATTTTAAGTTCTGGGTGCTGATTCTCTGGGTAAGGAACGTGAGCTGTTTTTAGGTATAGCCATCAATTCAATCTTGAAACAAAAATTCCTTTCATTTACTCCAAGCTTCTATATCTGTTCATTAAAAAGAATAAAAACATTGCAAGACACTCTTTTATAGGACAGTTATCATTTACAACTACTTGCCTGTGTAATTCATGATGTTCTGATACTGTGCAACCAAGTCAAAATACAGACTTAAACTGTACATTGAGGAAGTCAGAGGAGAGCAACCAACCACAACACACACCCTCCAACTTCAAATGTGTAATCATCAGGTCATACTGAACTCACTGATGGGTTTTATAATAAGAAAATTTGCAAATATGAACATGTATGATAATTTAGCCTTTTAGTTAAATGTCATTTTTGCTTCTTTAAATACTGGGGATTCTAAATAATATTTTATTTTCAAAGTGTATTTTCTGATGTCTAAAACTATATGGAAATTGTATAGAGACCACTGGCATCATCATTAAGATTTCTTAAAACCTATGAAGCTATGATTTTACATGATATAAGACTGATTATAAGAAACCTTTAGCGTGTCTTTACCAAGTCCTATAAATGATTTTCTTAAAATGGACAGCTCTAACTTAATTTGAACAATCACATAATGCTTTAACATTACATGAAGAGAAACATATTTTTAAGTGCATTTCTGTATTTATTAACATGCCTTTCCCTCAGTTCATACTTTACTTTTAAAACATATAGGTTACTAAAATTCACCCTGTCCATTATGTAAAGTATAAATGAGGTATAATTTAAGCCTTAAATTATTTTTGTTCTAATCAATTACACTTTGTTTTGTTTAGTTTTATATAATTAATATGAAAATAAATTTGTAACTATCTAATTTTAGTGAAAAAAAATTATCTGAACCCTCTAAAAAAAGGTAGTATTTTTAGAAAGACAATAAAAAATCTAGCATTTGAGAATGAAAAAAACAAAGAAGGAAGGTTCATTTGACCTCATAGAAACTGACAGATAGGAAGTGGACTTATTTGACCAAGCAACTTTGACTGTCAAGCAATCTCCTGTCCTAATCAGCAATCTGGCCCAGTCCTCAGAGTCATCAGAATAAAATCTGAGAGCTATTTTAAAGGTGAATCAAATAAGATTTGGAATGAAAATTTCATTGCAAAGCAAAAAAAAAAAAATTTGCAATAATTTTCTATAATATAAGAAGACTTTTTTTTAGCACTTTTATTGCAGAAGCAATTCTAAATAAGAGAGCTTTTCTTATAATAGCATTTCTATAATAATGGTGTTTTATAACAGAAGTGCTATTATTACAGAAGTGGCTTTACAATAGTGGCATTATTATTGTTGAATCTCTCCTATAACAGAAGTGCTAAATATGCCTATCTATACTTAAAAAATTCAAAAATTTCTTCCTTCTTAGGGCTAAAAATACTTTGGCTAGTCACTTTCATATAATCATATTATGAGTAATCCTATATGGGTTAACCTAGCATTAAAAGATATGTCCAGTTCACACAGACTCCAAGGAAATCTGACATTCAACTAAGAGTTAAAATATCTGAGTTATAGTCTCTACTCTAGCATTAGCTACTGAGTGACCATGTGCATGCTGATTTTCCTATTCAAAAAAAAATGAGGAGATTCTTTATAACCCTCAGTAAAAACCTTCCCATTACTAAAAAGCTCATTTGATCCCAAATCCTAATAGCATCAATTACATATTTTTACTTCTTTGTTTTAAACTCATTGATATGCTAACTGTAATTGTTGCATTTATTCTATTGGAACAAATCTATATCTTCAAGTTGTAAGTTGAGTAAAGGTAAGAATTCCTTTTTTTAAGAAAAGAATCTTCCCTTAAATAGTTAGTACAGAGCCCTAAATATAATGGGTAATTTTTAAATTTTAATTAAAATGCATCTGATAACAAAGTTGTAAAAATCCAAGCAGAATCAGAAAATAACAGGGTTTCATTCCAAAGCTAGCATAATACTATTCAAGAACCTGAAACATTTTCAGGTCGAAGTAAAGCAATAAAGTATTGGAATAAGGTTGGAAGTGATAAAAAGATATAATGCTCCATAATAGTCAGAGTTCAAAAAATTGCCTCAAAAGAAATCTTATGTCCATGTCAAGTATATTATTATAAATTCACTTCTCGTTCAATAAATTAAATATTAATTTGCAGTATATTTAAGGAGTATTTACCAAAAGCACTTAACTATATATGGAAATGAATAAGTAAATTTAAGTTTATAAAATTCTACTTTTTATTAAAGATATCTCGTAATGCTTTGATGATTAGCTTTCATCAGAGAAAAGAAGACAGAAAAGACTTTAAGTTCCAAAGGTACTGACTTTTTTAACATTAAAATAAAATTCTATATATTTCTAGGTTGATACAATTAGATTACATCATCTGGTTAAGATACAGCCTGAGAAACAGTAAAGTAAGAAAATTCAATATATTCATATTCTCTGCAGGCATTTTTACATTTTTAGACTGTCATGAATGCTTTCAGTGTGTATTCTGATAAAATAAACTTATTTATTTTTTACTGCAAGCAAGAGAGGTTTTGTTAGAATGAAAATATATATAAATATATGTGTATGTATATAATATATAAATTTCATATATATTTATGTATGTATGTATGTATGTATGTATGTAAATATAACACACATACACATTTCAATGCCTCCAAAAAAAGAAGAGTTATCTTTGGGACAATAACCATACCATGTTTATTCTTCATAATAAATGACAGCCATCAAGAGCTATCATTTTTTTAAATGCTAAGACATTGCAAAAACAAAAAAAGGTAATTTTTAACTCAAAAAGAAGAGCAAGAAGAATGAAGAAGAGAGGAGGGGGGAAGAGAAGAAAAAATTAATGAGTATTGTTAATAAATTACTAAGAGACGGACTCCAGGAGGGGATCCCACTCTGGATGTATAAATGTGTACATACCCAAACATAATCTACTTACTAAGGCCTGTTAGATCAATCGTGAAGAGAACAGTGCTGAAGTTTCAAAGTATTAGTGTCCAGTCTTCAGTAAGATATTTAGTTTTCCTCTGTTCTGAAAGGAATTGAGGTCTAAGATTGATTAAACATCTGCTTGTATGCCAGATCCCATTCTAGGTGTTTGTATGTGATATGTTATTCAATCTTTACTGTTCTCAGAGGTTATTATTACTACTGTCATCATCATCATCATCATCATCATCATTATCATCATCAAATGAGAAAATTGGATGCTCAAATAAAGTCACTAATTTGCATTCACAAGGGCTATGCAACAGCTTCCTAACCATCAAAAAACCTACATAGGTATATTGCTCAAGGGGTGGGAGTACCAGGACAGAGTGGATCAATATAGGCAGACTCATCTTGACTACGGAGTTTCTCTAAACGCTCAATGGAGCTATTAGGAGCAACATTCATAGAAAGATCTACATAATCAGAAAGAAAAGACATCTTAAATATCACCAAATACAATTTCTTTATTCTACAGATGAGAGCTCTATGTATGAGATAGACCACCTACTCAGAGTCTGAGCCCAGACTTGAATCTTGGGCTTCTGCTTCCCAATTTGGGTCTGTCCTCCATGGTACAGAACCTCTCCATGGCCCACACAAATTAACATCTAAATTAGTTCTCTCTGTTGATTAGATCATGATAGACAGCTGGTTTTGCAGTCTTCCTCTAATAAATAATATTAAACTGAGAAAACTCTTTTTCAGGAGGCACTAAATGGAATCATCTTGGAACATTAAGAAAATCACTTGACTACTTGTAGCCTTGGGTGCCTGAACCTCAGGTAAAACAGAACAGGCCTTCTTTCATATCAACTGAACCATTATCTAGTACAAGAGCTCTAAGTTGTTCTATGACATGACTCCCTCCTCAGATAATGTTTTTAAATTTATGCAAGGAAATACATACACAGAAAACCAAATATATTGAAATTTCAACATTAAAAATCATTTTTAACCACTTTACTAAGATACAATTGACATATAAAAAGTTATAGACATTTAATATATACCACTTGATATATTTGGAGATAAACATTTACCCATGAAACTACCAGCACTATCAATGCTGTAAATTTATCCATTAAAAGACAAATTTTTATTCTGTATTAGATTATTAAATAACACTATATAGAAATAATTCTAATAACATTAATTTAAAATAATGACGTGGGTAAATGGTTTTTGAGTTATCTATAATAATTGTAGTGCAATATGAAAATAATAATGATTTCTATTAATACTAAAGTCACAAGTACAGCTAATAGCACTGTGGTTTGTTACCTACTTTAGTAATTAAAGGAAATACTAAGTTTCATTACAGATTTTAGTCTCTGAGTGTATCTGTATACTCCTATTGAATCCCAGATTTTAAAAATTCTGATTCTAAAAAAAGTCAGTGTGATAAAGTGATTGAAAAAGAAAAAAATTCTGAAGGTTTAAGTTCCTAGAAGATTGAATCAGAATATAAAAAGAATAGAATTTCTATATCTCCCCAGATCTCAAGGGCTCAAGGCATAATGTCCTTGTTCCAAAAGTTACTTTTATATATTCAACATTTAATAAATGGTCTCATGTTACAAGAGCAACAACTGAAATTTCTCTTAGAGAATCTTTGTGTTCTACAGCTCTAAATGTCCAAAGGAAAGGAAAGGGGAAGAAATGGGAGGGAGAAGTGTGAAAAATTGGAAATGAGTTGTTTTTTTTAAAAAAATCATCAGGCAGCACACAAAAAAGGCAAGAAGGGTTCAAGAGTAATAAAGCAAATTAGTGGATCAAAGAATAAGAAGCCACATTTTTAAATAAAAGAGTGATAATTTTAAGCAGCAAGAGAGATTAGAATAGAGAAGTGATAATGTTATGCAGTTTAGATAGGAGATGTTAGAAAACTGAATAGCAAAAGTGGGGGAACACCTTTATAAAAACAGCTGCCTAAAAATTAATCATCCCTCCATATTTGGATCCTGGTTATGGAGATTGTGATTTACCAGCTTATCTTTGTATACTGTTATCTTTTGCTTTTGTTGTTTTAAATCTTATTCCTCAATCAATTCATTCTATCATTTCTCTTAAATTGTTCTTCTTTATCATTTATAAAAAACAACAATTCCAATTTTCTTCCTCATCTACTAATTCTATTATTTTCCCCAGAGGTTAAAATGAACTACAAAGTCAAATATTGCTTGTAGATCATCGTATCCCCCAGTTCTTAGTACTTCATTAGAGCTCAGCTTTTGTATGACGAGTATCAGTTCACCATGCAAAAGGCTATAAAACATATGGAATTTACTTAGACTATGTAAGGATACACATTATTTGCCTCTGGAACCTGTAAGTATTGGAAGGCAACTGAAGTCTACCAGCTAGCATTCTGAAATTACACAGGGCTGAGCCTAGGATAAGAAGGGAAGCCCTCCGACTGGAAGAGCCTGATGGACAAACTGTGGACTATCAGCGAATCAACACTCTGGACTTTAGGTCCCTCACTTGCAGAATGGAAATAGAATCCAAGTAATTCCTTAGAACAGAGTATAATTTATTACAATGATTACTTGTATGCATTTGATGTTTCTTCTGTTTGGATTTCATTGAGGTTTTGATGTTTACTTCTTCAAATATTTATGAGCCCCCTCACCTTTTGGGAGTCCAATTACATGTATATTAGATATTATGGTATTGTCCCATATGTTATTAATACTCTGCTTTTTTCTAAATCTTTTTCCTCTTTGTGTTTTAATTTGGATAGTTTCTATGTTACATTTTCAATTTAACTGTTATTTCCTCTGTACTGTCTAATTCCAGCCAGAGTCCTTTTCATTTCAGATGTTATATTTTCATCTAGAAATTTGGGTCTTTTTTATATCATCCTTTCTCTCCTTGTTATGTTCATACTTTCCTCTACCTTTTTAACATATAGGTTTTATTTATTATAGCTGTTTTAACATCTTTATCTGCTAATTCTCTCATCTCTGTCATTTTTGGGTCTGTTTCTGTTGACTTTTTTTTCCCAGCTATGGGCATCACTTCTTATTTCTTTGCATGCCAGATAATTTTTCATTGGATGCAAAACATTTACAATTTTATTTTTCTTGGTGCTGGATTTGATTGTATTCATTTAAATATGGTTGCTCTTTGTTTTAGGGCATAATTAAATTATTTAAAATCAGTGAATCTTGCTTTTGATTCTTTGATTCTTTGAATCTTGCTTTTCAGCTTTATTAGTATGAGTCCTGGGAAGCCTTTAGTCTAGGGCCAACTTGGACCCACTATTAAGTCAATACCATTCTGAGAACACCATTCAATGCCTCACATGTTAGCAGTTCTTTCCCCTCTAGCTAGAAGGAACACATACTGTTCCTATTCCTACGTGAGCCCCAGGATTGTTCTGATTGTTTCTTCCTAATGGGTTCTTTCCCTAGTCTCAGACAGTATCCTCTCCCATAGGCATAGATCATTCTATTCAGCCAAAGACTCAGGAGTACCCCTCAGTACATCTCCAGAACTCTCTTTCTGTGGCTCCTTCCTGTCATATTCCGCCCCATTATTTCTAGCTGTTCTGGACTCCCCAACTCTAAATTCTGTCATTTCAATTTAGTTAGACAAGTAGGCTCTGTTTAGATTGCCTTTATCTGGTCTGTATCCTGGAAATGTTCTCCTGCCAATAAAGTAGGGCAATCATAGGGTTCACCTTGATGTTTCCCTTCTCTCAGGAATCATTACCCTGTGCTGCCTATTGTCCAAAAGCTGAACACCATCATTCCATATGGTTTGTCCCATTTTTAAGAAAGTGAAAAAGTAAATCTAGTCCCTATTACTGCATTCTTGTAAATGAAATTCTGACCTCCATGGCCAGCATTTCCATTTGAATGCTGAATAAAACAGCTCTTCTCTGAATTTCTTGCCAAAAACAAAATAAAACAACATAGAAAACAATGTATATTATAAATACCAGTAATTTTAAAAAATAAGTTGGCAACAACAGAAATACTAGGTAATGAAATATTACACTGAACTATTACTCTTGGGCTATTATTAGAAGAAGGTGTTTTGGGAAACTAATCTGGTTTAAATCCATATTCTATATATTTTAAAATGAGATTTTGATCTCTGATTAAGCATATCGGCTGGAAACTAACTCTTTAATGTGTTTGTTTTTCTTGCAAAGACTAGATAAAATCTAAAAACAATACTGCTAATCTTTTTTTTCTTTTTTTTTTTTTTGGTCTCGGTGCTTATAAAAGCCAATGAAGAAGATGGTTCCATTCCCCCTGTATAAGTATAACAAATATTAGGCAAATATAAACATGTAACTTGTATATAGGTTGAACTCTGTACCTCAAAATGGAGTTTTATGAGCAGGCTTTGTACCAGTGCTTTGCTATAGCCACATGTCAATATTCAATGACACATGAAAATTCAGTAAAACACAGAGGTTACAATTTTGGAGTAGGCTTACCCATTTTAAAGCCCAGTGCTATCTCTTATAATTTTGTAATATTGAGCAAGTTGCTTCTCTAAGCTTCAGTTTCACTATGTAAAATGGGGACAACAGCATTCTTTGGGGGAGGATTAAGTACCATAATGCGTAGAATGTAAAATTTATATAATATCCATCATATATTATTGTCAGCTTTCACTCTATCTCCTAAAGACTCACCAAAGCCATCTTCTTTCCTCTACGACTCCTGATTTTTTGAGGTGAGGTCAGAAATTCAAATTATGATAACAACTGGCAGCATGAGCTTTCTTTCCTTAAGAAGAAATTATATTATTTCTAAAAAACTATTGTTTAAAATAGAAAATAAATACTTCATAATGAAGTATTCTACTATATTCAAATTGTATTTACCTTTTCAAACAAAAAGAATTTTCTAAGAATCTTTCTCAATTCTTTAACAATTATAGAAACATAATTTAATAGCTACATTTTTTGAATAAGTAATATTTTAAAGAAAATTTTTTGACTTTTTTTGTCAATACATTTATGCCATCTTCTGTCATGACACTGGGTCATCAAAAATATTTTATCGTATTTTACCATAAAAAAATATGCTTGTAACCAAGTATATATCTTAATCGTCTATAAAATCTTTTCATTGTGTATAGGTTTAAAATCACAAACCTTCCTCTCACTTATTTTTAACCGAGAGACACATTAAATACCAGGTCTCTTGATCATGGAAAAAAAAATGTAAAAATGTGTTCTGGACACACTGAAGGGGATGGTAAAAAAATTTTTTTCAATAAAATTTTATTTAAGCTCTTTAAATTTGATCCAAATATAATAGTAATAATTTAATTGTGTAAGAATAATTACCACATGGGCTCTCAAAGTAAGTAGTTTTGCTTCTACAATGGAATACTATTTATCTTTAGATTTCAATACATAACTCAGACTCAAAGTCCACCAGGACTTAAAGTAACAAAAGCATATCTTATATATATTTACAGCTATAACTTTCATTACAAGAGAATTAAAAAGAAATGAGGCTGTAAATGAAAGGCTTTTATGAATAGATCTCTTCTAAGTGATATATGTGATACAAATGATTAGCATTAACTGATCTTCTTAAAGAATGTGCTGGCATAATTCATTATAATGGCTTCAAAGTGCAATTAGCGAACTATAGTATAAATGACACTGCTGTTCACAGACCTACCCATAAGAGTAATTATATTTTGAAAACTACTTAGTGAAAAATTGATTAAATGAGTCCTATGGGCATAGATAATTGAGATAAAAATATGTAAACAAAATGCCTATTAATAGGTTTATGGCACATTTATATATTTACATGGTTTGCTGATGCAAGATTTTATAAAAGAAATTTTTAAACTGTTCTTTTTAAATAGATTTCCTCAACTTAAGAAAAACTGGATTTGTAAATTTCATTTAATAAAGCTAAATTATTTCTCTATATATGGAATAATTATATTTTAGTTGGATGAAAATAGAAAAAAATGTCTTATTTTAATTACAAAGTAAGCCAGAAATA
Organism: Eidolon dupreanum; assembly: GCA_028627145.1. Taxonomy (NCBI): domain Eukaryota; kingdom Metazoa; phylum Chordata; class Mammalia; order Chiroptera; family Pteropodidae; genus Eidolon; species Eidolon dupreanum. The sequence goes on along the minus strand of CM053502.1, from coordinate 128,497,720 downwards.
CAAGGTCAAATTCCAAGTCAACCTAAGAAAAAGGATAATCCTATTTATATTTTTATACTCTAAGGAAATCACAGTGACACTATATCATAATGAAGAATCCATAACATATAAATCAAAATGATTCTACAACTCTAGGATATGAAATAATAACTCAAAAAATTTTCATCGTTTATCTAGGTACTACTCTATCATACTGGTAAAAATACATGTTATAATGAGTTCATTATTAACCTTAAAATTTATTGTTCCAATATTAAAAGGACATAAATATGATATATGTAGCCTGTATATTCAATATTTACAAAAGTATAATTTTATATTGTATATGTAGATACACACACACACATACACACACCAGTACTAGACAATGAGTATAGATTATAGGTTTGAGTTCTAGCTCATAGAGATTAATGTTTTAAGTTTCAGCTTCACATCTAGCTGGTAGAACTATATATGACAATTGAGAACCTAAGTTTACTCTTTCATAAAATGAACATATTGTACTATATGATATCTTATTCTAAAGTCTACGAGGAAGTACTCTGTAGATAAAACAGAAATTAGCCAGACTTGTGTTCCTATTTATATTTCGTATATTTTATTGCTAGTCAACCCTGAGCCAATTTGTTGAGCTGTAGTTTTTTTAGTGGTGAAATGAGGATATGATTATTTCTAACCCATAGAATTATTGTGAAGATCAAGTGAGACAAGTATGAAATTAGCAAATGTCATTCCTGGCCAACAGAAACTATTCAATATTACGGTTGTCTATATCCTCCAGCTTAAGCTAAATTACTCCAAAGTAACAACAACAACAAAATCTTCCAGCTTAAGCTAAGTTACTCTGAAGTAACAACAACAAAAAAAAACCTTAAAACAACAAATGTTTATCTCTTGCTCATGTAAGTAACATTATTTGCAGATTTGCTCTCAATATTCTCTTCATTTAAAGACTCACATTGAAGGTGCAACTGCTAACTGAAACATGTAGTCTCATAGAAGAGCAAAAAAGAGTAATATGGAGTTCCCTGATGGCTCTTGAATTTTTAGTTAGAAAGTTGTACACATCTTTTTCACTACACTGACCAAACCAAATCCCATCCTAAGCCTGACATCAGAATGGTGGGAAAGTATAAATTCACTAGCAGGGATGGACCAGTAGGAAAGCACAGCAAATAGTTTTTAGAATGTACAATCTACTACAATATCTTTCAGCCCTCTTTGAATCCCATTAGCAGTGCAGCCACCTGCTCTACAAAAATATATGTGATGCATCTATGGTTCTACTCATACATACTTATATACCTATGTGAAGTAAATAATTGTACATCTTATGGGTATTTAATTATACATCTCTTGTAACCTTAACTCTGAAAGATGAAATAGGTTCATATGCCTAAGGACCAAAAATGAGCAGAACTTAAATACTGATTATCAGAATTCCATTAATGCATGGATGTCTGATATTTACGTGCTTTGCAACTATTTGGAGATGAGAAGAATCAAGATTATATATATTAAAACCTTAAATTAATAAAATCTAGTAGTTACTCTCCATTAAATATTTGCATATGCATCTATTTGTATGCTACCATTTGTTTATATTTTACTATACTACCCTGCACAGCTTTGACTTTCAGGTAAAAAGAAGTACATAAATGAACCAACAACAGGAGATGCTTCTTGCATTGTATTGCTGAGTGTTACATCTTAGGGCTTTTAGTAAGTCAATCAAAGGCCCTTTGTCTTACCTGCACTACCTTTGAAATGAAAGTGCTAAATCTTTGGACATTGATACCAAGTGTGACTTAGGGCATTTTACAGTTAACCACAATATTCCTAGTGCCTGGGACAGTATGTTGCATGGGGTAGATACTTATCAATATGAATGAGGAAATAGGTAACTGAATAAAGAGAAAGATATCTTATTGGCTGCTATGATTAATATATTTTCCATCTAAATGCTGAATGAAATTACTTTTGGTTAGTTGTACTACAACACAAAGAAAAAAATTGAAAAAAAATTTTAAACATGCTTATTTAATAGTGAAAGCAAAATCTCTTGGCATCTCATAAAGTACAATGTACAAAATTCATGCTGCATTAATTATGAAAAAAGTCAGAATTTCTTGTCATGGTTTCTCTGTTGATCTGAAACAGTGTCTAGTAAGGGGAAGAACAGAAGAGTCTTTAAAAATAATGTTACATTTTAAATGCATATTGTGACTAAGTCCAAACAAGGCTTGTCTTTTTTTCTTCAAATTCATGATTTTGGTTTTAACATGGCAAAGGTTCCTTAACAAGTATTACTCTCTTTATGGTTTTATTTAAAAGCCAGTGTTTCAAATAATCACATGGTATCTTCTTATATTAAACATATGTGAATCAAATCTTCATCATAAGGCAAGAAATCTTCATGATCAAAAAATTATTATAAGAATGTATTCAATGGTTACTGACTGCTTCCATGTCTACCTTTTGATTCCCTAGATACACTGAAATTCTACAAAAACCTAAGAGTGGTCCCCAGATGTTATTAATAAAAAGGGTTATCATTTACTGAGCATCTGTTATTCACTTTGTACCATGCTAACAATTTTTTTGTTGCCTATCTCAGGAAATCTTTAGAATAACCCAAAAAAACTCGATGGTAAAAGCCAATAAAACTAAAACTCAGAGGGAATACATCTACCAAATAGTTAGTGGCAGAGTGAGAATTCAAACTCATCTCTTTAGCTTTTTAGATACAGATACTGGAGCGGAAGGTATGTGTGTTTTTTGTTGTTGCTGTTGTTGGTGTTATTGTTGTTTTTACAATTGGATATGCCCTTGGTACATGTTGGTAAATTTCAATTCAAGAAGTCATTGGTACCTAGATTAAAAGCCACTTTCTTATATATAAAGTCTCTGCCTTAAAATTAAATGAGGAAAAAAATCTGTACTAGTTACCTACTGCCATATAACTTACCACAAATTTAGTGGCTTAAAAAAAAAAGATATATTTATTATGTCAAAATTTCAGTGGGTTAGAAGTCTGAGAATGGCCTGAGCCCACTTCTCAGTCTCACAAGATGTTGGCCAAGCCTGAATTTTCATCTAGAACCTAGATGGGTAAGATCCACTTCTCCGATCACATGGTTTCTGGCAGTATTAAGTTCCTTGCAGTTGTAGGAGTGAGAGCTTCATTTCTTGCTGAATGTAAACTGTAGGCTGTCATCAACTCTAAGCAGCCACCTTGCAGTCCCTTTCAAAGTGGGATTTCGAAACATGCATGCTTGCTTTCCCTCAGCCAGCAGATAACAACAGCAAGATTTCCTTAACACCCAGGAGGCACATTATATGCTCTAGTGCCTTTCTTAGAGCCCAACTGTCTCCACTGACACATCATAAGGTCCCAGTATTTTTAGACTATATTGAGTATCACAACTCAGGTACCTTCAAGTGATGGCCCCAGAGTACTTGGGAGAAAAGTACCATGGGGAAAAAAAAGTTTAAAAAAATTATTGTATAGTTCATAGGACTATCCTCAAGCTTCAATAGTATGTTGAAACACGATTTTTTGTTTGGAATATGAAACACTGGTTCTTTTCCTTATACAGAAGGTGAATGTATATCTAAAAGGCTAATATTTATTTAGAACCTACTGTGAGCAGACCCTGATCGGCACTTTCACAAATGGCATCTCATTCAATTACATATTTCTATAATCCTCAAACACTGTAAAATAAACATTATTACCCAGTAATGAGAGTTGACAATATAATCACAGTGGAGCCCCTCAATAACAAGCAGATATAAGCTACAGTAGCAGAAATTGTATTTTATAGTTATACTGTCTCAAGAAACCTAGAGGAAATCCTTGTCTTAGAAACTAATCACATTTCAATTAAGAAACAATTTCTTACAAGGAAAACTTTTGCTTTTTGTTTATGTTTAAATGAGTTAAAGATAACACATATAAACTAATAATAATGATAATTAATATTTATTTAACATTGCTAAGCATCAGACACTGTTACAAATGATTAACTCATTTATTCTGCACAGTCTGCTGAGATATGAACTATTATTATGTCCATTTTACAGATAAGGAAACCATAGACTGAAGAGGTTAAGTAATTTGTCAAAGTCACACCAGAGCAGAGCCATGGATTTGAATCCAGGCAATCTTAGTCCTTGACTCTACCCTAAGGGCTAATTCACTTCCTTCTTCAAATAGCATTTATCAATTTTTTAATGGAATTCATAAACACAAATAATTTATAGTTAAGACAAGTTCAGGAAGATCTGAATGAATGCTTTAAGATGAAAAATCTACATTTCATGTATCCAGGTCATTCCAATTTTCTCATTTTCCAATATATGTTTAAATTTTAATTGTTACAGTTCTTTGAAAAGGTACCCTTCTATATTTTTAAACCCTTCTTTCTTTACATATGTGTAAGGCAACTCTGTAGCTTCTAATCACCTACTTAATATGAGTTTTTTGAAATGGTAAATTGCTATGAGATGAAAAGTAGATCTCGTATTTCTTGGGGCTAAATTCAGCACTCATCTATAAGTGTGGTCACAAGGTCTCCTCGCTGGGGTCTTTTATGTTGCCTTAATTCAATTGTAGCTATTATTATTACTACTCTTTCAAAGGTGCATAAAGTATCTAAGAAAACCTGTTTTTGAGGGTGGCTATATTTGTTTTTCCCTAATCAATCTTAAGATTAATTTCATGTTCAATCCTGCTATCTGCTAGGGGCTCTGTGCTCTAGTATCCTTTTTAGATTGATATGAAACCATGTTTAAAAATCAAACCTTGGTCATACAAGGTTTGGCTAACACTATATCTGGTATGAAAAAAAAAAGTCTCTAGTGCCCTGAATAAAAATTCCTCTGAAAGGGTGCTGGTTGCATCCTCAGACATGCCATTGTGATTGCAATTCAGCTCCATTGCTCCTTTTGTGGTCCCAGAGAGGCCACAGACAGGCTGCTCAGCTCCACTGAGCCTCTGTAGCAGTTGGCGGCCAACAGTTCTCTATGGGGAACTCGAGAATGGAATGGCAGCCAATCATGCATAGTGTAATTTACATCTGATTGATGAAGGTCTAAGAATCACAGAAACAATTAATTTATATCAGGACTCCTGTGGGCTAGAAAGTAAGAGATTGTGCCACCAGTACCCAATTTTAATCTTTGCCTTGATCAATCTCCTGCCTTTCCACATCTACTTCGTTTTCAGAATTAACTTTTACAGCCACAGACGTTAAAGGCTGCAGCAGAAAGTGTTTCTGAAAAATAATAACACCAAGGAAAACACTCATTGATAAAACTCACTTGTAACTGCACTATATTATCCCTTTTTCAATTTGATAATGGTAAGGCATTTTCCTTGCAACTGCAAAGGAAGATTTAAAAACTCTTTTTTAAAAAGTAAACCACTTTGTTTTTATTCATGTAAGAAAGATTACAATGGCCAGGAGAAAGGAGAAAGAACAGTGGCTACTTCCTAGGAGGAGAACAACAGCAGGAACAATTTAAAATAAAAATAACTAAAGATGCCTTAACTTTGTGTTAAAAATGAAATGAAAATTGCAAAAGCAATTTGTGGCAGGAAGCTTTTAAAATGTTCTAAGAATTGTTCTTATTTTGCATAAACCATGGCCAATCTTTAAAATAGTTAGTCCATTAAGCATATGTATATCTGATTCAACACTCTATTGTAGGCAGGAGCCCCTCAATTATGAAATTGTAGAAGGATGGGTCTGACAGAGTCTCATCTAATTACAGGAGCAAATTACAAGTTCATAAACTTCATAAAGCATTCTAATATCTTTCCTTAATAAGAAATCTCACTGCTCCAGCCAGGAATATATCTAATACAGTCGTATTTCTTTCTACTACTATTCTTGGCATGTAATTGCCCTTACTTGTAACAACACACAAAACAATAGAAAATAGCATCCATGGATTTTTATTGATCAAATGTTTAAATTAGTATTAATCTTGTTCACACTCCTAAAAGATTATTTAACATGAATGCAATCATTTATATTTGCTTTGCAATTATCCAATATTGCTTTCTAATCTTATAGATGTGGAAAAAGAAATGGAGAGAAGTAAAATGGCTAGTGTCAAAGTATGCAGGAGCTGCAGCAGGAATTAGAACGCACACGGCCTTAGAGGTATTTCTTTTTTTTTTGGTCCCAAAGTCAAACAGAAGGATTAATAACAGGATCCAATGTGCAGTATTGGCTTTTCTTTAACTGTATTGCCTTGTATAGTAAACTGTCTTTAACAATAAAAATTACTGGTTTGATTAATTTGGTGATATGTAATACCATTCATTTTTTTTTCTGCCTAAGCAAAAATTTTGCACTATAAAAATGACTACATCGTATTATGCCAACTCTATGAGACAGCCCTGAGCTATCAAGCACTTAGGAAAAGATGGTCCATGCTACAAAAAAAAAAAAAAAAAGAGTGCAAATTGTGATTTTTGATACATACCCATTCCCTGCCCACTCAGAAGAGGTTACTTTTACTGAGAACAGACCTGCTAATTGACCTTAAGTCTTGCTAAATTTAATCAGTTCCATAGTACTATTGGTTTTTATTCATTCCTTGTAATCCTTCCTATGGATATCCTTATGACATTTTGATCATTTACATTTTCCTATGATACACCATTTTCATAGCATATGTATGATATCATAATTTCAGAATAATAGAAACTTTTTATGAATGGATTTTAACTCATTTTAGCACAAGAAACTAAAGCTGGAGAAAATTTGATCATGTTAATATCATCATTCATGTGATAAATTTTAAAATGTAAATTTCCAGCTTCTCTTTTCTCTAAGAACTAGTAAGGTGGGTAGGTTTAACAATGAAAGTGAGGAAACGAAAGAACCATAAACATGAAGAGCCCTTCTTGTTTCCTAGTCTCTGTTTTGGCCACAGGTTAGGAGTGAATGAGGTCAAGACTTGTCATTTCTATATCCTTCCTGCCATGTAGTTCCATGATCCAGGTGCCACAGGTGTCCACTCACAAATCTTTTGAACACTCTGCTCTACACCTCACCCATCACACACAAGCATAGGCTTTTACCAACCTCCAACTTTCAATAGAAGCAATTTAGACTCTCACACATGATAGGTGGGTTTATCCACTGGGATGGAACCGAAATTGGTAGGGTGAGGGAGGGACTCGAGAGTCAGGGTAGTGCTATTCACAAACTCTTTCTCTACCCTCAAGCAAAGGGCCACTGACTCTAAGATTTGAAAGAGAAAATCAGAAATAAAAGGTGCAGCATCACCTGTACACTGATCTGTACGTACTAAAACAACATACAATCCCCGAAGAGGGAAAACCTGTGAATAATGCAACACATATTTTCCCTGATATTAAAAGCATCAATCTATTAATTGAGGCTACCTACAAAATCCATTTTAACTAACTTGCATCAACTTTAAATGACATGAGGGATAACAGAGATAAAAAGAAGTATATCTGCACAGTGTCCTAAGTCCAGGTCTAATATGATAGCAAGTGCAGGGTGACTGGGTTGATTTGAAGGCCGTTAGAATTTTACATTATGGAAGTGGTATATAAAATTTACATTTTCCATTTATATATGTAAAACAAATACATTTGTATATAATTCTCAATAACACTTCAATAAATATGCTGAATACTAATAAACAATGTTGATATCGTGAATGGCACTTAAACCTATACAGGAACTTCCATATTTCGAATCTGTAGGGTATATAGCCTTATTGAGATAATTAACAGATTAGCTTTATTGATTTTTTTTCTTTTACAATCAATTAAAACAGAAAATCAATCTAAATATCCAACAGTTCCAGACATGGCACTAAACTGCAGCTATGAAATACGTGAATTCCTTGATCCTACAATCCTAGGTTATATAGTTGGAGCACAGGAAAGTTCTCTACAGTTGTGGAGTGTTGAGTGCAAGTAGCACTAGAGGTCATTGCCTCAGAGTGTTGATTTTTAGCACTAAAATCCATTTATTCATACTTTTATTAATTCAACAAATATTTATTGATATTAATAACATCTATTGATGTTGATATTAATAGTAGTTCCTATGATTTGCTGGGTACTGTGATAAACATAGGGAATAAGTAATAGAAAAAACACTGCTTCCAAAAAACTATTAATCTAATGAATTAGTTATTTTCAATATTTTTCTGCTCCAGTAAGCCTAAGAGCTATAACACAGTCCATTCAGTAAAAGTAGCTTCCTGTGGAAGTAGCTAGCTATCAAGCTAGGGAATTGACTATATAGAGAAGGCAGGATAGGATGTCTCGCATTTTTTAAATTTTAAAAACAGATTTCCCTTCTTTTGATGGAGGATCTCTATAGTAAACATAACTAAATAGATATAAAGTTCTTTTCCCTCTCAAAGGGGCTTCCACATGACTGAATTATTAAACTTTCATTACTTCATTGCTAGACTGAATGTTAGCTAGTAAAAGAAAAAGAGAATAAACAAGTCATTGGGATTTCATTGCTTTGTTGGCTAAAGTAAGAGGCATGAAAAATAACAGCAAAAAAATCCTATTGAATGTTTCCTACATGACAGCTAAGTGTTTCACATACATTGTCATTGAATCTTTACAAGGACCTTACACAGTGCTTACATACTATTAATGGGTGACCATATATTCTGCTTTGCCCAGACACTATCAGTTATCTTAATAGTTCTGCTTTTCACTCTCAAAAGTACGCCAATTGGACAACAAAATATTCTTTTTACCTATAAGACAGCTTCATATAGTTCAACTTAACAGATGATTTTATAATAACCTCATAACAATCTTAGAAGGGCTTTCTAAAGCTCTAAATAACCCTAGTGTCCTATTTCCTAGTTAGATTTCTAAAGATGGAAAATTTGGAAAGAACCTACATCCTCTGATACATTCCTTTTCTATGCAAAGTTCTCTCTGAGAGAAGTGAAGACAGAAGGGTATACAAAAAAACATTGTGTACTAGTAGCAGAGATCTAGATGGTGTACAACTCACTGCAGATAGATGGAGAAAACTGGAAACAATGGTTTTTGTCAAAAAATCTTATGAAATATATTTCCAAGGATATATAATGGCAACTGTTCTATAACCAGCTTAGATCTTCTTACAAAGAATTTGATAAAATGAAAGAATTTGATTGCATCTTCCTAAAGTTTACCATAATGAGATTTGACTCCTTTCTTATTATGCATCAGAGTGTAGCAACAGATTTTGAAAAAATATAATGGCCTATGTATTTTAGAATTTGACAAAAGTAACAAAGCTGCATCCTCATTTGAATTCAATATGATAATAGTGAAAAGGCAAATGTGAATGCCAAAACAGAAGGCAACACCGAAGCAGCTATAAATGGATGATTTAACACCCAATGAAAGAAACTAAATTTTTCCTGCTACCAAATTTTGCAACATTTATATGCATACCGATTATAAATTTTTTCATAATACTTTAAAAATATGCATATCAGATTGTTTGGACTATATAACTCAATTGCTTTCCAGTCTTACTTACTATACTCAGTTTTGTACATTTGTACTTACTTGTAATGGCCAACAAAATTCCACTGACGGCAGCAGTCTCAAAATCAAGTTTCATAGATAATCAGTAAACCCCCATTCCCCACTATCAACCCAACAATGATCTCATCAAATAACAAAATTTCTTTGTCACCAATTCATCATTAGAATGAATAAGCATTAATAAATAGCCTGGTAAGGGGGAAATTCCATATACAGAAGTTTTACTGCTTAGGAAATTGTCTGAATCATCTAGAATTACCTGAAAAAAAAAATCCTCAAATCACCTTTTCTCTCAATTTTTGTTAAGTCCCTGAGGTAGAGGTTTAACCCAGCTCTACTAGGGAAGAAAAAACACCTATGACTGTAATAAAGGAAATAGAGTTTAATTATTTATGTGTTTTTTATAGGGCACGACTTTATTGGAAATGATTACTTACTCAAATATTTGCAGAGACTGTATGATAGAATTAAATCACATAGTCCACAGACTGGCAAAAGGAGATTTTTGAAAGAAATGTTATCATATATGACTGATTGAGGACAAATTATTTCTATAAACTATCTGCAAATTTATTACGGAAGTTAATGGCTGATACATTTTCTCATTATAAATAGTCACCCATTACAGGGATTCATCTAATGCAGAGTTTAAGGTCCCTGTACTTAAAACGAGGGAGTCCTCATAAAAGAATGTCGTTTACCTAAGCTGCACACTTGTGAACCATCCGAGTGCCCTTCAGAATGATGAGCTTTTGATTAGTCCTTTCAATTAGTGTTTATTTTCTTAAGTAGAATACTCACAACAGTTTCAAAGCTCTGAATCTCCTTTAATTGCTGCCTTTAAATTAAGAGGAATAGATTTTTCTAACTGGTCTCTTGCTGCTTTGGCCAAAAGATTAAGTATGAATGCAATTTAAATATGAAAGCTAGCATCACCACTTTTAACTGAAAGTGAAAATTCACACTACTCCATTAAGTAAAAGCCATTACTAAATATCCAGACCTTCTGATATATTCTTGATTGACAACTGTACTTTTCTATCAGTAGAAAAATGAAAACAATTACTTTTTGAGAAGACTGAACAAACATATTCACCCTATACATTTTTCCCAAGGTACTCTAGATATCTTATGCTCCTAGTTTTATTTCTAAATGCCCCCACCAAATTAGTTATTTAAAAAGTCACTGTTAAAAAAAAAAAACATATATAAAAGACATTACTGAGGCAATTGGGAAATTTGAATATGGACTAATATTTGATATTTTTATTACATCAATATAAAATTTCTTGGGCATGATAATGGTACCATAGTTAGGTAGAAGAATATATGTTTATGAGATAGAGACTGTCACATTTAGGAGTTTTAAATTGTTCAGCAAAAATACATGTACATATCTCTATAAACATGTATATACATACATGTAAATAAATAGAGAGCAAATGTAGCATGATATTGATAATTAGTGAATCTAGACAACAGTTGAAAGGGTGTTTGTTATATTTCTCTTCCAACTTTTCCACAGGCTTGAACTTATTCAAATTTAAAGCCGTGAAAAAATCACTTTCTTTACCATACTAACTTCTCTAACTTTCAAAGCCATTTATCACTTACTGGCAAAAACACAGAGCTTACAGCTGGGTGGTAGGAACACGAGGCATTTTACAGAAGCAGGAAACAGTAAATCAAACTCGTGAGGGTAGACAAGAAACCTGGGGTATGTCCAAAGACTGAAAGGTCAAAAAGGAGCAGAAAAAGCTGCATGGAAGCATTTCCTCTGTAGCTCTGAAACAGGCTGACCAAAGACTCTCGCTGACCTTAGATTTTCATCTCTGTAAACTGCACGTTTCACCCAGTCTGTGCAGCCCTCAGGGCTCTGGCATTCCTGTTGTGTGCTCTACCCATCTTACAGGAGGAAAGCATCCTTATCTTCCCTAGATACCTCAGAATGCATCCCAGATGGTGAGACAGTGTCTTCTGACAGAAAACAGTGTGCCTGGCCACAGCTAAAGTCCATTGCAACAGCTGAAATTTCTTTAATCCCCCTAGCAGAGGTAGCATCAATTCACCACGTACGTCTCAGTCTCTTCCAAATTGGAGAGAATTTGTGGAAAATTAGGCTAGCAACTCAGCATTAATTCAGTTTATTTTGCTATGTTTTGGGCCCAAGTCCTAGTAATTCACCTCCTGAATTATTTTGTAACTCAAAGTCTTTGCAAGGTCCAGTTCCAATGCCTGGGTCTCTGTCTCACACTACTACCCCAATCCAGTACCTCCTTATTACATGCCTGAGTACCCATTACTATCCTTGATAGTAAACTTTTCTAGGGCTAGGTCCTAACATTATCTGTTCACTCCTCCAGGGGCTAGACACTTACACTCAAACTTCCATTGCCTTAATTAAATTCTCATTTCCTTCTTCCATGCTAGCTACCAACTATTGTTGCTTATCCAACTGCCCTCTGATAGCTCCTTACATTAATGCTGCTCACACGTAGGAACAGGTAGCCTCCCACAGCCTCTACCTGCTCCTGCCTGCTGGCATCAAGACAGCCTCATGTCCACTGCCTTTCATTGACCATTTCTGGTACCATCCCACATAATTTGTCCTATCCCAAAATAAATTTTCTATTTCTTATATCACTTAATCTAGCCTATCCAATTGAACCAAATTCCAAGATAGCTAAAATTAAAGACATCATTCATTCATTCAATCATTTATATAGCAAATATTTATTGGGTTTTAACTATGTGTCCAATTCTGTGTACGACATGGGCACTGGGAAGAGATTTGTTTTCTGGCATTCCAGGGATAATGTGTGGATGGATACTTGAGTGAATCTTGCCTTCTTGAGTCAGAAGAAAATATTGTCAGGACCATAACACAAACTCAGCCCTAACCAAGGAATTTTTATATGGCAGATCATTTCACACAGACATGTGTGGGCCCTAAATATGATATTAAAAGTGTTACAGTCATTGGCAGATGTATGACAATAATGGCTATGAGTTATTGATAACGTATATCAAGCAACATCAGATTTAAAATGATTTAGCTGATTACCTGAGATTATATGCTATATCATTATTCAGGCCCTGATTCATTTGTGGCTATTGACAAGTATCCATCTTTTAAAGACCACCAATATTTTGGAATTTTATATGAGTAGTGGTCTAAAAAACATGTATCCTGTAAAAACCTAAAGCCCTAGGCCTCCATGACCCCCCAACGTTTTGCTATAACTTTTCGGAATTTGTGGTTATGATGCTGTAGTCTCATAAGACACCTGGGACATGCTGAATAAACTACTACATTTACAGGAAATTAAGGGCAAGTGGAAGCAGGCCTCTATTAAAGAAGACCTCTTTAATTTTATCCGTAATCAGCAACACTTAGTTTTATAAATACAAAATTTATACACACACACATACATTCTCTGTGTGCTTTTATACTAGAATCCTCTTGGTTTTAAAAAGACCTGAGTCTAACAAAGCCTCAACCCACAACCCACACTCTCAGCTGATGTAGTCTGGCTAAAGATACAGGTTCACTATGGTTCCAAAAGGACTCGTAGAAGTTTAGGTTCTGAAAGTTATTCTAATAGGAAAGCTCTATGCATATGCCAGGGAAGCCTACAACATAAATAGACTTCTCTTGGGCTTGGGAGCTAGGGAGCCACTTCTTTTAGAATCAGTCGTTCTAGTAACCTCATGCTAGAGACCTAATGTCTAGTATTAAGCTGCCATCTTTCAGTGAATAGGCATTGGCAAATTAATAGTTTTAAGAATGCCCACCTTATACTAGATAATCATGGTGAAATTTTCATTTACTTATTCACTTATTCAATCAATAAAAGTTGCTTATTTATTTAAATATTTGTTGAGCACCAATATTCTGCTGAATGTTGTACTAACACCCAGGGATTCAACAGTGAGCAAAGGGAACATCTCCCAAAACAGTATTCCCTGTTCTTCTGAAGTTTTCATGCCAGTAGGGAGGACTGATGTTAATCAAAGAATCACAGAAATAAATGTACAATTTAACTATGTTTTGTGACAAAAGAGATGAGGCATATGGTATGAGTGAACACTGAGGCAGGTGGATTCTAATATGGCCCTCAAGACTCTTGTCCTTTGGTGTATATATCCTGGATAATCCCCTCCCCTTGAATATGGGCTGCATATGTAAATATAATGGGATATCGCTCCTGTGATTACGCTATTAATCAGTTGACTTTGAGTTCATCAAAAAGGAGATTATCTAGTTGTGCCTGGGAGGGCCTGACCTAATCAGAGGAGTCTTTAAAAGAGGGAGAAACATCAGAAAGATGCATTTCTGTTGGCTTGGAAAAAAAACAAACAGCCATGTTATGAACTCCCATATGGGGGTCATGTAGCAAAGAACGAGAGACAGTCTTTAAAAGGTTAGAGCAGCCCCTGGCCAACAGTAGCAAGAATAAATGGAACCTCAGTTATAGAACCTCAAGGAAATAAAGTCTACCAACAACCAGTGAGCCTCATGGAGAATGCTGAGTCTAAAATATGAATAATAGCCCAGCCAACACCTTGATTGCAAGTTTGTCAGAGGGGAGCAGAAGAGCCACCTAAGCCATATGCATACTCCTAACCCATGAAAACTATAAGCTAATAAACTTCAGTTCTTTTAAGCAGCCGAATTTGTGGTGAATTGTTTTCCAGCAATAGAACATAATGTAAACATAGAATATAGAGTTGATCTAGTCAGAGAAGGATTTCCTAGGGAAGAGATGTTTGAACTATAATCAGGAATAAATAGGATTTAACCAGGGAAAGAGAGCTGGAGGTGTGGAAAGTTAGATTCAGAGGTTAAAGGGGTACAGTGAACACTAGAGATAAAAAGACATTTAGGGTCGTAAATAAAGGGGAAATATGATAGAAACAGGGCTGGAGAGTAAAGTAAGGTGGATCAAGCAGGACTTTAAAGACTGTGTTAAAGAGTTTAGATCTTATTTCCCAGAGATCAGAGTATTTCCCACTGATGTTCTCAGATGATGTCTCTTTTCCTGAAGATTTCCATCTCAGAGTTCTCTAGGAGCTCTACAGCCTTCAAGGAGCTCTGACATGAACTCTGTTACTCAAGGACACAGAGACAGCCCTACCCTACCCAAGACCTTTCACTGGGCATATAGAGTGGTCTATCTTCTAGGCTTATTTGGAGATCATATACTTCTTGAGTGATTTCCCTTTCTCAAGCTTTAAAATGAGAATTAGGAATTGAGGGAAACAGAGTAGGAGTCAGGAACAGAGAAGGAGAAAGAGGAAATTCTCCACGAGTCTTGGAGTGGAATATACTTAGCCTCTAAACTCCATATCTCTGCGTTTCTCAACTCTCCTGCTGAAAGAATAGGTCTTATTTAAGAGGAGCTCAGGATGCTATATACTTTTCCAAGAGTAGACACGTTTCTATAACTTACATTCCTACCTTATTCTTTGAATTAAGTGTCAGTTAGGAACATTTTCAAATATCTCTTTAGCCGCTCTTTCACTATACGTGAAAATATTTTTTTTGTTCATTTCCATTCAATATGAATCCATATTCTTTATTCTCAGACTTTTCCATTCCAACATTAAATACCAAAGTAAATTTTTATATTTAAATTCCTTTAAAAAAATCCATGCCAATCTTGACTTAATTAAGTCAAACAAACTATTGAAGTTACTATAAAGAAGGCAGGTATTTCTCATTTTTTCATTGCCTACAAAGGAAGGTCTCATTCTTAAACACTTTTAAAAGGTAACTGATAAAGTATAATAAAAATTACATAAGTTATGGTTCACTAGATTCAGCAATTCTGTATTATATAGAAATTTAATCAATCTTTCAGGGATTGCAGACATATCACAGTAGGAGGTACTTCTGACCTTTCATGGAGAGGTAAGCAAGATGAGGTACTGAACTGCATATTTCAGTGGATTTGTTGGATTTTGTATAATTGTCTTTTTCAAAATTTCTGGCCAAGTTTGAGTCCTCCTATTTGGTAATTCAAACTATTTTACACATGAAAAGCAACACCCGCAATTTACCTATTTGAATCAAATGTTACCTTTATTCAAACCTAAATCTTTTCTCTCTCTACCTCAAGAAGGTAGAGAATAAGTAAAGAAGAGCATGCAAAGCTATATAGAACACATCAAAATCATCTCCTTTGCAGCTCTTGCATACTTCCCTCATAGTCCTGGTTAATAGTAGTTCTCAACATATAATTATTAACAGTGCTCCTTTTCAATCTCGAAAGTGTTCCAGTTTAAATGATAAACTGTATTTTCACCCTAGTCAAGTTTGGTGACATATCCAGGAACAGAACCCCAGTATTTCTAATGTATTATCCTATATTGGATGAGGAAAGAGAAGGGTTATACCTTCTACTTCAATACAGGGCTCAATATGGCCCAATATATGGCCCCAGAGAAGTAGAGAATTCTATGAAAGAGAAATAGGATAGCTATAGATATGATACTAAAGCCCAATTCACCTATAAGTAAAGAGGGTATTAGAATATGAGTTTTATGAGTAAATACAATACAAAAATGTCATTCATATGCAATCTAGTGCATATTACACAAAATTTAGAATTGTGTTCTCTTTTTTCCATCTTAGAGTTTTAATACTTAAGACAAAATCAAAAAAAAACTTAGAGTTAAACCAGTCAGAATCTTTTATTTCACAGATTAAAAAGTGAAGCTCCAGAGAGGGCAGTGATTCACCCAAGATTACCTAGTTCATTGACTAGAACAGAAACCTGAGTATCTTGGCCCTCAATCAACAGTTCTTTCCCATGCTGTGCTCTATCTCCTGTTTTACAACTCAAATTCTCTTTACAACTGCTAATATTTGACTGTTCTTATAAGAAACTATTTTCTAATTTACTTATATCCAAGTCTTAAGGATATCTGTCCGTTATCTGGACTTTATTGTAGTTCTAGGCATGACCTTCATAACAGGAAGACATTGTGACATGTGATTTAAATTTAGTATTTTCATTAATGTTAAACAATGTCAGTTTGTAGCTTTAATTCCTGCTATGCAAATGTATTAACACTAGAAAGTATATCATATATAATGGAAGAAGTTGTGTTCTTCTGAATGCAGCACTAGAATAAACAATTAGGAACAACCTTGTGTTAGCTAAAAACACTCAAGTGTGAAATCATAGTCATTGGTTTTCAAATTTTATTTTAAAAGTCATATACACACTAATAGCCATTAAGATAATTATTTATTAGGGATGAGATCATTTTACAAATAGACTTGCCCATCTGTAAATTGACAGAGGTTACATTTTTAAATTTCTGTTTTAAATGTGAGTTTAAACTTATAAAATTATAATAAAGTTTTTCTGTAGCTAAAAAAATTAAATAATAGTTCACTTTTTATAATTTTTTTTAACTAAACAATGGTGCATATTTTTTATACTCTCACTTAGGAAACTTTGAGTATACTATTTCAAATTCACCAGTAATACTGCATAGTCAAAGACCACCTCCACATATGAGCTTTAGCATATACCCTTATTTTTCTTTTGATTGCATTTTGAATGCTAAGTAACAGAAGAGAAATGTATCAGTTTTCTTGGACTAGTCTTTTTGAACAACCTATTAAATATTAAAGATAAATTTAAATCCAGGGAAATTCTCAGGAAAAAAAATCTCTTAGCATATGACTTGAATGTCTAAGTTCTGAACCTTTTATGTTTACCACTGTTAGAGCTAGACTACTACTTGGCTGGCATAATGGCATTTGCCCACAAAGTTCCAAGCTATTTGAGAAAACAGTACATGAAATTAATTTATATATGTTTCATAACAAGAAAAAATAATAAAACTTTGAAATTGTACATGTACCAACATCACAGCCATCATACTAACTTACTTAGCTATAAGCATATCCCCTGCTATTTGACAACTACAGATTTAAGTTTTCAAGTACTAATAGCTTTTACATAATTATATCAGATATTACTATTTATATGCTGCAAAACACAATGCTTATGCCAAGGATTTTTCCTTGATAATACAATCTGGCAGAGAAAGAAAAAACTTGAATTCCGGTTCAAGTTTCACTAAAAATCTACATGACCTCACACGTCACTCTTCCAGAATAATACAATTTCTGTCTGTTCAAAGGAAAATTGTCTTCTCTCTCTGGTTCCTAGAATTATAAAGAAATCAGAACTGTTTCATTGTGAAGCACTTAGAGTTTGTAGGCAAAATGTAAAATATGTATACACTGGACTATGCATATTAGGTATTATTCATGATTATGTCGTCATGTCCTACAGAAAACTTCTCGAGATTTGAGGAATAGTTTTTTGCTTATTCCTGTTCCACCTAACTATATTAGTAGTACATATACTTCAATGTAGCAGCTCTCTCTGGCACTAAGGACAGATTTTTAATCTCAGAGAACTAATTCTTGGGAGCATTTCCATCCTGATACCAAGGTCAGACAGAGGAAGGGGCATACTCACAGGTTTTGTGCAATTTTAATTATTTTCTCCTCATTATGAAACTAGTTTCTGCACATTCGACATTACAAGATATTCTACATATATATTTTGCAAAACATTCATAAATTCAAACATTATAAAAACATGCCTTTAGTAAATAAAAAAAATCTTCCACTTTCTCACTCTTAAAAGTAAGAGATCACAGTGTTAACTAAAAAGAGCACTTGGCTACAAATCAGGAAATCAGGAGCAAAGCTATACTTCATTCATTTCATAAGCATTCCTCGGTGCTTGCATTCAGCCAGGCACTATGCAAGGGGGAAGGAATAAAAACAGGAAAATAAATTCCCTATTATCAAGGATGTCATAGTTTAGTCAAAATGGAGAAAAGCAAAATAGTTATAAAATGCATTGATGTTTTAATATGAGAGTCTAAAAGGTGATATTAGCCCAAAATAAAGAAAGCAACTCTCTCTCTCATTGAGAGGGATGGGGAGGGCTTCATAAAATGTAAGTGGTTTTAAGAAATAACAATTAATAATAATTACAAATAGCATCTATTGAACAATACCTTGGTATCAAGATCCATGGGAAAAAAAGGTTCTATATAATTACCTTTACATTTAAAATTTTTAACATGAAAGGATAGTTACTATTATGTTCTCCAATTGATAAATGAGGAAACTGAGACTTAGAAACTTGAGGCTTAAAAATGCAAACCAAGTTAAGAAGTTCAGTTATAAGAATCTACAACTGAACTGAATTTTGGTGAATGAGATTGTTACCTAACCACAGTATTAAATCTCACTTGGAAGTAAGCATTAGGAAAAGAATGAATGAACATATGTTTGTACTTATAAATGATTGTTATATTCTCTCTGTCCTTCAGTTTCATTATCCAAAAATAAGATCAACTATACAAACCCTAGTAAATCATTTATTTAACAAATACTAATTGAATAATTACTATGCCAGGTTCCATGCTAAGAACTTAAGATATTGGTAGGCTAGACCTATGTTGTCCAATATGGTGACCACTAACAGCACATGGTTAAATTTTAACTTTAATTCAACAGAATTAAATAAAACTAAAAATTCAAGTCCTCAGTCACATTAACCATATTATAAGGGCTCAATAGCCATATGTTCATGGCCACCATATTGGACAATGCAAAATAGAATGTTTCTATCATTACAGAAATGCTACTGGACAGCACTAAACCAGACAGCTATTGATCCTATCATCCTAGAGCTTGCATTTTAGTGGGGAAGACAGACAGCAATTATTCAAGTAATTTTGTTATAGTACTTATACATGCTATGAAAAATAAAGCTTTTAAAAAGGGCAAAAAAGACATCTAATCAGGAGACTTATCCTAGTCTAGGGATTAGGGAAGGCCTCACAGTAAAAGTCACATTTTACCAGAGACCAAGAAAATTAGAAGTTAGCCAAGGGAAAAAGTAAGGAGGAGATTTCTGAAGAAATGGAAGTTGTGTGCAAGCCCTAAGAAAGGAGGAATTTGGGAGGAATGGAGTGACTGGAGCATAGGAATGGGAGTAGAGGAGGTGCCTAGTGGCCTGGTGGGGTGATCAGAGGCCAGAGCAGGTAGAATTTCCTAAAATCAACAAGAGGTGATTAAAGAATTTAAAATTTCAAGAGTGGTACATTTGATTGGTGTTTAGAAATATCACTCTGGCTTGTAAGAGAGAAAAAACTGGTGGAGAGAGGATGATAAATGTAACTTAAGAAACAAAATGTGATATTGTGATTTATAAAAAATAAAAATAAAAAAATCATATTGGTCTCTGCTCTCAGCTCCTAGCAAAGTATTCCTGAAATCCTTGAAATAGCATAACAGGAGTGATGTTTGTTTTAATGAGTTGACTCTGGGTGGGCTCCTGTGTGATGGCTAGTCACCAGAAAGACCAAGTCAAGATTAGAAGCTTGGAATTTTCAGCCCCACCCCATGCCCCATTCTCTTGAAAAGGGAGAAGGGTCGAAAACAGAATTAATAATCAATCATGCCTTTGTGATGAAGCCTTCATAAAATCCCAAAAGTACAAGGTTCTTAGAGATTCCAGGTGGGCGAACACATCCACGTCGGAAAGGTGATGCATCCCAATTCCACATAGGCAGAAGCTCCTGAGCTCAGCACCTTCCCAGACCTCACCATATGTATCTCTTCATCTGGCTGTTCGTCTGTATCCTTTATCATATTATTTAATAAACTGGTAAATGTGAGCATTTCCCTGAGTTTAGTGAGCCAATCTAGCAAATTAATGGAACCTGAGGAGGAGTCATTGGAACCTCTGGTCTATAGCCAGTATGTCAGCAGCACAGGTGATTGGGCTTGCAACTGGTGTCTGAAGGGGGCAGGAAGCAGTCTGCTAGGACGGAACCCTTTTCCTTGATATCTGATGCTATTTCTAGGTAGATAGTGTCAGAATTGAGTTAAATTGTAAGACACTCAGCTGGTGTCACAGAGAATAGCTTAGTGTGGGGAAAAAGTCTCCATCCATTTGCTGATTGGAAGTGTCAGAAGTGAAGAGTTTTGTGTGAGTGGTAAAGGAGACAAATAGGGAAGAAACAGTAGGGAAGAATGGTTTTTTTCCCTACATAAAAAAGAAAAAAAAAACTGAGTTTTTCGTAAACACGATGTTACTGTGGTAGTCAGGCAAGAAGTCAGCAAGAGTCATGGCTAATCTGGCTCTACATCAGTATGCCAAAAATCAATCTTTCTGAAGTGAAGTTTCTGGGGCAATTCACCTGAAGTTCCATTAGCCAAGCAGCCAAGTCACCAAATTAACCACATTTATTAATTAAATTCTGAGAGAATATAATACTTTTTGAAATAACTAGATGTGGAAGTAGTAATTGAAATGCCTGGAGCCCCTTAACAGTGGTTGAAAGATAATATCATCAATGAGCCACCACAAGAGCGCCCTAACCTGGCACAAGATGCCACTTTAAGAACACCAACCCTGGCCACAAACAGTGAAATATCTGTCTGTCATGATGCCCCAGCCACTTAGGAGCCAGGATAAGCCTCAAAGTTCTAGAACTAGTTTTTAGCTATGCTAAAAACAAAATAATATTTCTCCTGCATGTTTAATGGTCTTGGTGGATTAGAAGTTCTAACTGAAATTCTCTGATAAGACTGTCAGGAATGGGAGGGAAGGACAGCAACAGCCTGGACCTGAAAACTGATGCCAGCCACCCTTTGGGGGAGTTTGCTCAGCCTCCTAGTGAAAACTGCCCACTTCTACCAAAAGATAGAGAAGTGATGGAGGAATCAATAAAATATCCCATCTCACAGGGGATCGTAGAATGGTTAACTCACTACAAGTTTCTATGGCATTTTTATTCTGGGTGGAAAAAGGCACTATTAATATAGAAGTCAGTAAATAAACAGTTTAAGTACAGCACAGAGCTGAATAAAGACTGATGATTTTTCAAATGGCCTATGGTAGTGATAATGACTATGAGTAATGAGAGCAAAATGTTGTATTTTTTGATATATTTTGTAAACATTTTCAACCTGAAAAAGTAAGTATAAAACTATCAAGATCACATATCTAGATAAAAATAAAATAAAAGAATTTTCAAAAGATGTTCTGTTCATTTTTCAATACAAAAGTTGATTTTTTAAATTAAATTAATTTGTACTATATTTACAACAATCAATCAGAATTAAAATGGAAAAATAAAATCATATTAGAACACTACACCATTGCCTTTCTTTTCCAAGGAGGAAGGAAAATGGTTTCAGAGGTTTAGAAATGATAATACATTTAAAAAGTAATACCGTTGCTCTTCAATCTATTTACTTTACACTTTCAAGATTGTACTTAAAGAAGCTCCATAGATACACAACAGACACATAAAAGGATTAAAAGTGACATTCTGCCCATAAGATCTCTTTTAGATAGGAAAAAAAAAATGATAAAGGCCTAATTTTTATTTCACTGATAGCCATGTTCTGGGCCCTCTGAAACAATCAAGAGTCCAAAAGTAAACCCATGTTTATATGGGCAAATAATTTTTGACAAAGAAGCCAAAAACATACAGTGGAGAAAGGAAAGCCTCTTCAATAAATGATACTGGGAAAACTGGAAAGCTACCTGCAAAGGAATGAAACTAGACTGTTGTCTATTATCACACACCAAAATTAACTCAAAATAGATTAAGGACCTGAATATAATACACATAGAAGAAAACATAGGAACTAAACTCAAGGACCTTGGACGTAAAGAAGATTTTATGAATTTAACCTCAAAGGCAAGAGAAGTAAAAGCAAAAATAAATGAATGAGACTACATCAAACTAAAAGGTTTCTGCACAGCAAAAGAAACTGTCAACGAAGTAAAGAGACAACCATCCAAATGGGAAAATATATTTGCAAGCAATGCCTCCGTTAAGGGCCTAATATCCAAAATATACAAAGAACTCATACACCTCAATAACAACAAAAAAACAAACAATCCAATCAAAAAATGGGCAGAGGATCTGAACAGACACTTCTCCCAAGAACACATACAAATGACCAACAAACATATGAAAAGATGCTCATTATCACTAGCTACTTGAGAAATGCAAATCAAAACCACAATGAGATACCATCTCACACCTGTTAGAATACTGTTAGAATAGCTATAATCAACAGGACAAGTAATAGCAAATGTTGGAGAGGATGCAGAGAAAAAGGAACCTTCATACACTGCTGGTAGGACTGCAAATTGGTACAGCCACTATGGAAAACAGTATGGAAGTTCCTCAAAAAACTAAGAATTGATCTACCATAAGATCCAGCAATCCTTCTACTGGGTATTTACCCACAAAGACTTGAAAACTCATATCCATAAAGATATTTGCACACTGATGTTCATAGCAACATTATTCACGGTGGCCAGGACATGGAAGCAACCAAAGGGTCCCAATAGATGATAGATGATTGGCTAAAGAAGCTGTGGTACATATATACAATGGAACATTCTTCAGCCATAAGAAGAGATGAAATACTGCCATTTGCGACAACATGAATGGACCTCGAGATAATCATGCTAAGCGAAATAAGCCAGACAGAAAAAGTTGAAAATCACATGATATAACTTATGTGGGATATAAACCTAAAAGCAACAAAGGAACAGGACAAACAGAGACTCATGGACATGAACAATAGACTAGTGGCTATCAGAAGGGAGAGGGGAGGTGGGAGGGGGGAAAGGAGAAGGAGGGAGGTAGATGGGGTAATAAGTGGTCAAATATGTGGTGACAGAAAGAAATCTAACTACGGGAAGTGAACGCAGTGTAAATATATATATGCCTTACTGTTAAAATATACAGCTGAAACTTGTTCAATTTTGTTAACCAATGTCATCATAAAAAATTTTTAAAAAAGAAAGAAAGAAATCCTTAAAAAATATTCTGGGCCCTTTGAGAACAAGAAAACAAGCATTCATAGTTGTGTAGAGAATTATCGTAATACTTCACTTCAAATTCACTCTTCCCTTTAACAGAGGAAAAATGCTTAGTAAGAAGTTAAATTAAGGGCCCAGTGTTTGCTTTTCCCTTATAGGCCACTATGGCCTTGCCCATTTCTGCTCCTCTTGGTTTCCTGGAGTACTTTGTACATTAGGCCTATGGCTGTTGGAATTATTGTACCCTACATGGTAGGGCGCTCAGCACCTATGATAGTATATTTCAGTAATGAGACCCAACACTCGCTCCTGCTATATTGAGACAAGTAAAATTTTGCCCCTAGATTTTAAAGGCTCTAAAACCTAAAAAAGTCCAAATCTCCTTTGAAATGTATCAGATATCTTTACCCAGGACTTCGAGTACATTCACATAAAGTGTTCACTGTCTTTCCATCAAGGTTTCTGCCAAGAATCTCTTAGTTTGACTGTATATTTTTAAGCTACTGTATAAGCACCAAGATCAAATAATGATTTTAAAACATGAAAAACAGCTTTAAAATATTTTAAAGGACAATTTACAGTTGTTACGTAATTCATGCCAACATTATGGGAAATGATTTCAGGGATTAAATTAAATTGTAACTTTAATCTACTGGTTTCCACAGTCCTAAACAGGACTAGTGCTAACCATTTACACAATTCACCCATTAATTTAACAGAATTCTTCAAAATGCAGAAAGGAATTCTCTAGGAACTTTAAGATAAAATATTTGGACCGAATGATACTGGCTATTGCAAGAATCTAAAAAGAAAGTTCAAAGGATATTTAACATAACATAGAATCAAAGAGGCAAGTTCTCATATCTCTGTTGTCAAATGTAAACTTGAATTGTTGCTTGGGATTATTGTAATAGAGGATTAGAAATGAGACACAGATGTAGCAAATTTTCATGTGCCTTATAACCAATCTAAATTCAGTGTGCCACCACCTGTAAACATAAACAATATATTTCTTTTTTAAAATGACCTGGAAAGTATCTAACAGGCTATCCTTAGGGAATTAACACTTTTGGAATTAATTAATCACCAAATGTCACTGATGCTCCATTCCACTGCATATGAAAAAGCATTTATTGGGCAATAAAAAAATTCTCCAGAAAAGAAATTGTTGATACACCACTACTGGAAGGCAAATTATTCTGCAAACATTTACAAGTCTTCAAAATCTTCACTTTAAGCAGCAGAAAAATACACAAAATATTTCGCTACATGAATGGATTTTAACACTGAAACTAATTGAAACATTATGATTTTCTAAGTACTTTTGAAGAAACATGGATCAAGAGTAACTAGGTAATGAATAGTAAGAATATTAAAAGGAAAAGGTATTTACAGTAGCTAGAGCCATGGAGTAGACTAAACTTCAAAGGGAAGATTTCTATTTTGGGCCTGATAATCAACCAACTTTATGACTCTGGACAGTTCGCTTCAGCTCTGTTTCTCAGTCTCTCCAAGTATGAAATGAGATTAGACTAAATGATCTTTAACATCCTTTCTAGCCCTAACCTTCTATGAAATGTCAATGTTTTTAGAACTACTTTTCTTTCACATCTGTACAACTTTGTCAATATTTAGGCCACTACATAAGAATTATAGTTTGGGTTTAGCATTTACAATCAATATATGAATTTTTATTATTACTCAGCTAAGCATTTAAATCCTGACACTGTTTACTCTGTCAGATACTTTAATAATAATAAATAAACAAGGCAATCTATGAAATTAAGCAAGAGATAGGAGGTTGTGACTGACCGTAGACAAATATCACACTAAAGATACTTTGAATACATTATAAGCATCCTCTTCTTGGAATTTCAAAACTCAATGTATTTTTCCTATTTACTCTATTGTTATGGTCTTCTAATTATCTTTAGAATATACCAAAATAGGTTCAACAAATGGAGGATGCAGAAGAATTGTGTAATTTGTTACAAGAACCTATGAAATAAGAATTCAAATTCATATTCAGCAGTTCACTATAGGAAGCTACATGAGAGCTGCAATATGGTGAGTTTACTAGGTATAAAAATCTGAAGATATCTGTCAACATGGTAACTGGAAATAAAACCTATGTGCATAAAAATCATTCTCTGCTGAAAAGGACCATGTAAGAAAAAAACAAAATGCAAGTTTAGCCTGCACATTACAGTGCACTAAAATGACATATTATGTACTTTCTTGGTAATAATAACTAACATTCTTTGAGAATTTACTGTGAATTTATAAGAACTGTGATAAATATTTAAAATAAATTTTGTATTGTAAAGGCTAGTGAGCTCTCATTTTTCACATTTCCTTATATCTAGAATCCTAGATGCAGTTTAGGTATTACCAATTAGATGCATGACACATGAAGTCAGTACTTATTTAGGTGGAAGAGAGGCTGTGATGCATAAGGCAATCGTTTTTTCTTGGTCAGATCTAGCAGCTGTGGTATGGCTCTGCAATCTACAGTTCTGGTGAAGATTCCTGATTTCCCAGTGTCCTGATTTTAGCAGAGATTGCTAAAATTTCCTTGGCATAAGTGTTCTACAACATTATTCCAGGAGTCTCCCTAGAGGCCCAGTCTAGCTTTAATCCTCCCAGAATGCTAACATTTTGTAAGCACCTAACTCCTTGTATTTAATCTCTTTTTGCTTAAAATAGCTAAAGTGGTTTCTGTTAGCAGCAACTGAACCTTGACTAATATAGATTGTTATCAAGAATAACTGTAAATATAACACTGAAAGATGAGTATTTGAGTTTGCTTAAAAAAATAAGAACCCAGTTGTGAGAAGGAGTTGAATGAATACTGGTAGACCACGGTGTCCAGTAGTAAAACAGATACTTCATTTACCACCAATGGTCACCTGGAATGAAGTGCCTACTGAAGGCACACCTTTAATGAAATAAGCAGTAGTTTCTGAAACAGAGTAGGATGAGTATAAGGATACAGAAATGATCAGGTAGATTAGTTGCTTGTAACTTCACTGGAGGCTTATAAGAGAAAAATAACAGGCTCCAACATAAATTCTTTGTTTAAGCTATGAGCAGAAAACAGGACTTTTTTCTGACTGCCTTAAAAGAATGTCTTATCTCTACTGTCACAGGACTGATTATCAATATACGAATCTGATCCTTTAGCTTCTGAAATATAGCAAAGTCTTATATTGCTTATGTGAAAATCAGAAACTTGCTTAGGAAAAAGTAGACCTTGAGAATTTGGTGACAGTTGAAAAAGGTGACAATTGAGATAATTCAGATATCTTTGAGTACACAGAACCCCCAAATCCTACCAAACCTCTTAGGCAACAGAGACCTCTTCCACTGACTGATGAGGCTAGTTTTACCTTACATGAGGAACAGGCAGGGATCTCAACTGAGGCTGCTAACTCACAAAAGGATGCCTGTTCTCCTCATGCCACACCCTGTTTTCTTCTAGATCTGAGTCAAATGTCAACATGTCATCAGTTAGTTATCTGATACCTAAACCCACTAGCAACTTAAAATAATTTGGTGAAAGTGCTGGAAATGTCTTGGTAGTATACAGAAGAGGGAATGCAAGACAGAAAAAGAGACGTGTTGGAGTGAGTTTATCATATGCAATCACCTCTTAACTTTCTCCTATGCCAAAGGACACTCCATTCACAAAGATATTAACACATGAGTTGTCAAAAAAGCAACAATATCCTCAGAAAACACTGTTATAACTGTTCTCTAAAAGCAGGGAATAAGGTGGTACAAATTTCTATTGAAATTGGGTCTTTGACTTCAGTAGGCATGATAAGAGCCAAGGGTGGCAGAGACTTAACTAGCAGAGGCAAAGAGAATACAACTACCACAATAGGTATTAGGGCTAGAGAGAACACACTGTAACACACTTTGACAATGACTAATTGACCATAGGGTCCTTATAAGTAAAATAAATGAGCAGCCTTACTTGATCTGTATGATAAAAAGCTCTAGGTAAACAGAGGCCTGACTTGAGTCACCCTAACAGAAAATCACAGACTCTCACTTAGGAGGCCAGGTACCCATGTGGAAGAACCTACAATAATATCACTTCCCTGTCTCCCCCAAAATAACAGCAGCCATTTACTGCAGTGACTATACATTGAGCAAAGAGAAATACTCAGACCTTTTGAAGATTTTCAACATGGGCTCTGAGCTAAAATTAATTCTTGGGGACCCATTCGGACCTATACTCAGAGAAGAGGCTCATTGTAGTCATGTGATAAAAGAAGTTTTGACCCAAGCCCATCTCTCATTCAGTTCAGTGTTTCTGAAAACATATTCTGTAGTTATTTCTCCAGTTCCTGAGTGTATAGTGGAAATAGACATTCTTGGCAGCTAGCAAAATCCCAACAATTGTTCCCTGAATAATCAAGTGAGAGCTATCATGAGTCATAGTAGGTGTGGTAACCACCCTGCAAAATAGTCCCCAATGATTTCTGCTTCCTAGTATTCATAGCCTTATATAGCACCCTCCCACATTGTATCAGTGTTAGTCTGTTTGACCAGTAGAAAGTCACTTCCAAAGCAAGGTTATAAAAGAAATTGTGACTCCTGCCTTCTTCCTTCTCTTGTATCACTTGCTTTGAGGGAGCCTGCTGCCATGTTATGAGAAAACCCAAATAGCCTATGGAGAGAGTCAAGTGACAAGGAACTAAGTCCTCTTGAAAACAGCCAGTTTTCAAGTGAAGCCATTATGGAAGCTGACCCTGCTAATTCCCTGACTGTCCGAGGGACCCTGAGCCAGAACATCTAGCTAAATTCCGGACATAAGAAATCTGTTCTCAACTCTGGCTACATATCAAATCTACCTTTTAAAATTACATATGACCCTGGCTCAGATTCTAAAGATTCTGGTAAAAGATCTGGGTAGGACTTGGTTATCTGTAATGAAAACAAAATAACATAAAAGATGTTTATGGTTTGCAACCAGGATTGTGAAACTCTGTTCTATGCTGATTTATATACTACCTTCTCCTGATTATTGTAGTTTTTGTTGCATTATTTTTGTAAGTTACCTTAAATACAAATGAGAATAAGGCAAGAATTCAATCATAAATAAATACATCACTAAATCACTATAATGTACAAGAGGAAGTCCCTAGAGCCATGTCTACAATGACACAGGAAATTTCATTGTATTTTCTTTCTCTTCTTCCCCACATCCACCAAACATCCTTATTTTGGTGAAATCAAAATAAAATTAAGGCTACTTTAAAGGACAAATATTGCACATGGGAAGCCCAGAAAGCCACTAGTGAGATGAAAGCAGAGAAAGACAGTTTTTTGCTCTGACTAGCAACTTCACGCACAGGCTTAGATTCGGGTGTCTCCCTGCACCTGGCAAGAAAGAATTCTCTTTTTCCCACCGGGATGATATCATACACAATTGCCCAACCACAAGAAAGGTACAGTTAACACAAATTGCTGCATCTTAGAGACTGCTACCCATTCTCAAACTCTCATAGTATTTAACAGGCTCAACTGGTGACAACCAGGAAACTCAGATTTAAGTACTTATCTACAAATGTCCTATTGCAGATGTGAACACCTGTAATTCCTACTCAACTCCAAAAGGAAATCACCTAATTCCATAACCTGCTACTGTAAAATTTAATGAAATTGGACAAACTCTAATCAGAGGTATAGGCATGGAAAAGAAAATGGGTTCCCTAATAACAGAGTATGAAGAAAGCATACTCTGATAGCT
This sequence comes from Eidolon dupreanum, assembly GCA_028627145.1. Taxonomy (NCBI): domain Eukaryota; kingdom Metazoa; phylum Chordata; class Mammalia; order Chiroptera; family Pteropodidae; genus Eidolon; species Eidolon dupreanum. The sequence goes on along the minus strand of CM053502.1, from coordinate 128,468,487 downwards.
CTAAGCAAGAAAATGAGGCCTAGGAATTTAGTTTCAGGTTTTTTCCAACCCCTCTTTCCCACAAGATACTGCCTTTGAGGTGCTCAGTGCCCTAACTCAACTCCCCACCCTCTATAAAGCTAGGATTACATTTTGGCAAACTTTTGCTGACTTGACAGAGCTCATATTTTCAATTCGCCAATTTCCATTCACACCTTCACAAATTAGCGTTTCTGCATAATATTCCCTCAGCAATCTCTGTTGAACTTAGCAATTGAAAATGGCTTACTGCATTACCTTCCCACAAGATATCTTCATTTGATCAGCAAACTTCAATCCTTGAAACAAAGAAGTAATTGATGGAAAAAATTTCTAGCACCAACATAAGTAAAACATACACATTTCTATTTATATTATACATGCTAGAAACATAGGAGATTTTTTTAAAACAGATATTCTGTTATTCACATGACTGAAAACTCTGATATCTATTCCACTACTTACCCCTTTGGAAAGAAATAATGCATTGGGAAGTTTTTCACATGACTCTCCCTTTGCGGTTGTTCAGCCTTTATTTAAATATATCCAGTAAGAGAGATCTCAATAATTACCAACGCAACCCATTCTATGAACAACATGAGAAATTAATGAAGCTTCTTGTTGAGGCCAAATTATAGTACCTAAATTTTCTACACATTAATTCAAATTTTGCCCTCTGAATTACAGAAATCAAGTAATATTATTCTTCTATCTGCCACGATTTCAAATATTGACAACAATAACGTCTTATCTTTCCCAGAATAAATGTCTCCAAATCTTTCAAACTGTCCCGCTAAGACATAATTTTATGCCTTATCATCCCATGTGCTCCATATCCTTCAGTTCAATATTTCCCAATATTGAGTTCGTTTTCTTAAACACAAATTTCTAGTCTCACTCACATAGATTGTGATCAGTAATTTGGGGGTAAGTTTTAACAATTTACATTTTTTAATTTTTTCACAGTAAATTCTAATGAATATTTACTTTGGCAAATCAATGCTCTAGGTTATTAATATGGTATCCTAAACAAAATCAGAACTCTAGTTGAAGGCTAACCAGTTCTGGAAAAAGGAGAATTATTATTTCCTTGATTTCAGGTACTGTATTCTTATTGATAGAGTCTAGCATTGCATTATAATTATTAGTATTAATTATTTTCAGTATACTAGTAAATAAAATCTCTAGCAGGTATCTATACCACCTTCTTATGCCTATGACATTAGACAGTTCTACCAAAGTGCATTGCTGATAAGTAATCACTCTCATTTTTATAGCCCTTAGCTTAGATGAAACCTGCATTTTAGTTTTAGATTTCTCAAATCAAGAAATGTTCCACTCAGGAAAAGCAGACCTTCAGGTAAGACCATGTATCTTATCCAGCTTGAGCTCAAGACTGGGTGTTTTTTTAAACAACAAAAATGTATTTCCTCACAGTTAGAGAGGCTGGAAGTCCGAGGTTAGGGTGTCAGCATGGTTAAGTCCTAATGAGAGTTCTCTTCCTGACTTGTAGACAGCTGCTTTCAATGTGTGTATGTAGAGAGTAAGCTCTCCGGAGTTTTTTCAAGAGCATGAATCTCATCATAAGGACCCCACTCTGATAACCTCATCTAAATCTAATTATCTACCAAAGGCCTCATCTCCAAATACTATCATATTGGGGCTTAAGGCTTCAATATATGAATTTTGGAGGGACACTATTCGATCCATAGCAAAGTAGAAACTTTTTAGTAATTTGTGCAGTCATGATTGTATGTATGGTAAAACATGGGAAATAACAATGTTCATTCTGTTCTCACTGGCTAATCTTTTCCTCATATTTTTAAACTCAGGCTCAAGCTTAACAAAATCAAGAAAACTTCCCTAGTTTGCTCTGCCTCTCTTCTACCCATTTCTATTCAATAAATACTTGAATTTGTTTATAGTGCTCATATTTAGTACCAGTTTTCTAAGAATAAAAAATGGATTCTTGGATCCTTTAGTGAAACTCCACAGTATTACGTTTTGTAGTCGTCATGTAGTAGGTAATCAATAAATGAGAAATTATTCAAAATTAGTAACATTTTTACTGCATCACTTTCAAACCTTAACTCTTTTTTTTAAAAAAAGAAGAAGAAGAAGTATGTATTAAGGGTTTATAAGGTGCCAGGCACTGTGGTAGATACTGGGGAGAAGCAATGGGTAAGACTATGTGCTCTCCTTTATGGAGCTGAAAGCTTAGATGGGGAGACATGTATTGAACAAATAATCACAGAGATAAGTATACAATTAAAATTGTGATATACATTGTGAAGGAAAAGTAGAATGACAGATTACAATGGGGCCTGATTTAGATCAGGATTTAAGGAAGACTTCTCTGAGAGAACTATTTTAGAAGAGACCTGAATTATGAACAGGTGATATAGCCAGGCAGAAGGATAAACTTCAAGAAGAGGGGCTAGAACAGGAAAAGCCCTCAAAGCAGTAGAGAGCTCAGCCCCTTCCAGGAAATGTAAAAAGGACATGTGCCTAAAGTGAAAGGGAAAATGGATCATGATCAGGGTGGAGAGTTATACAGGGACCAGATTATGTAGGTAGGAATCAATTACAGATCCAGTTAAAGGGGTTTGGATTTATCCTAAATGTATTGCATAGATATTGAAAAGCTGTTGCAGGGAGTACTGCATTTGTAGAAGATTACATAGGGCTGCTCTATGCAGAATGTGTTGGTGGAAGACAAGAGGAAATAGAAAATCAAGTTTGAAAGCTTCCACAGTAAATGGTATGGGGGAGAAAGGATATTTGCTAAGAGTATAATGATGACAGTGGACATTTGAAAAAGTAGGCAGATTCAGGGTATATTTTGGAGATATATTTCAGAGGAATAAAAAGGGAGGTGTAGAGCTTGACACATATTTGCTTTCATAAAATGCCTACAAACTGTATGTATTTTCCATAACTGCTAAGACTCAGGAAGATATTTTACTGCTTAATTGTGCCTTTACCTTTTGTCTAATTGTTCATTTCAAGTAAAACCTACATCTGCTTACTTTATACAATAATCAGCAGAGTATGACACTCATTTTTATGATTTCTTAAACTCATTTGATAGAGTTCTATCTAACAAGATTCTACGGTTCTTAGTAAATCAGTATAATAAATATTGAAGGAGAGTATCATAGGGACAGATTAAATTCAGTTCAAAAGAACAAACTTGACATTCTCTTTTAAATTACATTTTTTCCCAAACGTTAATATCAGTTTGAGTCTGAAACGTGAGCCTCGTAAAATTAACCTCAATACAAGCTTCCAACAACCACCAACATCCCTGACTTCAGTGAAATGTATCTCTAAGTTTGTAATGAGGACATAAATGCATTCTAATGTTGTAAATATAATTTCTACATGAAACATGCAGGACTTTTAAATGCACATAGGATGCATAGGATAAAAGTTGAAAAAAATAGCTTAATGGTCAGATTCATATTGCATTTGGATATGGGAATATAAAACTCCTTGGTCCTAGATATATACTCAGAAAAAAGTCATATGGGGAAAAAATAGCATTAAAGTCATATAACATCCTTTAACTTTAAAAATCATGCTAACTTTTCTCTCTTCTAGAATGTCAACTAAAAAAGAAACAATTTGAATTACTAGAATGTCAACTAAAAAAGAAACAATTTGAATTACATAGCTGCAAATATTCCTTTTTATGTTTTCCTTGCTAGAAAATGGAAAGATATTTTAAAAAGAAATAAAGGGGGGAAACCTAGTCAAAAGGAAAGAGATTCCAAAAAGATTTATGTATATAAAGATTACATCTTCTCCATCACCCATAATTCCTATTTCAACCTTGATCATTTTCTTCATGGCCAATAAGCACTAACCTAGAGTAAAACAGTGTGGGAAGAGTATGTTCATATATGATGGATAAAATACAAGCTGCACCTATTTTGGGTGTTTTGATCATTAACTGCTGTTGCATAAACTGAACATACAATGGCCTGTGACACTGGATAAATCATTTGTTTCCACTTGTTATTGATGACATTTCATAACTCGTTTGGGTCTCTGCTTTGCCCCATCACATGTGAGTTATGAGGTCATCAATCATGACTGGGAATAAATGATTTATGTAAGTCACCCTATTGTATATTTTAGGTACAGTATACCATAAAACGCACACTATTGATTTCTAATATTATGGCATTATGTTTGTGAGACTGTGATCTTGTGTCATCTGCTGCAACAACTGAGTATAAAATATTAAAATAATTTATGAGAAAAGAAATGCACAAAAATAATTCAGAGAATTCTTATTTTTAATTAATATCTTGCTAAAGCAATTTTAAAGGTCTCCTTGAATTAAAAATATACTGTCTTAAGAGTAGGGAGTTGTAGTTAAGAACATGAAATCAGTATACAAAGTCTTGATTAGAAAAACAGAAAAGAACTGAGAGAGACCTTTTGAATAGAGCATGTGCCACCCTGAGTAATCTACAGAAATAGCAAGGATGCACTTCCCATTGAAGAACATTTTTTATTGTGTATTACACTTGCAAGGATCAATGGCTTAGTAACAAGGATATCATAAAAAGGTAAGAACTTCTTCCAGCCATCATTAGAAAGGAAAGAGGTAGGGTGGAGAACAAAAACCAAACTGATATTTTTTCTTGATGAAAGCTTAGCCCCTTTAACTATAATTCAGGTTGAGTTTGCAAAGAATCCACAAGAAATTTTAATTAACATATTAAATGAAAATAAACAGAAAGTTATTGGGAAAATATAATACTGTTATTTGAAAAGAGTTATTTAAAAAGGATATGGCATCTTAAGAGATTGGAAAATTTTTCTTTTACTTCATTCCTATTTCATCTGCCAACTGACTTCCATTTTTTCCCTGATGAGCTTAAAACTATAAACATGGTTTAAAAAAAAATAAAACTACAAGAAAATGCAAAGAAATTTGAGGGAGGCAATCAAAAACATATTGAAAATCAAACCTAGAATAAGAGCATCAAAAATCCAAGAACTTTCAGCTATTTGCAATTACGAAAGTAATTGCTATTTTAACATGTTTTGCTTGTTCCAAAGAAACTCTGGTTCGTAAGCTGAAATTCAAGCAGTTTAAATCACTGCAAAATCTTTTAGGAGCTGATCAAGACTAAATATACAATCAAAACAACCTATTATCTACATATTTTAGTTGATTAAAAAAATAAGGTACCTCTCTGAGCACTATTACACAGAAGTTGTCGTCCAGCTGTGTTCACTTCCCAGTGATGATAAAAATAAATAACTATTTAATCTGAAGTATGAAAAATTTAGGTTATATATAAAGAAAATTCCCCTTTTCTTACAAGAAAGTATTAAATGGTGACATCAACTATTGAAAATAGTTATAGAATTTTCTTTGGAAATGTTTAATAGTAGTTTCGCTTTTTAAAAGTTTAAGATTTGACGTCATCTAATGACCAACTGTTGCATTATAAATTCAAAATGATTTCACACAAGTTTTTTCATTGCCGAATTCTATTAAGACACTAATTAATTAAGAGCACTATTTTATAGAGCGACAGCGTAAGAGGAATGGAGACTTCAGAAGTAAGAGTTGGTACCTTTTACAATTAGTAAAACAATATATGAGAAAGTGAGTCAGAGGTCCATGGCGTACCTAAAAATCCTTAGTTTAAGTCCAATATTATTTAGAAATATTTCAGCTATGAATGTTTATTCTAGGTTTTTTTCAAGGTGTTTTAATTGAGTGTAAGATTCTTTAACTTATGGTCTTAAATGGGCTTTAAGGAAGTTCAAAAACTCCCTAAAATTGTATTGAAAATTGTATGAGTACATATGCATGTTTCTGGGAGCTCATAACATTACAAAATTTTTAAGAGTACAGGTCCAGAAACAAATTTTTTTTAAATTACAAACCACTTATTCGAGAGGCTGTTATTCAGTTAAGTCTATTATCTGTCTTTCCAAATTGTTTATAAAATTAATTCTATTTCTTTAAACTACCTTTTCTCCTTCTCCCTCTCTTTCTCCCTCTCCTCTCCCTCTCCTCTCTCTCTGTCTCATATGCCCTTTATTCTATTCACTTTGACAACTGGTCAGAAAGAAGTACTTAAACTCAGTAGCTAATTTTGCTATCATTCAAGTGTCTTTGGATGATAGCTTGGTTATAAATTCAATAGTTTGAACTGTCAGCTAAATTCACTTTTTTTCATGCGTGCATATATCAATGAAATGTGATTTCCCTTCTTTCCCACATATAATCAAAGAGTAGCTGCTGCTTAAATATGGCAAGTCACATATGGAATCAGAACAGTCATTTAAGAAAAAAAAAAAACCTTTTCTAAAAGTCAAGGTAAACCTTATGTTTTAATTTCAGATTTTACATTTTAAAAATAAAATGTGATGAGATGTGGGAAGATTATCATTTGACATAAGGAGGTTACACAGAGAAATTAGCAGTATAATTAGGAAGCAGCTCTGCAGATTTGTATAAGTAGTACATGAGCAATCCAGCGTATTAAAACAGAGAGAGAATCAGGGGGGACAGAAGGAGAGGGAGAGAGGAGAGGGAAAGGGAGAAAGAGAGAGAGAAAAGGAATAAAGGAAAGAAAAATGAAAGAGAGAAGATAAAGATGGAAGGAAGAGGAAGGGAGGGAAGGAGGAGGAAAGGAAGGAAAAAAGGAAGAAAAAGAAAGAAAGAAATTTGTTATAAACCTGGTTTAATCAGTTTAGAGCTGTTTTAATGAGCTAGTTGCCAAGCATTAGAAATGCTGATGGAGCCATAGCCTATGTACTTGATCGTGTACCAGGCTGGGTATAAAGAGACTGGGGACTTAACCCTAGTTCTGCTCTGACTCACTGAGTGACCTCAAGCCAGTTAACCCATCTGTTGTTTTTCAAAAGGTGATGACTTGAAGGCTGCCTAGAAATTGCTGTGCATTAATGGGGTGATAGTCAGAGGAAGATGCCTGGGGCAGAAGAGCTTCAGTGTAAGGAAATCAGCTTTTGCTGCTCTGCCCAATCATTTTGGCACCAGTGATCTTTCAAGGGGCTTCCTGGCATTGCTGATCCCTGCTCTGGTACACCCCGTGCTGCCAAAGCCACTGCAGGGGGTCACCTTTAACAGACAACCTCATTTTCAAATTTCCAGGCCACTAAATCAAGTGAACCAGTATAAGTATAATATTTTTGAGGTTGCAAAGAGATGCATAGAAGAGATGCCTATCTTTAGAAGAGAAAATTACAGCAGGAGTCTTGCTTTGTGATGACTAGAAAATAAGTAGATCAGAAAGCAGCTTCCTGAGTTGAGGAATTATTTAGACTTTAAATTGTGTTTTGCTCTACATCAAATTGGATTAGATTCCTTGAATCTTCTAAGACTTTGATCCAGCCCATTTCACATTTACAAATTAAAAAGTAGCTTTGGTGGTGAAAATTATATAACATACAACGACAAAGCTTCAAGGGGCATATGAACAAATTCAGCCTAGAGGTCCATCCACTTGTACAGTGTCTCATATAAACATGTTTGTACTTTGAGAAAATACACTTAATTCCTATAATGCTAAAAATTCTTCAATAGGGAAGCATGCATTCATAAAACAGATGTATATCTATATTTTATACTGTATCATGTTCCTGAATCCAATAATAATTTATTTCAACAGCATTAATGTCCTCATATAATTAAGAACACCAAAATTAAAGGTACTGAAAATGTTGTGCAAATGTGGGCCAGTTAAAATATTAACCATATTTTAATCAAAGTTAAAATAAATGAGTCATGTCCTATATTTGATAACCTAACAAGTCCATGACAACTAGGCTGACCCTAAATAATCATGTGGAAATGAGAGCAGTGAGAAAGGAGAGAGAAGGAAGACTAAACATTCAAATCTGGAACTTACCCAACAGTAACTTTGACTGTGCAGGAATTTAAAAAGAAAATCACCTTAGGTGTGAGCCACAAAATCTGAACTAAAATATCATCCATACAAACTATAAAGACTGTATCAGGCATTCCTTAAGAAATAAAAGGATCATCAACTACTCTCAAACAGAGCCTGCCAGCATAGCACACTCCAGCAACTTTCTAATGCCACCATGTGTGTGCAAGTCTTCATCAATAGGGTTTGAAAAACACTGCTATTCTCCAGATAGTGCTCACTACATGAACACTAACATAAATCAAAAATACTGGCGTGTGTTCCCTGTAGTCACTGTTGCTTAATCCACTTACTCTAACCCTTCCCACCTTCATACAGGGTCATCTCTCCATGTAACTGACATATTCCCCTTTCAAAAATATTTTCTTTTATGAAGGTTTATAAATGCTTTATTGATTTTTCCATACAAGGCCAGTCAACTTCTGACTTCACAAGAAGAGTTGAATAAAGTAGCTGAACCACTGCTGTTTCCCTACCTACACAACTAAAGTACCACTATCCAGTTAATTTTAGTTCAACTAAATGACCTAGTCATAAAATAGCTATCATCAGTCTCAGGATGCCCAAAAGACAAAGACCTTTCTGTGCTCCTGCTTGACTACAAAGGTACAAAACCATTGGCCATAAAACTAGATGGCTGGCTTGATATTCCTCCCAGTCTCAGTCCTATATGCTAGAAAAAAAGAATCTTGACGCAGCTTCTGAAACATTCTTTGGATATGTTTATCTTTTCAACAAATCAGTTAATCAAAAAGGATTGTCTTGCATCTTTTGCATTTTTAAACATATTATAATTATGTCATAAACTTAAAAATGTTTTTGTCTCATTTCACTCATAAATTTTCCACAATTTTTGAGAAAATATTTATTTTTTTATTTTTATTACTGCTATTTATTATTTATTTTGTTATTAAAATTTTATGCTACTTTGTAGTTTTAATTCTTATTTTATTTATATTATTTCATCCATAATACCTTCTACTCTCCACTTTCTTTCTTTAAACAAAAATAAAAGTTTTCAAAAATGATCTCGCATTAGATTTTAGAATAAAGCAAAAAAAATTACACACATGGAATACATATATAGTGGTAAGTAGTAGTAGTAAATGAGCCTATATAGTTGCAAAGTTTCTATGTTTTACTTAGAGTAATACAATATTAACACTAATTGAATTGTAAAAATTAATGATGTGTATTATGTACATTTATTCTTCCAGTAACTTGGGGTCTTGGGAATTCTATTTTAAACCTTATTTTTTTTTTCATTCCTACAATATGGAGATGAGAATCTATGAACTTTAAGAGCACCGCCAGTTCTGTAAATAAATGAAAAGATATACCATGCTCATGAACTGGAAGAATTAATAGTGTTAAAATGTCCTTACTACCTAAAGCAATAAACAGATTCACTGTAATCCCTATTAAAATACCAATGGCATTTTTTTCAGAACTAGAACAACTAATTCTAAAATTTATATGGAAACACAGACCCCAAATAGCCAAAAAAAAAAAAAAAAAAAAAACCAAGAGAAAGAATAAAATGAGAGGTATCATGCTCCATGATTTCAAACTATACTACAAAGCTATGATAATCAAAGCAGTATGGTACTGGTATAAAAACAAATATATAGATCAATGGAATAGAATAGAAAGTCCCGAAATAAATCCTAACTTACATGGTCACTTAATCTAAGGAGACAAGAGAGGCAAGAATATACAATGAGATAAAGACAGTCTTTTCAAAAAGTGTTTTGGAAAAATTGAACAAATACATGTAAAAAATAAAATTAGATCACTTTCTTACACCATATACAAAAATAAAACTCAAAATGGATTAAAGACTTAAATGTAAGAACTGAAACCATAAAGTTTCTAGAAGAAAACAGCAGCAGTAAACTCTCTGGCATTGCTATTTTTGGATATGTCATCTCTGGTAAGGGAAACAAAAGAAAAAATAAACAAATGGGACTATCAAATTAAAAAGTTTTTGCACAAAAAGGAAACCATCAACAAAACAAAAAGATAACCTACTGAATGAGAGCAGATATTCACAAAAGATACATCTGATAAGGGGTGAATATCCAAAATATACAAGAAAATCATACAACTTAACAAACAGACAAACAAAAACTAAATTAAATGGGCAGAGGGAGTTCCAGTCATGATGGCAGAATGGGTAAATGCTTTGCTTGTATCCTCTCATGGCCACATTAAAATTACAATTAAGTTATAGAACAATCAACCTGGAGAACCATCTAAGGACTAGCTGAACAGAAGACCTATAACTAAGGATATAAAGAAGTCATGATGAGACTGGTAGGAGGGTTGAAAATGTGAAATGTAGTCTGGTCCCACACCCACGTGAGAATAAGGAGGAATATCCCAGTTGCAGAGGTCCCCCTGAAGAGCAAGCGGTCTCAGCCCTACACTGGACTCCTCAACCCAGAGCACCAGGTCTGGAAAAAGGAGTCCTCACAACACTTGGCCATGAAAATCCACCAGAATTCCACCCTTCAAGATAAGATGGAAGGCTGCAGAAAACCCAAGCATTCCTCTTAAAGGGCCCATTCACAGATTCTCTCATTTCCAAGCATTCACCCTGGACAGCAGCTTGGGAGTGCCAGAGACATATAGGGAAAGACTGAGTTATATGGTTTCAAAGCGAGGGCTGAAGGGACAACCACCAGTGTCCCTGTTTTGAGCCCTCCTCTTGCGTAGTTGGTGGGCAGGTACCATCGTGCTTGTGTTGAGCATTCCCCACCATCACAAAGCCTGAACCTGCTTTGAATCTGCATTGGCCTGTTGAAATCCACTAGCTCCACCCTGGTGGCTCCCAGAGGCCCCACTCAACCCAACTCATACATCCCTGGAGGCATTTTTGGTAGTCAGTAGGTGGTCTGCCGGGACTGGCCCATACTGCAGATTTACTTGGACAGCTCTCAGGGACCCAGGGACCCCAGGTGGGTGTCAGATAACCTTGAAATGCTGCGAGCCTTTTGGGTGGTCCCAGGCTCAGAACTGGTGCCAAATCTGAATCTGCACTAACCTAGTGAACACCACTGCCCCACCCTGGTTACTCTCTGCGATCCCACCTCACCCACCTCACTCACTGCCCAAGGTTCTTCAAGCAGCTGAACGATATAGGCAGCTAGCAAGTTGTGGCAGGCCTTGAGGTACGCTGGGCCTTTTGATGAGCTGCCCCAGGCCCAGTACTAGTGGTAGCCAGCCTTGATTTACAGTATGGCCTCTCCCACACACCCCCAGGTCCAGCATAAGCAGTGACCAACCACAGATCGCTATGTAGCTCTTACTAGGTAGCCCTGGGCCAGTCCAGGCAGTGACTGAACTTGGCCTGCATGAGAGGCCCTCCCAAGAGGCCCCAGAACCAACATGTCCAGTGGCTGTCTCCAGACCACAACAGAACACCATTTGATTAGCCCCACAAGTGACACACCCAAAGGGTGGTCTTAGCAGTCACCAGAGCATGATGGGGCAAATCCCACTCCATAGGGTCAACCCTTGCATAGCTGCTCATATACTATGGTTGTGGTAATCCTTACAGCCAGTCAAGCTAAGGATCAGTCCCATCCACTGATATGCGAACAGCAATCGAGGTTCAGCTACAATAGGAGGGTGACACAGACCACACAAAGGGCATTCAGGGAGCATCCAGCTCAAGCGGCCAGGGAGACTGTGTCACTGGACTCCACAGAACACCTACTACATAAGGCTACTGAGACTGGGAGATGTAGCAGATCTACCTAATACATTGAAACAAACACAGAGAGGCAGCCCATATGAGGAATAAAAGAAACATGTCCCAAATTAAAGAACAAGAGAAAACTTCACAAAAAGAACTAAATGAAGTGGAGACAAGCAACCTACCAGATACAGAGTCCAAAACACTGGTCATAAGGTTGCTCAATGAACTTAGGTAAAGAATAGATAATCTCAGTGAGAACTTCAACAAAAAGATAGAAAGCATAAAAAATAACATAGAAACCATAAAAAAGAACCAGTCAGAAATTAAGACTACAATAACTGAAATGAAATGAAGAATACAGAGGAAGAAATCAACAGCATATCAGATGAAGCAGTGAATCAAATTCACAATTTGAAAGAAAAGGTAGCAGAAAACGTCCAATCAGAATAGCAAAAAGAAAAAAAGAATTTTAAAATATGAGGAAGTTTAAGAGACCTCTGGGACAACATCAACCATAACAACATTCACATCAAAGGGATATGAGAAAGAGAAGAGAGATAAAAAGGGACTGAGAACCTATTTGAAGAAATAATGACAAAAAAAATTTCCCTAACCTGGTGAAGGAAACAGACATAATATTCAGGAAGCACAGAGCATTCCAAACCCAGAGAGGACCACATCAAGACACATCATAATTAAAATTCCAGAAGTTAAAGACAAAGAGAGAATCTAGAAGCAGCAAGAGAAAGGCAGTTAGTTACCTACTAGGGAGCTCTTATAAGACTGTCAGCTGATTTCTCAACAGAAACTTTGCATACCAGAAGGAATTGGCATAAAATATTCAAAGTGATGAAAAGTAACAACCAAGACTCCTCTATCTGGCAAGGTTATCATTTAAAATTAAAAGAGCTTCTCAGACAAAAAAAGCTAAAAGAAAAAATTTATCACTATCAGACCAGTATTATGAGAAATGTTAAAAAGACTTCTTTAAGAAGAAGGAGTAAGGGGGGAAGAATACGAATATGAACAATAAAATGGCAATAACTATGCACCTATCAACAATCACTTGAAATGTAAATGGTTAAATGCTGCAATTAAAAACCATAGGATAGCCGATTGAATAAGAAAATAAGACTGATACATAAAGAGACCCACATCAGATGGAAAAGACACACACAAACTGAAAGATATGGAAAATGATATTTCATGTAAATGGCAATAAACAAACAAACAAAAAAGCTGGATAGCAATACTTAGACAAAATGATTTTAAAACAAAGGCTGTAATAAGAGACAAAGAAGTATATTATATATTGATAAAGGGATCAATCCAACAAGAGAATATAACCCTTGTAAACATTTATGCATCCAACATAGGAAAACCTAAATACATAAAGGAAATATTAACTGACATAAAAGGAGAGATTGACAGTAATACAGTCATAGTAGAGGACTTTAACACCCCACTGACATCAAGGGATTGATATCCAAACAGAAAATCAACAAGGAAACAGCACCTTAAATGACACATTAGACTAGATGGATTTAATTGATGTTTTTAGAGCATTTTACCCCAAAACAGCAAAATATACATTCTTTTCAAGTGCATATGGAACATTTTCCAAGATAGACCATGTTAGGCCACAAAATAAGTCTCAATAAATATAACTAAATTGCAATCACATCAAGTATCTCCTCTAACCACAATGGTATGAAAATAGAAATCAATTACTAGAAAAAAATAACTGAAAAACACACAAACACATGGAGGATAAATAACATGCTACTAAACAATGAATGGGTTATCAATGAGATCATAAAAGAAATCTTAAGATACTTTTAGTCAAATGAAAACAAAAGCACAATGACCCAAAATAGAATCTCAATAAACAACACACAAAAAAAATTGAAGAAACCAAGAGCTGGTTCTTTGAAAAGATAAACAAAATTGATAAATCTTTAACCAAGATGAAAAAAAAAAAAAGAGAAGACTCAAATAAATAAAATCAGAAATGAAAAAGAAGAGACAATTGACATAATGGAAATACAAAGGATTATAAGAAAACACTATGGATAATTATATGCCAACAAATTGGAAAATCTGGAAGAAATGGATAAATTCCTAAAAACATACAATCCTCCAAAACTGAATCAAGAAGAAACAGAAAATCTGAACAGAACATTTACTACTAACAAAATCAGAACAGTGCTCAAAAAACTCCCAACAAACAAGAAGGCTTCACAGGTGAATTTTACCAAACATTCAAAGAATTATCACCTAACCTTCTCAAGCTACTCCAAAAAATTCAAGAAGATGGATGGCTCCCAACCTCATTTTATGAGACCATCATTATTACCCTGATTCCAAAGCCAGACAAAGATATCTCTCTCTCTCTCTCTCTCTCTCTCTCTCTCTCTCTCTCTCTCTCTCTCTCTCACACACACACACACACACACAATTATAGGTCGATATCCCTGATGAACATACATCCAAAAATTCCCCCAAAAATATTAGCAAATGAAATTCAGCAGTACATTTAAAAGATCATACACCACAATCAAGTGGGATTTATTCCTGGGATGCAAAGTTGGTTTAATGTCCACAAATCAATTAACGTGATACACTACATAAATGCATAAAAAGCATTTGACAAAATCCAGCATCAATTTATGATAAAAACTCTCAGCAAAGTGGGAATAGGGGGAACATACCTCAACATAATGAAGTCAGTAAATGACAAACCCATAGCTCAATGGTGAAAAGTTAAAAGCATTTTCCTTAAGATCAGGAACAAGACAAGGATGTCTACCTTCACCACTTTGGTTCAATATAGTATTGGAAGTCCTAGCTATAGCAATCAAATATAAACAAACAAATAAATAAATGCCATCCAAATTGGAAAGGAAGAAGTAATACTATCAGTATTTACAGATGACATGATACTACATAGAGAGAAACTTAAAGATTCCACCAAAAAAAACTATTAGAACTATCAATATATTCAATAAAGTAGTGAATACAAAATTATTATTCAGAAATCAGTTGCATTTTTAAACACCAATTATGAATTATCAGAAAGATGACATTAAGAAAACAATCCTATGTATAATGGCATTAAAAAAATAAAATACCTAGAAATAAATTTAACCAAGGACATAAAAGACCTATACTTAGAAAATTATGACACTGAAGAAAGAAATTCAAGATACGATTAAATGAAAGCATATAGCGTGTTCATGGATTGGAAGAATTAACATTGTTAAAATGTCCATACTACCCAAAGCAATCTATAGATTCAGTGCAATCCCTATCAAAATACCAATAGCATTTTACACAGAACTAGAACAAAGAGTTCTAAAATTTGTATGGAACCACAAAGGACCCTGAATAGCCACAGTAATCTTGAGAAAGAAGAACAAAGTTAGAGGTATCACACTATCTAATATCAAACTATACTACAAGGCTACAGTAATAAAAACAACATGGTACTGGCATAAAAACAGATACATAGATCAATGGAATAGAAGAGAGAGCCCAGAAATAAACCCATGCCTATATGGTTAATTAATCTACGACAAAGACGTTAGAATATACAATGGGGTAAAGACAGTCTATTCAATAAATGGTACTGATACATTTGCATGCAAAAAAAATTGAACCAGACCACATTCTTACATCATACACAAGCATAAATTCAAAATGGATTAAAGACTTAAAACTCCTAGAAGAAACCATAAAACTAGAAGGAAACTCTCTGACATTATCTAGTAATATTTTTCTGACGTGTCCTCAAGCAATAAACAATAAACAATAAAAAGAAAAATAAACAATAAACAAATGGGACTACATCAAGCTAAAAATTTTTTACACAGTAAAGAACACCTACTAAATTGAAGAAGATACTCACCAATGATTCACCTAATAAGGGCTTAAAATTCAAAATTTATAAAGAACACACATATCAACACCAAAAAACAAAAACAAAAACAAAATCAATTAAAAAATGGGCAGAGGACCTGTATAAACATTTCTCCAAAGAAGACATACAGATGGCCAACAGACATGAAAAGATGCTCAACATTACTAACCATCAGGGAAATGCAAAGCAAAACCACAATGAGACATGACCTAAACCTGTCAGAATGGCTATTAAAAAATTGACAAATAAAAAGTGTTTGTGAGGATGTGGAGACAGCGAAACCTTTATACACTGTTGGCAGGATTGTAAATTGGTGCAGCCACTATGGAAAACAGTATGATGATTCCTAAAAAAGTTAAAAATAGAGTTGCCATACAGCCCAGCAATTCCAGTTCTGGGTATTTATCCAAAGAAAACAGAAACACCAATTCAAAAAGATATATACACTTGTATGTTCATTGCAACATTATTTATAAGAATCAAGATATGGAAGTAACCTAGATGTCTATTAAAAGATGAATGAACAAAGATGTGGTTTATAGAATCAATGGGATACTACTCAGCAACAAAAAAGAGTGAAATATTGCCATTTGCAACAACATGGATGACCTAGAGAGTATTAATGCTAAGTGAAATAAGCAGACAGAGAAATACAAATACTGCATGATTTCAGTTATATGTGGAGTCTTAAAAAAATAAAACAAATCAATAAACACAACAAAACAAAACAGAAACAGGGTCATAGATACAGAGAATAAGCTGATGGTTGCCAAAGGGAAAGAGAGGTGGGAGGAAGGGTAAAATTTAAAAAAAAAAAAAAAAAAAAAGCTGCTAACAGGTCAAATAAGTGAGGATGAAAATATGTCCATTACATTTAGCAATATGAAGGCTATTTTTGACCTTTCTAGTTATTTATTTCTGTACAACACACAATCTCAAAATTTATGAGCTTAAGAAAAAAGGACACTGCCAGTTCTCAGATTTTACATTTAGAATTCTATTTGGGTTAAATATCAGTGAATGTGTGTTACTAAACTTTGACCTGTCTTCCCATAACCATTAATAACTCTAGCTAAACATTATACTTGAGGAGAAGGTGAAGAATTTACTGTGTAAAACCTTGCAATATAGTGTGACTTTTTTGAGAGCCACAACAGAATACTGTCATCAGTCTCCAGCAGATAGCTACCCTGAATTGGTGCTGCTAATGAATTACATGCAGTAGAGAAATTAATCTTGTACAACAATTGGTATTAAAATTTTCAATGTAGTATTTAGGGATGCAAATCTGGGTACTCCTGGAGCTCAAATAACATTTGCCTTGTTACCTATTACAGTAACACCTTTTGGATGCTGACATCATACCCCAGTATGTACACAGAAAATAGTTGTACACAGAAAGGGCATGTAGATGTCATGTTAACAAAGAAAAGGCAGGAGTAAAAAGAGAAATTGGTGTATTTAATGTCAATATTTAACTGCTACTTAGTAACTGCATATACCTTTAAGGTAGCAGTCCCCAAACTTTTTGGCATCAGGGACTGGCGCTCCTATGAGAATCTAATGCCTGATGATCTGATGTGAAGCTAAGGCCAGGTGATGCTAGTGCTGGGGAGTGGCTGCAAATACAGATGAAACTTTGCTCACTCGCCTACTTCTCACCTCCATCATGTACTCTGTGGTCCAGTTCCTAACAGGCCATGGACCAGTACCAGTCTGTAGCCCAGGGGATTGGGGATCCTGTTTTAAGGAATTTGTTGTACTGAGCTTGAAACAGTATTTTTGTTTAGCAACTGAGTCAAATATTTAAGAACTATCTTTCTGGCCACAAAATGAAACTTCTATCATCTTTTGCAAAAAAAAAAAAAAAAGAGAGAGAGAGAAGAGGAGGAGGAGATTTATCCTTGAAATACCTGTACTCTTCAATTCTTATCCATGCAATTTATCTTCTTCATCATCACAATTATAATTCTTTAGGAAAAGAACAACTCTCTAAAAAGTAACAACTACTGCTACTTCTCAAAAAAAAAAAATATAGGCAGCTTTTCTGCCTTAGAGTGATGCTGTTCCCAATCATTTCTTATTCTGTGAACATCTTATTTTGAATAAAAAGTTACTAAATTCCATTTTTTAGGGCAACATTTCTTACATGACAGACAAATCTTTCAAAGTTTCTAATATCAGCTCCTTTCTCAAAAATCAAAATGTATGTCCATGGAGAAATCCATCTTATTGGAAATATAATGCTGTGTTGAGACTTTTGCTTTTTAATTAGATTGGGAACAATTTCTTCTTTTTCTTCTCTACCTCCTTACTACTTTCTTAGTTCCTTTTCCTTTCTTTTTTTTTTCTCACTTGATTTTTCTCATTTTCATTTCTCAGTGGCCTAACATGGTTAACACTTAAGTCTTCTCAATGTAATCTACTAGGAATACATTTCGTTGTGAAAAAAAAAAAAAAAATTGCCAAGGAAGCTAAAAGGAAAATAAAAAGATTTAAAGGAACAAATCTATTTTTCTGTCATTAGGTGCCTGAAAGGAACCTGCCACCCAGCAGAAAATCTATTTAGTTCTACAGTATAATTAATTATGAATGAGTTTAGACCAGAATCACTAATGTTCATAGAACTATATTATGTCATTGAGTAGAGTCATCTTTCATTTTTAAGAATTGTTATTAGCTTCAGGTAACTGTAGAGTCCATTTGCCCATTGTACACAATAGTTTTATATAAGCTAAGGAACCAAAGGCCATGAAGAATTAATTCAGAATGGTCCAGTGTTTGACATACTGCCATAGATTATCCTACAAAACAGCCTCTAACAAAACTAAGCTGTCCCAAACCCCTGGTGATAGAATTGTTTACCTTTTTACCAAGAAGGTTGGGAAAGCACCAAAATCTGCATATAGTGTATACCAAGGCTAACTTCGAGGAGTTGGTTGGTGCTGGGAGGCTTAAAGTTCTTATGAGGTTGTCTAAAACGGAAAAAGAAAAAAAATGTCGGCAGGGCCTACTGTGGTTCCACGTGTGCTAAATGTGTTCGTGACAGCATCAAATGTGCTTTTCTTTACTGATGAACAGAAAATCATTGTGAAAGTATTGAAGGCACAAGCACAGAGTCAGAAAGTTAAATTTCTTTTAACAGAGCTTTTTTTTGAGTAATAAAAAGAATCTATGGCTTTAAAAAATGAAAACCTAAGAGCGGCTATGTTCAATAGATGTTAGGTAACAACAGAGGGAACTTCAATTTTTCGCTTAATATTCTGCATGTACATCTCTAGTTAGTTTAAATGCATTTCCAGAAAATTTGGTTGCATTTCTATACCACTGTTTTTAAGCCCCAAGAAAGATATAAATTTAACAATAAACATTAACTAAAGTAGCCCCAGGGGAAAATATTTTTTGTTTGTTTCTCAATGGACAGGCAGAGCCAAATTAATTGGCTCTTCCAGAATCATTCCATATGAGTGTAAAAAAGAATGTTACTATTTCTGTGTTTTATATCTCATTGATAGAGTGGAAAAGTAGACACAGTCCTTGTGTTTCTCATACAGTTTTAAGCTGTGGGTGGTAACGGAGGGTAATAGGGTAGGGGAGAAGAGATGAACAGCATGAAGACTTTTTTTCTAGAGATATTTTAAAGGTTATGAGATTTCTGAATTATTCAGAAAATAGATGAAACTATTTCCTACCTACTACCCCCATTTCTTACAGTCATATTCACTTTAAAGAAGGAAATACTCATTCTTCTAATATAGCAATGTATAGGAGATAAGTTCTGTTATCCCATACAGAGCCTCCTCTGAACCTCTCTAAACTCAAGTCAATAGTAATAAAGATAATTTCTGTATTCCATTACTTTGGAGCTAAGAAGGCAGGAGAATGTAGCAAAAAGAGGCAGTGTGGGCTGGGGTAGGGATTGCAGTGGGGTGAAGCTTAATGTAGCTGCAGGGTCTGTGTGTAGGTGAGGCAGGAAAGAAAGGCTGCTCATCAAAATAGACTTGGAAATTACTTTTCTGGGTAAAGTTTGTTGATCCCTTCCATGTTGGTAAAGAACCTGATGCTAAAGAACAATTGTCTTCCTGATAAGTTGTGTAGCCTGATTATCCAAAAAGTGGTTACCCTTAGGTATTCTATTTTACCATCAAGCCAGAATCCTCTAGGGGTTATTTTTGTCATTTCATCATAATATTAGATTCCTAATCCTTTTACCAGACATCTTTCTCCTCCCTCCCTACTGTTTTCACAAACATTTCTAAAAAAGGAACAAACAAATCATATGAAGGGAGCTAATTATGGTTATAGAAAAACAAACAAGGCCATTCTTAGAGACACACAGAATCAAAAAGATAGATTGCTTGAAATGCTGTTTTGTCATATACTAAAGTGAAACTGCTGAATACTACTAATGACAATTTAAATAGAACACAACAGAAGCATTTACAGTCCAATTATACTATTAATAAAAAAATAAACTATTTCCTTGACGTCATAAAATGCTGTTTTCCAAGGAGATGTATGCATTTTCCTAGTATATAACTATGCCTTCTAAACAATATTTTTTCCTGAAACATGCTGTTAACAGTGGCTGTTGATAGAAACTGTGTTTAAAAATTCTGACATGGGTTAGTATGTGAGTTATACTCTGAAAATAAAGCTTAAAGAAAAGAATAAACACATTGCAAAAGATAAGGGATACATAATGGAAGAATTAAGCAGCCAAAATGCATATATAACCATTTCTTTCTCTTTCCCTCCATATGGGCAAATAGAATATGGCTAAATATGAAATTCAATTTGTATTGTCTTTCTAGTCACAGGTCAAGTGATCCCTGAGGCATGTGGCTTTGCTCTGAAATAACAGCACAAAATAAAAGTACTTTTCAGATTCTTATCAGGAAGTTCAATCTTGAACTCACCACTACTTGACACAAAAAGCTGGTTTCATAGAAATGTCATTTGGACATAGCTGTCTAAATTTTATGGAATCCCAGTATTTCTTTAGCCTTTGTAACATCTATCCCTGGATCAGGTTAGACCACTAGACATACACTGAACCTTCTCCTACTGACACCTGCAGGACTTTTCATTGCATACATGTAATTAATTTGTCAATGTCAATTGTCAGAGATAGATTGTAAGTCTAATGAAGGCAAGGGCTACATCTCTTGCTCACTACTGTTTTCTACCCGTTGCAATGCCAGGTGATACATACAAGATACTTAACAGATGACTACTGAATAAATGAACAACCTTCCACTTGCTTTCACTGTCTTGCTTCACCAAGGTGTTACGTAACATATAACTAGCTTTCATTATACTAATATGTGTGTTGGCAATAGGCTATAGTTAAGGAACATATTTCTCTGAATTACACAATGTTCTCTCTCTGAAGACCCAGAAGAAAATTTCCCATGAGCCTGTGTACCTGGAATAGTAGCACATCTCCTAAAGAATCAGTTTATTTTCTTGAAACTGACTCTGTGTATCTTGTAATTAATTGTTTCCATCTTTGTGCTGGCTGTTAGAGAGCTGAGGACTAAACCTATGTTCCCTGTCTAGCCGGTACACAGGGCTTTAAAGTGGGCATTTGGTTCCATAGTTACACTTCATGCTCCGCCTTTCCCTTTTATGGTTTTCCCTTGGCTTAATTTTCCTTACTCAGTTGCAAATTTATATTATTTATCTTTGTAAGCCAGCTTAATTTCTTTTTGAATCAAAGTGGGACATAAATAAATTGATTTTTCCCCTTCATGTAGAAGTTATTAACTTTGCTGAAGAAGAAAAGGGGTAAAAGAAGACAAAATATAGATTTTGGCAATGTATGGCTGATTTTAAGAGACCTTGGGGATACCTTGAGAAGGGAAGATACTATTTCTATCCCACATTGTATAGTTTTAGTTTTATATACAGCACAAGGCAATTGCACAATGCCAACCCATTTTATTACATTACATCCATTATGTTAATGTTACAAAATATTTTAAAATGATAAACAAGGATTGTAACTGGACCAGAAGAAGCTTAGCTTTTACTTATAGTCAGAACATTGAGAATAAGGAAAACCGATGAAACTGTGAACGTACATGAGAAACATTGGTATCAAGTAGACAGAATGATCTCTTGCTGTTTAATTATGTTTGGAGACACTGGGTCCCTCCTCGTCCCCATAATCCTCTCTTTCACAGAGTAAATTATCCATTTTTTATGAGAAGTAATTTTTTGAGAGACAGAGAAATGGAATGATGCTATATAAGAGCAAATAATCAAAATTTTTCTAAGAACTGATACTTAAAAGTTTATTCAGAAATGCAATTGTATTCTATCATAATCTGAAAAAAATATAATAGTCAATCTGAATATAGAATATTTGTATGTTTGTTACTGTTACCGCTACATCTACATTTCAAGTACATTTAACTAAAAGAAACTATGACAAAGGAAAATACACACACACACGCACGCGCACACAGTCATCTGCCCCCAAATAGCAAAGATATCTCTGCCACAAGAGCCTTACTCATCTCTGCTCCAGGTTCAGGTAGGGAACTACTACTGTTAGTCTATTTTAGCACACCCTGTTTAAATTCTGTACATCTTTATAAATGCAGTTATCATTACAATTGTTGCCTTATCACTCTTCATGATTGCTCTCTTTCAGTCAAGTACAAAGGCAGTCTGAATATAAATGTGTTGTCATAAAGCTGCTATTCAAACAATAGAAAAGGGTTAAATAGTAGTAAAAATAATTTACCCCCAAGGCTGCTGCACAGACTGCAGTGTACAGATTAAGGAGCACAAAACGCCTCTAGCCACACTCTCACTGTCCTCTGAACTCTTCTACCACATCTGTATCCATATCTGCATGATTTTAAAGACAATTCAGATACCATCACATGGCTGGGATATCCAAAACCTTTTTGCATAAGATTTAAAAAATGGTGCAAATTATCTTTAGCAATATTATCATTACTATACTTAAGAGACATGGGATAAATTAGATTGAGAGTTTGTATCCTTCGAAGAGAAAGTTACTTTTAAGTTTGTTAATTTGCAGGCAAATGGATAAACATGTAGTGCATATATATATATATGTATACACATATAATACACATACACATAATGCACATACATAAATGTCATATACACATATATACATATACCATATGTACCCACACATATTATACATACATATATCACATGTACATACAAAATCATGTTTCATATATATCACACATACACATATATCATATATACACAAATATCATGTGTGCACACATATAACATATAACATATATCCTATATATCATACATATACCCATACATATAAAATCTTTATTCTGAACATGCTTTGCTGGCATTAGGACTAACTGTGTATTGTCACCCAGGAGCTGTCTTACAACATCTTAACACTGCTATCTTGCCAAGAGGCATTCAAAGTCATTACAGAATGCATCCTGGACTGATAGTCCTTCATGGTAGCTGTTAACAGCCCCATTGCACTTTCCTGCAGCTTTGGTGTCATATCCCATAGCCTGAACGCACATTGTAGGGAGAGGTAGAGAAAAGGAAGAGAGAAAAGAATGCCAAACAAGCAAAGGACCACCTAGAAGGAAACAAACAAATCATACTGACAAGGCTGACAAGAAAGAATAAGAAAGAGGGAAAGAAAAGAAGGAGGAGGTTTATCAGAGCTTCATGCCTACTGCTCTGGGTAAATATCCCTCCTTGCAACAATAAAGACAAATAAAGTACAAAGAAAAGATAAAGCAGAAGATTATAGACCTGGCCAGTGTTTGATAAATGGCACTCTACTTCACTCTGCTTATTGTGTACTTCATACCTCACTCCTGAATATGGAATAGAATTTTATTAAAGATTTAGCCACGGTGGTGGTGGTGACTGGCTCACAGTAATTTTCCTACAAAGTAGTTTAATCTATCACAGGGCAGACAGTGCACCTTCTTACCATGTATCATATCTGTCTATTGAGTAAGTGCTATCCAAATCCAATTTCTTTTCATTTTTGGAACCTGTGATGCATATTCAAGATACACTTTCGTTTTGTCTTTGTCCTAAATTGGGTGCTGTATGAGAAGCATGGAGGGGGAGGAGTACTAACAAATAGGAAATATGCGCTCTATGGTTTCTATATCATTCTGGTCATTTTTTGTATTTTACAAAACTAAATTATATAATTTCAATGGCATATAATATTGGTCACATGTAGAGTCACCAAGACCTTTCAAATTTATGGCTATGAATATGAAGCATTGCACCACTGATTATGAAATGAACTTAGAAAATCATTACAGTCAAGTTCCGGTTTTAAGCTTTGTGGAGCACACAGGGGTTGTTCCAGTCAATAATGAGATGACTTGTGCAATAATAGGGAAACTGTTTCGACCAAAATCATTCAGCAGTTCATTATGTGGTAAAATGTAAATCCAGAAGTGTCATAAGCAAGGTACCTTCAGAGTGCTCTGTTATGGAATCGCAGAAATTAGAAAAGCCCCACGAGGTCACTCACTTCATCTGTTCCTGGTATCAGAGTGCTCTCAGAAAAATATTTTCAAATATAGAGTCCATGCTCCCATCATGAGATTCTATTATTTCTCCTTTCACTGTATTACTTTATTTCACTATGATGAATTGTTTTCTAACTTGACAATGGTTTCCTTTAAATGTTATCAGTCTTTTTTGTAACAAATAAGTAATTCTGCCCTCACTCAATTGTACCATATCCGTCACACAACTGTTATATCCCTTTAAAACTGACCTTACACATATTTTTAATTATAATTATAGCATATATTTTACCCAGTAAACTTACATTTAGAATCGCAACTATTATTGTTTTATAGTCCCTTGGAGGACCCAGAAATCTCAGACTCAGTCAATTGCCATCTACCAGGAATTTAAATGGCAAATCTCTTTCATTTCCAAACTGTTTCCACCCTCAGCAACTTGGACCCTTTCTTGGTTGGTCCCAAATCCAAACACGAGATTTTAGAAAATATCGAAAGTAATTTTTTTCTCAGGAAGACTGAGTCCTCTCTAATCTTGCCCAAGTCCTTTAATTTAAAAATGGGAAAATAATTGAATCTCAAAAAGTAATTTGTTTATATGGTCAAACAACTAATTAAATTACAAATAGATAGGAGAGAATAAATTTTAAATCTAAAAGACCTAGTTTCAGATCCTGCCTTTGCAGTTAACTAGTCCTGTGACCTTGTATAAACCATTAGCTTTCTGAGCCTCAGTTAGCTGTCTATAAAATGAAAACAGTAATGGCAAGCACAAGTTTGTTATAGGAATCAGGTATTTAGAATGTTATTATCCCAACGCCTGGCACACAGTAAGTGCTCAATAAATATCAGTTACAGAACTGAGCCTAGAAACTATTTTTAATAGAATTTGTATAGCTACATTTATTCATGCCAGCTATCGTTTCTCCTTCACCTATACATTATGAACCAGTGCTTAGAATAAAGACAAAATTTAACTTTTATCTAAAACTAGGTACAAAGTATTCACTTATTTTACAAAAATCTAAATTTATTACAAATAAAGATATTTTAAAAATCTGATTATAAAAATAAAACCAGTTAGATATTATACCATGAAAACTTTAGTCCTGGGTTTGAAAGGAATGGAGATAATAATCAGTAACATTTGAGACAACCTAATTTTTTCACTAGTTTCCTAAAATATATTGACAATCAAATGTTCATGTAAACACTTTTTAACATAAATTAATACTGCTATAAGATCTTTATGCATGCTTCTGTTTTAAAATAAAATAAACTTTTTCATATTATAAAAATAATTCATGTGGTGAAGAAAAATTTTTAAGTACAAAAAGAGAAAAAAATGAATCATAATCCTACTATCTAGAAATAACTGCCTTTACTATCTTGGTGAAAAATCTTTAAAATATTATATGTATAATTATTTCATATAAAATTAAGTTCATCATATATATGTTATAGAGATGTAGATTATTTACTATTTTATAGCCTACCTTTTTTCTCCAATTATAAATGGTGAACATTTTTCCGCACCAGTATATTTCTTGAAAACATAATTTTTAAGTAGCATATCATAGGGATTTGTGAGTATTTTAACTCTTCTCCTAGTCTTAAACATTTATGCTCTGCAAAATGCATCTGTGAATTTCTTTTGAATTAGAATTTTCTGTCATTCATTAAACTGAAAATTCTTTTGAAGCCACAGCTCTTGTCTAGCCCTCTATTTGATTTTACTGCCAGCATAGTGTGGATATTCAATAAAAAAAATACTCTAAGAAATGTGTTCCTATCGATTAATATTCAACAAAGACATTTCCCCTTACAAACACTATGAAACTAATTCACAATGTGTAATTCATACTGCTCTGATTTCCTTACATTACCATAATAAATTTTGTATGGAAGATTTAATAATTATATTAAATATTCCCCCCCTCTGGAAATTTCCTCTATAAACTATAGACTTTCATAAATATCAACAAATTCATAAATTAAAGTGTCTTGTTAGTCACTGTAGTGCCTAGATGACTAACATAAAGAGATAAGAAGGTTGGCAACTGGAAAATAAAGACTGCAAAAGTACTCAGATCTTTTAGATGCCATCTCTTAAAAAACCAAAACACTGATTCATATTTCTGACAGGTATTTCATATTTTAAAAAAAATACATTTATCTTACACAGTTACATGATGTGGAGATTTAAATTTGTAATACTAAAAGAAGAAATCCAAAATTTAAAATAATTTTGGATTTTATGTTTGCCACCTGCACTGGTCTTGGAAACTGCCCATTGCAAGATTAATTTGAGAGTAATTTGAAGCCAGGTCATTATAATAACAAAGAAGAAAGCACCAAATTACATCATGTTGAAAGAGAAAAAGAACAACCAGAAAGTTGACCGTTTTAAGAATGACTGTAATTGTCCCTGGGGGGATACTAGTCAAAAATATACTCACTTTGAGGTGAAAAAAAAAAAGTGATGTATAAGGCTTTTCTTTTAAAAAATGATTTTAAGTATGTGCTTACACATGTATTTCCTCTATTCATTGCCTTCAAATTCCTTCTAGTCTGACTATTCCAAAGTAAAAAAGCACTCTATTGGTAACAAAAGAATTTTATTTTTAATACTGCTTTATTTATATTCAAAGTAGAGTATTTATAAGGTATGAGGCACCATTTATAATGAAAGACATTATTGCATCCTAGAAACGATGAGTCTTTTATCCACTCTTTTAAGATGTGTAAGATGCATTCACTAAACACAGAAGCTTCTCACCAAAAATGATGATTAAGACATATCTAAGTATATTTATATAGAGATGATTTATACATTTGTAAAATAAGTTTATTTTCACACTTGTGATAAAATCAGTTACCAGGGTCAGCAGTACAATTAAATAGTTAGGTCAGGCAACTGACATTTTATTTCTTACACAAGACTGCACCCTCTACCGCACAGCGCCACCTGGCAGCAGGATGAAGAACTGTGTCACTGGGGTCTCCTGAGAATAGTCACTAATTGGTACAGTACACTGTGTTCTTCTCAAAGTCCAACTGAAGCTGACCTCATTTTCCTCATTAAAAATGGACACATTCACATACCAAGTTTTAAAATCTGGGGGTTTTACTCTCTTGGTTTTTGTTACTTGTACTTTTAGGCATCTTAATTTAGAACACTTCATTTTCGAAGGACATCTTCACTGCACCTGATCGGAGTTGATGATGATAAATGTATCTACATTTTTCAAAAATAATTTGTCATCAGTTTTCATGGAGATTATCACAATAAGTTAATTTACAACAGTGAAACAAAGAAAAATCCAGTGTTCAGCTGAGTATAGCTGTACGCCTCTTTGAAGCAGGAACAATAAAAAACAACAAAAATAATAACCTCTCATATCTATATGCTTGAATTATTCTGATTTTATTTATATGTCTATACCCATAGAAATATTTATATTGTGCCTGGGTATGTTTCTAAACACATGTACATATTAACATGAATAAAATATTATTAAATCTTTTGATCTTTCTCTTCCCAATGATTTACTTGTAATCTGAATACATGTAAACAACTAGAGGCATTTACACACACACAAACACACACACATACACACAAACACTTAAATAGCAACTATGTTCATAATCTGACTGAAAATAGTTTTTCTTTTAATTGAAAAGAAAATGTTGGTATCAATTGTTCTTTAGGTTTAAAATTTTAACATCCATTTGTCATTTCCATTTCTTCATAGCCACACACTCAAAAAAAGGTGAGTGAAGGGTAAGGAATTGATCATGACTGTCTTTAGATTTCTAGCACAACTGAAATTCCAAAAATAATACTGCCAACTCAATGAGCCAAAATACCAAGCTGGGTTCGTATTCATATTTAGCTTGTTAGATGGTTCTGACTGAAGAAGTTAGTAGCTCTTTCTGCATTACATTACGATTTCCCCAATCATAAAACAGAAATAATATTTGGCATCTCCCTAACTTGTGAGGCAATTTTCACTTTAAACAAAAAAAGAAAATGTATTCTTTTTTTTCCTTTGTGCTTTCTAGTCTTTTACCCTATAGTCTCAGAAACAAAAATTTATCTTCGAACTAATCAAAAAAAAAAAAAAATTCCCAGCTTCTGAATATTTAAAAGCTGACAAAAGTGTCTGCTCACTTTTAAATATTACAGGGTAGAGGGTACAGCAATTCAGGTTATATGCCCACATATAGACCACTTTTCACTTTTTTCTTTAGAGCCCTTATGATTGTATATGAGGTAAAAGATCTTACTGGGAAATAGCTTAAATCACTTCTTGTTGATGCAATTTCCTTCTTCTCTCAACATCTAATTTTGGAGCAGCAGTGTCACCACACTGGAGAAGTAAAAAAGGCAGACAAAGGTGGCGTTCTTCCCAGCCTACCAGTCTGTAAATGTTTCCCCACATTGGTAGACTCTCCCCAGATGATGTTGAAGATGAGCCCTTCAAGTCAAAAGCGGGACGTGCAGGGGAAAGATGGCTTATTCAAAGACCCGTGTGACCTCATTCTCACATTTAATATGAATGAACAGTACCTTGTGGTCACAAGATCTGAATCACAGCTTTCAGTGTTGCCCTCAGGGACTACTCTAAGCAGAGAGGCCCCAGGCTTACACACCCTAGATACATGTGGAAGAACAAGCTTTGCACATTTCTCTGCAGGATGTCTGTTGGTCTTTGCTGGATCATTGCTGCTTAATATATTCATAAGTAGAAATATATATATATATACACACACATACACTACATGGAATATGTACTGGATATCTCTTAGGCCTCACTTCACTTCCTTTTTGCTAACCTTTTTAATACAACTTTTGCTGTAGTATCTATCTGCCCTCTGGTGTAACCTGGTAGTCTCTCACCTCGGGGCCACTGTGTATCTCTAGCAACGCTGGCTAGATAATTTGTGGGGTCTGGTAGAAAATAAAAATGTGAGGTCTCTAGTTCATGAATAATTATGAATTTCAAAACTGAGAGCACAGCATAAAACAAAGCATTAGGAACTTCAAAGTGTGGGCCCCTGTGATTGTAAAGATCACTAATGGATCACACACCCATGAAGTCAGACCTGTTCTTTTGTTTTATGCAATTAAACTTCTCTGCTGTGATTCCATGTTGGCATCTGTTCAACTAAATCAGGAAATGCACAAGTTAACACTTACAGAGCAACTCTTTAAGCAGTGGGGGATTGAAGCTAGTAGATAAATGCTCCCTTCTTTCATGCCTTGGATGTATAATTCTGAGGTATTTTCTACTGGACTCCTCAGGATTCTCCAGCAGGATGGAGTCCAAAGATCCACAGTGAAACTCAGTTTAATAACACAACCCTAGAACATCACTCCTTTTTTGCTTATTCATTCTCCTCAGCTGCTCACTCCTATTCCTTAGGATCACTTCCCAAAATAAACTACCTGCACAAGTGAAGGATCTGCTTTAGGAGAAAACCTTGACAAAAATAAATAGAATATAAATGAGATGGGTGAGGGTTGGGATGAGAATAGAGTAGGAGGCTAGTTTGAAAGCTATAGCAATAGGAACAGAGGAGGTGAAGAAAAGATGATTTTGGAAGTTAGAAAACAGGATCAAAGGGACTTGGCAACTTACTGGATATGGGAGGTGAGAAAGAAAATCTGAATATAACTAAAATTTCTCATTTGAATAAATAATGGTGGTGACACTATTGAACAAATTTGAGAATTCAGAAGAAGAAAATTTGGAGTATGAAAATAACAAATTTGTGATTGCTCAGTGAAAACGTATCAATATCCAGTTAAACTTGAGTCTAAAGTCAGTAAACAAATTTAGATAAAAGCATAGTGATGAATATAACTAAAATGCACAAATAAACACTTGCTGAATACAGAAAAAGAGTTGTAGGAAACTTCCTGAAAAAAAGTTATTATAAAGACATCCATTCTTTATTTTTACTATTGAAACTCCTGCTGGCAACCTATTATGCTTTAAAATACTTCCATAAGAAATTGAAATACGAGAAGAAAAAACTAGATCAACTAATTATTATATTGAATGATTTTAATGTGAAGTGTTTCCAAAATCAATATTTAAAAATCTCCAGGTTATTATATTCCTTTTTGCCATTATCCTATCTCTTCAAATGAAGTAACCTATTTGAGAATTTAAATAAATTTAAACTTTTATTAGGAAACTAAAGCATTAATACTATGAACCTCTGGGGATTTTCCAACTGACCCCAGATATTTGGCCAAGAACTACAGGGCAAATTTTTCTTTAGTAATGTTTACTGTAAAAGACACATAATGTTTTGTTTCTACGAAAAATAGCAAGTTGGTTTTAAGGGGATAGCTCAAAACCAGCTATACCTAGAATTATCAAATTTGGCTTTATTGATCTGTCTTGAGAGGGATTAAAATCTACCCAGATGGTTAGGAGTTGACCTTCCTCTGGAATTTATTATTCACATATCCAATATCTTTAAAAGTCTGTCTTTGGAATTGCATGTACTTTTAGTGTTGCCAGGTTCTTCAGAAGGTAGAGTTGTCCACATGAATCATAAAGAAACGAGACTGGCATGGAATAAAAGGTAACTTGCTCTTCTTGATAACCAATATTTGCAACCTTTTAGAGGTACTCAAAACTGAGACAAGAAACTTCAGTTAAAAAGATCAAAAAAACATCCCAGCCAAGATTAGAACCAGAGGAGGCCCAAACCAGAACACGTACATGAGAAAATCTGCCCCAAGGCCTGTGAAACCCAAAATACATTGGAATTTTGAGAAAACAAAAGGTTTAAAAACAAGAGGTAAGAAGACTCTTTAAAAAGACACAAAAAGAAATGAAGTGATAAACTGAACATCAAATTTAAGATGTCAAAATAACAAAAGTTAACATACATAATGCTAAGAGATTAGCTATACAATGCAACAGTGTGTGTGTTCACATGCATGTACAATAAACAATGGATTAGTATGCAGAATAAATTGCTTTTAAAAACTCTTTCAAATCATAAAGAAAAACAAGACCAAAAAAAACCCTATACAAAAATGGAACAAGAACGGGAAGAGAATATCACAAAACAGGAATTATTAATCACACAAATAATTAAAACAAATGTTTTAAAAGATACTCATCCTCATTAGTAATCAGGGAAATATAAATTAAAACAAAAATGAAATAACACTATTCACTTATAAGATTGTTAACTAAAATTTGAGTTACACATCTAAAAATTCAAAACTAACTATAATTGGTCAAAGACATACTTTAGTTAAAATAACATCACTGACCTACACTTATTTAATTTTTAAAATAAATCAATTCCCACATACATTACATTCTCACAAACCACACAGTGTTCAAATCCACTTAAAAAATGTACCACAAATTAAGAATCATTCTTTATGGTGTTGGTTAACAGAAAAATAAATAATCAGATAAAGTAAAATGATTATGCACAAATTTCAAAAGCAGATAGGAGAGGAAAATCTACACTAACTGGAAAGAAAAACTGTTCTCTATTCCTAGAAGTTTGAAACCTAGAAGACAAAAAAATTAAATTCTTTAAAATCCTTATCTAGCCAAATTAAAAGTAGGACTTTTTTCCCCAAACAACCTCATACAACAAAGAAAGTTGCCCTATATTTGAGGGCTTTCAAAATCTTTGATATTAAAGAGTACTTTCAATATTTATTTTAAGTAACCAAATGTATTTTGAGGAAGAAACATTAGCTTATTATCTATGCTAATTTCTGATGCTTAAAAATATCAACTCATGGGACTGACTAAACAAAAAAAAATAAGAGACAAAAAAGTAAATACAGATTCAATAATTATACCTGGAATAGGATCTCACAATTTGAACAAATTTATGGCCATGGAAACCAGCTTTTTAAAGATCACATAACAAAAACGAATGCAGAACTCACATATACAAAATAGTGTTTTAACAAATACATAGTAAAGAGGTTGAATAGAAATAAAACCTTTTATAATGTTATGTAAATAATTGCTAGTACCTTGCATTAAAACCTGAGACTATCATATGCTGATTGCAAAACTGCTATATCTAAAACTACTTTGAAGATAAGATGACAAACTTTGGAAATCTATTAGATGGAAAGTGGTGTTAGATGACTCATAAAACAGGTTAAAGTATTGATAAAGACACCAAAGTGCTAGATAACTGAGATAAATCTGAATACAATAATTCTATAACATGTAAGAATGAAAAAGCAACATTTATCAATTAATGTTTCAATAAGAAAACAAAAACTAAGTTTTTACATGAAATATAAGTGGATATTACATGATTTCATCTACATTCCCAGAAGTTTAAAATTTTAAGTCAGCCAAAAACTTCAGGGAGATCTTTTCATTAAGAAAATGAGAATTGCCTTGCATCTTCCATTAGAAGGTAACATATTTTAACAAGTGAAGAAAATGAGGAAGAAAATCTAGTTTCAAGGTACTTATATTTGCCACAGGCCACAGCACAAAATTAAACCAAAATAGATTACAGACTAAATGTAAAACACAAAACTATAAAATTCCTAAAAGGTAACAAAGGAGGACCTCAGGTTTGGAAATGACTTTTTAGATACAATACTAAATGTACAATCCATGAAAGAAAGAACCAATAAGTTGGACTTTATTAAAATTAAAAGTTTCTTTTCTTTGAAAGACACTGTCATGAGAATGAAAAGACAAGCTACAGATTGTGAGAAAATATTTGCAAAAGACATATTTGATAAAACACTGTTATCCAAATATACAAAGTGTTAGTAAGGATGTGAAGAAACTGAAACTGTCTTAGACAGTTAAACATAAAATTACCATACTACCAAGCAATTCCACTCCTAAGAGTCTAACCAAGAAAATAAAAACATATGTTCACACAAGTGTTTCTAGGCAAATATTCACAGCAACATTATTCATAGTAGCCCAAAAACAAGAAAAAATCAAAATGTCCATCAACCTAGTGAGTAGGTAAGTAAAATGTGGTATATCTATACAACAAATTATTATCTGACAATATGAAGAAATAAACTACGGATACACACTATCACATGGGTGAACCTCAGCAACATTACATTAAGTGAAAGAAGTCAGACACAAAAGACTACATATTGTATGATTCAATATAAAATGTCCAAAAAAAAAAGGCAAATTTACAGAGACAGAAAGCAGTGGGAATAGGAGTTAACTACAAATAAACAGTAAAGAAATTTGAGAGATGATGAAAATATTCTAAAACTAGTTTATTGTGATCATTGCACAACTCAATGAATTTATTAAAAATCATAGAGTTATATGCTTGCAAAGAGTTAATTTTATGGTATGCAAATTATACCTTGATAAAGTTGTTTTAAAAAGTCAATGTCAATGATAGAATCTAAAAGTTTCAGTCTTTGTGTCTGAATGAACCTGAATTTAATATACTCTTTTACCTGTAAAAAAGTTTCCCAATATACTTATTAATTTTAAAAATAATTGTATACTCTAGATAATTTTCCATTCATACACATGCATACACATACAACTTTTTAAAAGGACAAAGTAAAAAAAGAAGTAGAAGTTCTAATATTACCTTCACAAATCAAAATAAATTATGTTGTGCAACCCACTTTGGAAGACGTTTTTTACAACCCGTGAATATCTCCATGCACCTCATATGCTGCCAGAATATCTTTACAGATTTTTACATGAAAACCTTCGTAGAAATACCTGAAAAAGAGAGTCTATTACTCCCTAGAAGAGTTGTAATTATATCTCACAATATCTCTATTTTGGGGATGGGGTTACTTTGAAAAATTAGAGATGACATTTATTTAATAATTACGGGTAACAATAATATCATTGGTTTCACAATTTTTATTCTAAATTCTATCCTAAAATGTGACTTTGTTGTACATACAATAAGTCATCTTGTTCTGTTCTTAACTCTAGATTTATTTCTAAATATCATACTCTACCTTATGCTCCAAAGTTCTTTTAATGACCTTGAGACAAAAGCAATAAAACACTAATCTTATAATTTCCATACATCATGACAAGACACAAACTAAAAGTAAAATATATGTTCAAACCATCTAGTCCATTTTTCAATTGCTATAGAACTTTTTCCAGCAACACACTAAATATGTAAATACTCATCTTTTTTTTTTTTAGTCTAAAATATCCCGCATCTTTAGATTTTCTATTTCCTTTTTCCTACAACTAGCATAAAATCCCTCAATCTCTTGAACAAAATCCCATTAGCAGTTGAACTCTAGCAATTGTAACTAACCCTAGAAATCTTTCAAATCCTAAATCAAAGATCTTTTTTCCCTCCAGTTGATGAATATTTGCTCCTTCACATTTGTACAATGATCCTTTTTTTTATTCTGTTATGTTGAGCCCACAAATCTTAAAACTGATCACCTTTCCACAGGTAACTCTTGAGTGTTCATTTTATTAAAGTTCGAAGTCAAACACAGCTAGAATAATCAAGTTTAAAAAATTCACTGTAACTAGATATTGTATCTGTATAATACTAAATGACAAACTAATGATTATTAATAAAAACTGTGGGTTATAAAGAATTATTTTGCCCAATTTCTGTGTAAATGATAACTTTAAGAAATTTTCTTTGCATCAAATATTTGATAGAAACTCATGATAATGCCTAAGTTAAAGTTCACTACAACATGAGTAAGTGACATCAGCAAAATGAAATAGGAGGTGTCAGCCTTTCACTCCCCTCTGCCCCCACCAACAGAGACAATGAATTAATAACAATATATGTACCAAAATACTTTTATGAGTCTATGGCCATGCCACCCTGAATGTGCCCAATCTCATCTTATCTCAGAAGCTAAACAGGGTCAGGCCTGGTTAGTACTAGTAATACCAGGTGTTGTAGGTGTTAAAAAATAATAATAATACTTTTATGAGAACTTAAAAAAACAATTAAGATGTTGCAGTACCCCAGGTACATGCAAAGCTGAGGTAAGCCACACTGAAACAGGTAAGAAGAGTCATTTTACTTTACATATGATGGTCCATTCCCTAAGCTAGCATAGCTCAACTTGGCTGATAGCTTCTTTTGGGGGAAAGAGAAGAGTGGAAACTGCATTTAATGATGTAGCATTTTAGAAGACTGTCTGAGGAAACGGTTTCTGTTTGCCTAAATGCTGAGAAGCTACTTAAAGTGAAGAAGTGGAAGGAGTGGCTTGCTGCTGTACCAGAGGGCCTACAGTGCTATAGCATATGCCATCACAGGTCAGCACAGATGGAAGAAAATGCTCAACTTGTGGCTTCTCCCTTGGTACAGAGGGAAAATATTGGAGTGTGAATCCAAGATTGCAGCTTTTTAGAGCTACCCAAGGAACTGTTATCTCACTTGATTTGGGGATCTAACAAGGAGTCAGCATACTTTAGAAGCTTGAGGATGCTAAGACAAAGGACAGAAGAGCAGCTTGTTGCTACAGCACCAGCGAACCTGCAGTACTGCAGAGAGACACCAGAGGGGGCAAGAGATTATGAGCCAGGGAGAATGAAACTGGCTACCTCTCTAATTGAGAAACTACCTGTATAAGCATAGAAAATCATAGCATACTCCCAAAAAAAGGTTTCTGAGCTTCAAGAATCTCTAGCTGGGATGACTGGTGAAGGTCTTCCTGTATACAAAACCAGTCCATACAAACTGGGGTAGGTGGCTATTGGTACAGACACATAAACCTCAGCAAACATCAACAACAATAACAACCACGACTCACACAAAGAAAAGGAAACATGGCTGCATCAAAGGAACAATATACATTTCCAGAAATTAACCCAAAATAAATTGAGATCTATAAATTACTTGATAAAGGATTAAAAATAAGTGTCTTAAGAAAGCTCGATGATCTATAGAGAATACAGACAACTAAACAAAATCAGGAAAGTGATGCATGAAAATGAGAATATCGACAGAGACAGAAACTATTTAAAAGAACCAAATTCTAGCACTAAATAATAAAATAACTAGATTGAAAAATTCTGTAGAGTAGTTCAACAGAAGACTTGATCAAGCAGAAGAAACAGTGAGTGACCTCAAAGAAGGCCATTTGAAATTATTGAATCAGAGTAGGAAAAAGAAAAAAGAATAGAGAAAATGAAGAAAGTGTGAGGAATTTATGGAACATTATAAAATAGATCAACATACATATTATGAGAATTCCAGAAATAGAGACAAAGGAACAGAGAGCTTATATGAAGAAATAATGGCTGAAAACTTCCAAAATTTGAGGACATCTAAGAAGTTCAAATAACTATAACCAAGATAAGCCCAGAAAGAACCTCATAAACATACACTATAATCTTTCAAAGACAATGAGAATCTTGAAAGTAGCAAGAAAAGTAACTTGTCATGTACAAGGGAGCTCCCATAATATTACCATCAGATTTCTTAGTAGAAACCTTACAGGCCAAAAGGAAGTGGAATGATATATTCAAAGTGCTGAAAGAAGTTAACGGCTAATCAAAAATACCATATATACCCAGCAAAATTATCCTTCAAAAAATGAAAGAGAAATAAAGACTTCCCCATATAAACAAAAGCTGAGAAAGTTCATCACTAGATCTGCCTTATAAGAAATGTTAAAGGGAGTCCTCCAAGCTACAATAAATGGGCACTAGACAGCAACATGAAACCACAAGAAAATATAAAGCTCACTAGTAAACGTAAATGAATAAACAAATATAGAATACTGTAATACTGTAATGGTGGTGCATAAAGCAATTTTAATCTTGGTATAGAATTTAAAAGACAATAGCATAAAATATTAGTATAATTAAAAGAAGATCTGAAATCAACAATCTAATTTTATATCTCAAGGAAAAAGAAAAAACAAACAACTAAACCCAAAGTTAGCAGAAGAAAGGAAATAAGATTAGAACAACAATAAATAAAACAGAATAGAAAAACAATAGGAAAAAAATCTACAAAACTAAAAGTTGATGTTTTAAAAAGATTAATTAAATTGGCAAGCCCTCAGCTGAGTATGAAAGAGAGAGAAAAAAAGAGAAAGAAAGGCTCAAATAAGTAAAATCTTAAAAAACAAGACATTAAAACTGATTCTACAGAAATAAAAGGGATTATAAGAGTACTTTTAATACGTCATCAGATTGGATAAGCTAGAAGAAAAGGATAAATTCCTAGAAACATACAACATGCAAAGAATGAATTATAAATAAATAAAAAATCTGAACATATCTGTAACTATAAAGAGATTGAATTGCTAATCAAAAACCTCCCAACAAAGAAAAGTTTAGGATCAGGTGACTCCACTGTAGAATTCCACAAAACATTGAGAGAATTAATGTCAATCCTTCTCAACTTCCTCAAAAAAACTGGAGTAAAACACTTCTAAACTCACTGTATGATGCCAGCATTACCATGATACCAAAGCCAGACAAAGGAACTACAGAAAAAGAAAACAATAGACCAACATCTCTGACAAATGTTAAAGTAAAAATCCTCGACAAAATATTTGCAAACTGAATCTATTAGCACATTAAAAGGATTATATTCATCATGACCAAATCGGATTTATTCTTGCTCTGCAAAGATGTTTTAACATGTGCAAATTAGTAAATGTAACACAGCACATTAACAGGCCAAAGGGCAAAAATCGCACAATCATCTCAATTGAAACAGTAAAAGTATTTGACAAAATTCAACAGTTTCATAATGTTAAAAAAAAAAAAAAAACAGTTGACAAACTATGAATAGAAGGAAATTACCTCAACATAATAAAGGTCATATATAAAAAGCGCATAGCTAACACCATACTCAACAGTGAAAAACTGAAAGCTTTTTCTCTAAGATCAGGAACAAGGCAAGGGTGCCCACTCTTGCACTTCAATTTGACATAGTACTAGAAGTCCTGGCCAGAGCCTTTAGGCAAGAAAAGAAATTAAAGTCATCCAAATTAGAAAGGAAGAAGTCATATTATCTCTCTTCACAGATGCCATGACCTTACATTTAGAAAATCCTAAAGATTTAAAAACAAAAAAAACAAAAAACAAACAAAAAAAACTACCTTTTAGAATTAATAAACAAATTCAGCAAAGTTTCAGGATACAAAATTAATACTCAAACATCAGTTGCCTTTCTATACACTAACAAG
This sequence comes from Eidolon dupreanum, assembly GCA_028627145.1. Lineage (NCBI taxonomy): Eukaryota > Metazoa > Chordata > Mammalia > Chiroptera > Pteropodidae > Eidolon > Eidolon dupreanum. Next base: position 128,430,203 of record CM053502.1, on the reverse strand, counting down.
GAGCAATATGAAAAGTGAAGGAAACACCACCATTTAAAATAACATCCAAAAGAATAAAATACTTAGGAATAAACTTAACCAAAGAGGTAAAAGACTTGTACACAGAAACCTACATAATTTTGCTGAAGGATAGCACAAATAAATGGAAATACATCCTGTGTTCATGGATCAGAAGCCCTAATATTGTATTGTTAAAATGTCCATACTACCCAAGTGAACTACAGATTTAATGCAATCCCTATCAAAATCTCAATGTCATTTTTTTTTGCAGAAATGAAAAAAAAAATCTTAAAATTCATATGGAATCTCTAGGTCCCCAAATAGCCAAAACAACTTGAAAAGAAAGAACTGAAGGTCTCACACTTCCTAAGTTCAAAACATATTACAAAGCTATAGTAATCAAAATGATATGGTATCAGCATAAAGACAGACACATACAGCAATGGAACAGAAGAGAAAAACCAAAAAATCCTCACATATATATGGTCAAATGATCTTCAGAAAAGATGTCAAGACTACACAATGGGAAAAGGATAGTGTCTCCAACAAATGATGTTGGAAAAACTGGATATCCACATGTAACATAATGTAGATGGACCCTTATCTTATATTGTATTCAAAAATTAACTCAGAATGGATTAAAGACCTAAATGTAAGACCTGAAACTATAAAAACTCTAGAAGAAAACATAGGAGGAAATCTTCATGACATTGGAATGTGCAATAATTTCTTGGATGGAACATCAAAAGCATGGTTAACAAAAGCAAAAATAGGCAAATGGGACTACAGCAATCTTAATAACTTCTGTATAGCAAAAGAAACAATCAATGGGGTGAAAAGGCAACCTACAAAATGGGAGAAAATATGTGCAAACTCTATATTAGATATGGGGTTAATATCCAAAATATATAAAGAACCCCTATGATTCAATAACAAAAAAAAATGATTAAAAAAATGGACAATGGACTTGAACGGGCATTTCTCCAAAGAAGATATATGAAAAAAGATGTTCAACATCACTAAACATCAGAGAAATGCAAATCAAAACCATAATAAAATATCACCTCACACCTGCTAGGATGGCCATTATTTGAAAATAAAAAATTTAAAAAAAATTTCAGAAAATAACAAGTTGTGGAAAGGATACAAAAAAATTGGACCTTTACACACTGTTGGTAGGATTGTAAAATGGCACAGCAATATGGAAAACAGCATGGAGGTTTCCCAAAAAATTAAAAATTGGACTACCATATGACCCAGTAATAAAACTTCTGGGTATGTATCAAAAAGAACTGAAAACAGAATCACAGAGACATTTGCACATCCATGTTCATTATGGTTGTTTTTCAGTGGTCACAGAATTTCAGTCATGCAAGATGAAAAAAGTTCTAGATCTGTTTTATAACATTGTGCATATAGTTAACAATACTGTCATGTACATTTAAAAATTGTCAAGAGGATAAATTTATGCTGCACGATAAGATGAGGTAAGATAAGAAGTGAAGTGCATTGTAACTGATTTTATTTGCATTAAGATAATAAAGTTTATCTAACACTAAGAAATGACCAGAGTCTACTTATACTCAATACAGATTTCAGATGCCAAGCTATAAAATAGTCTGAATCATTTTTAAAGTAAGCAAGAGTCTTTTAAATATTATAAACAAAAAAATAAATAAATAACATATATTGTATTATAAACCAAAATGTAAAATAAGTATGCAAAGTCCACACTGATATATATATATATAAATATTTGAAAAAAATAAAAGGGAGAGAAGAGACCAATATTCCATTCTGAAGTATTCCATAATCTCCTTTGCTTAGTGAGTTTCTTAGTTTTTCCTTGTTTCATGACCTTGACGATTTTGATGAGTACTTGTCAAGTACTATGTAGAAGGTCCTTTAGTTTGAGTCTCTCTGATGTTTCTCACTTGGTTAGACTGGGTTTATGTTTTGGGGGAATGAATACCACAGAGGTTAAGTGCCTTTCTCATCTCATTGTATTAGAGGGTACCTGATAGCAACATGACTTATCACTACTGATATTAATTTTGATCATTTGGTTAAGTTAGCTTTTGTCAGCTTTCTCCACTGTAAAGTTACTATTTTTAGCATTCTATACTCTGTTCTTTGAAAGTAAGTCACTAGATCCAGCATACATTCAAGTGAAGGGAAACTAAGCTCCAGTGGAGAGTGCATTTACACATATATTATTTGATCTTATAGCTGGGAATTGGTACCTTTTGACCAAAAAATCCCCATTTATATTATATGTTTATTAATCTTCTGTCATTTTAATTGAGTTTCACAAAGAGCAAAAATAAATGTTAATGTTCACTCCAACACATTAAACTGGGAGTCCATTATATCAATAATAGTTTGTGTTTACTTCTGGGTTTTATTAAGTGAGATACAGTCATTATTTGAAGTATAAAACTGATCCAACGAACTTTCTTATGCACAAACCTATATCCTGCCTTTATGCCTCTATAGTAGCATCCAGAACAAGACCATCACAGAGTGCTATTTCAGCAGATGCCCTTGCAGATCAATAAAGGGAAGAGAAAGCAAGAAATTGACAAATCGGAGGATATATACACCCTAAAACTTTTCCCAAATTTAAATTATTATTTAACAGGATCTATTTCAAACCCTATGCAATCAAGGAATTCCCTTTAAAACAGCCCTAATAAATGCTCATCACTTGAATATTTACAGTGACTAGAAAGTTACAAATCTCCTAGACAACCTATTCCATTTTTGTAGAATTTTCATTATTTAAATCTCTGGATTATTTAAGTCTCCAGGATGGTAAGATGCTCAGTAAATCCAAGCAGCAGAGCACTACCCTACCACAGTGAGCATTCAGAATCTAGTCTAGTGAGGACAGGGACAGTAGCAGCAGCAACTACACCCCGATTCCAGAGGCAGTGGTTCTAGTAGCAGCTCTACAGCACTACTAGGTCTAGGGTGGGTATTGTCAGGGGTGTGAGGTTCCATATTTGTATCCAATAGATTGTTTGTTCTGTAAAATAACTTCGAGATTTTTTTCTAGCTGTGTAACCTATAAGGCTCAATCTCTAGTTTTTCCAGGGATTCTTTTTAATATATTTCTAATAAATAATAGCCAATATCTTTTAACAAATTCCTTTTCTGCTTTAAGTTGGCCTGGAGATTCTTTTGTGCACAACTAAAAAGCTGCTGAAAAGTATTATTTAACTTTTAAGTAATAAATTTGATAAAAATAAAACTGTTTAAACAAAATGAAATAACTTTTTAAAAATATTACTAAATAATATTTGAAGCTAATAACATTGGAATCTGAACCTCTCTACAAGAAGCCAATTTCTTAGTTTGAAAGAAGCAGACTGATCCTTTGAGTTTTTCTCTTCTCAGAGAACTGTGCTTTCTTTAGTAAAATTCTCTTTTAGAACTAGGAAGCATCAAAAAAGCCCACTGCCAAAAAATAAGCAGTCTAATCCTTTTCCTAATAACACTATGGTGCAAGTTGATTATTGTAGCCCAGCTCTTCAGTAAGTAGAAAATGAAGACTGATGGCATATTCAAATGGTCATGAATTGTGATTTGAGAGATGAGCAAATATCTCTCCTAAGTAGTCTTAGATTTTTTTGAAATAATTAATGCAGTTATATATGTCTGAAAAAATATAATAATATTAATAACAAAATTTCACATACAAATATAGTAGTGCTATTGACCAAGTAAAAAAATCATCAAACCTCACTTCTCATTTTTTTCTAGTTCACTACATATGGTAAAAACATGAAATTACTAAGATTTATAAAGGCAGTTTTGGCAGACTTTTTCTATTTACTGGGACTGTGAGCTATAAAATTGAATCTGGGGCCCTGTCTCCAAGAAAAAGTTATTAGTTCTCAGAATAACAGCATGTTAGTGGATCAGACATAGATAAAAGATTTCCATTATGACTGTTTTTAGCTATGATTTACAGTGACCTACATTGTTTTATAATGACTTTCAATTTTGAAAATGTACATCCACTGTTACTTTTATAAATGTAGTCACAATTGATTGTGGGCTTAAGAGACTGATCCTTCTAACTCAGTAACAAACTGAAAAAATTTTAACGTACAATAAACAGGTGTTTCTAGATACAAGCATGTCCTCTAGTAGAATTTTAAGAATAAAATAAATGTGAAAATGTTTTAATAATTTCTTAGCCACTCATTACCTTTAGTTAGAATCTGGAGGAAATTAGTGACTAAAACTTGTTTAATATAGAGCTCTATCCCTCCATTAGTACATGATTCTAAAATTATCTACTTATTTGAGCCAAGTGCAAAAGAAAATTTCATATACTCAGTTCCTAATTAGCACTTGGTATGGCAATACCACTGGATAAAAATTTAACAAGAGGCCAAGTAGGACATCAGCTCTTCATTTTACCATCTTTCTTTTCTAGCTCATAAAAGGCAGATTTGCCAATGATTACAATCCAAATCTTGGGCCTATCCACAGCATCTAGCTTGAAACCCATATTGAAATTTCTCTAACTCTGCTTACCACTCTTCTCAACCCCTTCTCCTACAGTATCACCCCTACCCAAATTCCAACACAAGACTTCATTCCAAATTAGACCTAGTTAAAGCAACCATATCCCAAATCACATCCATCTCACCCTACTCCAGTTTAGCTTGCTCTTCAGCCTAAGTTCTTTCCCCTTGATTTCTGGACAGTTGGCCTGGCTCCTACTGTCATCATTTGCTCAAAAATTGAAGCCCCCAAAACCATATTTCTTTTTATTCAAGTAGCTAATATCTTTTTAGCTCTACTCAATTCCCTTCACTAAGACAAAAATCTGTATGCAATAGTCATTTTTAATCCTTTATCCTGCTTAAGCATATGATCAAGGAGATATAAACATAGGGACTTAAGTGATGAAACACAATATTTTATCATTATTATATAACAACAGTGGTAAACCACATTCATATGACTCAAAGCTTATTTGTTCAATTATTTTCATAAAACTATGTCAGTGCCAGAGACACAAGAAGTATCATCTCTTTTTCTTTTATTTTCTGATGAAAAACAAAACAATCACCCAAAAAGAAAAAAAAAAAAAATAGCCCAGACATAGTTCTCCAAGAAATCACATTTTGTAAAGCTAGGATTTGAACCAAGTTCTTGTCATTATACACCTTAAAATGTTTGATGCCACCTTAAAATGATTTGTTTGATAATAGTAAGGTCTCTCTGGATCCGTTCTAAAAGAACTAGCCCCGGAAATTCTGGTAAATCATCGTTATTGTATGAAAAAGGTATGCTGTCCCTATCTTGCTAATGAGAAACCTGATTTATAGAGAAGTAAATCATTTGACCTAAACCACACAATTAATGCAAATCTAAACTAGAAACCCCAATTTTCTGGTGATTTAATTACATTAGAGAATGTTTAGACAAAGGTGACAGAAGGCATATGTTCATTTCATATATTTCGTATGGTTTGAGAGTAAAGGGAAGCACTATTAGTAATTAGGCCAGAACAACAAATGTAAACCAAACTGTCCCATGCAAACTGAGATTTCTGGTCATCTAACATAAAAAATAGCGAATATTTTTAAAGTGGTAGTTCCTTTTTCCTTCAAGAAACAGGTGTGATCTCATTCTTATCTTGAATAATAAGATTGGAGGGTTGTTTAATAATAAATCTGCTTATGTTAAATTCTGTTATGTTAAAATTTGTTTAATGTTTATTCATTTCCTAATGGAAAATGTCAGACAATGTCATAAAAAATTATTTCCACAGATGATATATTAAAGTGTTTATCCTCTTATTTCTTCTTATATTTAATATACCCCAAATTATTTGCTTTAGGAGAAAAAAAGCAAATAAATAAAATCCTCATAATGTGTAACTGAGGAGCCGAACTAATGATATCTAAGTTCTCTACTAATTGATCTCTAAACACCCATGTCTATGACTCTAAGGGTATCTAATATAAGACTATACAAATAGAAACCAAAAGCAAGAAACAAATGTAGTTTACCACACTCCATGTAATAAATTCCACTAAAGACAAGAAAACTCTAAATTATTGTGAAACCACTATACTACACACACACACACACACACACACACACACACACACACACACACATTTCTATTTATCTTGTAATTTTTTCAAAACTGTAACTAAAATATACATAAATTGGGAGAAAACAGAAAGAAGGTTTAAGATATCAGTGATTTTGAGATACTAAAAAATTATCAGGAAAAATAGACAGCATTCTATTATTTAAAAAAAAAAGATACTCTCAGACAAGGGCTGAAAATAGCATTGAACTGATATTTTAAATTATTATTAGCATTAAACAGATTTATATAAAAAGTAATATTTTAAGGATTAATTGATTTGATATTTTTTATATATAGTATGGCAAAGTTGATGTCCTCATGTGAATTATCAAAGATGATACAGACCTCTCAGAAAATGAAAGCTCAGTTATTAGAGCATTTCGGTACTAAAATTTTTTTTAATGACATACAGGTAAAACTATTCATCACTTTTTGCTACCTTTCACAAACTCCTTAGATAGTTCTAAGACTAAGCCAACACTTCAAAAAAATTAGTACACAATCAATAGTCAGAATATTTATGAAATAATCTACTGAACAAATTATTTTCATACATAGTATGACAAAAAAAGTGGCTTGAGATCAAAACCATCTCTGCCTCTCAGTGAAACAGGCACATTGGGCAAGTTGCCTAGTTTTTCTGTAAATCAATACATTAATTTATAAATTTAAGGCTATTAACCTACCCTGAGCTACTGTCTTCACAAGATTATTATGAAGATTGAACATGATGAAATATTTTATAAACTATGATAGAACATGACAAAATATTTTATAAACTATGAAGCAATATATCAGGATAGCCATGATATGATTCTGTATATGGCTTAATGATCAATTAAAATAAAGTATTTCCAAGAAAACAAGAATTATCTTACCCAAACAACTTGGGCTGAGTATGAATTCATCTAGCCCAACATCCTGCCATTAATTCAAAATTCTATAAAATGGTAGTGATGAAAAAAATAATCTACATGAAAATACATGTACCAAGTTGGCCACTAACAAGTTATAAGGAAGTTGAAATTTTTTTTAAATAAAATATAAAAATTGAAAATGTGAGAGAAATGTAAGATTGAGAAAAGGAAATGGAACAAAATAAGTAAATCAAGAATGTTTGGGTGATTTACATTATCCCATCTTTGTATGTTTGCTCAGCAAGGATCTTTTTTTTTTTTTTAATCAACGCTCAGGAAATTATTCACCCTTTAAAAAATTTGACTGTATGATTCAATCTGCTTTCGAACCAGTAATGCTCAATGGTCTGGCAGTTTTTTAAGTGTAAAAGGCATTTACAACTGAACTGCATTGAAGTTCTTTCCTCTATTTCTTCCACCACATCCAGCTAATTGCTCTTTAACATGCTAACAGAAGGATAAGCTGGTACATAATAATTCAGGCATGCACCGATCCCATAATGCCAGGAACTCAGAAGCAGCATGAGAAAACATCAGATTTTTGGCATGTGAGCTAGATGTTTAAATCTGCATAGATTCAAGCCAATTAGACTTGTCAGACTCCAATCCAGTTGAGAGTGACCCCTGATGGTGGAAAGACATGTGGGACAAGCCACAGAAAAGCTTGCAAATGTCAGAGAGGCCAAAAGGTGCCCCACTGGCCTCAAAACTATTAATTAGCAACCAGCAAAAGCACCACCAAAGAATTGCTGCTCCAGCACTCCTCCTCCAGAGGTTGCTGCTACTCGGCCTCATTATCATGTGGATGGAAAACAACACCCTTTGCTGGGAGCTCTGGGCAACACTCTTATTGATTAAGTTCCCACAGTGTTAAATCATTCTGTAGCTTTCATTCCAATCTTCCCACCCCTGAATAATAAAACCTTCAAAGGATTTACTGGGATGGAGAGGGAAGTGGAGGTACAAGGAGAGAAGGAGCACTGAAACACAGTTTATATGCCCACAGTATCAGCATAAATCAGATCCCAGAAAGGGTGTAAAAGGCAACATCCAAAATGAAGTTAATCTGTATTTTTTTAGACTTAATAATGTTTTATTTCCTAAAAAAAAAAAACTAACATATTGGCTATTTCTAAGTCCTCAATGCCAAATAAAATCATGACACTAAATTCTATGTCTACAGGTCATCAGTGACCTTACTTGGTTTGAGGATCACAGGTGTCTGACAGACAAATGTCTGCTCCAATGTACAAGAAGAAATTATTCCAAGGAGGTAGAGAGGAAAGCTAAAAGCCAGAGCCCTAACCTGAATCTCATGATAAAATTATGTGCACAAACTTTCATTCCAAATAATTTATACTTATTCTTTTTTTAGTTATCTATTTCTCTTTAACCAGGAGAAACTGAAATTAAAGCAAAATAGTTACTGTAATATAATAGATTCACTATACATACTGTATAGTAGTGAATGTCAGTTTTCTCATCTGTAAAATAGAGATTATAACTATCTTGCAGAGTAAATGTGGGAATTAAATAATAGCACCGTATGAAATCCTTACTATATGCTTAACATATACTAAGTGTTCAAAAAATATAGCTGTTATTGTCATTATCATTAGCATTATAAAGCAAACAACCAGTAGCATGCTTGTTCTATAAGACAAATGCTTCATCTGTTGGGTCTATTTGATGCAATACATCTACATTCCAAGTTATTCCCAATTTCCCACGGAGAAATAACAAAATAAACATTAAGTGGACGCATAAGATCTATACTTATCTGCCTTCTCTCTCTCAGCTAGCATCCCCTGACAAACTGCCTGACTCTGACTTAGTAAGACCAGAGCTTCTGCCAAAACACAGAGAGACATATTTAAGGGAAAACAAGATCTAAATTAGACAGACAGGAGCTCTAAGTTGGACAAACTTGCCTGTAAGTTCAGTGTGATGTCCACATTTTTGGACAATGTACTTGGGCCTGCTGACCCAGGAACAAGGAAATTAGATAGGAAAAAGTATTAATTTCATTTGATTATACCATTGTGGATAATAGTATACCACCACCATCATGACATGTGGTAATTAGAATATCTGAGTAAGTGGAAAGACACGGTGAAAATTTATAGATTTTGTATGAAATTAAAATCTATATTATGCTACATAAGTGAGATTATTTTTCAATATTTTTGACTCATCCTCTATGTGTCTTGAATCACCTATGAAAAGCTTTGTGGTCTAAAAACTCAAGGAGAGAGGGGAAGGGGACAATTTAAACTTAGTAAATTTAGAAATAAGTAACAAATAGAAAACAGAATTCAAGATTGAAAAATGGAAATATATTATACAGTTCTCAAGAGAAAATGTTAGTGAATATTCAGAAATCATTGAAAAAATAGTCTGAGCAGTGAAGGAGAGAGAGTGAGACCTCTCTTAGAAAAGTAGATGGGGTTTAGAAGACAACTTGCATATATAAGAACTTTGAAAACAAAGGTAGAATTAAGTATAAAATGTCCTGTGTACACTCAATCTTCTATTAGTACTCAATTCCTCCTATTGAACTTGTAATCGCTGCACATGTGACTACATAGAAAGTTAGATACAGGACAGCAATATCACCACACACACAAAAAAAGCATAAATGTTCAGTAACTTGCCTTTGCATTAATGCACTTTACATTTTCAAGAGAAAGGGTCATGTGGACTAAATCATACTACAAGTCAATTTACTATTTCCCTGACAAATAAGTTGAGGTGGCAAAATTATTTTTCAAATGGACATTTGTTAATATTGTGCTGAATATTTTTTTAAATGTTTAAGCTCAAACTGCCACTATAAAGCCATCTTTGTAGAAATGCCGACTGATTACATCTAGACAGAATTCACAGCTAAAGATATTTTGCTATTATATTTCCAAATTATACACAAACAAAACTACTTGGGCTCTCAGTCTAGATTTTGGCAGAAGACTACTCTTCAAGTTTCTACTTTCCCAACCAATTCCACTGTTTTCATAAAACAAAAGCATAACAAGTTTTCACCTCTAAACACAGTGGGATTGATTATACAAGAAGCTGCATGTGAAAGCAAAATGCCAAAATATATTCTAGGCTTCACTACACATCTCCTGCAATATTGAACACTTTTTAGTAGTAGGACTACATTTTCAGCCACATATATGGAGATAACAGAGATGATTTTCACTGGGGAAAAGAATGTTCCCTGTTCCTCCCTCTGACCCTACCAATAACCTCATTAATGCCAACAAGTCACAGTGGGAACAATTTGAAGACAAAATCCACCTAGCAAACAACAATCATTGAACTCAGCAGAGAAAAACTGAGGTGACTGATTTTATCTTTGCTATTATTTTCTTAATAAAATTTTAAAAGTATGGAAATTCATGACAAGCAGTTGATGTAAGAAGAAAAAAACTTTAAACAATAGATGCAAATCTATTTAATGGCTATTTACTAAAAATCAAATAACATTTTATTTAAGTCTATAAGGTTAATGTGATAATTATATGGACAATAAAATACAAAAAGGAGAGTAGAAAGCCAGGCAAAATCAGCACCACATTAGTACACTCTACTCCAAAGAGGTGAATGTGCCACATGGTCTCCATTACGTCGTCCCAAATTCCTGAGACATCAGTCTTGGAAAACACAGACACACACTCCCCGGTGATAATTAGAACATCTAGTCATTGCAGAATTAGCCAAAGAGATGATGTATGTGAGCCTGAACCCAGGAAAGCATGTAAGAATCAGCTTTTTGTAAATTAAATTGCTTCATTTCAACTGGCACTTCCCTCTACAGAAACACATACATGCACACATGCATGTGTGCACATGCACACACACACATACACACACACACACACACACACACACACACACAGAAAAATTATCCTAAACAATATTTTGGGAGTCTTCTTTTTCCTAATACTAAGGCCTGGGCTTTTTCCTCAGAATTTTGTTCTATATCATCAGACTGAAACTCTTGCTGGGAAGGATGAAGATAATGACAACTCCAACTGAGAGGCCATTCACACCACTCATAATGATAGAACAGGATGGAAGTAGTTAGAGAATAGGTGGGGGACTAGGAGGTAAAAGAGAAAACCATTCAGTCACAAAAGCCATTCCTTACCAAGGATGAATACCAGGGATTAACAGAATTTCAAACACCTGTATTTATCTATCACTTCAGTAAGAGCTGATTTAATAACTGATTTTATTCATTTAAAGCAATTTAAAAGAGTTAATTACAAGTAAGTAATTATTTAACCATGGATTTAAAACTAATCACTATAGTTTTCTTTAAAATCAAATCCCCCATAATAGTTTCATACTACAATAGAATGGTGTATTATAACAAAGCGTGGTTATATTTGTTCCTTATTATGAGAGAATAATTATAACTTAAAAAACACGTATTCTTACTGCTTCACCAAAAAATAATCAGCATATTTTTGCCCCTTCAAATAAAAATTTTGGATTAGCAGAATCAAAATTATAAACTAATCATAGTAACATTCTTGGAGTTCATCCTAGTAAATGCTGTCCCCACCCAAAGAAAAGTCCATCAATTTGAACTAGGGTGAAATATCCCTTTGAGTACCCAAAACTTTGCTATGTTCATACTAACACTATATTTAAAAGCTGCATTCTTATGTTACTTGTTTCGTTTATCAAGAGTGCTAAAATTTTGCTAGAATAATTCAGTACTATGACAAAATTACTACTATAAACTTTATATAGTAAATAAGCAAAAGTATTCCTTGTAAAGGAAAATGAAAATCAGAAAAAGGACTGATGCAAATCTCCTTTTATACAAACTAGCGATAATAAGTCAGGTTACAATGGAATATCAATAACTGCTGATAGCAAGTTTTATTAAGGGATGAGTCAAAGCTCATTTACCAAGTAACTAAAAACAAGAGCAATGAAAGTCCATACCACCTGCTATCATATTTTCCTATTATATGTTACTGAAGTATCTAGGGTTTCATTTTTGCAACATTTTGGCAAGCATAGGTGTCTCTCTTTAATTTCCATTGCAATTCACTGTGAATTGTTTGTGTAACAGTGACGGAATGTTGATCCCACACACAAAACCATTATTTTTACTCTAGTTAATGAAAACTGGGTGTTTTTTTTTTATTTTTATTTTTTTAGTAATTTTTTTCACTGTCACTAATGGTCTTATCTTAATAATCATAGTATATAATCTGACACAAGTGCTCTTAAAGAAATTTTTAGTAAAGGACTGTAGCCTCTGTGGGAGGTAACTGTCAGAATTATCTTAAACCACTACCTGTCTTCAGCTACAATAGAAAAGGCCTTTAATCAAAATAATCCTTTTTCAAAAGAGCAACTTTTTTCCCTCTGCAATTCACTCATCTTAAAAGAGCACTATAGCTTTTGTGCATAACTTAATTCATTCAAGACAAGTACAAAATTTGTCACTGACATTTAGCGCCAGCCGTAGGCAATGGATAAAATGAACTAGTTAGCAATTTAACCTGTAAAAAAACAGAGTGGGATGAACAATTTTCTACCATCAAAGCAAATGGCTAACATTTAGCAGGATTTTATTTTTATTTTTCAGACCATCCCATCTTCAAGAAGAAAGAAGTCAGGCTAACATTTTTTCAGGGTCCTAAATCTTCCTCTCAGCCTATTCCTTTAATGGTTTCAAGTAAATGACTATCCAGAGGATAATTAGGCACTGTGCTGTCGCATCGTGTCAGGTCACAGCTGGATTTAGTCAGCATTAACCTTTGGGGAGAATTGGAATATCAGTATCATTTAAAATTAAAGACGTGTAAGCAGGCATTTCTGGAGATGTTAGAAAAGTAATTGTCTGTAAATTGTTTGACCTTGAGATTTAATTGCATGCACAACACATTCTAGCAAGAGCCCTGGACTGTCTTCCTTCTTTTACCTCCAAACCTCACTCCACAAGGCCCATTAGGCTACCTGTGGCTTTTTTGGTAAAATATTAAAGATTTTGGCCTTCAATTTAAAACAAAAGCTTTGAAGCATTGCTTGATATACTAAAAATTTTAAGTAAAGATGCTTATCAACCAGAATACCAATTTTACTATATATTTTTAAATGTACAAATACTACAGTTATGTTTGAAGGCTAAGTTTAAATCTCATCCCTTCTTCTTTTCTGCTAACAAGTTTGCATATTTTGCCTTATTCCCTTTTACCCTAATGAGACAGCTTATGCTTTCAAAGTCCCTCAAGCTAAGCAAATCTGTATACCGCTTCCACTGTTAATAATGAAACTTCGTAATTATACAAATCCAAGGTGGCCAATCAGCTTTCCAGACTGAGCCTTTGGGTACCTCATAAATTATTCATGTGACACTTGGGCCTGTGAACTCACTTGCTTATATTAGAAGCCTAATTAATATTTAATCACATGTGCAAAGGGCACTTGAAGTTTCACTGTCCCTGAAAGAAGGATAAATATAAATGTGCATATGCCTCGATGTAAATCTTATTCAGTATCAAAAAGAAGTGTCTATGGGCATGCAGAAGGAACCATGAGACACATTAGGTGCCTTCCAGTTAGTGTGATTAATTCATTGAGCCTACTACACACCAGGCACTGTGCAGACCCCTGAGAAGAAGTTGAAATTCTTATCCCCCAGGGCAATTATGAATACTTGCTGCTTTGAAACCGGGAGTTTCAAAGTCTTTGACAGGTAAATATTGCCTTTTCAAATTTCAAAGTGGTGGGGAAGTGGGGTACTGAACATAGTTATCCAGCAGTCTAGAAAGGACTGATACACAGTCACATTATCAAACAACATTTAACCTTGGATAATGTTCATTTCGTTTTTTAAGAAGCAGCAGTATAGTTAAGAACCATACAGCAAACCTTGGTAACTTTTTATGAGATTTCACTATTTTTTTTCCCTAGGGGAAAGGGCTAGAAAAGTGAGGCAAACATTATCTGGCTTGACAGGATTGACGACAATTGCTATTTAGTGGATTTATCCTATACTGTACTAAGAAAAATAAAATATGTTCTTTCAAAGGGTGACAAGCAAAAAAGACAGACTCACAGTTAGTTATGGAACAGCAGAACCTGTGAGTTAATGAGAAAAACAGTCACTGAGAAAGAAGCATGAGCTGGGTCCACAGAAATGACTATTGGATAGAACAGCACTGCCACATTTTGGGAATCTATACTCCTAGGTTACACAGCTTTAAAAGTCGAGCCAGTGGAATTGTTTTTAAAGATCTCTTGTGTTTTTAACAGCATTTCTATTCTGCCAGAAATGATGCAGTTGCTTTCCCTGGGACCCGCCACAATCATTACTGTTGGCAAATCCACATTAAAAATATCAATGCGAAAACAAAGTTTATAGTTCTTTAGGGATTATATTGCAGTAGCCTCAACATCTCAAGAGGTGATTATGCTTGGACATTTTAGCAGGAAAGCCAAATGATGTGATGGTGATCATTTACCAAACGTAAAAATGGCAAAGAATGACAGGGCTGCCACTTAGATAACTAACAAAATGCTTTATGTTAACCCTTGGAAATTATCACTGGCCACCCTGTTATTTTATTTTACAACATAAATTAGGATGTGCCCAAATGTGGTCTTAACTGAGAGTTAGCATAGTTAGTAGAAATAATGGTTCCATGTGTCTAATTAGGATTCCTACTAAACTTGCTTTTTCCTGCTCAATAGGAAACACTCTTACAGATTTAAGGAATATTTGTGATAAAATCCTGTTGCCTTCTTCAAAAGTCAGTAATCACAAGCTGACAATTAGTAGGAATTGTGACTGGGAAGTTCAGGTTGGACTAGGGCAAATCATGGGCTATATGGTATGCTAGAATTCAGAACGAAGTTTTTCTGCAGGGTAAGAGGAGTAAAGGAATGAAGGTAGAATATATGCAAGTATACCTCCTGGACCAGATCTGCTTCTTTGCAAAATACTAAAAAATGGTAAGGATTTAGAACTAAGCAACGCTAGGTAGGCTGCTAACTCTGGGCCATGAACTTAAATGAAAGTCTAATTTATACAGTATAGCTGAGAGCTGAGACTATTTGAATACTTCCTGTCTCAATGAAGACTGCCTCTGAAAGAGGGAGAGTTTGAGCTTACAGTGGGAAGAGAAGTGGGAGGAGTGAAGAAAACAGTGGACTCCATTTTTGGAAAGCTACAAATGGTAGGGAGAACAAAGGCAGAATAGGGGTAGACTGTAACGGAACATTCCCATTAATTTAACAATATTCAAATATTTTTTAAAATATAGATACCCACAATTATACTCTCTTCTAACACATCCCTGTGGATGAACTAAATGTAACAAATGAATAAAATTATCTAAGCTGCCACTGTACAGCAGATTGGCGTCAGGTGGCCACATACTTGATAGGCATAAAGCCTAGCTTTGACTCTAATGTCAATCCTTAGGACATCTCACAGGCATTACATGTGGCTGTTGATATTCTAGCTCCCACTTTTTTCCATAAACCATGAATCAGCATTTGTCAAAGACTGACCAGGGACAACAGGCATCAGAACCACCTGAAATAATTTGGTGAGCTCATTTTAGAGAAATGAATACAAGATTATAAATCAAATTTAGATACAAAAAAAATGGATATTTATTTAGCAAAAGAAGTCACAATAAATTAAGGGAGCCTTGAAAATTGAGGGCACTTGAGGAATTTTACCAACAGTGCTTGCATAGAATGATTCCTGGTAGAAACCTGAATCCCCCCTCTCCACCTGGAATACTCTATAACTCCCCACAACTACCAAAATTTACAGAGTCATTAAAATGAGGACCCTGCCACTTGAGCCCTGTTAGCTTCAGAGTGAATGTCTCTATGTGAGATACTTGTTTAAAGTGAAGATGCCCTAATACCTAATCTCCTTAAACTCTTCCAAAAAATTGAGGAGGAGGCAATACTTCCTAACTCATTTTATGAGACCAGTGTTACCCTAATACCAAAATCTTGTAAAGATAACACAAAAAAAGAAAACTACAGACCAATATCTCTCATAAATACAGATGCAAAAATCCTAAATAAGATACTAGCAAACCAAATACAGCAACATGTTAAAAAGATTATCCACCACGATCAAGTGAGCTTTATCCCAGGAGCAAAGGGATGATTTAACATACACAAATAGATTAATGTGATACAGCACAAAAATTAAAAAATAAGAATTATATGATCATATCAATAGATGTAGTAAAAGCCTATGACAAGATACAGCATCCATTTATGATCAAAACACTTAACAAATTCGGTACAGAAGGAAAGTACCTTAACATAATAAAGGTCATCTATGACAAACCTTCAGCCAACATTATACTTAATGGCAAAAAACTAAAAACCTTCCCTCTAAGATCAGTAACAAGGCAAGGCTGTCCACTATCGCCACTGTTGTTCAATATAACATTGGAGGTCTTAGTGAGTGCAATCAGGCAAGAGAAAGATATAAAAGGCATCCAAATAGGAAATGAAGAAGTCAAACTGTCACTATTTGCAGATGACATGATTTCTCTATATAGAAAACCCTAAAGACTCCATATGAACACTACTAGAAACAATAAGCAAATATAGTAAAGTTTCTTGATACACAATCAATGTTTAAAAATCTATAGTGTTCCTACACTCTAATAATGAAGTGTCAGAAAATGAAGTGTAAAAAATAATTCCTTTTGCAATTGCAACAAAAAAAATAAAATACCTGGAAATATATCTACTGAAACATGTGAAGGACCTATATAATGAAAACTAGAAGGCTTTAATAAAAGAAATTTAAAAAGATACAAAGAAATGGAAAAATATTCTGTGTTTTTGGGTTGGAAGAATCAACATAGTTAAAATTTCCTTATTACCTAAAGCATTATACAGATTTAATGCAATCTCCATCAAAATCCATTAGTATTTTTTAAATAGAACAAAAAAAAATCATCAGATTTGTATGGAAACACAAAAGGCCCCAAAGTGCCAAAGCCATCCTGAAAATAAAGAACAAAGCTTGAGGCATCACTCTGTCTGACTTCCAATTGTACTACAAAGTGACAATAATCATAATGGCATGATATTGGCAGATAAACAGAAACACAGACCAATGGAACAGAATTGAGAGTTCAGAAATAAACCCATGTTTATATGAACAAATAATTTTTGACAAAAAAGCCAAAAACATACAGTGAAGAAAAGAAAGCCTCTTCAATAAATGGTGCTGGGAAAACTGGAAAGCCGCCTGCAAAAGAATGAAACTAGACTGTTGTCTATCACCACACACCAAAATTAACTCAAAATGGATTAAGGACCTGAATATAAGACCTAAAACAATAAAATGCATAAAAGAAAACATAGGAACTAAACTCATGGACGTTGGACTGCAAGAGGATTTTATAAATTTGACCTCAAAGGCAAGGGAAGTAGAAGCAAAAATAAATGAATGGGACTACATCAAACTAAAAAGCTTCTGCACAGCAAAAGAAACCGTCAATAAGGTAAAGAGACGATCATCTAATGGGAAAATATATTTGCAAGCAACACCTCCGATAAGGGCCTAATATTCAAAATATACAAAGAACTCATATGACTCAAAAACAACAACAAAAAAAGCAATCCAATCAAAAAATGGGCAGAAGGCTTGAACAGACACTTCTCCCAAGAATACATACAAATGGCCAACAAACATATGAAAAGATACTCATCATGATTTGCATTAGAGAAGTGCAAATCAAAACCACAATGAGATACTATCTCATACCTATTAGAATAGCAGTTATCAACAGCGTAAGTAGTAACAAATATTGGAAAGGATGCAGAGAAAAAGGAACACTCATACACTGCTGGTGGGACTACAAATTGGTACAGCCACTATGGAAAACAGTATGGAGGTTCCCCAAAAAACTAAGAATTGATCTACCATATGATCCAGCAATCTCTCTCCTGGGTATTTACCCCAAAGATTTGAAAACTCATATCCGAAAAGATATTTGCACACCGATGTTCATAGCAGCATTATTCACGGTGGCCAGGACATGGGAGAAACTGCAGTGTTCTATGATAGATGATTGGCTAAAGAAGCTGTGATACATATATACAATGGAATATTACTCAGCTATGAGAAGAGATGAAATACTGCCATTTTCGACAACATGTATGGACTTTGAGATAATCATGCTAAGTGAAATAAGTTAGACAGAAAAAGCTGAAAATCATATGATATCACTTATGTGTGGGATATAAACCTAAAAGCAACAAATGAACAAGACAAACAAACAGAGACTCATGGACATGGACAGTAGACTAGTGGTTACCAGAGGGTGGAGGAGGGAGAGAATGGAGGTAGATAGGGTACAAGGGTTCAAATATGTGGTGACAGAAAGAAATCTAACTATGGGAGGTGAACGCACAATGCAATATATATATATGCCTTACTGTTAAATCATACATCTGAAACTTACTGGATTTCATTAACCAATGTCATAATAAAAAATAAAATAAAATAAAATAAAATAAAATAAAATAAAATAAAATAAAATAAAATAAAATAAAATAAAGATGCCCAGACCTTACCTCTATCACTGTGGTATCAGAACTTGTGCATGTAGACTCAGGAATCTCCATGTCTGCATAAGTAACTCTGAGGACCACTGCCCAAATAACAAATAAAGTACCGGAGGTCAAGAATCATCTTATTCACTCATGCTGTTCTCTTTGCATATACAAGTTCCCTTTACATATTTCTAGCTCACAGCAAGTTCTCAATAAATACGTTGAATTACAAAATTAATTTTTGATGTGCTTTATCATTCTATAAGATCCTGGAAGGCAGGCACTAGCTATGTAGCTCCTTGAATCATTTCAGAAGTTAGAACCATGTTCTGTATATATTAGACCCTCAAAAAAAAAAGTAGAGTAAACTGTAATAAAAGCATGAAATTTAGAAGTTCGCACCAACTTGTAGAAAAGTTTTGTATATCAATAAGAGAGGATGTCATTCCTTTTAGGAAAAAAAAAAAAGATTGCCAAAGCACTTACAGTGTTGAAAATTTTAAGCAATGTGCAGGTACATACACATCTCTTTACTCTCCTATAATTTTCACCATTATCAATGACAACATTTAAGAAGACTGCATGTGGGTAGAAAGGAACATACACATACCTATTGTATAGCTCAAATGTCACAAACCTCAAAGACTTTGCAGAAAGCCAGGACAGTCTTATAAAAAGCCCAGTGAGGTGTGGGACCTGAAGAGCAGCAGCACCTCTGCTCTTCCAAGTGGTACCCATGTGGGAATCAGCCCACTTGGGCCAGATTTTTCAAGAGAAGCTGAAAATTTGAATCACAATGAGAAGTCTTGTAACTTTTAATTCTGTTGTGAACTAATGCAGCATTTTAAGACATTGAGCTGACCAATGCTTGATGGCTGCAGGCTATCAAGATAAAATCTCTAACACGGGGAGTATTCAGACAACACTGAAGTTCAGAACAAATGCCTGTATTATAGCCTCATATAGTGTGATAGCTCCTTCACCAAACTGTGGCCTTATCCATAATACTTTTTATATATCCATCTTTAAGTATAGTGCCTTCCAGGAATATATGATTCACTCCTGAATGCCCAGCACCTAATACTCTGCCTGGCATGTAGTTGAAGCACAATAAATAGTTATTGAATCAATGATTGGCACAGGCTCCATCAACCTCATAGATGAAATTCAAAACCATATTACTGGGTGAACAACGCAAACTATATATATATATGTGTGTGTGTGTGTGTATGTATATACATACATACATACGTATATGTATATATATATATATATATATATATATATATATATATGCAGTATGCTATTATTAATTCCA
Organism: Eidolon dupreanum; assembly: GCA_028627145.1. NCBI lineage: Eukaryota > Metazoa > Chordata > Mammalia > Chiroptera > Pteropodidae > Eidolon > Eidolon dupreanum. The sequence continues at coordinate 128,410,267 of CM053502.1, read as the reverse complement.
AGCTTAAAATACGTGATGCAGTATTAAATACAGTATATAGATTCTTATATATAGGAAAATATACATAAAGATATGCACAGAAATGATAAAGACAAATTTAGAATAGTAATTACCTCTCTAGAAAAAGATATCAGGATTGTGGAGGCATACATAGATGACTTAAACTATATTTGTAATTTTTCTTTCTTAAGTTGAGTAATGGGCACATAGTATTAATTCTATTTTTCTTAACTTTTTGAATTGCTGAATTACTTAATAATTATTTAAATAAATGTTTATTTTGAAGTAATTTTATATGTACAGAAAAGTTTCAAAGATAGTAAATAAAGTTCCCAGATATCCTCCACCCAGCTTCTCTCATCTTAAATTAGCTGATATCTTATATCTGTATGATACATTTGTCAAAACAAAGAAGCTGACATTGGTATATTACTACTAACCTAACTCCAGACTTCATTTGGCTTTCATCAGTTTTGCCTTTGAAGTTCTATTTCTGCTCCAGGATCCACTTTAGGGGACCACATTGTATTTAGCTGTTATGTCTCCCAAGACTCTTCTGGTCTGTGACAATTTCTCAGTCTTCCCTTGTTTTTCATGACCTTGACAGTCTTCAGCAGTACTGGCCAAAGATCCTGAAATGCCTCCTATTCCAGCCTCTTCTGTTTTCTCATGATTAGACTGGGGTTATGGGCTTTTGGAACGGAAATGACAGAAGTGAAGTACCCTTCGTATCATATCACATCAGGGGTACATGTTATCTACATGACAATGTTGTTTTGTTAACTTTCCTCACTTGGTTAAGATAGTGTTTGCCAGGATTCTTCACTGTAAAGTTTCTGTTTTCCTCTTCTTTATTCTTAGGAAATGAGTCACTAAGTCTAGCTCACCCTCAAGGGTAAAGGAAGAGGAGAAAGGGAGCAGAATTAAGTTCTACCTTCTGTAGGGGGAGGGGGGTAAACACACATAGGTAATAATTTTTGAAAAATAAAAGTTTTGAGTCTAGCATAAAAAGAGAACAAGAGACATAAAGAGTGAAAAGAATTATACTCCCAGAAACATCCTAGGTTTCTCTGTGACCTGTGGAAACAATAGTTTCTACTATTCTTAGGATAAATAATGTGCACATTCAAAATGTCAAAACAGTCTCATCTATGAGTTCTTTCTTTCTTTAATTGTTCAAAGAGTAACCAAATTTTCTAACAGGTAACCATTCTCTAAGCTTAGATACTAACACCTGCTTTAATAGAAATGTAATAGTGGTTCTATTTAAAGTAAAATTTTCCTCACAAGCATTTGACTGCCTATTGTACTCAAGAGAATGGACTGGCACTGTGAAAAATTTCTTCTAAAATATGCACAATGTTTATTACCTGCCCACCAAGGAGGCTACAATCTGGTATAGGGAGAGAGGGTGTAGGTAGTTAGGAAACAGGTGTCCATGTAACAATAGCACAAGTCACACTCAGTTTATTGCCAGCAAAGAAATACTTATTCAGAAGCATATGAATTTGAAAGAGGAAAATATGGAACCCAACTGAGAGGTATCTAGTGAGACTGTGCTTGGTCTGTATCACCTCTTTTTCAGAGTAGCACAATATCTGATATCCACAGTCTTGATCAATTTAAGTGCTAGGTTCAACAATAGAAAATATCCATAAGAAACAAAACCAGCATTGCTGTAAACATAACCAATGCCAGAACAGAGAGAGCAGAAAGTAGAAAATTAAAAAATACTCCCAAGAAAGAGACAAAGATTAAAATCTTCCTCACATCAGTCTACTGCTCAAAAAACACTAGAATTACTCCTAATTGTTAATCCTCTCCTCAGTCTGTGCCACTTGTATTAACATACTTCCCCAGTCTCATTTCTCATCAGTTTCGAAATAGCCCAACTGCTTCTGCTAATTCAACTCCTTGTTCTATTATGCTCACAGTTTCCAAGATGGGGCCTTCATTCTCTGAATATTAGCCAGTGTCCTTTTCATTACAGTCAATTAATACCCACTTCAGATAAACACAAGCAAAAAATAATAAGAATGCTGGAGCAGGGAGCATGGAAATAGGCTCATATAAGTAAAAATTCAGGGCAAATTCAGGACACTGGCTCTGACACTTGGCTTTGACTTTCTAGATACTTCATTCTCTGGCAGGCTTTTCATTTAGAGTGGTCCCAGGCTGCTCCAGGCACATATCCTCACAGCCTAACAACCTCAGTAGAAAGGGATCTTCTTCCCAATAATTCCAATCAAAGCCCGAGGATTGAATCTTATCAGATTGATGGGTCACGTGTCCATCTTTGAACGAATCATTGTAGTCAAGAGAGGAATATGCTGATTTCCTAGCCTTAGATAACATGCTCACTCCTGAGTGTGTGAAAAGAAAGCTAACAGTCAATTCCAAACCATCAGGACTGCAAGATGGAAGAGTGATGGTTGTTCAGAGTAAAATAAACATTCTGTTATCATAAGAAGGCAAAATGAGTATCTAGTGGGCAAATCAGTTGTGGCTACCTTATTCTGCCTGTGTCATTTCACTTGTTTTCTCATTTATCTTCTTATACTATTTACATCTCTGCTCTTCCTTGTGTTTTCTCATGAAATTTGTCACCTGCTCTGCCATTGGAAAAGTTTTACTTATCTTTCAATAGCTTGCTTATGTGTTACCTCCTAACTCTTCCATAAATGATCCAGTCATGTAATTGTTCTATAATTCCATAGACCACATGTTCCTCTATTTGGTATCTATTCCATTCTACCCTATTAAGGTAATTTGTGTAATATAAATTATTTGAGACCAGAGTAGGTGCCATACCCATCTTTGCTTTACTTCTCCTAAAGCAAAGTATCATATGAAGCCATTTGATAAACTTTTGCTGAGTTAGAGGCAACTAAATCCTTTATACCTCAAGCCTTTGTCCCTATTAATTCTTTCTCATTTTAATCAGCTAGTTATTCTGAATCCTTCTCCACATTTATATGTTTTTGGTGCTGTTGGCTCTTCTAGTCTCTACTTGATCCTCAACAATGAATTCAACTTTGTTTCAGTCCCTGGAAGCCAAAGTCTATGTTGAGTTGAGATGGAAGAATTTAAAGCATTCCAACCAAACACCTTGAGAATTGCATTTATTAGTCCAGTTTCTCCTCTGTCCGAACTTCTGCCTTGGAAAGTAACAAACATTGCAAGTCTATACTAAAATGTCAACAGACCAGCTAACCTGTTTCTCTTTTCCTCTATGACATCTTCTTATCAAGGAATCTTGTAGGGATGTATTCACTTGTGTGACCCAAAATCATATTAGATAATTGAAAGTTGAGTTGCTGTAATGCAAGAACTTTAAGGAAATCTCAGTCGAACCAAATTTCTTCTTTAGAACCCAAGCCCAAGTACAAATCTGTTCCCTAACCTGGCTGAGCCTATATCTTCCTTCATTATCCTAAAATCTTAATTAGCCAAGTCCCCAGAATTGTATAAAAAATGGCCCCATTTTATTCTGTACTCTCAAAGCCTTCATAACTGCTTTTCTAAGCACAGTGCCTGAGATTCATAGCTTACTCAGATCTACGCCTTGCTCAGTTTATAAACAGAATTATATAGGTCACAACCAATGCCAAGTTCCATAACCAGGATCCACATAAACAGGTACCAATAAAGAATTCAGAGACTTCTTTAATATTCTTAGGGTGATTATTAGGGTGTTAAGGAGATGGGGGGATCCACACATTTAATGATTGTTTTACTGCTCACAGTGGAAAAAAGCGGGGAGGGGGGAGAGTACAAAGAGCTATTACCGTTTATTGTTCCCACAAAAAAAAAAAAAAAAAAGAGAGAGAGACTTCATTCCAAAAAGTATAATATAGAAAGAGATATAAAGGAATAACTACAGTTCTCACCTCAGCCAGGTGATAAAGATTAAAATCAGCAATGATAAATCATGTTGATAGCATATATCCTTAATATCCTTAATAAGATTGTTTTACTTACTTTCATGGTCTTAGTCTCAAAAACCCATTACCCATAAACCCAGTCTAATCATGAGAAAAACATCAGACAAACTTCAATGGAGGGACATTCTACAAAATATCTAACCAATATTACTCAAATGGTCAAGATTATTAAAAACAAAAGAACATCTGAGAAACTGTCACAGTCTAGAGAGCCTGAAAACACATAACAACTAAATGCAATGTGGTATACTCAATCGGATCCTAGAACAGAAATATAACATTAAATAAAAATTCAAAAAAATTAGAATAAACTACAAAGTTTATTAAATGCATCAATATTGGTTCACTAGTTGTGACCATACTAATGGAAAATGTTAACAGTAAGGGAAACAGAGTATAAGGTATATGGAAACTCTCTGTACTATCTTCACAACTTTTCCACAAATCTAAAACTATTCTAAAATAAGGAACATATATTTTTAATCTGCCCACTGAGCTTTAAGAAAAATAGATAAGTGTACTAAAGAAATTCTTACCTAGACAAGTGTACTAAAAGTGTAAAACACCAAAGATCTTAAAAGCAGCCAGAGAGAAAAGACAGGCAAATTAAAAAGAATATCATTTTACTTCTCATCAGCATGATGGAAGCCAGAAAAAAAGTATTAATATTTTCAAAGTACTCAGAGAAAATAGCTTAAAGCTAGAATTATATACCTAGAAAATTTTTATTTGAAATGAAAAGGGCAAAATAAAGACATTTTTAGAGAAATTAAGATGGAGAGTTTACCATCTACAGAACCACACTAATGGAAATATAAAGTATATCCATGGGGCAGAAGACAAATAAATGCAGATATAAAATCTGAGATTGCCGTAAAGAATAAAGAGCAGAGAAAAGTTAAATTTGGACAAATAGAGAATTAATGATTACCAAGAAAAATAAACACACCTAATTTTCATTATTTAAAAAAAAAATGAAATTAAAACGTATTCGATAGAGGGGGAGGGGTAACAGTAGCAAATTTCTAAGGTCCTTCAAGTATTACAAAGGAGGAAAAGATATTGTTTAAATTTAGACTTAAATTATATATCTATATTATCATTATTACTAGGGCAATCACTTAAAAAGTAGAAATAGAATTTATGACTTCCAAACTAGTCAAGGGGGAAATTCTAAATGAGAAAAAAAATAGCTATTCAAAAGGAAGGCAAGAAAAAGAGGAACAAAAATAAGTGTATGAAAAGCAGAATAAATACATAATATAAAATAAAATGGTCAGCATGAATATATTAGTCATTATTAATAGTAATTAGTAAACTCTCTGGATAAAATATAATATTAAGATTGGATCAAAAATAAAAACAAAATCTAGTTATACTGACTGGTTGAGAGACACATTAAACATAAAGTTGTGGAAAAGTTGAAAGTATAGTGGAAAAATATAACAGGTGTCTAGGGAACCTCCAAGGTTTGCCTGAAAGACTCACAGGACTCAGGCTGTAGTCATACTCATTGCTAAGATTTATTACATTAAAAGCATACAAAACAAAATCAGCAAATAGAAGTCCAGAGAAAACCAGGCACATGCTCTAAGAGTCCTCTTCCAGTGGAGTCACACAGGACATGCTTAATTCCCAAAACAATGAGTTGTAACAACATTTGTGAAATGATGTCTACCAAGAAAACTTATTAGAGACTCGGTGCCCAGGAATTTAACTGGGGGCTGGTCATAGTCAAACTTCTCAAAATTGATCCATAGCTTGAATAAAATTCCAATCAAAATATATATAGATTTTTTCATTGAATTTGACAATCTGTTTCTAAAATTTATATAGATTATCAAAGGTGAAAAATAACCTGAGCATTCCAGAAAAAGAAGAATAAGGTCAGGGAAATTATTTTACCAGTTATGTAGAATTACTTAAAATCTACAGCAATTAAGGCAGAGAGGTACTGGCACAGAGATAGATGAATTAACCAATGACGGATCAAAACAGGGCTGGAATAGTTGGTTTTTCATAAAAAATGGGTAGAAATGGAATTTAATTGTAAATCCCCACTAAACACAAAAATCAATTCGAAATTAAGTCCATGAATGTAGAAGATAAAACTTTAAGCCACTTAGAAGAAAATATAAAACAATTTCTATAAGATAGAGAAGAATTCCTTATACAATATGCAAAAAGTAAAATTCATAAAAGTTAATTCTCACTGATAAAATCAAGTACTACTCAACAAAAAGTACTGTAAAGAGAGTAAAATGTTAAATAACAATAAATTGGAAATACTTGTGGAATATTTAACCAACAAAATACTAGTATTCCTGGGGGGAGATCTCCTTCAAAAAATTTAAAATCGTTTTAAAATCTCATAGAAAAACTGGTAAATGCACAAATAGGAATGCAACAGAAAAATAAATACTGATGGTGTATATATATATATATGTATATATATATATACATATGTATATATATACATATATATATGAAAATTGTTTAGGAAATGTATGCTAAAATAATGCAATATTATTTTACACACATCAGGTTGAGAAAAATGTAATAGTCTAACAATATCAAGTTTCATGAGATTGTTGATTTACAGATAGTTTCGCATGTTGCTGGAGGGTACAGCTGCTCTGAAATATTACTGGTGTGACCTAGTAAAATTAAAAATATATATTCTTTATGACCCAAAACCCATTCTCTGAAATATTTTAACAATTGTATCTTGAAACCTGCACATGAACATTCATAGCAGCCCTCCCTGCAAAAAAAATCTGTTGATAACTAAGTGTATGAATAATGAATTTGATATAGCCTATAATGAAATACTATACAGCAGAGAAAAATGAACAAAGTACAGCTATACACAACAACACAGATAAATATTAAATCATAATGTTAAATGAAAAGAACATGTTACATAACAATACATACAGAATAATTCCATTTACAAAGAATGAAGCTATATGCTCTGGAGGTACATATGTATGCTAAAACCATAAATAAAAGCAAGGAAATAATTAGTTACCTCTTGTAGGAAAGGAAGAAAGAGTGATCATAGAGACATGTATCAGTGCTTCAAATTATAAAATGTTCTAATGTTCTAGGAGCAGTGAGAAAGCTACTGAAGTAGCTTGGAGCAATAGCAATAACAACTGAGCAGCTAGAAAAGTCTAAACCAGCAAAGAGTGATAGGGAATAAAGTCAGAGACGGAGAGGGATGGTCATACAAAGCCTTCCCAAGGGAAGGGTTAGATTGTTATTCTTAGTATAAAGAGAAGCCTCTGGAAGGTTTTGAGTTTGGAGTAGTGTGATTTCACATTTGTTTTTAAACTCTCACTCTGGCTATATAAGAAATATAACTGCATAGAGCAAAAGTAGACTCTGGAGGCCAATTAGAAAGCTATTTCAGTAATACAGGCAGGCAGTGAAGTTATCTTGAACAAAAAAGTGGTGGTGGAGATAGTAAAAAGTGATCAGATTTGGGGTTTCATTTGAAGGTAGAAGACTTGCTGATGTTAGGATTTGTGCAAAAGTTGAGAACTCAGACTGAAAGATTATCTTTGGGGTTTTGAGAAAAGCAACTAGGTAAATGGGCATTTTCTGATGTGGGGGAGGCTAGAGGAAGAGCAAGCTTGGAATAGTTGGATATCTAGAATTCTGTTTAAGAAATGCTACCTCGAGATGCCTGTCAGACAACCCAGTGGAGATGTCATATAAGCAGTTGGATATGTGAGTTTAGATCTCAGAGGGGAAGGCAGGACATATGCCACATTTCACTGATTCTACGATACATTTCTTTTTTCATACTTTAATATGTTTGAAATTAAGATGTGTTTTACAATCATTATTGTTTTATAATGAGAACTGGCAACATTTTTTTCTTTCTTAGTACTATATAAAATGGTGCATCTTATAATCAATAGGATTTAGACTCTAAATTTTACAACATTTGGAAGATATCAGAATATAGAAGGCATTAAAGCCATGAAACTGAGATCACTCAGGAAGTAAAAATAGGCAGAGGGGAGAAATGTGAAAGGATGAGCCCTAGAGACAGAGCCCTAGGACACGTATAATCCTGGAAGAAGAGGAGAAGCTGGAAAAGGAGAATAAAAAGAGTGGCTAATGAATCAGGAAAAAAAAGCTAGGAGCCAGTACTGTCTTGAAAATAATGAGATTATTTTTAAAAAGGAGAGATGGAGTGCTCTGTGTGTCAGATGCTGCTGAGAAAAGACAATGAACGTTGAGCATGAAGAAGAAAGAAAGGGTGAGACACTAATTCTCTAGTGAGGAATGGTTCAGAAGAATGGTAAGGACAAAAAGCTCTGAAGGGATGGGTCAGAGAGGAGGGAAGGAATGCAAGTAGAGCAAATGCTATCTTTAAGTCATTTAGTACATTTATTGCTTGCTTCTTATCCCTACTGGAATAGAATAGTTCTTAAGGCAGGGGTCTTTGTTTTGTTTCTTTGTGTAATTCTAAGAGCCTAAAATAGTTTCAGATGCTCCATAAATATTTGTTCAATTGAACTCGTTTCAGTTTAGCTATAAAATAGAGCAGAGAAATGGAACAATAGTTGGGTTTGATGGTCTCTTACGTAGAGAATGAGTGGCATTCTGGTAGTTTTTTACCACTGAACACAAACCAGCGAATGAAAGTTGTCATAGTAGAGATTTGAGCTCAAAAACAATCAAGAACTATTTGCTTCTTAAAATATCCCAGCATAAGAGGAGGTTGCCTTTTATAGGGGTGACGAGTGTTCTATTCGTGGCTCAAACAGATAATAAGTCATAAAGTAGTACTAGAAGAAAAGAAAATTTTAATAGTACCAGAGACTGCTGGATTTTTAGAAAGGATAAGGGAATTATTGGATAGAAAGTTGAACTGAAGTGCCTTCTAACTTTAAGAATTTTCCTTTCAGTCACTGCAATTTTTAAATTCCAGATTCATCTCATCATCTCATGTGGGGTATTCTGAGTATTTTCTGTTGGGGAATGCAAATGTATAAAATTAAACTCAGAGCAAAATACAATTTTAAAGGTAACTTTGACATAAAAAATAATTTTATGCATTTCAACATTGATTTTCTTTTCAGTCACTGCAATTATTTGTGCCCAATTGTACCACTGTATTAACATAAATAATTGAGTATTCTCTAAAATTAAAAAAAAATTAAAGAATAAAAGGGAGCATTTTATATTAAGAGAACTGTACAATTACATCTATTTGTGATATCTACCATCCTTTATTGCATGGGTCTCATAACTATTTCAGAGACAACTCAATTATTTTACAAAAAACTTCTTACTATTCCAATAGTTGTTCAAGTAAGTGGCAAAATCCTGGAACCGAACTTCAAAACCAATCTATTCAATTCTGTGTCTGAAGCAGTCAGAATAATTTCAGTGAGTTATTCATTATATTTTGAGTATCTGGTAATACATCATAAACTTTTACTTAAGTATTATTAACATTAATTCTCTAATATACCATTTAAACAAAACAAAACTTTTTACTTTATTATTGTAAAGCCCAGTAAAAGTTAATAAATTGTCCTTGGGTTCTGAAACATGTTCTATAGTGTGTAGTAGCCAATCTGCTCAGGAATTCTCCTACTGGATTTTTTCTCTGCAGGCCGGCTGCAGAGCCAGGAATAGGTTAATGAAATGCATGCATGGAATGAAAAAACAAATTATAAGTGGTAATTCAGCCACTAAACCTTCTCAAGACTAGGGGGAAATAGGAAAATAAAGCTAATCTTATTTCATTTTTTTCTATATGCTCAAAATGTCACCTCATAAATCCCATTTTCTGTTTCCATAAAGATTCTGAATTAGAACTATTGTTTATTAAAAGTTCTGCTGCCATATGGATATCTTTTAAAAATCTCCCCCAAACCTGTACTATGTGCAAATATCCAACAATTTTACATTCATGCTCCAAAATTTTAATTTACATTCCTCATTTCCTCACAAATCAACGTGGTGCACTATGCAAAGGAAGTATGTAAATATCAGGACCTTGAACTTTGGTACAAGATCTTCTCTCAAAATACATTTATATGAACCACAAACAATTCAGACAATTCTCCTACTAACATCATGCTTCTACCTAGCAGTATTTTGTTGTTTAGAATGTCTTGAAGGCTCATAGACTGGCTTCGATTTTTAGCCTAGAAGATTAAAAATATACTGTAAAATGTGAAGCTGCATAATAAAATAAACTTAGAATACCATGTACAGCTTCTATATTAAAATATCTTGGGATATGTTAAGAAAATGAATTAAAGTGTATCATCTATACTTCTAAATATACAAACAGCAACATGGAGATACCTTGCAAAAAACAATGTCATATTCAAATGAATACTAAAAGACAAGATACTTAAAGTTAGGAAGAACTCTGCAGTATTTATGATTTTAACATAGTATGTGCTTGTCATTTAGGACAAAATAAGAACTCTGAGAAACAAAGGAAATGATCAACAACAATTCTATAGAAATATAACAGAGGTCTAAATCATTAAAAACAAATTAAAATCTAAAATAGGGCCAACACATTCCCATGTTCCTCTTTAAAAACTTTTTTTTTCATTTCTTAGTGGCTTATTGAATAAAACTCATGAAACTTCTGCACAATGGTCCTTCATTTTTATCTTAAATTTTAAGAATATGAGAAAAATTTGATGTTACCAAATTTTTCATGTGAATATTTGCTAAGGCTGTTATTCTCCAACCTAATAATGGTAAGTTAGATCCTGCTTCTCCATTTAAAAATGATAATGAATCAACTCAGAAAATTTTAGTGAATCTCTTATAAAACATACTAGCACTTTTAAAATATTTACATTGTAAAGTGCAAGTTCTGTAATATACACAACTTACAACAACAACAAAAAAATACATTTGAAAAATATCTAGGTTGTGTCAGATTTCTTCAGACACTTCCACAGAGGGCTCATGGTTCCTATCATGGTTCTTATCACAGAGCAGTTTAGTCACAGGAACTTTAATGCTAACATTCTTAGAATTCAGTGAAAGACAATGGCCGTATTGTAAGAAAAAATTCCATTTATCTTTATTTATGTATTAAATAATTATTCAGCTGGAAGCCTATTTTTAAACTCCTGAGGTAGGAGAATAGCTGTTTCAGAACATTTCGAATAAAGTATTTTTTAACGGAATCTACATAAATGCCTTTTTTGGAGAGTTAGTTTAAATTCTCCTACTGTAACGCTAAGCATCTTCATATTAAATAAGCAAATGCATATAATGAAAAGAAGCTGTCCACAGCAGCAGTTAAGGTATCCTTTGGTTGCTGTACTGCAGCATATATAGAGTTTATATACAGGACTATTAAGCTTTCAAAAAATAGTAACTTGAATTCTAAAGCAAGGCCAAAGATCACCTATCTCTACATGTAAATCTAACTCAAATTCTAAGAAAAGGCTAAAGATCACTTCTAACTGTAAACCATCATTGATCTGATTTCTCATTTGTACAAATAATAAGCCTTTTTGAAATATTGCTTTTGATTTCATTATTTCAAATCAGAGACATAATAAGTTTGGGAAGCAGGGAAGTAGAGGCTATGATGAAGAATGGAAAAACTGGCTTATTTGGCTTTTCTTAGCACCTGGTATTTGAGCCTTGAGTCTTTGGAAAATAACAGTAAGGTGATTCTGTAGCATTTGTATACACTAAATTTTTTAAATCTATGTTTTCAAAAAGTCAGTCTAAATTATATTTCTACTCTTAAAACTACTGTGACATATTTGAAGCTATCAGTCTTAAATATCACATACAATTGTCTATCCTCATTTATCCAAAAATGGCATGTTATTTTTTCATATGTAAAAAGCCTCATTTTTGCAAACAATTTATCAGCAACATATGCTAAAATAGGTTTAAGTATCCTGTATAAATAATGATGGTGTTGGGATAAATCCCTGGTAATTAACAAATCAGTCTAAGGTTATTTTTTTTTGGTGGGAGGGAGGAGGATTATTTGTTTTTTAATGCAGATAATTGATTACAGAAGTAAGCCAAAAACTAAAAAATAAGAATCACTCATTCTTTATCATTCACCACACAGCTAATACTGACCCTTCCTAACTTACTTGCTGGAAATCAAAATCTATGACTCCCTAAGAAAAGTGAAACTTTAAGGAAAAAATATTTGTCTTAGTCCAGAATTTACAATATAGCAAAAAGAAAAAATGGGGTTTGGAGTCAGATGACCTGGGACCAAGCACTAGCACTGACTATATAATTGAGGTAATCACTAAACTCTTAAATGTTTAAGTCCTTCATCTGTAAAATGGACCTAGCACCACCCACCCCGCAAGTGATACTGAAGTTAGATAAAATAGTGTACTGCTGGCAAATAATGAGCAATCAATAACTTGTCTCCTTCCTTTATAATATAAATATTATCTCTAATAGATGCCTACTTTTCTCTTTTGTTACTTCAAATAGCATTTAAGAAATAAGTGAAGAACCTATACTTCAGTCACACTGCAGCTTATAACAAGTAAGATCAGAACTGCCTTACTTCAGAAAATGAGAGGGAAGATAAAAATGGGTTCGACCTATCTTTCAGATTGTAAGATGCATCTGGATGGTCCAAGGGACTTGAGATTGCATTTCTCCCAGTTTTGTGACCTTTTATATTTCTTATTTTTATTCTAAGGCCAAATAATTATATTTTCTGGATCCTATTCACATACTTTCTATAGGGCATTACTCTAACCTATGGAAATAAGTGAAGTGGTCCATGTCTGAATACAACAGATGAGTGCATTTTAAGTTATATTTATTTTTTATTTAGTTTAAAATAATTTTTAAAGTATTAATGATTCATATAAAGAAATGAAATAGCCAAAATACTTTTATAAGGTCTATTTATAAGTCCAAAGTGATTATACTTAAAATATAGATATGTTTCTCCTCTTTCAGTCACAGTTATAATGTATCTTAAATATTCATTTCAGAAATATATGAAGCCAAAATTAAAATAACCTAGTTAAAATTACCACCAAATTATATATAATACATATATATTCTCAGTATGTTTTTCTTTTAGAAAGCCATCAGTCTTAAGAAATTCCTTTTAAAATCTTTTAAAATACTCCCATAATTAAGTTCCTACAATGTGTCACAAGAAAAATATGAATTTCCATGATCTAAAATGGTCATAACATCTCTGAGTTCAAAAATTTTTCACTACATATGTGGAGTTAATCATTTTTTATACTTATAGGTAGTTTCATTCCAAATAATAAAATCACTTATGCTATATTTTTTCACATTTTGATATAAAGGACTTCATAAAAACACTTTATGGATGGTCTATTTCCTTTGTGTCTTGAATGTCATACCAGAATTATTTTCTTTTATTTTCTAGAATCTATTTTTCGCAAAGAGAATAAGTATATAAAGCTCCTTCCCAAAATTAACTGTTTTAATTTTTAGTCTTTAAAAAAAAAAAACAATATGTAACAAAAACCATTTAGAATCCTTAATTATGCACTGGCCATATTAATATTCCTAATATATATGCCATATCCTATTCTTCCTATGTATATTGGATCTTTAAAGTAAATAGGAAGAGTACAGTTTTGATTAAAAAATAAGATGAACCATTCTCAGTTTATTCTTAAAAGGCAAGCAATTTATTTATTTTAACTAGAATATAAATGTTTTATAATTATTCACTTATTCACCATCTTTAATATAAAAAAATAAAGTGTGTAAACTTATTTTACATCTGATGTGTAAAAACGTCAAAAGAGTATGAACTCTCTTTTCATTAGAAAATGTAAATAAAAATCTTCAAATCCAAAATTTTTTTATTATAGATTACTTTCAAATGTTTATTTTCTCTCTGAATTCAAAATGATTGACTTGAGCACATTATTAAGTAAAAAAATAAAGCAGTCCTCCAGCCTGAAAGACTCCTGAATAAAGATAAAATTATTTTTGGATTTTCGTCTTGATCAGATATGAAATACTCTGAAACACCACCTCTATAATTTGATAAAAAGCTTGATATCCCCAAATGAAAATAGGACTCAGCACTTTCATTCTTCTGTCTGTAAAGGAACTGGGTAAACTGATTTTTTTTTTAAATGAAAATCTCAGGCATAAAGGTGGCAGTAATGAAGCAAACTTAAATATGCGCTGACCTTTGAAATGAACTGCGATCCACGTTATTTGGTCAAGGATCTGACTGTGTTACTGTCTCCATCTATTTCTAGCGTGAAAGATGTGGGTGTTGGAGCTGCTCTGCTCTCTGGTGGATGTTGACAGCATGGCTGCAAACACACAGCAACACCAAAAGAGACGGCTACATACCATAGAACAGGGAAAATTAACCACATAGCCATCAGAGACAGAACTACAAGCATTGGTCTATATTTTCTTAAAAGCTTGATAGCGAAATAAACTATAAACATATCTTCATTTTCTAAAAACAGTATATTTTGTGTTAAGAAGAGCATTGCTGTTAGGAGGAGACTGTAAATTGACAATGTACAAAATTATTAAATGATTTTAGAAATCATTAAAAGTCTCAGCTATTTTTCTTAGAGTACATACACAGAAAACAATACATCCTCAAGAAACATCACTTTTGAATTAAATACATAGTGAGATTTTAAATAATTGCCAATGTTCCCAGAGTGAACATTTTATTTTAATTGTTTATTTTCGTTTGTTTTTTTTGTTTTGTTTTGTTTTTGCTTAGAAAAACACTTCATAGATAATTAGTTCATGCAATATTGAAGGATAGTTCTCTTTTAAATGATTCCTAGGAGTCATAAAAACTTTGGAATATTGCCTAGCACAATCTAAGAATCTACATCTTAGTTTTATCAGCATTACTTGGGCTGCCTCTACAAACCCCACTTTAAAAAAATGAGACAATGCACAAAAAACATTTTGAAGAATATAATAAAGCTACTGCAATTTGCAATATCATATAATAGTTAAGCAAAGTCTACACTCTCACATTCTCTTCCATATATATAAGCACTTTTATATGAAATCAAGTATCTCATATTAAAATGTAACATGAATCTCCTTGTTCCAGTTTGTTATAAAAGCTCAACAGGCGTTGACTAAGATCCCCCACTGTCTTCAGCAACAATGTAGGAGATATGGTCCTTACAGTCAAGGATTTTACCATCTTTGAGTGGCATATAAGAAAAAAAAAAAAAAGTTAATGACACAAGTCAATAGTCAATCAAGTATTGGAGCATGTGGTATAGTTGCATTTGATATGATAGAATCAAATGCTGATATTGGAATAGTCCTAGACAATGATTATTCACCAGTATTTTATTTTCATTGAGATCATCTACTCTAATCCCTTAACGGAAAAAAGAAATTGAAAGTATTATTTTCTTGTGATGGGAATATAAAACTCAAGTATGTTGGGAGAAATTATTCTTAAAATTAGTTATACTAAAGGAAAAATAAAAATATATATATTCCAAATCCCTGATCTAGCAATTTTTAACCTCAATAAAAAAGACTATTTCTATTCAGTAGAAACCAGAGATTTTGATTGTGTTATGCCTCCTAGAGGGAGAATTATGGGAAACCTGGATATAAAATACTGATTTGCTTTACAGTCTGAAAAAAAATTGTGTTTGGGGGAATTTTATAGTACGAATGAGTTGGAAACTGTTTATAATATTTCCTCTCTCATTCAGCAAATTTTAGATTTCTAATGTATATCTCAGAAGTCACATCCTTCCAAATGAGTAAATAATACAGGCACGATTTTTTTAAAAGTGCCTTGTTGTACCTAAGTGCACTGCAGGACATCTGGCACGTTTCATTCTGAAATGATGTTTATCCACAGAAACGCCATCAGTGGAGGATGTATTGAAAGGCTGAAGGTCTATTAAGGGAGTATGGGACAGCTGCATACATTCTGTAGAAGGCCATGGAAATGACACAGCAGTACCCCATCTGTGGCTTTGGTTCACAGAGCTTTGAATAAAAATTCAAGTCAAACTTTACTTGTTAAGGAAAAGAAAAATGCTTAAAGAGTGCTATTATTAATAGATTCATATATAAAATCTGTTGCTGTTACTTTTCTCCTTAATATAAAATATTTTGTGGAATTTCTATGCCTTTATTAAATACTAATACTATGTATTCACCCCTTAAAGTTACTTTAAAAACTGCGTGTGGGGAACTACAATTTGTACTTTTATAATTTAGGCCATTTGTGAATAGGCTTAAAACACACAGAAGTGGTAGGAAGGGGTAGGGCAGATGCTGTTCAAACTTCCCTATTTGGCTCTGCCAAGTCCTTCATTCCAGACCTACAATACCCAGTCTATTCAAAACTCAATGTCTCTTAATGGAGATTACTAATCAAGCTGATTTATGTGGTAGTTTAGGAGGTGGGGTCATTCTTTTTTGGTGGTGTTTTTCTAAAGAAAGTTTAATGCTCACAAAAGCCTCAGATTGACAGCTCCACAAAATGGAAATTCACAGAACAGAAGTATCACATGCAAGGGTGATATAGCCTCCCCTACACTAACCTGCCAATTCACAATTTCAACCTGCAAGGATCTGCCACCAAATTCAAGAGATTAATTCACTCCCTGTGCCCGTTCAATCCTTTGCCAATAAGGAGGCCAATTAGTTTCAACTACACTGGTTAGTTTATGTCTGTCTTTATTTTTTCTAATAGGGGCATTCTCTCTCCATCATTTGGATGATTTTGACCCCCAATTCATTGCAGGTTACTATGAAATGGCTGTCAATCACTTAAAACCAGCTAATGCAAACCAAGGCCTGAGGTGAAAAGTTCAGTCATTAGCTATTGAAACCTCCAGCTCCCCATTGGGATGGGTTTTGTAATGCTTATAGGAAAACAAAAATGATGATAATATTAATAATAATAAGTTTGAAATAATATTACAAATCTTTATTTAAAAATAATATATATAGTCAACTAATCAGCAGTATAGTTAGCCTCAGTTAGCATCTTATCTAAAAAAATCATCATTACAAACTCTCCTTACCCATGTACACTTCTAGTGTGTATTCACAGAACAGATAAATTTCAGAAACTTTTGCTTCAGTCAAGAATTAAAATATGCACCTTATTGAGATGTGACTTAAATTTCATTTTAGCCTATATTTCTAGAAAATGAATTCTCAGTGATGCTAATAAAGGTACAATGCAAAAAACACACATGCACACACTTCAGAGGTTTCTTTAAATTAGCAAAGGAAAATATTCTATGCAAATATGATGCCACTAACTCTAATACCTGGACTCAAGAGGAGAGAACATAGAGATGAAAGAATGAACAAATGAATTGAAGAAAAATCTATTATTACTAAAACATGTGTGTTTTTTCCCCAAAAGTAGAAATATATGAAGTAACATTTTAAGTCCTCATTATCTTTTATTTTTTAAAAGGAGCTAACAAAGCAGGTTTTAATAGTAGAAAGGGGAACAAAGAGTCTGAGGAATCTGAAGGAAGGGGCTATCTGTGATGAAGAAAAAAGATCACAGAGGAGAGACTGATGCTGAAGGTTTTTGTTGATAACATTTCCTTGGTGAACAGAGCATCTATTATGCCCCCAAGTACTCTACTTGGCACAAGGTTAAGGTGGCTTACATACCCCTAAAACAATGAATCTCAAAACAACATGCTGCCAATTTTAAATAAAAATTGAGACTGTCATATTTGGTAAAAAATGTATATCTTGAGAAATCCATATTTATCTCCACCAAATTCAGATATTTCAAATTTTCATTTATTTTTTTCCTCTGAACTCATCATATTCAGTTGTTCATGACTCCAGTTTTCTCTAATCTACCTCTAGAGGACAGTAGAGAAAATAGAAATACTGTGGATTAGAGGTTAAAAAAGGAGGGTAGAAATTTTAAAGAAGCAATCAAATTAATAATACATCATTTTCAAGGGCTGACAGCCACTTTTATGTGTATAAATACTCAAAAAGTACCTGATTTGTTCATAAACCAAAAAATAATACTATTTATACTATAATATACTAAAAACATAGTTGCCAGTACTTAAGACCAACATCTAGAAAGTACAGCTTAAAGAATGAGAACACCAATCAAAAACCATTCAAAAAATTTTTTTCAAGTATGCATGAATAACATTTAAAAAAATTTCAAAACTTTATAGAGACAATATTCATACAAAGACCCCTAAACTTAAAATGACTACTGACAATCAGTGATAGATACTGTTAATACTACAAATAATAAATCTACTTTTATTTCCAGTTACGTCTTTGGATGATACGTAGCATGAGTTTTTTTAACTATTCGAATTTTAGACTTTAAAAAAAATTGCTAAAATAATACAAAGTTCCATGTATTCTCACCCAACTTCCCCTAATGATAACATCTTATATAGCCATAGTACAATTACCAAAACCAAGACATTGACATTTGCATGGTGATATTAACTAAAGAACAGACCTTAGTCATATATCACCACTGTTTCTACTCATGTCCTTTTTCTGTTCTAGGACCCCACCTGGAAGCCCACAATGTATTTAGTTGTTTTTTTCCCTCCTCTGATCTGCAATTGTTTCTCAGTCTTTCTTGTCTTTTATGACCTAGACACTTTTAAAGTTGTGATTTTTGGAAAAGAATACCACAGAAGGGAAATTGTGTTGTTTAATGCAGCATATTAGGGGTTCATGTTTTCACATGCATTATAACTAGTTATGCTAACTTTTGTTACTCATTTAAAGTGGATTTTTAAAGCTAGAACTTTAATTCTTTTATCTTTTACACCAAAATACATAGCGTTTTAGATTTATTTAAGAATAAAAATTTTCACACTATTATCCAAAAGTAGAACATGCAAGCCTGTCATGTCATATTTGTTGAGGAATAGTATGTGTTACTCACTATGCTAGGTGGGCTTATTAAGAGGAAAAAAGAGAAATTTTACTTTAATATGAAAATATTATTTATTATATTATTACTTACAATAATATGTAAATATTGTTGCTTATATTTACAATTTTCATAAAAGCTAAAAGCACTTCCTCAATTTAAGGACATGTATCCCCTCAAATCACTGTTACATTTGCATTATATAACTTAATTTTACTCATGATGCTTTTTGCCTGCTTCCTATCTCAGATCAACTCAGAACTGTCTAGAACCAGAGAAACAGAAAAGTGAGCTTCAATTCATGTTCTCTAATGTCCCCTTAAGTGGCACCATAGCAATACAATAATCCTAGGTGGGGAGAACAGTTTAATGGGAAGTATCATTAGTTCAAGGGGATCTCCAACTGAAACCAAAGAGTGGATTGGCTCTCGGAACAACTCATGGAGGTGAAAAGTGGGCGTGAGATACCAGTTCTGGGTACTAGAAAAGTCTCTAAGAAGATGCCCAACACATCCTTCAGGTTATGTCAGCAATCTTTGCCCTCTCCAGATCTCCAGGGTACTTCCAATGAAATCACTGTCTCTCGTGCTCTTTATTGTGCAGTTCTAATGTAATGTACACTGTAAAGCATGCCCTGACTTCCTACAATCTATATCAGAAAGAAGCAATAGCTCTTCCTGTTATTGTCCTACTTTACTTTACCCCTTCTCATTATTCTGGCACTTATTTTATTTATTTATTTATTTATTTTTTGTATCTTTTTCCTGACTATGCTGTAAGGTAATTAAGGATATAGAGACAAGACACATCCCTATTTGTCTCCCCAGTGCCACCAAGCATTGTTATAAATGCTTGCCATGGCATGTAGCTGCCCCTTGGTTACATGTGGTTCAATCAATTTGCAACAATAGAGACGATTCTTTTAGCCCATGTGAATAGGATAATATTGAAAGGAAATCCTGTTGAACTAGTGAAGTCATCTGAGGTTTCTAAAGTAAAGATGAGTAACTTTCCATATAATATTTCTTTTAATTTTTTCCCTTTAAGCATAATTTTAAAGCCCCACAAAACAATAGCAGGCTTTGTTCCACTTGCAATTTACTTTAGCTATTAATTATAGAAGTTAAAAAAAATATATGGCTTCCTTCCCTTATTAAGTACTTCAATATACTTCCTTAATCAGGTCAAAACCTTGATTTGGCCATTACTTAAATAGCTATAGGTACTGTGTCTCTGCTGTGCTCTGCATGCTACAATTGGGAGTAGGGAGAGGGAATAAGAAACCCATAGAACCCCTGTTCAGAAGAGAGAAGAAAGCAAGAGCAAAAATCTTAACAAGGAGAAAGAGATCTCAGAAGGATTCTGGTATCTATCCTATGAGACTCTAGGAGGTTGACTTTAACTCACATTTAACTTATATTCATGGCTACTGTTTTCAAATCAGGTATCCAGCTAGGAGAAAACTATGGTGGACAATAAGAAATTAACTGAAAAGGATTTTGATTTTAGGACTTTTTGTGTGCTTTGTTTTGTTTGGAGATGAAAGAAGGATTATTGAAAGCCAAAATTCATGAATGCAGTCACTGTTTCAGAACAATTTTTTTCGAGCATCAACTCTACCTCACCTTTCCTACTTTCCTCTCTTCCCTCTTCCATTGCACTCTCCACTCTTCTCCCTCCACCCGTCATAGCAGTAACAAGTCCACCTATTGTTCAATTCAAATCATCCTATCTCGATTTTAAAACCTGGATGTGACTGAAAGCCCATTATATGCTGGTCACTATGCTATTTGCTAAGAATACAAAAACAATAATGCAGCCTCTAAATTCAAGTGCTTACAAATCTCACTAGGGAATGGACTTCTCTTCTTATACAAGGAACCAAAACTACAGAATATGGACATAACACAGAACTGAGGAAACAGAAGCAGGAATAACTAATTTAAATAAATAACTCCAGAAACTAAAAACTACTAATAAAGTGATAAGATTTATACAGAATAACAAGGGAGAATAGAAAAGCTTCAGTTATTTCAAGAGCCTTATATGAACAGAATGGTGTAGACCTATTATTTTTTATCAGTTTAACTATGTATTTCAAGGAAAAAATCTGTACCTTTAATCTTCTACAATATGTAACTTTAAGGGAAGGACAAGACAAGAAAGCTAGAATAGATAGGTAGAGGTTATATTAGCCCTCCATTTAAACATGCAACTGTTTTACGGAATGGCTGTAAAAACATTTGTATTTTTAGACTTCAGGGCAGAAGACTAATGTAATGTGTGTTAACTCTTTTAAAATGCTGGCTTCACAACTCATGGCACACACACAGAGCTTGCATTATTGTAGGAATAAATACTGTTTAGATATCGGTAGAGATTTTAAACTCAATTTGAATGGGCTGTCATTTGCCTTCAGAGTTTACTATGACTAAAGCTACACTTACCCTTCGGGGTTATGCCGTCAAATTACACACTTTTTTTTTTTTACATATTTTTGGCCTAAACTGTGTAGTATTTTCTCTTATGAAGAAAATAAAACAATGCAGTATTTTGAGTCTATACTAAGTCTCCTCAGTGAGATTAGTGGCAGAAGAAAGCTATGTTTTATGATTATTACTCTTCAGAGTGTTGGGCTTTTGTTGAATCAGCTTTTACATTACAGATTCTAAAAAACTAAATTATGCTTCTTCCAATAAATTAGCAACATACCAAAATTATTACTTAGTACAAAACATACTAACCTCCAAATTTTGCTCGTCAGGCAAATTTTTAAATTTTGCATTCATCTTTAAAGTCTAACACACAAGGATAGGTAGATAATTCATAAATTCAAGTTCATAAGTCTACATCACAGTCTTCCCCAAAACAGTGTTCTGAGTCATTTGGACAATGACAAAATGTTCATTTGCATTTTAAATATTAGATGTAAACATTTAAATAACTACATTTATTTGAAGTCACCAAAAGTCTTATCATGTCATGTCCAATAAGCATATATGACAGCACTTCGTTAGCTCAGAATATTATATGTGTGTGTAATCAGTTTAAATTAATAATGTACATAAATATCTAAAGGAAAAAAAGAATCTTTGTGCAAAGGAATATTAAGTAACAATTTAATGAAGAGCCAAAGACTATTACATAAAACTTAAATTAGAGTTAAATAAAATTTGATTTATATTATACTAACCTCCCCAAAAAAGCATCTTGAGAGAAAAGATCATTAAAACCAAAAGACAGAATATTGATCATTGTTGAAGTCATGTGATAAGACACATAAAGTTCATTATGCTGTCTTCTTCTTTTCTGAAAATATATTTGAAAATTTTTATTATAAAGAGAAAAAGTAAATAATTAAGAGTTTCAAATAAGTAATAGTACTTCCACTTCTGGCAAGATGCATTAAATGTACTTTTCCCTATTTTTCCTGCTATACATACTACTGAAAACCCTGACAGTGTATACAGATAACAAATAAAGAATGAAAAGTAGTATAAAGAAGGCAGACTGTTGGGGACCTTGGAACCAGAGGATCAATGCGGTGGTGAGTTCCCCAGGTTTTCTTTCTGCCTCACATGTAACCAAACAGATACAGACCAAAAAGTCCCAACAAAAACCTGCTCTCTCTAGGAAAGTGACCAAGAAAGGGACACTCAGGCAAGATTAAAACTTTTATATAATAACCTCTCTACTACAGCCAAACTCTATGGCAAAAAACTGTTGCCCCAAAAAAGAGAAAGATGTCAAACTGAATGAAAAAAATAAAAAAGACAATCAATAGTTGCCAACACTGAAAAAACAAAGATGGTAAAATTAAATTAAAATGGTTTTAAAGTAGTAGCCATGACAAAAAAAAAATGCTTCAACAAACAAATACAAACAAATACAATGCTTAAAACAAAAGAGAAGAAAAAAGGAAAGAAAGTCCCTGGGGTTCAGAAGCTGCCATTTACTTAATCTCCACACTTCATTTTCTAATGCACAATTAAATATGCACACACACTGACAAATATTGCCACATTACATAATACTAGCACATGGGGGCTATCAAGTGACTATTGTTTAGATTAGACTTTTACCAGCACAGCATAGAGAATATAGTCAATAAGATTGTAGCAGCTATATATGGTGTCAGATGGGTACTAGACTTATTGGGGTGGTCATTTGGTAAGGTAATATAAATGTCTAATCACTATGCTATATACTTGAAACTAATATAATATTATATATCAATTGTAATTAAAAATAATTGTTTAAAAGGAAAAAAAGTAAATAAATAAAACACCTCAGCAAAGAATTAGAAGTTATAAAGAAAAACAAGAGGGATTTTTTAAAACTGAAAAATACAAAAACTAAAATAAAAAGGCTCAGATGGGTTCAAAATATAAAGAACAAAGGAAAGATTCAGTGAAAAAGAAGACAGTGATAGAAATTTCCCAATCTGAATGTGACCACAGGGTCAGATATTAGGGTGATGTAGAAACAAACTAAGAAATATCAACAGCCACCAGAGACTAAAAGAGTCAAGGAATAAATCCTCCCTAGTGTCCCCAAGGGGTGCACAAATTTGTCAATTCTTTTATTTCAGTCCGGTGAAACTTATTTTGGACTCATGACCTCCAGAATTGTAAGGGAATATAAATATCTCTTACTTTAAGCCACCAAATATGTAGTAATTTGTTACAACAGCCACAGAAAATTAATGCAGAAGAATATACATTCTTGTCAAGTGCATATGGAACATTCTCTAGGACAGACCATATATTAGGTCACAAAATCAACCTTAATAAATTTAAAAGGACAGAAATCATACAAAGGATGTTCTCCTACCACAATGGAACAAAATTAGATATCAGTAACAAAGAAATTTGGAAAACTCGCAAATATGTGGAAATTAAGCAACAGACTCCCAAATAACCAGTGTATAAAAGAAGAAATCAAAAGGAAAATATTTTGAGATTAATGAAAATCAATACACAACATAATAAATCTTATGGAATGGACTAAAGCAGTGCATAGAGAGAAATTTATACTTGTAATTGCCTATTTAAAAAAAAAATCTCAAATCAATAACCTAAACTTCTACCTAGAAATACTAAAAAAAAAGAAGGCAAACTATTCCTAAAATAAGCAGAAAAAAAACAAGAAATAATAAAAATAGAATGAAAATTGATAAAATAGGAAGTAAAAAATAATAGAAAAAATCTGTTAAGCCAAAGCTGGCTTTTTAAAAAATAAAGAAAATTGACAAAATTTTAACTGAATTGACCAAAAAAAAAAAAAAAAACCAGAAGACACAAACACTAGAATTAGAAATGAAAGAAAGGACATTAATACCAAACTTACAGAAATTAAAAGTATTATAAAGAAATACTATAAATAATTGTATTCCAACAAATGAAACAACTTAGGTGAAATGTTCAAATCCCTAAAAAGACAAAATTACTAATACTGACCTAAGAAGAATTATACAATCTGAATGAACTTATAACAAATAAAGATATTAAATTAGTAATCATAAACCTAATCTGAAAAAAAATCCTAGGAGCAAATGGCTTTATTTTGAATTCTACCATACATTTAAAGAACTAATAACAATTTTTCAAACTGTTTCAAAATATAGAAGAGTAAAGAGCACTCCCCACTGGTTCCTTGAGGCCAGTGGTTCCCTGATACCAAAATTGACCATGGTCTTTAACTTTGGAGTGTAGGGCCTTGCAGGGGAGGAACCATTAATCAAGCAAAGCACACAGGATGATATAAAGTTGTAAGGCTGATAATTACTCTCAAGGACTGAAACCTGCTACCATCGGTGTGGATAATAAGTGTTAACAGGTCAATATCTTTTAAGAATATGAATGGAAAAATTCTCAACAAAATATTAACAAACTGAATCTAGCAACATATATAAAGAATTATACATTGTGACCAAGTATAATTGAAAATATACAGTGTTCTGCAACTACAACGAAATCAAACTAGAAATCAATAACTGAAGCATAATAGAAAAAATTACAAACATTTAGAAACTACACAACACACTTCTAAAAAAATCTATGGTTCAAAGAGGAACTCTCAAGGGAAATTAATATATATATTGACCAAAATAAACAGGCATATATGAAAATTTGTTGTACCCAGCTAAAGTAGTACTGAAAGGGAAATTTATAGCACCAAATGCATATAAGAGAAAAGATGAAAAGTCTCAAGTCAATAACCTAAGCCCCCACTTCTACAACCTATAAAAGGGAGCAAAGTAAGCTCAAAGCCAGCAGCAAAAAATAATAAAATAAAGCCAGAAATCAATGAAATTGAAATCAACACAATATAGAAAATCAATGAAACAAAGAGATGGTTCTTTGAAAAAAATCAATAAAATTTTCAAACCTCCAGTAAAACAAACAAACAAACAAACAAACAAACAAACAAACAAAAAACAGAGAGAGAGAGAGAGAGAGAGAGAGAGAGAAAAGAGAGAGAATGCAAATTGTCACTATCAGTAATAAAATAAGAAGTAGTATCACTACAGATTCTAAAGATATCAAAAGGATAAGAGAATATTACAAACAGCTCTATAAACATAAACTTGACAACTTAGACAAGGTGGACCATTTCTCTGAAAAACACAATTATCACAATTCATTCAATAATAGAAATAAGCAATACGAATTGCCCTATAACTACTAAGGAAATTGAACTCATAATTTAAAAACACTCAAAAAATAATCTCTAAGACTGAATGGTTTCACTGGAGAATTCTACTAAATGTTTAAAGAAGAATAATACCAGTCTATACAATCTGTTTCAGAAAATAGAAGAGGTCACATTTCCCAATTCACTTTATGAAGCCAGTATTGCTCTGATACCAAAGCAGAGAAAGACAGTACAAAAAAACCATACACCAATTTTCCTCATGAATATAAATGCAAAAATTCTCAACAAAATATTAGTAAATAGAATTCAGCATATGTATTTAAAAATTATACATCATTATCAATTGGGATTTCCTCCAGGCATGCAGGACTTGTTCAACTTTCAAAACTCAATCATTGCTATCCACCGTATTAAGAAAAATCACAAGATCAATCAAAGCAAGAAAAGAATTTGACAAAACTCACCACCCATTTATGATTAAAAAAAAAAAAAGACTCTCGGAAAGATAGAAAAAGAGGGAAATTTCCTCAACTTGATAAAAAGCATTTATACAAAAAGAAAAAACAAACCAACAAAAAAACTCAGTTAACATTATAGTTAAAGACTGAATGCTTTCTCTCTGATATTAGTAGTAAAGCAAGGATGTCCACTCTCACAACTCTTATTGAACATATCCTGAAAATTATATCCAGTTCAATAAGGCAAGAAAAGGAAGCAAAAGCATCCAGATCAGTAAGAAAGAAAACTGTTCTTAATGGCCAATAGCATAATAATCTACATAAAAAATCTCAAGGAATTTACAAAAAAAACTCCTAGAACAAATTATTAAGCTCAGCAAGGTCACAAGATACAGGATAAACAAACAAAAATAAATTCTATTTCAATACACTAGTAATGAACACACAGACAAGATTTTTTAAATAATGACATTTGTATCCACAGCAAAAAGATATAAATACTTTAGGTATACATCCAAAATATGTACAGGACTTGCATGTTCTACATCTTGACTGTATCAATGTCAATATCCTGATTGTGATATACTACTATAGTTTTATAAGATGTTACCATTAGGGAAAACTGGATAAAGCATATATATGATCTCTCTGTATTATTTCTTATGACTGCATGTGAATCTATAATTATCTCAAAATAACAAATGTAATTTTGAAAATGAGTATGTGGAAAGATGGCACTGCACAATTTCTAGACCCTCTTCTCTAAGCTCCGTCTGGTATTTCTAGAGGAATGGTTTGCTCTTCAAACCATTTTCCTGCCCTCTACTTCATGACACTGTCTGCTTCCAATCATTTCTCCGATCTATCCACCAAGATAACTGCAAAACTACATCCAAAACTCCTAAGACATATTCATCTACCTTCTAGTCTTTTATAACTACATCCTCTACATGCATTAATATTCTCTAGTTGCCAATCCAGAATCACTGCAGAGATTGTAAACTGACAGCTGCAGACTTACTCCTGGTGGAAGATATATTTTGACTGAATCATACAAAGTTGACTTTTGGTTTTAAATTAGTTGCCATCATTTAAAAATAAGCAGATTCTACCTGAAGATTCAAATTTAAAACTCTTTTTCAGAAATCAGAATATATGACAGTAGAAGGCACATATCTATAATTTACTACAATCTCTTCCACTCCCTAGTATCTTGAACAATGGTCCCATAACTAATTTAAATTATCTAATTGCTCCCACTTTAATCGCTTGAGTTTGCAACTATCATAAGAGTGTCATTTGGACAACCCCCTCAGTCCATAGACCACCTGCATGAGCCAGTTACAGTTCCTTTAAATTCTCCCACCTAACTTTGGAGGTTCCAACCACTAACCTGGTTCAGACCCTAAGTATCTCCTATGTGGATCACTGCAAGTGATTCTGTCTCCAAGTTCTCCCCTATCCGATCTATTCCCTATAATGCCCACAGGGTTATTTTCTTCAAAACACACCAAAAAATATCTTATGGTATGTTAGTGAGGACAAATACCCTTAACCTAGATCACATGGGTTCAACTTTCTCCTCTGCCACTTACTAGCTATGAACCTTGATTTCAGCTTTAAACATGTTGAGTTTGTGGTCCCTGTAAGCTATCAGTGAAGCTGACCAGCAAGCTTTGGAACACAGAGGAACAAAAGTAGGAGTGGTTTTGGTTAATCAGAGAGTGTCATAAGCGTCCAAAACATTTGAGGGTAGTGAAGAGCAGGTACTAGGCAATGTCAAAGGCAAGTATCAACTCTGTCTTTGAAGAGTTATATGCCACCTATATGCCTATATAGTTAGTTTGTAAAGGCCTTTCACAAATACCACCTCACTTGGTCTTCACAAGAAATCTATCAGGAATAAATAAGAGCTCTCATTCTCATTTCACAGATGAGAAAACTGGGGATTTGAAGGGTTAAATGGCTTTCAAAAATACAATTTCGACCAGTGAAAAAGCCAGATTCCAATCATGTGTTCTGACTCAGACTTGACCACATTCATGATACCATCAGGTTTGACATTCAACCTAAGGATATAGCCAAAAAATTGTTTGTCTTTTGCTAATCTACCAAACTAATCTACCATTTTCTTGAAAGTTAATTAGGTTCAACATAATTTTGGTTATTTGGAGATTCTCACTGATTGGTCTTCTGTTAATTTAGCTTTATTGTAGATATACATACAAATATATATATATAAATCACAGTGTTTAAAAGCTAAGTTAATGAGCCAAATAGTCTGGGTTTGAATCCCAGCTCTACCAATTAGCATGTGTGTGACCTTAGGCAAGTTATCTAATCCCTTTGAGACCCAGTATTCTTACCTATAAATTGGAGATAACAATAATATCTACTTCATTGGGTTGTTGTAAAGCATCAGTAATTTAATACCCATAAAGTGCTTAGAACAATGGCTAGCATGCAATAAACAATCAAGGTTAACTATCTTTATTATTATTGTTGTTATTATTATATATATTAGAAATACATTATAATATACCTTATTTTATATGGCTTCAGGAATTCTATTCCCTCAATAGCACACAAACAAATATATAATAAAAAAGATGATGAACAGAAAATGGAGGGAACAAAATCTCCCCAAACCATCTCATTACCAGACAAGTGGTGATGCTATAACTTCAGGAGACTAACCAATTATTTTCTGATTAGTATTCAGAAGCTGGAGCCCTAAATGATCATTACAGAAATTAAGTTGCCATGCCTTTCTATAAATCAGGTTTTAAGGAGAAAAACAAATATATCATGTGCCTTTAAGCAAAATGCAAGAGGTGTTTATAAACTATCGAGAGGGATAGACTTTCCAAGTAACTCAAATTCCAACATTGGGTGGTGTCAATAAATTTTCTATAGACAGTAAAAGGATCTGAGATACACATATATATATGAGACACATCAAAAAAGGGCACTTGTAGGGGTAGAGTTTAAACTTACTTCTTCTAGATTTAAACAAAAAAAAAAGAAGCAGAGAAAGCAACAATCATTTTTAAATGAATTACATTTTTCATATTTAAATATTTATTGAACTATAATGAATTAACTCAATTTAGATGTTGGACAAAATTTATCTTTATATTAGGTATTTC
Organism: Eidolon dupreanum; assembly: GCA_028627145.1. NCBI lineage: Eukaryota > Metazoa > Chordata > Mammalia > Chiroptera > Pteropodidae > Eidolon > Eidolon dupreanum. Next base: position 128,381,142 of record CM053502.1, on the reverse strand, counting down.
ATTTTAAAAGTATACACTATGTATATAAAAATTAAATAAAAAGAGGTGTATCCGGTTCTGTTCAAGCAAAAACTATTCATGAGCCAAGTTCCACCTGAAACCCATTCATTAAATTAGTCACTTAAATTGAGTTTGGTTACACATTCAAATTTTGTAAAATTAAGTGAATATGCCACTATATATGTAATACTACTATTAGATACCTTTTAATGTCTTTCACAGTACTTTTTAAAATGTAACTGGAAACCCACTGATTAAAAGGTATTGAGCACTTCATCCAAATGAGAAAATAATGTTTTAATGATATTGTTAATGAAAAGTTTAAGTCAAGTTTGAAAAAAACTGTATTAAAGCAATTTCATTTGAGGCTGAGGTCAAAGTTTAGCTCTATATTTTCTAAAAAAAAAAAAAAAAAGTTTAATGACTTAGTAGTATAAACAATGTTGGCAAGAGAATATTTGAAAAATAAGATAAATTGGTAGTAGTTAAATGATGACCATTTAAAGGATTATCACAAAGCCATACCAGTTGCCAGTTAGAGATATAGAAAATACATTTTTAAAGATGTTAATATCAAGATCATCATTAGAGTGATTATTTATCATGTTTCTTTGGGGAGAATGGTGGGAAAAAAAATACAATTACATAAAGATCACGTTTCTTATATACTAGGAGCTCCCATTCCTATGTAAAACACAAAACTTAAGAAAAGTCAGATTTCATTGCATATGGACCAAAAGCACCTATAACTCAGGTATTTCCTTCATCACTCATTGGAATTTAATGTCAATAATTACTAATTTAAATCAATAATTGAATGAAATTTTGTAAAAAAAAAAAAAAGTTTGAAATATAACAATTTCATTGTTCTGCAGAATATTTAATACCTGGAACTGGGCCAACCAACATCTTTCATGGTAGATTTAATGATTTACAAGCAATCCTACAGATTCAGAATGTGGAATCATTCATAATTTGCCACAGGCAGGGGTCCGATCTCAGGCAGGCAAGAGTAAGCTATTTCAATAGCAAGTAAGCCTAGATATCCATCTCACTCAGAATCTGATTTTGTTGTTCCCAACTTATTGTTGCAAGTACAATAATATTTATGAGTAATTATTTATTTTAGCTTTGCTTCTTTGTGTAAATTGGCCATCAGAAAAAGTTTAACTGTTAGCAATTGTAAGAGAATAAAAATATAAATTCTTAGAAGGTGATTGTTGTCTGAAAATAAACATTTAGGATAAATTTAAACGGTACAGTGTAAAATGCAACAGCCCAACAGGCGGTCAGATACTGGGCACTGGTAAATCCACCATAAGTGAGTGAGTGTTCCAATAATGAACACTCTTTCACCAAGTGATAGATAGAACTTCAGTGAAAGTTGAACTCATGAATAACCTGCGTGTGTGTGTGTGTGTGTGTGTGTGTGTGTGTGTGTGTGTGTGTGTCTCTCATGGGAATCATCACTCTCAGAAGTAAAATTCATGAGAAAGCCAGCACGCACCCCATGGTGAAGCAACAGTTACTAAAGATTCTATCATTATAAGCAAAATTTGGTCAAAGAATTTTAAAAAGTCTTTGTTTTCTTTTTGCATGATATCAAGTAATGAGGGGAAGTAGATTAGCTGCTCAGCAGAAGCATTTTTCTTCTGAGTTGAAGAAGACCCTAGAGGAAAAGGACAATAAGTGCTCAATGAGACTCAAACCAGCTTATACTGAAGAAAACACCACTGAGAACCTATGCAGTGCAGAAGAAACTGTGAACATAAGAGCAGCCTAGAAAGATCTGTTCTTGTGATCTGTGGCCCTGCTGCAGGCCTGGTGATTAAGCCAGGCTTTCTGTTTTTCTCTAAACCCCAGGGACATTAAAGGGCAAACATAAGGACCTCCCATACATGAACTGGCAGTTCAAAAAAAAGTCTTGGGTCACAGCCAACACTTTTGCAGACTGATCATAAGTGCTATGAGCCAAAAGTGAAACAATATCTTGCTTTACAAAACATCAGTAAAAGATTTTGCTCATCAATGATACTGCAAAGGATCATCCACAGTGTCTGAGTTTGCACATTTAAGTTGAGATTGTGCAGTTTATTTCCAAAGTAGATAGTATTTTTAAAGTTTCATAAATCATTTAATCCCTTTGTCAAATCACTAAGAGTTTTTTTTAAAACTTCAAAGTATTCTATTTGAAAACATACAATAAGTAAATATACATAGTTAATATATAATATCTATATAACATTTGCCTTAATGTAACATATCTGTTATATATAAAGATATTCTCTATCACCTTTTAAAGGTATTATCTTACTTTTACCAGTATAAATAATGGTAATCTCACAAATATTGCCATTTTTTCATGACTAAATATTTCCAAAAATGTTTATGTTTTTCTTATAACATTATTTCAATGACTGCTTTGCTTAAACAAGTTCTTTTTTAAGATTACATAGAAGAAAATTTTATCCTGATCATTAACTGAAATCTCCCAAACATATTAAAGTTTAGAAGTTTGAATAAAGCTTTTTACTGAAGATATTAATAATAGTATTTTTAAGTCAAAGTTTTCTTTTTTTATTGAGGTATAATTAAGGTGTAACATATTAGTTTCAAGTGTACAACATTATGATTTTATTTGTATATATTGCAAAATGATCAATACAATAAGTCTAGTTAACATCCAACACCATACATGTTTACAAACTTTTTTCTTATGATGAGAACTTCTAAGATCTACTCTCTTAGTAACTTTCAAATATTCAATACAGTATCATTAACTATAGTTCCCATGCTGCACATTGCATCCACATGACTTATTTACAATTGTAAGTTGGTACCTTTTGATCCCCTTCATCTATCTTGCCCACCCTGCAACCACCAATCTGGTTTTTGTATCTATGATTTTTGTTCGTTTTATTTTAAGGTGGAGGAGTTGTTTTTAGATTCTACATAAAAGTGAAATCATATGGTATTTGTCTTTCTCTGACATATTTCACCTAGTATAATATCCTCAAAGTTTTCTTTAGTTACATTTCTTTTAAATGTACTATATCCTGCCGAAAGCTACATTTCTATTTACAATATTCTTTCTATGCTTTTTTCTCTCTCCCTTTGGCATCCTAGAGAATAGACTGCATTTGATAAAATAGTACCCTCATATTTACCTTAAATCATCTGTTCTCAAATGTCTTTTCTACTCCAAACTGAGACAAGACTCAGCCAGAGATAGTGGCTGGGAATATATACTTCTAAAAAAATTAGTCTCCTAATATTAAAATAAATAAATAAATAAATAACCCCAATAGAAAAGTTAAGTCTTCAGATTAGCCTATAAAAGGTCATTTTAAAATTCTAGTTCGTTGCTATCTTTATTTGATTTTTGTTTGGAAAGGAGTTCATTTGTTTATTTTTTTTTTACTTTTTTATTTTAGTGTTTTTTTATTTATCAATTTACATATTTCAGGAATAAATTGCCTGAAGGTACAAATACAAACATTAAAAATCTAGCTAAAATACATAAAGCGCAGCAGCAACAACCATCAGCATATATTATAATACCAAGCAGCACTTGTAAAGACACTCCCGAACTCAATAGGTTGGATTTCCCTGCCAAGAATAATTAAGGCTTCCACCAAGCTCCACAAGTCTTGTCACCAGGTAATGAACCTCAGAATTAATTTCCACAGTGCTGTAGCTACTCTGAGTAGTCCAGATAGAAAAAAGACCAAAGCTGTTTATGAATTTATAGATAATAATTGACACCTTGAAATATGCTTAGAAACAAACAACACTTAATGCACCAGCATTAGCAAATACCTACTACGTATGGTATTTATATTTAAAAGTCCATGGTCTGACTGGTACCTTGCCTAAATCAATGCAAGTCTTCTGTTTTCTCATTTTAATGAAGGGGGATGATGGAATCAGGTGGGGAGTTGTTTATATATTTTGAAAGTGACAGCCTGTAAGATAGAGCGGCCAAATACATAAAGATTTTTAAAACTGAAAATATAGTTTAGATCATATTTGTTGATTAGGTATATTAAGTACCTCCTATCAGTGAGAGGAGAATTTCTCTGGGAAACCATGGGTTAGTCACATACTAAGTTGATGTAATTACACCAGTGCCACTGTTCTAAACAGGCACTGCACTTTACAGTCTATAGCGTGGTTTGAGACTGATGAACTCTCTGTATCCTTATGTTCTTGACATCAGCTCTATAAGTTAATTAATAGGCATCACAATAATCATTATGCAAAAGGAAACAGGCTGAAAGACACCAGTTTATTTCAAGAAACCATCATACACAAGAAGATAATTTTGCTTATTAAAGTTCCATACTGTTCTGAAGTCCCATTGACCTGACCAGGCCTGTTACACACACTGACATTCATTGTGACCTGGATGTTTTGCAACTTCCAATGCTGCCAAGAAAATGCCACCTCTACATCTTGAGACTTATACCACCTTCCAAGTGAGAATGCCACCTATATACCACCTCTAAACAGCATGGTAGGTAAAAAATTGGCACTATGACTTCTTGATTAGGGGCAGTCTTTGGCAGATTATCTTGGATTCCAGTTTCCACAGCTCGTAATAGCTACCTTAGAAATAGCTTTAAAAATTAAACAAAATGTTGTTTAAAAATATTGTGTTGCAAATCATGAAATGCTGCATAAAATTTCATCCATTCAGCCAACCTACAAATATGAAATGCCTTTTGTGTGTCAGATACTGTGGATATAATGATTAGCCAAACAAGTATGATTTCTCCCCTCCTGATGCAAGATGTTGGTTACTAGTCTGGAGGATGATTACTTGTGATCTTAGGTTGAAAATCTGTAATAAAGTAGAATTTTCATAAAACCAAGTCCAGAAGAAAACCAACAGAAAGAAAAAAAAATGTAAGATAGTTTGATTTATTTACCACACTGGCTTGATGTTTATAGTACAGTGTCTTGTTTTAGATGCCTAGCAAAGGAATCATGTAAAGAATTTGGAAATAATTCATAAGCAAGTTACAAATATGGTAAACTGGTTGGAAAATAATATCTGTAGGAAATGTTTAAAGGATTAGGCTTTTTAACCTACAAAATAGAATAATCAAACGAAGCTTAATAAGAGTTGTCAGGTGAATCCAGTTATGTAAATTCCTCTTCTTACTGTCCCCACTGAGGAAAATGGCTCAAGTTGAAGCATAATGAATAAAGGTTTGGTTATATCGGGGAGAGGGTAGGAAAAGTCCTTTTGCAAAAGGCCTACATTTTCACTCTAAAAATTAAATTTAAAAATGGTCTCTTTTTTTTCCTCTTTTTAGTAATAGATCATATTCTTCTTGTGTCAGAAATTATGTTGGTATGAGAGAATAAACTCAGTGATTTCTCAAGGTCCTGCAAGCCCTACCTCTTTTAGTTCATGCTTATTTCTCTACAATTAAATAAAGGGATCTATTATCTTTCAAATTAATTCTGAAGAAGAGTAAGATAGGGAAAAAGGAACTGGGTTTAATAATCGTCTTTATTTTTGTGAAAGAACACTGCATAGAAATTAGACAGTTGTTCTACATGTCCTAAGAGGTCAATGCCACAAAGAATTGGCTTAAATGAGAACATGGAAGATGCGGGGTAGATGATCCTAAATACCAGGTAGGGAAAAGCAGAGCAGGTCAGAGAGTACACATTTAACATTAGCAGGGTTGGACGACTGAGAACAGAAATACCAAGTAAAAGTAGATTCCACCCTGACAGGGGACTTCCACTATTACAAAGATATTACATAACTTTTTAAGGTAAAATTTAAATCTGCTTTTGAGAACCTTTTCTACAGTGTCAACTCAATATTGTGGATTTTATTTTTTCTTCTCTCTCCTTTAATTTGTCAGGAAAACCGAGAGAGATCTGGGTAAATTCTTTCCTACCCCCACCAACTAACCAGCAGAGAAGTCTAGCATTTGATTGCTGTGGTAAGCAATAAAACATTTTAAATATTCAAGCTAAATCTATTATGTATCCACAAAGTCTGCTTCAGCAGTTTTTGGACAATTGTGCAGAAATTCCATTCTATTCTACTTATTTGTATTCCACCTCTTTTTAAAAACGATTTGAGATAGTTTGCAGCAAGAGACACTATAATAAGGTTAAGAAAACTAACAAAAAATATTAAGAAAAGGGGGAAAAGAGAACTCAAGTTTGACAAGCTGTTGTGATTAATCTTCAAACTTGGTTTCTGGCACCCAGAGCAAAAAGTGAAATGCGATACACGATACAAGAAAGACATAATGAACCCCAGTGAAAAAGCATTCCAGTTCCTGAGGAAGCTTCTTTAATAGTAGATTACTGATTTAAACTTTTTTGAAAATAATAGATCTTTACAAAATAAAAAAAGAAGAAATTAAACATCCTCAATTCTACCCTTGGAAGCAGCCATATTCTATCACGTCAGTGTATCTCTTTCCAATTTCTTTCCTGAGTATTTTATATGAACAAGATCAACACATATAAGATCTGTGTGTTTCAGTTAACATGATATTAAACTAAGGCATGAACTTTTTAAATAACTCCATAAAGCTTCATTATCTGAATATAGTATATTAACCATTCCTTTAATGTAAGCTATTTGGATTATTTTTAAATTTTTACCACTATGAACATCTTTGTGATTAACCTTTATCTGCATCTCTGAGAATTTTCTTTAGGAGACATTCATAAATTTGAAATTATTTGGTCGATGGTTATAAACATTTTTAAGATTCTTCATATGCTTTTCTGTCAGAGACAATTGTTTCAAATAAAGTGCTATGTGGTTGTACAAAAGAATGAGGAAGATCACTGAGTGCAAAGGTCACATATATGTATTATTTCTTATTTTCCTTTCTTTGTCACACAGAAAAAAATCCATCTTGAAGGGGCTTCCACTGGTCGAATATGTAACAATAAGTGCCATAATGAATGATAAACCATTTTTTTAAAGGAATCAATCAGTCCATAGAGACAAATTAGGGATAAGGAAGGGAGTGCTTTTGCTTACAGTAGAATGCTGAGGGTCAACTAATAAATGTGAAGGGAGTATGGGGAGTTAAAAAGTAGCATTAACGGCCATCACAGTACAGAGTAGTAGAGATTGAAACAGGCAGATTCATCAATGGGTGCTAACTCTCAGAAGAATTATCATAAAGAATAGAATATTTTGAAATGTTTCTCCACAGAAAAAATAATTATGCAATGAAGAAATCAGACCACCCTTCACAGGTAAACCAAAATAACATTACCAATAAGGGTCATATGGACATCATATGCCTTCAGATGTGATAATCTGAGAAGTATACATCACATAAAAAACACTTCAACTGAGAATATAAATAGAATCTAATAATGAGGATCATTAAACACAAAACGTGGAATGTTCTATCAAAGAAAAGAGGATAGTCTATATTCTTGAAAGATATCAAGGTTATAAAAGACAAAGTAGAGCTCTGGAAATATTCCAGATTAAGGGAGACTAAAGAGATAGAAACACTAATAATAACTGATCTTAGACTGAATCCTTAGATAAAAATCATCACACCAATGTCAAATTCACTAACACCGATAACTGTACTGAGGCTATGTAAAAGAAAATATTACTATTCTTAGGAAATACACTCTGAAGTGTTCAGGTCTAAAAGTTCATAATTTATGTTAATTAGCCTCAAATAGTTTCACAAGATAATTTTAAAGCAAATGAGATAGAATATTAACAACAGATGGGTCTGGATAAAAGTTATGTAACTGTTCTTTGTGCAGATCACATTCTTGCCACTTTCCTATGAGCTTGAAATTATGTGCAATAAAAAGTTTAAAAAATCAAGCAAAAAAATGATTACCCCAACTTACGCTCCCACTGTGAACTGTTGAAGGTACTGCTCTCATTTCTTCCTTACCAACAGAGTATTATTTTTGTAATCTGCTATTTTGATAAGGAGAAATTGTATCTTAATGTGTGTTTATCTGCTACTAATGAGGTTGAAAATGTGTTCATATGTTTATTATTAATTTATATATATTTTTTAAATCTGTAAATGATTTCTTTTTCATTTCCAGGCACAATTTTCTTAAATAAAAGACTATAACTTCGATTAAGCTACAATGGCCCATGAATGTCATAAACAAAATCTTCAACCCCATTTTCATAGAAAATTCGGAACTAGGTTCTATAGGACTGTTTCCTTCATTAAGTTCAATAATGTTAAAGGTATAATTTAATTTAGGCAAGAGGTCACTCTGTAAGAAATCAAAGTACAAATTCCCTTCCACGGAGCTCTGTTTTCATTGCCTTTTTAATGACGCATGCACTCCAGGTAGATGGCCACTAGATGGGAGTAGTGCTTAGTGCTGTAGTCTCGGCAGCCAGAACGCCTCAGTTTGGTTCTATCTAAGAAGGATTCATTAATTCAGTGAACCTATGCGTCTCTTTTCCAGGTACTATGCTAGACTGCTGGTTCTTTGTGCCCACTGCCTTACAGATTTAAAAGTATGGATTATCAGTTCTTAATCAGAATTTTCTTTTTGACAATTCTTTCAAAATGTAATTATTACTTGAACAAATATAAGCTATAACTTTAATTTTTTTAAAAAAATAAATTAGAATCTTGTGATTCGTAAGTGATATCTTGCCTCATTATATATTAGATATCCAATTAGAGCTCAGTCTAACCCTATAAACCCCCAAATGGGAATGTACTGTATTTCACCTTGGGCTCCTTAACCTAAGATCAAACAATCTCCCCCTTGCTGGGTTAGTCATCTCTCCACATTCTCCCCGTTTAAGAAACGGGCCTCAGAGCAAACAAGGTGAAACACACATTTCTAAAGATTCTACTAATGCTATTCACCTCACAGACCTCAAGTCTGCTTTAAGGTAACACAATACCAAAAACCTAAGAAAAGCATTGATGGCCATGGAAGTGGACCTTCTTCCTTTCTGTAACAGTCTCTCTTTCTCCCAATAGAAAGGGGCTATTCATCTACTTTTTATATATAAAGAGTTTACTTTCATTTATTACATTAGCTCCTTTTATTAGAAATTTTTGATTTAAATATACACACATTTACTAATTAACAGATTTACAACTCATGCCACTTAGCAACAACCTCAGATTTTAACACTTTTAAATAATTAAGAGTGAATAACAGGAAGTCAGAGGGTGGGAATAAATTATTGCATCATACCTTCTATTACCTGAATTTTAATATATTAAATAGAACAAGAAAATGTGATATTAGGCAAACATAAACATCTGTTTTTAATAAATGCTTTTGATTTTGGATAAGGTAAGAAGCAAGTAACCTAATTTTCTTTACTGAGAGGTTTCCTTTTGAAAATTATCCACTCATCCTTATGTCTTTGAATGCTTCATTTATGTTACATATATTTTAAAATAATATGTATACATTTTAATGGCATTCAGATTTACTGTTTTTGATATCACAAAATTCTATAAGCAAATATTATTTGCAAATGTGTATGAGTTGATAATTTGTGTTTTGTTCTGAGGACATCTGATTTCATTAACCCATTTCTGCTTCTCTATGTCATTCTCCTTGCCCTCTTCTTGCTTCTACAACCCTATCTTTCTTGCCACTTAAGCCTCTATCTTCAGTCTCTTCCCTTAACTCTAGGCCCTGGCTGAACCTAAGACCTCATTATCTCTGTCCTAGAAATTTAGTGGTCTCTTTGTTAGGTATTCCCTCCTGAAATAAAAAAAAAAATAAAAATAAAGCATGAGGCTGGCTTACTAAGAGAGCACTCAACAGTAATTCTCCAAAGATAAGAGAAAAAAAATATTACTGTTGCCACAAACCACTGATCAATTAATCCACTCACAAGTAGGAATTTCCATTACTTTTGGCTTCATAAGTTTCTATGGCAGTAAATAAAGTCAAGAACTACAAATTCCTGCCTTCATTTTGCCTCTCTACCATTCCTTCTTCACACTTAAGAATTAGAGTCTTCTTTATAAAATTTAAGACTAATCAATCAAGTCTATCTCATGCTTAAAACCCTTCAATGGGACCCTACTGACCTTGAAATTAAGTTCAAATTCCATTCATAGTTACAAATCCTTTCAAAATCTGGCCTCTATTTAGTAGTCCAGCTTCATCTCTCTTTACTCATCTCCATCTCATACTTATCACTGCAGCCATCCTAAATTTCCCTCAAGTACCATGTTTCTTCTGATCATGAAGCTTTTGCACATCTATATCCTCTGTTATAAACATGTACATGTTTCAAAATCCAAATTGGAAATTCTTCCTAGCAGCCTTTCCTGATCTTGCTAATAGTAATTAATTTGTCTCCTTCTGTACCTCACATATTATATTGCATTTACCACTGAATAGTATAATTAAGTTATATTCCTGTCTCCTATACTCCATTACAGTTCCTTAAAGACAGGAACTGAAAGTCACGTTTTGTACACCTATAGAAAAGTGCCTGACCCATAATGAGGGTTCAATGTCAATTTACCTGAACTAAAAATGCTATTCCATAATGAGTTTAATGAAGAATCTCTTCCACGAGTAATTATATTAGCAGCTTAGTCTATTTCTGCCCAGCTTGATTCTCTCTACCAAAAGAAATAATCTTATACCTGGTTTGCATTTATATTATCATTATAACACTCAATGTTACTATGGTGGGACCAAAGATGGAAACAGTTGCCCTATGCTTAATACTGTCCTATCCAGAGTCTCAATCATAATTTATAATTGTTCTTTCATGTAATGGAAGCAATAATAATTAATAATGTTCACTATTATTAATATTTAGTATTTATTACTGGACTTTGTTATTTTATATGATTATCTAATTCAGTTCACAAAACAACTCTTTCCCATTTCTTATTTAAGTAGATTTATGTTGATGTGGCCTCCAGGTCACTTTACATTAATTGGTTATTTATTTTGTGGCAATAAATTTAAGTTGTCTTCAGAGAGCATTTGCCCAGTATCCCTAAGGAGAATAAATCAGGATACAGACATAAAAATGTATTTAAGCCTTTTTCCTCAAAATATTTGCTTCAGGGGAATTTAATATCTGTGCCCAGTGAGTCTTCCAGGCTAGCTCTAATACATGAGTGAATTAAAAGCATGAACAAATGGCAACACTGCAAGCATGGTGAGTTTATTGACTTTGTTGTGAAGGAATATCTACAGGATAGGACAGTTAGTGGCAGAAATGTCTGGTATGGTAGATTCTGCCTTGTTTGACATACTGATGTAAAAATGAGTATTATTGATTAATTTTTTAAAAAGACAATTTTCCAGACTAGATTAGAATCTGAAAATGCTATTAACCTCACAGCAATGGAAAAGACTCTAACTCCATTTGATGGAGGCAGCTGAGGAGAAATTCAGGTTAGGGGCCAATCACCTCAGAAAAATTAGTTCACTGTGCCAGTTGCAGTAGCAAGCAAATATACTTTTAAACATCCTCCAATTGGATTTGATGTTTCTGGAAGCTCTGAAATGCCAGGGGGAATATATGCATGAGTGTCAAATTTTTAAAGCATCCTCTTTTGTGTCTATAGAGTTAAGAGAAGAAAAAAAGGGAGAAGGTAATGCTTGCCTGTTTATACATTCATTGTTTATCAAATAAGAATATTCCTTCCCAAATGAAGAAGAATCTTTCTGAACTTTACCTACTCAAATGTGTGACTTAAAAATTATTTGCGTAGCACTATTTGATTTTCTGCTTTTTCTCTCTATTTTATTTAGGTAAATTGTTCTTTCTTGGAGGATATTGGAATAAGGAGTTTTCATTGATTCTGACACTTTGAAGACTAGAATTATAAAAAATAAAAGCATAAGATTAGAATTGTCAATTATCTGAATTGGTTTAAAAAGAAGAAATTTGCTAGTAAAAATAGGATAAAACTAGCTGTTAATATATGTATTTTATATGAGAGGTGGTAAGACAGAGTTCAATAGATTGGACTTTTACAAATTTTGTTGTTATTTGCCCAAATTATCTAGCCAAATAATAATCTTCTGTATTTATTAGACAATACAACTAATTATTTAAAAGTATGCTATTATTTTCATCAAATAAGGTAGTTTCTAACAAGGGAAAAGAAACATTTCAATGCTAATTTTTAAAGCTTAGTTAAAAGCACCAATGACAGTAATAAATTTAATTAACATGTGAAAGTTACTGGTTAAAAATATCAGAAGGTGACTATGATACATCTGTAAATATATAAATATTCATAACTTAAGAGAACCACAAAATAAAAGAGAAAATGAAATAAACCGACAATCCACTCAAAGGATGCTAATTTGCACATAAGTATAATGAAAAAAATAATAATCTTTGCTAACAATCAAAACACCAAACAAAACATCACTGTTGTACCACCTAAAGAAACTAAAAAAATTTCAAAATACTGGTAATACCTAAACCTATGGTAAAGTAATACTTACACAGCCCTTTCAGAAAGCAAAGTAGCAAGGATCACAAAAAAAATTTTTATATACTCTTGATATATTAATATCACTCCTAACACTTTAATTTGAAAAGTAATACAAAAGAGAGGGAAAGTATATGAGTGCAACAAAGCTGCAAAGAAATTGAAGATATATTCAATGGTCAACAACACGTAAATAAATAAGTATGCTATATCAACTCAACAGGACATTGTACAATAAGTAAAATTTATAAATATGAAACTCAGGACAACATGTAAAACATCATAAAATGGGTTAAAAAACAAATACTAATATATATCTATACTATGATTCCAATGATATAAAAATTACTTATATATAAGAAACCAGGAGAGCAAAAAATTAAATGCTAATCTTTTAGATATGAGAAGAGTACTCTACATTTTAATATCTATCACATTTATATAAAGCATATTAACAATAAAGTGGAACTGATATAAAAACACCAGCATTCACTAGAGCAATACTAGGACGTTAATAGAATCAGTTTCAATCCTTAACTACAAATTCTTCAGAGTAGAGCAGTACAGTAACCTATTTTGGCTTTAGGCAACTAACTACCTCAACTGTAAAACAGTAGGAATTAGACTGGATCAGTGAGTCAAACATTTTTTTTTTTTTATCCTGCAATTCTTTTTCAAACTAAATTTTATGTAAACTAGGTGAAGGTAGAGACCCAAAGTATAAGGAGAAGAGTAGTGCTCTATGGGCTTATTCCATTCTCTCTCCCCTCCCTAAACTCCACCTCTGAAAGCAATCTCTAAAAAGGCTCTGAAGAACCTCAGTGAAAAACAATAGATTAAAGATTTTCATGATTTCTTTATATCTAAACTACAGTTATTGAAATTTTATGGTTCTTTTCTATTTTGATTTTTCATGTGTGTGTATCATATCCTCCACTAGATTGCAGGAGTTTTTGTGTTGGAAACTGTCTCATAAATTGGCTTAGCCTCATCTAAATTTGCTTTGCTATATTCACTCAGAGAAAGAATCGTTGAATAAACAAAAAAATGGAATGGTAAAATTAAAATAGTATTTTTATTTGCATCAAAACATGGTCCAGCAATAAGCTGTTCTGTCTTATAGTTAATCAAAGTTACATATAAACTACACAAGAATTAGCAATTTTCAACTAATTGTAATATAATTAAATTGGAATAATTTAGGCATATTAAACAGTATTTTCTAAGATAATAGCATTAAAGAGAAAAGTTACAGATCTTGTTCTTCCTAAAATTCTCAAGACATTTTTAGTTCACAACTTGGTAGAAGCAAAGCAGGCTTACTTCTAATATTCAGGTTTGTTATTTTAAAACCCATAAAAGGAGTTGAAATTACTCCTGTGAAATCTGAAATCTGATGTGTTTGGCCTGACGGTTTCACCAAGTGAGACCCTACGCCATAGGATTGTTCTCTCCTACCATGTTTGAAATTCTCATCATTACAATACTTTCCCTTGGAGAGATGATGATTGAGAAGATCAATGAAAAAATACCTACCTTCTAGTAGGCAGATCTTCCATTAATCCTCTCTCATATACTGGTTAATTGGATTAACTAGTGGTTTTCCAAGAATGTATAGAGAACCCAAGCATAAAGGATTGGAAAAGAGAAAGCTGGATTAGAGGAAATATAACAGTGCCATATTCTGGTAGAAACCAGAGCAAGAACTGTCTAGAACTGTGGAGGGTCTAGGGCAAATACGTGGAAAGGAACAGATGAAAGGAGAAATCTCATGTATCGAAGCAGGAAATGGGAGTCAATAACAGCCAAACCACTTAAGATTTAACTGCTTTTCCAGCTGTATGCCCTCTTTCGAAGAGCATTTACTTTGAAAACATTAGTTTACTCTAATCATTACAACTATAACTTCAATTTAAATGTTCTATCTCTTGTTTAATTCCTTTCTAAATTTTCATCAGCAACAAAGATAAAGAGAAAATAATCAGGGATAAGAATTTCAGCTCCATCTCTTACCGGCTATGTAACTTGGGTAAGTCATTCAAAAGAGCAGTTTAGTGTATGGATTGAGCCCATTGATTCATAACTCAGTCTCTCTGGGTTCATCTACTGCTTACTATGTCTGTCACCCTGATTAAATTACTTAACCTCCCTAATTCTCCACTTCATCTTTAAAATAAGGGTTGATGATGATAGATCCAAATAAAGTCCTTATCACAGTTTCTAACATACAGAAAGCACTAAAAAATACCAACAACTAATATTATTAAGTTGTCTAATTTCTTTGGTCTTCAGTTTGTCATCTATAAATGAGAAATAATATACTTACTGTACTACCTATTTCCAGGGTAGAATAAATAAGAGTAAGGAAAGCCCTTAGCACAATATCTCAACATTGTAGCAACCCAGTACTCATTAAGTATCCTTCCCATTTAAAGCCTAATTCTTTTCAGAAACCTTCTTAATGAGTACATCTTACCTATAGTGTATTTTTTACAAACTCATTCAACATTGAATATTTAATGGCCTAAAATAATTGTTTTATATTTGTGCTTTTATGTACCATCTTTGCAACAATGATTATTATCTCTTCATAGTAGAGATTCATTGTATTTTCACCCAATGTGTCTATTGTACCTTTGGTTATCCCAGAAGTCTAGAATTCTGATCTTTCTATGGGGGATCATGTACACCTCTACTCTGAATCTACGTGCTTCTTGTAGAAGTGAACATTCTACCAGTTCTGGGAATCCACTATGATATAACTTAAATCTGGCTAGTACAAGTAGCTCATTTCCCTGGTCTTGGGTTTGGCTGAGAAATAACACATGACCTTGTCAGAGCCCATGATACCTAGTCTGTGGATTTTGCTGTACATACTGAAAGAGAGGTTTTTTTCCAGTGGAACATGAACCTAAAAGGATTTAGGCCTGGAGCTCCTTATTACCATGTGGAGTCTAAGAATAGATCATCATGAGTAGATTCCAGATTCTACCACAATAATTTCATCTGAATATTTTTAAAAAGTCAAAAAATGATTTTCCAGAAAGAGGCCAGATTTGAGGTTATGAAATAAAAAGATTCATCAATGATAGGTCATTTTAATCTTTCTATAGTACGATCTAAACATCTTATTTTTTAATCTCTCCCTGAAAACACTTGGAAGATTAAGATTTCTTCTTTTGTTAATTACCCATTGTCTTGCATATATTTGGAGATGATTTTGGTTTTATCCAATAATCTTCAATCTGAATATATAATTTGATTAACTGTTATCCTAACCAAGTGGAAAATAAAACCATATTTTTAAACAGATAATGTCAAGAAAAAAGACGCATGAGCTTTTTTAGTATTTAATATTTTTGCCTAAAGAAATAAAAGACTTCAGCCTATATCATGACTACAGTGTGTGATTGATGCCCTCCTATTTGGCAATTCTCTCATAAAACCATCTAGAAATCTGTCGATCTTATTTATAAGCAAATATCAGAGTAGGGAGAAGAAGAAAACCAAAGTTTTCTTTTTTTAGAGTGCAGGAGGGTTCTAGATTCTGAATAATTCCTTAAAATTATTTTAAAATATTACAGTTTATGACTTAGTTTTTCAGAAAGAATTCAGAGTAAATTTTTTAAAATAGGTTTCTCCAAGTTCCTTTTATTAGTACGTCCTTAAGAAGATAATTTTTGCTAAATTACATAAAAGCAGAGATTAGTAATCAACTTTTAATATAATAGAATTATAATCTATAAATTCTGCAATTCTAAGCTCCACATTATCTCCTATTTATGTATAATGGTGACAGTATATTCCAGCATTAATTTACATATCAGAGAATCATTTAAAGTTCTAAATCTAATATAACTAGTAAAATAAGAATGGTGGTATTTCAAATAGAAGATTGGTTAAAAAAAAAAACCTTTAGCATCAAATATCTTCCTTTGCATATAGATTAACATAAACAAAATAAAAGCCCTGATGTGGCACATACATTGATATGTCAATAAAGCAATGTTCTTAGGGTCCATACTCTGAAAACACTAAAGTTCTCTTGATACCCAAGTAACTAGAACTGTTTGATTAGGGTTCATTACAGATTATTCATTCATTCTTTCTTCTACCTGTTCAACCCTTATTATTCTTCTCTGGATGCTAGATCTTGGGAATACAAAGAAAATAAGATGCCGCCCATTATGAGCTCAGTCTAATGAGAGAGCAAAGCATATAAACAAATAACTGCAGTTTAGTGTGGTATTATCACAGAAATATATACAAAATGGTAGATAGATTTGGAGTGCAGTGGAGAAGACAATTTTCTTTAACTGGAGACTTAAAAAAGACTTCACAAAGTAAAAACATTTGAGCTGGAACAAGAACCACGAAAAGCCCTTCGCACTGAATTTGCTCTATCAAAGGGAGATTTCTGTGGTGCTTAGGAATTTTTATTTCAAAGACAGATGTTTGTAATAGAATACTTTCTTTTTTTAAGTTCCTAAAAGTGTCAAGAGAGATTTAAAGCAAAATTTTAAGATGTAACAAGATGAATTTATATTTATTATATGACAAAGGGCATAATTACTATGGTTATAATCTCAAGTCAACAGAAACAGAAATCATTTAGCCCTAGTTTAAATGAGAGAAGATGAGAATTAGAATCTTCTTCCATAAGCAATGAGAACTGGCTCTAAGATCCTGAGAACATGAAAGAAGTCTTAAAAATAAAAACCATTTGCCAATGAAGAGGAAAGACCCAGACTATTCTCAGGATATAGGATCTACCTACTGTTGTGGTAGGCTAGGGAAGGATGTTAGAGAGTTCTCACACTTTGATCCTTCAACTCGGGAGACTCTTCACAGTTCCACATTGTAGTTGCAGAATACCAGGTGCTCTTTAGTGGTTCTCTTATAACCTTTCTCTGAGATGAGAATCAGAATATGGAACCAATCTGAAGAAGGATGGATCTCACTTTTTCAAGATACAGAGCCTGGAAGACATCTGTGGGCCTGATTAGGCTTATTCCTTATGAAATGATTCTAGTATATTCTTAGTAGTCCAAAAAGTACATTTCCTCTTAAGCTCTCTGCCTTTCAATTAATCCATCGCTACAGCTTTTTTTTTTTTTTTATAGCATGTCAGCTGCTGAAACAGTGATAATGAGTTTTTAATTAACCCAGAAAGTTCAGAGGAGTGAGAAAGCAAAATGTACCCTGGCTCCAGGACATAAGCTAACTTTGTCGACCAGTGATGTTAAAGCTTCACAGTTGCCAGAAGCATCTCCTTGTTGCATTCAGATTCAGGACACCAACATTTATAAGACGTTTGATAAACCACTTTTTAAAGTCTCCCCAGAGAATAAAGTTCCAGTGCCCTATGAGTAGCCATTTCCATGGAAATGCATATTTAACATAATCTTCTGCTTCTAAATAATTCTTGCTATTATCTTCATTTTAATAACTAAACTAAATTAAATCTATGTCTAATATTAAGAAAAAGATAACTCTGTCTTCATAGTTGAACATTTTCCCCTCTTCTCATTGTATCCACAAAAGAGGGAAAATATTTTTTTTAATTCAGAGCCCAGAAAATTCATCAAATACTGCCCACAATTAACTTTTATGTTAGGCAGTTATATTTTTTAATTTTCCAGAATTGTACATGTCATGTGTTGCACAAATTGGCTCTTTGGCTGGTCTCAGGATAGAATAAGAAGAAATTTCAGAAACCTTGGTTACTGCCATTTGCTCAAATTCCACAGAATGAAACATTTTGGGCCCAACTTGAATTCTACTGGGAGGCTAAGAGCGATGGGCAAAGAGTTTTATTCTGAAGCGAGTATACTACGTACTGTTCATTATGCACTCTTAGTTCTGAGATTAATGATGTGCCCTGGCCTAGTGTAAAGATATCCAGCACATATTCCAGCAAAGTTGTATCTTGGAATGTTCTAACATCTTATAATTAAGAATGGGCTATACAGAAGGCATTTGAGCTTCCGAATGTTCTGAACTGACCCTTGTAAACCCAGACCTATCATATGCAATTATGTAAAATATTTTGGGGAGACCCAGGAAAACCTCAAACTGTCACTGGAGACTTTTGCTGATATTCTTCCTGTGTTACTTTCCTCTATGGAACTTATATCAAAGTTTCCCAACTGGTCAACTGTGGCACATTAGTGTGCAACCAGTGGTTTATAGGTATATGTAGAAATGTTGATCTACTCAGGCCTTGGGGCTGGAGTTACCTCATTGGGTGGCTTTGATCTCAATAAGCATTTTCTAGGACTTCTTAAAAAAGAATCAGAAGTTAGGATCAGGCTCATCCTATAGTAACCACAGATGGGGAGCACAAGATGTGACAGCATGCTGCACCTACTGCTCCTCTATAACATTATGAGCTTCTTCAGAGAAGTGATCTATTTCCTGTCTGCTTTAGTATGCTGGGGCAGACCACATCTCCACTCATCTTGCTCAAGTGGCCTAGAGAGCTGATGGGAAAGTTCACACTCCAGAAGTGAAAAGATACAGCCCATAGACATGTACAACTTAATTATTGTTTTGAAATCTTTGATATAAAAAAGTACAATTGGAATTGAAATTCATGTAAATTCACAAGAAATTTTAGTATTACAATTGTCATTGAAAGAAAAAGAGAAATAGGAGTCTTTAAATGTTCTTTTTCATCACTGAAAAATTTAGGTTGCTGTAAAAATAAGAGTTTTAAAACAAAATATTTTGTATCTATGTTATATAACTGTCAAGTATTGAAAAGATTAACATTGAAATGTCTTGATCAGAAATTGTATTCATTAAATCAAGTTCATTAAAATTTTGATAAGATTTAAAAGTTTTACATATATTCAATTTTTGTCTTTTTTAATATTTTATATTTATTTCTCCTATCATAATTATATAACATAAAGATAGTAGTTGTTTATTTGTATACCAAGTTCTAAGTGGATGCCCTTCCAAAATTCCCCCATTTTTCCCCTGGGTACCAAACAAAGACATCATCATCTACACACTCTAGGCTGTAAAGATAGTTGGGAAGCACTTCTTTAGGTAAGTAAATCTTGTCTGATTTACCCAATTTGATTAACGTCTAGCCTAGGCATCAATCTAAAGGTATAACTGACATTTGTCAAGTCATCAAGTTAGTGTGTAACTCAAATATTTCAAGGCCTCATCAGCACAGGGTTACAAATTAGATAACACCAATACACAACAACAGCTATCACCACTTTAATATACCTCTCATCACAGTTCTCAACAATTTAAGAGTCCCCAATAATTTCAGTCCCCAACACCTGACTCACAAATCAGGCAAGATCAAGTTACAGCTTTCTCACCATTGGTTATTGAAGACCACCATTCACAAACACCTGGGGCCTGACCTATGCCACTCTAGGAACCCATCTCCAGGCCACACTCTGGTATCCAAATACATCACCTCTGCCACCAGGTTCCAGAGCCACTCCATCCAGTATATACCCTTCCTTGGCATATGAATAGGCAGAAATCTTGCCCCAATGCTCAAGCAGCTACCCATACCAATGATGCTAACCCACTACTCTACTTAAACCCTGATCATCACTCTACCAAGAAATGAGAAATAAAATGATTCTTTCTTCTTTCTATTGGGCTCTTTTAGATGTGATAACACTGAGTCTGTTGTAGCCAATTTAGTTTTTCATGCTCATGGACTTTCTCCTTTAAGGAGAGGAATTGCTAGGTTGAAAAAGTTTCAATTAACAGCAATAACTCTATCCCCAGCACTCCTCCTCCTTGATATTGCTCTGTTGCAGTGCAGTTCCTTCTTCGAAAGTTTCTTCTGGTAACTCATATTCTCTCTAAGGCACCCTAGAGTCATCCTTAACATTTGACCTTTCGCATGTTCCCTCATCCTAACTCAGTGCATCAGCCTTGCTTACCTGAATGCCAGAGTTATATTTCTAGGGAGATCTTCAGAGCCCAAGGACACCAATCCATGTAAACATTAATGAGAAAAAGAGTCTCCAGTTTCATTCTCAAACAAGATTCAACTGGAACAGTGAATCATATTATCTTAATATATAATAGACAATCCTCAGAGACTATGTATATATAAATACACTTTTTTATTTATAGTAGATACCTATTAGAGGTGAAGATTGGCATGAATGAGAACAAATTAGATGAGAGGTACCAAATACTTTAATAATGTCCAAATAATAACCTGAGATATTAGCTTTAGGATTTTAACAAACTTCATGATTGGTCAAGCTTTTTTAATAAATGCTAATGGTACCAAATGTTTGTAACACTTGTAAAAAAAAAAAAAGCAAAAAGATCTTGGTATAGTTCATTACAGCTTTTATGTCTCAGAGCAAAGATAATTTTATGGCATAGTCCCATGTTCCAAAGTCACATTGCTATTCCATGACTATATTTCTCCAAATATTTAAGGAAATTGACCCATATCTAAATGAAAATATCAATGGGAAAATTGAGGCAAACTTTTCCAACCCACATGATCTGAGCATCACCAGAAATTAGACATTCAATTGATTTGGGGGAAATCTGCTGTATTGTGGACTGTTAATTATTCAGATACAAAACAGTATGAAAATATTTTACACTTGCTCTAAAATTCAGAGATATGAAAAAGTCAAAACCTCTGATTGAACTATGCCACTAGAATACATATACACAAGAAGTATTAGTTAGAAACTAAAACCTTCAGCATAGCTTGCTAGTCCTTCATTCAACTTCCCTGGGTCTTCTTTCCATCTTCCACCTCTAGTCAGCTATGTTGGCATTCTGCTGTGCTTCTTGAAAGTCCCTGAACACACTAGACTGTCTCAGATACTTTCCCTCTTTCTGGAAAATCATTTTCCTCTCATACATTTTATAAACAAGTAATCTCTCAGAAAGCAACATAAGGATTGACTCTTGTGAAAGTTTCTCTGTCTTCCTGACCCATCATACAGAGTTATAGTATAGTCATTCATTTCTATCTCCTTCTCCTCTACTTTTGAATGAATGCTTTAGCATCAGTAACTGGGCCCTTTATAGTGTAGATGTTGTGCTCTGAAACACAGATTGAGTACATGTCCTGGTTGACTGCGGGATAGAAGGGTAAATCTAAAAAAATGTACTGTGCACAAGATACAAGCTTGGTACAGTGTTCTGTCCTAAATACTGTACATTCTTAGTCTTTATAACATTACTAGGGATGTGTCTTTACCCAGTTCAAAACATATTCCAGGTGATTAAAGAATTAAATGTAAAAGATCAAACTATTAAAACTTCAGAAGATAATACGTATATTTATCTAACCTCTCTGAAGAAAAGGACTTTCTCTGCCTAAAGGCAGTAGAGAAAATCATAAAGAAAAAGATTATTTTGGCTACATATAAATTTAAATTTTTGTACAAAGAAAGGTATTTTAAAAATTATCGAAGGAATGAATGTTCATCCTAAAAGAGGTTTTCATTAGCTTTATAAACATACAGATTTGTCAGCAGCAGAGTGATCAAAAGTTTGGAACAAAAATATATGTAGGTCAGCTTTCTTCATTAGAAGCCACTTTAGATATTCCAGTGATCATGTGAGGCAGAAAAGCTGCTCAGTCAAGCCCAAACAACCCACAGAAGTCACAAGAAATAATAATATAATGTTGTCTTAAGCCACTAAGTTTGCGTACAAGATAACTGAAACCCTAGCACAGAGTAAAGCTGAATAAATAATATCAAATGTTTTTTAAAGTGAAGTATAATTACCATTAAAATTCTAATATCTAAATTGATATTTTCACTTTGAAATAAAGATGATTGATATATTTACTATTGGAACATTAAACAATCAGCTAATTAAATAGTTCTAATATTCTACGTAATTGTTGAATTTCATTACTCATTACCTTGGCTACCTTACATATTTCTTTTTACAAATCTCACACATATTAAACCATGTATAACCACAAATATTTCGTAATTTAATACTCTTGGTCTTGATGATATACCTTCTTGATATTTAGTGATAATTTTATTTTCTAAGGATACGAATTTATTTGCTTATT
The DNA here is from genome assembly GCA_028627145.1 of Eidolon dupreanum. Lineage (NCBI taxonomy): Eukaryota > Metazoa > Chordata > Mammalia > Chiroptera > Pteropodidae > Eidolon > Eidolon dupreanum. The sequence continues at coordinate 128,358,639 of CM053502.1, read as the reverse complement.
TTATAATAGAAACTCAAATATCAATTCATGTACATATGTAATGACATGCCCATATCATGAGATCAGAAATACTACTTATTCAAATTAATGATGTATCCAAATGATGTATCCATTATTCTATTATGCTGAATTACTGATATTATATGTAATAATAAAAAAAAACCTTATTTTATCTTCATTAAACTCAAATATTTGATATTAGAAACTACATATCATCGTCATCCCTTTGATACTAAGCTTTTATTCAAAGAAACTGACCTAATAAACATTTTACAATGTTAAATAAGCAGATAAAAATTATTGTTATCATTATTATTTCTATTAACACAATTAATTACCCTTACTTTGAACACTTTATTTCTGTTCTGTTTTTATTCCTATTGTGTAACTGAGTTCTCCTGAGGGATGAATGAGGAAGAGGACCAGAAACTGGACATAGCATTGGGGGTAGAATGAATGATTGTAGAAAGATCAGAAACCAGGGGATCCCTCCTCACACTGTCTCTATCAAAAGCCACCTGGGTACTTTTGAGCAAGTCAAACTTCCTTGACTTGCATTTTATTATTATAAAATTGAGCAGTTCGAGGATACTCAGGAACTCTTCCACTTCTAAATTGATGAAGCTATTAATTAAGGCACACACCATCCCTTCAACCCTTTGCCTCTTATCTCTCTATATAATACCAGGCAGTCCCAGTGTGTGCTGCTTCCAACTTAAGGAAGGACTCCATTCTTATTACAGTTCACTTTGGAAAGCTACACACAAGAATTTTATCAGTGAGAGACTGTGAATCACAAAAGAAAATGTAATAGGCAGAGCTTCAATTTGTTTCACAAGATAGTGGATGATCTTAGGGGAAAAACAAAAAAATCCCCAAAATTGAATTAAGAAGAATTTTTCATGGTGATCTGCCATAATAATGGATACTTTTGCTCAGGAAATATAAATGAAATGAGTTAGACAAAAGATAGAAGGTTGCTAAATTCAAATCAAGTGCAATATTAAACTTGTAACATCTCTGTATGGTGTTCATCACAGCATTATTTAACCATAATAAAAGCACCTGATCCAGTGCCCAGAAATATTCAGGCATTCCATATGTATTGTTGCGATCACTTTTACCTACATAATCATGACAGCCTGCACTTCTGTGGAATTTGCCTGGGCAAGGCCATGTTCTATGTACTTCACGTGGACTAATTCATTTAATGCTCTCAAAAACCCTATATGGTAAGTATTATTATTAATCCCCATTTTACAGATGAGGAAACTGAAGCACAAATGAGAAAAGTAACTGGCATAAGGCCTAAAAGTCTGGCGCTGGAGTACATTCCCTCCACCACTAATCTTTGCTGCCAGGGACCAAATTCAATGTGTCTTTTTATAATAACACATAATTTGTAAGGTTGTTTTACATGATTTACTACTACATCTTCTGAATAAGTGGTAATTTGAGGATTTATAATTCATTTTTTATTATAATTAATTCTATAGCTTTTGATATATTTTGAAAACACTTTTTAGACATATAATCTGGTAGATGACCCTTTTTTTTGTAAGGGTCTGATAATTATTCCAAACTTTTAGTACATGAAATATTTCTAAATAATCATCCTAATTTAACCATATTTATAAAAACAATACTTGCACAATGCATAACTTATCCTTACATAAAAATAAATCACCATACACTTTGTCAAAGATATTCATGGAAGAAAATGGTAAGAAGAATGATGAAAATATGACTATCAATCTCCTCGCATTAAAAGGATTTACATCTTATCCTAGTATATTATACTTCAAATAAATAAGCATTCATGTTGCAGTTTTTACAAATTGCAGTAAAACTGAAATGCAAGTGTTCTCCAAAATCACAAGAATATGTATACAATCATTTTTTTTAATAGTAACTGCAAAACCTTTGTTGTAGTTTCATATAATATATTAGGCATTTCTTTCAGAAATGGAAAAGTGACATATTTGCAGATAATAGGAAGGATAAAACCCAAGGTCAGTGCTCCCCATCAGCAGTAGTGGTGATGAGAAGAAAATAATCAACATCTTTAAACTAGAACTGAGTAAGATCTTCCTCTTTATGTATCATTTAAATGAGAAAATACTCATATCTTTCCATTCTTTTTTGTTGTCTTTTAAAAATAGAATCATAAGGCCTTGGAGTCGCCTGCCGCTTATAGTCCCATTCCAAAAAGAATTCTAGAAGAATAATGGATAGATAATGCATTATTTATCCTGTTCTTAACAAAAATTGGAAATGAATTAAGAATTTTCTAATAACAAACAATTTCTTATATATCAGAAAATAACCTTCTCACCTTTAGCTTAAATAAAGGGGTGGCCAAAGGTTCAGTTGCTTCAATGTCATGCAAAATATTTAAATGTCATTTTCAATGCTCCCTAAAGCTATTGCTTCTTTTTATTTATTTTATAATTATGGTCTCTAAATTGAGTTACAAAAAAATCAATATCAAATATTGGTTAGGAGATCAGACTCTTATTTTAACTTTGTTTTTATAATAACATATAATTAGAAATGCTTTCTAACTTTTTACAAATTTTATGTCCATCATCAATGAGTCCTCTAAGCACTTTTTCCTCACCTCTAAGTGCATTTCCCAGCCACTTCTAACTTGCTTTTAGATAAAGGAGGATTTCAGTGGACATTGGACTACAGAAGGCAGTCAAACTCAAATGAGAATTCTAATTTAATCCAGTAACTATGGCCAGATACTCCCCAAATATATGGCATACCTATTTTTGCTGAATCACAGCAGGATTAGTTCTTCTTCTCCAATATGAGTATTGCTAAAAATTAGCTAAGGCAGGTGGAACATGCTCCAACTTTTGCCAAAAAGAAAAATCAAAGTGGAATTGAGAGAAGAGAAAAGTGGGGTGAAAACAAGAGTTAATGCACAGAAACTCACAAGCAGAGATCAGCTGAAACATGGAAGACCACAGAAAAAAGGGAAATTTGCACACAGAGATCATGATTGGTGCAATTTAAAGTGAGGTTACACCTTAATGTGATGATAGTGAGGGAGAAAGGCACGACAGTTTTTTCTATGGTTTCTCTAAAACTCACTTTTGTCTGACATTTAGTTTTGGTCAAGAGGGTCACTGAGAGTAAGAAAAAATAGCCTACCTATTTAAAACTTAGCTAATCAGAAATTAGAAAAATAAGACTCCTGAATTGGTCAGGATATTTATAAAGGAAAATGCTTGTTCTTTGCTCAAGAAGAACCTGTCATTTCCTTTCTCAGCTCCCATCTATTTTTTCTTTGTATAATATTATTTGTGCCATATTAGCACCAGCAAATTAGAAATAAGGAAGTAGTACATTGACAGAAAAACATGACAAATAGACTGAGAAGGCTAAAAAATACAAAGCAGGATCAAGAGTTTTCAGCAGGGCAATATGGGACCAATTAGCATGAGCAAAAATAAAATCAGTAGACCATGCTAACAATAAAACAGCATAGTATATAATAATCATCTAAGGCTTGTTTAAGGCAAGGATATGTTAAAGGTGATTTTGAAATATTTTTAATTCTCAGGAAAAAAAATACATTATTCAGAAAATGGCTATCTAAAATATCTTATTCACCAATAATTTTAGATGGCTAAGCTACTGATGAATCATAATTATAAAGATTTGATCTATATATTATCAAAGGAATGGAGTTGCTATTAAATCTTGGAGAGTTTTCTTTTTAACTTTGGATACTGAATAACGATAATGAAAGCACACACAAACTTACTGATTTGTTCTGTTTATAGTTGAAAAACTCCAGTAGAATTTGTACACTCTGAGCAGTTGTCTTAATTCTTTTAGATTACTTGGGATTAATTTAGGACACTGAAATAAGGAACAATTTATTCTAATGAAAGGGAAAGTTACTTCAGTTAGCAAAACTTATTCTGTAAACTTGAGGACAAAGAACATTGGTTTATGGGTACAAAAATCTAAGGATGATCTTATTACTCAATAATAAAACACATGAATAAAAATCTGAAGTATTTTAGTATCAAAACATCCCAATACAGCATCAAACTTAAATACAAATTTCTATTAACTCTTTAGAGAAAATGTTTCATAAATATATAAAAATTATGTTACTTCAAGTTTATTTACATTCAATTTTATTACTTTCATTTAATTTTTTTGAGGTGAAATTCAGAAGCACAGAGATATTGATCTTTTCTCAATTTATTTATAATTTAATCATAAGAGTAATTAAAGCATATTGGCACCAGTAGTTTTATTTTGAGCAGAATAATGTTACCTTTACAAGAAAAGCAATTTAAGTCAGGTTAAGAGTTGGTTATACTCTCATACATTGCTTAGTGGAAATATAAATAAAATAATAAAACTTTCAGGAGTCTAATCAGACATTTGCAATATATATACACTTTAATCTAGTAATTCCTCTTAGGAAATAAAGAAGTGAACAAAGATGACTATAAAAGATTGTGTGTCATAGGATTATTTTTGATAGAAAAAAAGGAAAATCTCAAATGTACTAGAATTTTTTTCAAAAAATTGTGGCATATCCATATAATTATTATTATATTTATTTGAAATATTAACTTAAATTTATTTGGAAAGTTTTCCATGAGATGTTATGTGAGAAGAAACTAGTAAAAAGTCATGTGTATTATCTGATTCCATTTTTTAAAGGATGATTGGCTGTTTAAAAAGACTTTTAAAATCTGTACATAAAAACGTTAACAGCATTTATGCCTAAATGATATCTATTTTCCTCTTTTTTCTATATTTTCACAATTTCTCAATGAGCATGTATATATTTTACAAACATAGAAAAACATAACTACTGCAAAAAAGATTTGGTTTAGTTTATTGTATTGTTAAACATGCAAATAGCTACTAATTAAGCTCAGCACAAAAGCATCTCATATTAATCAAGTTCAACTTCATAAAATCATCATGTTTAATTGACCCATGAGGCTTTTGTTGACTTCACCAAGGCTAATGCTATCTCCTTACCTGCTGTGCATCTTTGGTCTTTTTCTTGTATTTGGAGACTAAGGAAGCACGTATACCCCTGCTTTCTATCCTCTCACATGAGCCAACCCCTACGTCCTGCAGGAACCAGCTGAAGTGCCTCCTCCTATATGAAGTCTACCCTAACCACTACCCCGTGCAGAGAGGTCACTTCTTGCTCCCTGCTCCCTTGGACATCAAGCACACTTCGGTCCTGCATCTCCCACTCAGGGTTACAATAATGTGCTGACTCCCCCGACCTCCACTAGACTGTGAGCTCCTAAGAACAGGAATCATGTTTATTCATCTCTGTATCACCAGCACTTAACCTCGTACATGCAGAGGGTGTGCAATAAATATTCATCAAAAAAATTAATTTACTTAGATCTCTACAATCATTGTTTTCCATGGAATTAAATACTATAGGAAGCAAAAAGACAGAATAAACCCAGACCCTAGGACTCTGTCCAGTACATAGGAGTTAAAAAAATATATCTGATTGGTGAATAACTGTTACCAATATAGCAGTCAATTTTTTAAGAAAGCATTAAGTACGGATTTGCTAATTCAAAGGTATTTGAAGAAAATATGTGAGATTTCTAAGGCCAAAAAAGGGAAAAATAAATGCCTACACCGTATATTTAATTTGGTCTTGGTTTTCTTTAATTTATACTGAAATAATTTCACTAAATATGAAAATTAGATTTACCCTTCCTAAGAAAATAAGAAGATAAACATCAATCTTTATGAAATACCAGCATGAATTAACCAGGCATATAAGAAAGAGCTGAAATGAAGTTCATAACATTTGACCCCTAACTCCACTTGAGAAAATCAACATTATGGAAACAAGCTGATGTGCATTAAAAAAATGCATTAATATATATATAACAGCAGTTAATATTTATATATGTAATAATACAATCTAGCTGTCAAATAATTGGTTAATGGCCAACTAATAGAAACTACTTCTACAAAATAGACTATTAAGTAATATTAAATGTAAGAGTTTGTAATAACATAGGGAAATTATTTTACTATAGTAGTAAATAATGAAACCCTAACACAAATCTTTTCAACCTGAGCTTTAATAAGTAAAAATATATAGAAGAAAAAATTATGTAAATCTATAATATAACAGTGTTCACTTCAGGAAATTCAGATAATGAATAAAATTATGTCTTCAAAAATTTCTCTGCTTTCATGTTTTCAATGATTAACAATATCTTATATAATTAGCGGGGGAAATATATAGGAAGGAATATGTATCAAAATGTTAATATTTTTCTCTAGCAGTTAAAATGATAGCTGACTTTTACTTCCTTCTCTGGTTTTCTGTAATTTTCTACAAGGGTATGATTTACTTTTACAATTACAATAAAAATAAACATTTTAACGATGAGATAAAGTATTTTATAACCACAAAAAAAATCTCTCCTGAATGTGTACGATTTAATTAAGTTTTCACTAGATGTTGTTTATAATAAAAATTTTGAAAAATCCTAACTGTTCATTAATAAAAACGTAAATAAATGATCACATATCCACACAATGGACATATAATGCTCTATAAAAGAGGATTAAAATAACATTATAGGTAAATATCTGATGACATGGAAAGATCTTTTCCTATATAATACCATTTATACCAATCCATTTTATTCATAAGAAAAATATTTGCATAGGAAAAAATGAATATAAAAAAAGATTAAAAACAAAATGTCAATAGTGATTTTTTATTGGATAGTGACACTGGAGATACTTTTTCTACTTATTTAAGTTCTAAATTTTCTAACAAATAAATATCACTATGTAAAAGGGAAAAAAGTTTTTAAAATAAATAAAAATAGGGAAAACTAAGATATAGATAACCAAATATAAACTACACAAAAAATAAAAAGTCTAGATATTTTACAACTTTCAGATGCAACCATTAAATTATTTTTCCAAAGTCAATTCTCTCAGCCATTTGTATAGAAACATATCCTGAAAGACACATAGAGACAGCGACATTCTACATTAGATGTTATACGGAAAGATTCTTAAATTGAGGTAAGGTCAAAGTTATAGACTAAGTGACAATTAATACTTAAAATTTTCCAGGACACAGCCATTTCAATGTTGACTTCTAGAAGGTGTTCTGCTGTGATGGTAATCTCTGAAAGCTGCTGTCTCAACTGAGTAATTTTCTAGGCATTTATACCTATTAAAAGTAGGATATTTGTCTGTTTGTTTTAAAGAGAAAACATGGTCCCCAATTTCAGGAAACCCTTTGTACACCACTGCGCATTAGTGTTCATCCTCCTTTCAAGCAGGTCGGGTTCCCTTAATTTTGTGATGGCATGCCAATTCTTTCTTCGGGACACTGTGTAGATAAAACACAGCATCTTCATTTCAAACTCAATATAGAGCATCTGTACTCCCTTCACTTTGTAGTGAACTCAATCATGCTTATGTTTGAAGATCGAGTTAATTAACATTTGTAAATGACTTCAGTTTAAGGAACATGTGAATCGTAATTCCTATAGGTCAAGCTAGGTGATGAGAAAGCAACATTTTTAGATTTACCTTAATTCTCTCACAAATGCTTTCCATGTTTCTGAAATTTATATACTCAGCCTTGATGGATAACAAAAGAAAATGCCATGTGTCTAGAAGAACTCCATCTTTTATCAAATTATCTGTTATAATGCTAAATAACCTTACTAAAAAGATCCACGTAATAAATCTATCATTTTTAGACACTTGTTAGACAAAGAAAGTAAGGTATCCTATTGCCTTTCTTTTTTCTTTGTTACTTTGTTACAAGGAAGCTCTGAGTCAAATTTCCAGATATTTCTTTTTTACATTACTTTTAAATATAAATTAGGTCTTGTTCATAACTTTCCCTAAATCCTTTCTGGAAACAATAAGTGCCTGTATATGACAAGCTTGAGACTTTAAAAGGTACCCAAAAATTTAAGCCACTGATTGTTAAACTGTGCTTTGTGTAATCTTAAAGCCTTCACAATACTCCAAGAGCTACCATGAGGACCAAGGAACAAGTACTTGACTTCCAAACTCTGGTTCTAACTAGGAAGATTCAATCAGAATGGCTAATCAGATGTAATTTACATATTAGAATTTCTTAAGACATTTATTTGACAAAGGATTCCAAAAAGAAAAAATATTTTTAAAAATATTTTAGCAGATGCAGAAACTAAAACCTACAGTAGAGAGAATATAAATTATAAAGACATTAATGATGGTGATGATGACAACATATTTATATACATAAATTATCCATATTTAAAATTTCTAAAGATGTTGTTGGTCATTTACTAAAGATATGTAACTGGAGTTGGCATTGGTGAGCACAGCAAAAGTAAATGATAAAATGAAGGAAAAGGTAGAATTCCTGGCTGGGAATCGGTCCTTCTTGCTGTCTTTCTTTCTTTCCAAGAATTCCATCCCTCTAGCCTTTTTAATGAGTAATGAGAAGTAGGGGAATGAAGATCAAGGTATATTCTTATATTTTTGCATTTTAAATATATTGGGAGGCCTTTTACTAAATGTTTGCATCTGGTTAGTCCATCATTAAATCTTAGGGTGTTCAGTGTCTGCTTTCTATTAGATGCTGAGTATAGGCCAAGTTTCATGAATGTGTTTTCACCTTATGCTCAGCTCCAGTGATTTAAAAAAGCCTCAGTAATATCTGGCCTGTTTCATACAGCATTATTAAAAAGCACATTTACTTTTCTTGCCATCATCTATAACTTAAAGTAATTCAATATTTTCTCCAACCTCTATGAAAATCTCACCAGATTTCTATTCTTTAATAATATTTTGCCAGCTTTGGAATTATTACAATTATTTGATTGCTGTGGATACCGTGGAAAATAAGAAAACTGCTTATTTCAGTTTACACCTTGGGTAGCAAGTGTCAGATTATTGACTAAGAGAGTCTAAATATCTGTGTGCAGCCTTACAAAGAGGATTTTTTTTAATTGGCTAATCCATATAACTTTCACCTATCATTACTTGTGTTTTCCTTCAGAGTCATTCATTTGTATCATTTTTTTTTTTTTTGGTGCCCAATTAACTGCATCATTTCATCTACTTCCTTTCACTTGCAGTTTAATCAAAAGGAATGAGCAACCTTGGTTAATTCAGAATGAACACAGCTATTTCTTTTTATCCCCTTTCCCATCCAGAGTACAGTTTCCCTTGATTTCAAAAGGATTATTTGATTCAGATTAGCTCTGCAGGGTAGAGAGCAAGATAGGAAATGAGTGATTCATTAAGAGTGTGAAGCTATTTCTTTGATAAAATGTCTTTGGTGAATTCCATTTAGCTGCTCTTTTCAGGTAAAACCAACTCTGTACAGTGTCTCTGTGTACTTGCTGCCATGACAGATAATCTCACCCTCCCTCCATACTTCCCACTCCAGAAAATACAACTAGGTCGGCCATTCTCAACCTCAGCACTATGGACATTTGGGGCCTGATAATTCTTTGTTGTAATGAAGGAATGATGTCCTGTGTATTGCAGAATGTTCAGAGCATCTTTGGCCTCTACTCATGAGCTGTCAGTAACGTCCTACAGTAGTATCCCCAGACACTGGCATATATCCCAGGAAGAACAAAATCATACACAGTTGAGAATTATTAGACTAAACCAATAGTTTTCAATGTGTAGTCCTCGAATCAGCAGCATCACAAAGAAACCTGTTAGAAATGCAAATTTGGGGGCTCCATCCAGACCTATTGAATCAACTTTGGGTATGGGGCCCAGGAATATATGTTTTAACAACACTCAAAGGATTCTGATGTAAAATTAAGTTTAAGAACATTGGCACTAAACTAATGTTAGCACTATTTGATTAAAGGACCACTGCATGAGAATAATCTGGAATCTTGTTAAATGCACATTTTTAAATTGACACCCCCCCAACCATCAAAACTTTAAAATTTCTCTGAGGATGTGGATCAGTAAAGTGTGTGTGTGTGTGTGTGTGTGTGTGTGTGTGTGTGTGTGTAATGTATGTGTGTTTTACAAGCACCCAGTTACTCTTAAGCACTTATAATTTTGAGAATTACCCTACTCTCCAACTTCTGAAGCTCCAATGTAAACTTGCCCATGGTATCTTGTGCCAGAGATTTTAATATCAAACAATGCAACCAAAAGAATGAATTTCTGACATGTTCTTAGACACAGTATGACTAATAATCTTCACAAAGATCCTTAAGAGAGACAAAACTGGCATATCCTCATTTTATAGGCCACATGGCAGCTGGAAATTCTAACCAAAGCCAAGTGCTTTTTTCTCTATCCCAATGTGGTGTAAGGCCAAAAGTTACTATCGTGTGCTGCCTTGACATCTGGGAAAGACTGAGAGGGCCTCAAATAGCCTAACTGCAAGTCCCCTAGCCAAACAACCCTCTACATCATGAGAACTAGGCACAGTGTCTGCCTATGCCTGAGAAGTAGGCTTCAGTTCCCTGCCAGCCTATGGAATTATTCAAACAAGCCAATCACATCTTCCTGCAGGAAACGGGGTATACTACACCCTAGGTACTACAAACTCTGCTTCTCGCAGTCCATGCCTGTTCACTGTTTTCCCAAGTGCAACCCCATGTGACCCTGGGAAGCAGGTAGTGCCCTTCTCCTCCAAAACTATTAAACTGCTGTCAATCTCATCTGTCTAGTGCCAGGTGTCATGTGTTTGCCTATCCTCATATCTAAGGTAGGAATTCCTCCCTCATCAATGGGGTAAAGAAGAGGTGATCAAAACACCCAATAAAGTTGATGGCTAAATGATATATAATGGGGGTACATTTCTGTACTGATATAGACATAAAAGTAACATTAATCAAGCACCCATCATATACCAGGTACTATACATTATATATAATATTCCAGGGCTCACATTAGATATTGTTCTCATTGTAGGGTAGAAGAAATTCAAGCTCCTAAAAAGCTAATTAACATTATAAAATCATTTGTAAAGTGTGATAGTAAATTTATGGGTCAACTTGACTGGACCACAGGGTACCCAGATATCTGATTAAACACTATTTCTGTGTCTGTGAGGGTATTTCTAGAAAAGGTTAGAATTTAAATTGATCAACTGAGTAAAGCAGATTGCCTTCACCAATGTTAGGTGGCATCATAAAATCCATTGAAGGCTTGAATAGAAAAGGCCAAGGAAGATTGGATTTGCGCCGCCCTTCTTCACCACTCTGCCCGTTCCATAGCCCCCACCCCTCACCCTCACCCCATATTAGTCATAAATCTTCTACCCACCTTTCTCCTGGTTCTCAAGCCTTCTTGCTATATTACCAGCTTTCCTGGGTCTCTAGCTTGTAGACAACAGATCACAGAATTCTCAGCCTCCATAATCCTATGAAACAATACCTTGTAATAAATCATTGATAGATAGATGATAGATAGATAGATAGATAGATAGATAGATAGATAGATAGATATTTAGATGGTGGATAATCTCTATAGGTAGGTATCTATAGATACAGAACCTTGCTTCTGTTTCTCTAGTGAACTCTAATACATAAAAGGCATGTCCAAGTATATTAGATGATTATGTAGCGAATGGCAAAATAAAACTCAAAACACAATGAGAATTTATTGCTTCCTGTATCTACAAAGTCCAAAGGAGGGCTGGCCTCAGGCAATCCCTGATTTGAGGCTTAAGTGGTATACACATTTCTTGGCCTTGTTTCTTCTAACAGTTGACTTCAACTCAGGTTGCTCTCTTTGTGAGCAGCAAAGTAGTTGCAGTAGTCTCCAGCCAAAGTAAAGGAAGAGTACTTGCCTCTTCTGGGGACTACACCTCTTTAGCAGCTTACTTTCTTTTGGTACAATATGATGACCTGAAAATAGGCTTATGGGCTAAGCAGTTATAAGCTGTTGTTGACTAAACATGGTGTTTCTTTGTCAATACAATTAACTGCCTAAAAAATATAGGGGCAGGTTATATGCTAACTGGTCAGTCCCATGAGCTAGTAACCATACTCAGAGATCTGCTAACACAAGGTCTAGAAACAGAAAATGTAGTTTCTTCACAATAAATCTCTGATGCTCTTCCATTCCCCTTAGCACTGTATCTTACTCCCATCTTGTCCTCTGCTCCACAGAAGCATGAAATGTTTAGATGAAATAGGGGTATTCTATGAATCTGCCTAATCCACAGGTTGCATTCTCATAATGGTAGTGACTGTCTCATTTTTCTAGGCAGGGCCACTCACGCTTTTCCGGGGGTCCAAGTTTACCTTCTGCTATGATGTTGCCTCCATGCCTCCATCAGTACTAATCTTGGCTAGGGGTTGACCATTTAGCTTTTTACACTTGCTGGCTCTGGGGAATCAGTTTTTCAGTTGTCTTGAATTACAGGCCCCAAGCAGAAAGAGCTTTCCTTTGAAAAAGCCATGTTTTCTTCCTCTCTGAAGTCAGTAAGGCTAATTTTAGCCTTAGTTTATCTCTATTCTATAGACCTTACTGAAGACTTCAGAATGTAGCAAACATGCTCCACCATCCTGAAGTTTTCCTACCTTGTTCTCCACTGCTGCTAATGTGGTAGACATAGATTCCAAAGGCATAGATTTAACTATTACCTAAGAAGGATGGGCAACATTCATGTCTAAAAGAGATGGAAACTCTAACTGCCCATCTCTTTGCTTCAGTTTATCTAATTCTACCCTTTAAAGAACTGATGCATTCCTTTTTGCTTAACCTAGAGGTGGGCACCTAAAAATCTAGGTAAAGTGAAAAAGAATGTTATCAGTTCATGGAAGTTCAGTCCATGGGCAAGAGGCTGGTTATATCACCAAGTTCTAGTTTAGTTTGTGCCTCACACAAGGGGGACTTTGTCCAGTGGCACACTGCAAAGTAGAAATGAAGTCAGAAAAGAAGCAAGAAGAAAATGTGAAGCACAGACTGAGAACTTAAGCAGCAGAAAATAAGAGCCAGAAATAATTACATGAATTAACTTCAACCCCAAATAATTCTCCAAAATGCTGAGAAATTTGCTTGATAATGTATTGGGGGAGGTGATGTTAATTTAACCTTAATATTATGACACAAAGTGACTTAAGACCTGGGGTCATGAGACTAAGAAATGCACTATAGATGGAAAAGAACAAGTATTTTCAAGCCTTACCAAAGCTTTATAAATATTACCAAATGCAATGCTCATGGAAATCCAGTGGATTTATATTTTCCATGTCATTGATGTGGGAGAGTTCTGAGAGTAACCTGCTCGATGACACATAGCCAGTGGTGGAGCTTGACAGAGCTAGGAGTTCAACTGAGGGTCTATCTACCCTGAAGTCTTCACTTTCCTCTCAAGGTTAATGGTGCAAAGCAGTAGTTCTCAAACTTGTATTCATACCAGAATCCCCACCCCCAGAGAGTGTAAAACACTCTCATTTCCCTTTTGGTTTTGAAAAAAAAAAACAGAACCAGAACAATTCTAAATCACAGCCATATCGAACACCAAATATCATCAGTGTGGCCTTCAGATATTTAAACAAAATTTTCCTCATTTTTTTCTTTACATCAACCTGCCTTATAAAACTACTATGCATTTGCCAAATTCCAGATGTTTGAAAATTAGAAAATAGTATCAACAAAAATAAACCTTTATCAGCATTTTTGCAATTTAGCTCTTCATTTACACAGCCTTGTTGTTAGTTACTGGTCATGACTTTGACAATATTATGCATAAAACACCAATGAAGAGAGGGAAAGAGACACTAATTTTCTTTTTCAACTCAAGTTAAGTATATAAAAGCAAAATGTATGACTACCTTGGTTTTCTTCTATAAGAGACTAAATTTGGCTCACAGCACTACTGCACAAAAATTTGAAAGACTGTTCTAACAGCTTCTGAAAAGATGCAAAAATTATCTTAGCAAATCATAAAGATATTCGAATTAAATGATCTGGCATTTGCATTTCAATGGCTTGTTTCAGGCTTCAAAAACAATCCAATACACAATTCCTTCCAAATGAGCTATGATAGGGAACTACAGAAATTGCTCTTGATATTAGACCCAGTGCCTTATTCATCTGGACAAGGGTTAGAAAGTAATAATATCTAAGAGCAAAAAGGCGAAAATAATTGAAATAAGTCCCTCTGATCACTCTGAGGCAAATAAACCCTCATTTATTTTAATATGGATATCAGATTGTTACTTTAATATCCCATATTAACAGTATCACCTGAACTGAAAGGCATTCCCTACTAAAGTAACTGAAAGGACTGAGGCCCAGGGACCATTAATCTTACTTACATTTTAACCCCTTAAATATAATTGATACTGAACTCCTAATATGCTTAGTAGAGATGACCAAATTTATTTTACAGGCCATACATGAGCTTATATACATGAATATGTTGTTTTGCTGATGTTCAGTGCTCTTGTCCTCTTTTGCACATTATATTTCATGGGTAACAGCATTAATATCAATGACGATGACCCTCAAAAACCATGTTATGTAAATTTAAGGGTTTGTGATACTGTATTTTCTCCTTTCTTGGAGTTCTTTTAAAAAGAAATTACTATCTTAAAGATTTTGCTGCATTTCCACAATGTATTTTAATCAGAACTATCATAAATATGTGTATACAAACACACACATACTACACACATGTATATATTACCACGAATGCTATACAGAGCACTACTATTTTTATATTGTTATTAAATCTGACTTATAGTCTGTTTGAGTTGTCTGAAGTGAATTTGACTACTTTTTATAGTAGAGAATTACTGAGTCAATCAAACACCACAGTGTTTCCTTGCAAGAATGTATACATTACATTGTTTATATAATCTCAATTTCTCCAGCATTTACAGCACTAGTATAAGAAAATTTAAAAAGAAAAAAACTACATGTCTTTTTATATACAATTGTCACCCAGAATGTTTTTTACATTAAACTAAGATATATACCAGACTATATTTGTAATTTAAATATACTTCATATTTTTCAAAGGATGTATGATTTGTTTCAGATTTTTACATGCTAGTCACATATACTGTTGAAAATTTGATGATAATATGTCACAAGAAGATGAAAATGGTAAGATGAATTTATTTTTTAAATTGCAGTATGTAGCATAGTTACCTAACAGGGACAAACTTAAAGCTTCCCATAATTGGAGAATATTAGAAAGAAAATGTAATACCATTATATAAATTATGGTATTCTTTCACCTTTCAATGAGGATCATCTTTCTTGGAAAGAAAGGCATACAAATTTTGTAAGAATATACCAAAAAAGACATCGAAAATGCATAGAGACACTTACATGCATGAAAGGTTTAAGAAAAACTAAGACTTTTGTCTGGCGAAACTACTCTCATTACAAGGATAAAACTCAAATCTGTACACCTCTGGCCTCTGTTTCTATGCCTATCTCCCAGAAATCTCTCAGATGTCTTGCTGCTATCTCAACTGCATGCAAGTCTTGTCAGTCAATAACATCATTAGGTATCACTGGGTGCTTAATAAATGTTTCTGAGCATTATGACAGGTACACTAAGGAGATGCAATAGAAATAGAAGATATAGTCCCTGACACCAAGGAACTTTCAATAATACTGATTATGCATGTTATACAAATGGACTAAAACAGGGTTTCCCAAAAATATATAAATTATTGCAAATTAAAACAGTGCAAATAATTTACATATGCTGAGGTAATTCAGTGGGTGATCTGAATGAGAAAGGCAATCAGAATGTTTTGAATCATGTATTAAATGACCAAAATACATGGATTAATAAGCTGAAAAAGGAGAGTGCTTTAGAGTAGAAAGCTTATATAAAATGATGGAAGAAAATAAATCCTGAAGCAGTGTGTGTGGAACTAGAATCCAAAAGACTAAGTAGCAGACTATTGGTCTGACTTGCTCATCTGTCTCTTTTACAGTACACTTACTAATTTATTATCTGATTGGTATGGTCTAGAGCAGAATCTCCAAGCTTTTGTCCTTCACTGACCCTTTTCATGAGGACAACAACCCTTGAAAAAAGCAATGCCTCTCTAACCCACTTCCTGCTACCACTATCCATTAAAAACACATAATTAATGGGGGAAAAGATGTTACTTGTTATTAATGCCCATCTGTCTCCAATGAAATACCATAAATAAGTTCTCTGTGTACTCAGAAAAGGCATTATTGTATCATTAATATAAATGTAATGGAGATGACACTGTGGACTGCTACAGGTACTCTCATAGTCCTCTGGCCTCCTCACACCACACTTACAGAATGGGAACCCTAAAATAAAAATAAAGAAATATGAATTACATTTTACAAGTACCAAAACCGCACCGTATGGTGTTGTTATTATAGTAATAGTAGCAGTAAAGGTCATGGTGGTAGTAGTAATTTATATTGACTACATTTACTATGTGGCAGACACCATTAGAAGCACTTTATACATATTATTTTATCCTAGCAACCACTAATAATCATTATTATTCCCATTTTTTAAGCCTAATAAGTAACTTCCCCAAAGACACATGACAGATGGGTAGTATGTGGGATGTTAAATGCAATGGCAGAGCAAATGTTTTTAGACATGACACTTGACTGTCATGTGCCTACCCCATAAACACTGGTCCTCAAATTCTAACTGAAAATAATACCTGTTCTCTTACCTGCCTCTTAAAACTATAATAAGGATTAATTTGATGTCTGTAAAGTGTTTCGACCTCCCCATAAAAACACCCATTGATAACTACTCCTTAATTTCCATTTCCTCTTATACCACATCTTCAATTATAGTATCTCATAGGTATGCAATCTTATACCCAATTGACTTTACTTTCTCTCATACCACATTCAGGTTGTAATCAGTTGCTATTTTATCACAGAAACATCATCCCTAAAAGTCACTCATTTTATTCAAATTTTTGATACTTAAACCATCATTAGTCTCAGTTATTGTAATCTCCATAAAGTACTGCATTTTACGTTGTGAAGAGGAAATTTTAATGAAAATCGGGTCCTAATACCCATCAGGGAAGAAAGAACAAGTTCATATATTAATCAAGAAACAAATAATTTCATTCAAATATGCACATTCTTAAGTTGCTCTCAGCTTTGAAATCTGCCTTAAGTCTCAATTCCACTGAGTACTTATAGGGTCTCTCTATTTTTATCTCTGTACTTTCACCTTTAATAATTGCTTAAGGTAGAATTTTGGAGCAAGAAGGAACTGAAAGATAACCTAAGGCAAACCCCATTTAAGAAATGAGAAAACTAAGGATCACAAATGTTAGATAATTTGCCCAAGGTCCTTCAGCTAAAATGTGATAGAGCTAGAACTAAACCCAGGCATTATGACTTCAGATATGTACTATTTCTAATCTACGCTGCCTTCCATCTACTCCCATGACTTTAAACACTTTATGCAGATGACTTCCAAATCTTTTCTCTAGTCTTACCTTCTTTCCCAAGTTCCAGGCCTGTATTTTAAACTACTTAATGGCATTTTAGGATAATGTTAAAATTGAAAACTAATTTTATCATCTCCTCACCAGAACCTATTTATCTCCATCCATTCATTGGTCCTGATGGATTATGAGATCAAGCCTCAACTAGTAATTATGTGTATAGAACATATGCCTTAAAAATGTCTTCTATGCTTATGCATCTCAGCAAACTGTGCAACAGTAGGAAGCTATAGGAATATTTGGCCTGTAGATCCACAACCAATTTTTCCTTCACTGGAAATGCTCTAATATGACAATAATTCTATAGTGGATGGATAATTAGGAACAAACTTTACTCCAAAAGGTCAAACTGCTAGAACCGTGTATGTCTTAAACTCTAAATCCTAGGTAGAAGCTAGGCTTATACAACACATAATATATAAGAGAAATCTGAGAGGGAGTGATGATTCAGTTCTGGAGTCAATGCCGGCCCTACAAATAGTAGCTACACACATAAGTGACCCTACATCATGTAAAGTATGCAGAAATCTAGTCCTAGCAGACATAAGAATTCATTATGGGAACCAGAAAAGATTTGCTTCGAATAGGTTGAACTCTAGGATACAGTCAGCCTTTTTAATTAGTAGGTAGGTTAGAGTCATAATTCCACTTCGTTTTATTCATAATAGCCAAGATATGGAAACCAACTAAGTGTCCATGGACAGATGAATGGATAAAGAAAATACGGTATATACATACAACAGAATACTATTAACCCTTAAAGAAGGAAATCCTGCAATACACAACAACCTTAAAGACATTATGCTAGGTAAAATAAGCCAATCACTGAAAAACAAATACTGTTTGATTCTACTTATATGGGATATCTAAAATAGTCAAATTCATAAGTGATGTCAGCAGCATTGTGACTTGAGAGGTCCCCTTGACCTCTCCTTTTGAAATTACAAGTTGGACAGTTATAATTCAAGAAAGTATTCCCTGCTGAATGCACAAACACTTTGGAGAGATCTGAGCATTGAAATATCTGAAGTTGGGTGAATTAGGGCAAACAGGGGAGGTGGGACAGGAGAAGAACAGAGATGGGTGCTGAAGATGCAGCCCAGAGCTCACTGCGGATTGTGGGAGAAAAGAGGAATCAGGCTACAAGTGCACTCTCTATAGCCCAAGCATTCCTGTCTGAGTGATCAGCACATACCAGCAATTGGGGCAGAGACTGAATACAGAATTGTGATAATCACCATTGCCACGCAGAAAACAAAGCCACAGAGCCTGGCTGCTTCCCGTGCCACCCCACCCCCCCGCCCCACACTCCCAGAACTAGCAACAACCCCAGAAGAAACTGGTAGCAGTGAGTATTGGGTTACAAAGCAGACCACCTATAGCCCTGAGAACAGGAGAGATCGCTCCTGAACAGCAGAGGCACATAGTCACTAATCTCAGTAATGGGGTAGAGGTACAGAGGCAAGGCAGCTGAGGTCCTGCAGTTCCCATTACTTGGAAGAGAACAAAGGCACAAATACACTGCTGGTCTCTCCCAGCCCTCCCCACCCCACCCCCACTCCCACCCATCAAGCCTAATCCCCGTGGGGCCACCTGGGACACTTCAAACAGCACAACACTGTATTTGGCTGCTGGGGCAGAGCTGGGATTTCACAGGCTCACCCACCACATTCTCCAGTGGTGGTAGTACCCTGAGACCAAAGCAACCTGATCACAGAGGAGACACCACCTTCCTGGGGAATATAAGGCATTTTTGACTGGCCAGCAGAGAGATTCAAGAAGCCTGAGTAGTCAAGAGAAAAACAAAACTCTTGTGCTTCAGTGCCACCTACTAAAAAAGAAAAGAACAACCTCTTTTTATCAACCTGATAAAGAAGTATCACCCTTAAAAAAAAAAAAGGTAAAAAGTAATTAAACAAAAAAAAGCAGTAGATTTCATTCCCACAAATACATAGGCAGAAAAATAATTCATCAAATACCATGAACAACCAAGGTAACAAGCCAGCTCAGAAAGAAAATGAAAAATCTCTAGAAAATAAATTTAAATACATGAAGATATTTAAACGAGATTTAAATGAGAGAGAATTCAAGATTGCAGTTCTGAAAATATTCAACAAAATGCAAGAAAACTCAGATAGGCAGTTTAATGAACTCAGAAATAAAATCAACGAACAAAAGGAATACTTTATGAAAGAGATTGGAACTCTAAAAGCGGGCCAAACAGAAAATCTAGAGCTGAAGAACTCAATAAAAGAGTTGAATAATGATAAAGCAAGCTTAGGAAATAGAGCTAATCAGATGGAGGAAAGAATTAGTGATAACAAAGACAGAAATCTGGAAATGAAACAGATCGAAGAAGAGAGAGACTTGAGAGAAATTAAGAAAGAACTCCATAAGAACTATCTGACTTGATCAGAAAGAGCAATATAAAAATAATGGCTATACCAAAGGAGAAGAGAAGAAGGGAATAGAGAGGCTAATCAACCAAATAATCAATGAGAACTACCCAAACCTATGCAAAGAAATGAATCCTCAAGTCCAAGAAGCAAATAGAACACCTAATTATCTCAATCCAAAAAAAGGTCTTCTCCAAGACATATTATAGTAAAACTGTCAAAAATTAACAAAGAGAATTCTCAAGGCAGCCAGGGAAAACAAGACAGTAACTTATAAAGGAAATCCCATTATACTATCATCGAATTTTTCAGCAGAAGCTCTACAAGCTAGCAGGAAGTAAAATCAAATATTTGAACTATTGAAAGTGAGAAATTACAGCCAAGAATAATAAATCCAGCAGTTCTCCTTTAGATATGAAGGAGAAGTAAAGACCTTTTCAGACATACAGAAGTTGATAAATTTTCAACTACAAGGCCTGCATTATAATAAATACTGAAGGGGGTTATTCTACCTGAAACAAAAAAGCAAAAGGATATAAAACTATGAATAAGATGACTGGCAGAAGCAGGAATTTGCAACCTTTATTCAGAATAGGGCAGTATACACTTAAACATAACATAAAGGTTAAAGAAAATAAAAATATTTTTTTTTAAAGAGAGAAGACGACAACAATGGCTACTGCAACTCAAAAATGAACTCACAGAAAAAATAGGGATAATGTGTGACAACAAAAACATAAAAGGAGAGGTGATAAAGGTCTGAATTTGCAAAGGGGAATGTAGATAAGATGCAGACAGAAGAAAAATGACAAGTAGATATATGAAACTTTCTTTTACATAAACTTAATTGTAACCACACATACAAAAAGAATCCAGAACTGAGACATATAACATATAAAAAAGAGGAAACAGACATATAACATATTAAAAAGAAGAAACAGAGGGAAAACTAAAACAACAGACAGGAACACAAGAGCAAAAAAACAATGGAGACGTCAAGCTACCAGAAAACAAAAGATAAAATGCTACAGGAATTCTTCATATATCAATAACCACCCTAAATATCAATGGACTGAACTCACCAAAAAAAAGGCACAAAGCAGCAGATTTGACCTAAAAAAAAAACAAAAACAAAAACAAAAACAATCATATTCTGCCTTCAAGAGACACATCACAGTTACAGAGACAAATATAGAATGAAAGTAAAAGGGTAGAAAATGATACTCTAAGCAAATGGCATCTAGAAAAAAGCAGGTATAGCCACATTTATATCTGATGAAACAGACTTCAAGATAAAAAAGGCAACAAGAGATGAAAGTGAACATTTCATAATGATAATGGGGACAATACATCAAGAAGACATAACACAAATGAATATACATGCTCCCAATCAGGAAGTACCAAAATATATAAAGCAAATACTAACCGAGCTAAAAGGAGAAACTGAAAAAACATAATTATAGTAGAGGCCTTAAATATCCCATTGGTAGCTATGGATAAATCATCCAATCAGAAAATCAATAAGAAAATATCAGCCGTAAATAACACTAGATCATACGGACATAATTGACATTTGCAGAGCCTTTCATCCCAAAACACCAGATCATACATTCTTCTCTAGTGCACATGGAACATTCTCAAGAATAGATCATATGTTAGGAAACAAAATTAGCCTTAAAAAATTTAAGAAGACTGAAATCATACCAAGCACATTCTCTGACCACAATGTGTTAAAATTGGAGATCAACTGCAACAAGAAAGTAGGGGAAAAAAACACAAATATGTGTAAATTAAACAACATGCTACTAAAGAACAATTGAGTTAAAGAAGAAATAAAAGGGGAGATGAAAAGATACACAGAAACACATGAGAATAAAATAAAACATATCAAAACTTTTGGGACATAGCAGAAGCGATAATAAGAGGAAAGTTTACAGGTCTATCCCAAATGAACAACCTAAAATTACATCTTAAAGAACTAGAAAGAACAAATGAAACCAAAAGTCAGCAGAAGGAAGGAAATAATAAATAAAAATTAGTTTAGAATTAAATGAAATTGAGAATGGAAGACAATAGAAAAAAGATAATGCAACAAAGAGCTGATTATTTGAAAAGGTAAAAAAGAAGATATTAAAAAAGACAAACTCCTAGCTAGACTCACTCCTTTAAGGAAAAAATAAATCGGAAATGTAAGAAGAGAAGTTACAATGGACACCGCAGAAATGCAAAGGATTATAAAAGAATACTACGAAAGACCATATGCCACCAAATTCAATAACCTAGAAGACATGGACAAGTTCTTAGAAATACACAACCTTCCTAGACTGAATCATAAAGAGCTAGAAAATCTAAATAGACCAATAAACAGTAAGGAAATTAAAATAATCATCAAAAATCTCCCAAAAAGTAAACATCCAGGACAAGATGGCTCCACTAGTGAATTCTACCAAACATTCAAAGATGATTTAATATCTGTCCTTCTCAAACTCTTCCAAAAAGTTAAAGAAGAGGCAATACTTCCTAACTCATTTTATGAGGCCACCATTACCCTGATAGCAAAACCCTGTAAGGATATCACAAAAAAAAAAAAGAAAGAAAACTACAAACCAATATCTCTGATGAACAGATGCAAAAATTCTAAACAAAACACTAGTAAATCAAATATAACAATACACTAAAAAGATTATACATCATGATTAAGTGGGGTTCATTTCATGGGCACAAGGATAGTTCCAGATACTCAAACAGATCAATGTGATACATCACATAAACAAAACAAAGAATAAAAATTATGTGATCATATCAATTGATACAAAGAAAGCATTTGACAAGATACAGCATCCATTTATGATTAAAACACTTAATAAAATGGGTATAGAAGGAAAGTACCTCAACATAACAAAGGCCATATATGACAAACCCTCAGCTAATATCATACTTAATGGTGAAAAACTGAAAGCTTTTTTCCTAAGATCAGGAACAAGACAAGGCTGTCCTCTATCACCATTCTAATTCAACATAGTATTAAAGTCACAGCTAAAGTGATCAGGCAAGAAAAAGAAATAAAAGGCATTCAAATTGGGAATGAAAAAGTCAAATTGTCACTTTTTACAGACAACATGATTCTTTATACAGAAAATCCTAAAGACTCCACCAAAAAACTATTAGAAATAATAAACAAATAAAGTTGCAGGATACAAAATCAATCTATAAAAATCCACTGCATTCCTATGAAATAAAATTTCAAAAAGAGAAATGGAAAAAACAAGTCCCTTTGCAATTTCAACAAAAAGAATAAAATACCTAAGAACAAACTTAACAAAGAATGTGAAAAACCTATAAGATATTATTAAAAGAAATTGAAAAAGACATAAAGAAAAGGAAAGATATTTCATGTTCTTGATAGAAGAATCAACATAGTTAAAATGTTCCTATTACCCATGAAAATCCCAATTCCATTTAAAAAAAAAAAAAAAACATTAGATTTGCATAGAATCGCAAAACACCTCGAATAGCCCAAGTAATCCTGAGGAAAATGAACAAGTCTGTAGGTATCACATTGTCTGACTTCAGTTTATACTATGCAGCAACAATAATCTAAACAGCATGGTATTGACAGAAAAAAAGACACACAGACCAATGGAACAGAATTGAGAGCCCAGAAATAAAACCACTTACATGTGGGCAAATAATTTTTGACAACAGAGCCAAAAACATACAATGGGGTGGGGGGGGGGAACCCTCTTCAAAAAATGATGCTGGGAAAATTGGAAAGCTACATGCAATTAAATGAAACCAGACTATTATCTGTCACAATATACCAAAATTTACTCAAAATGGATCAAAAATCTAAATATAATATCTGAAACAATAAATTGCATAGATGAAAACATGGACCTTGGATTTAGAAAAGATATTATGAATTTGACCTCAAAAACAAGGGAAGTAAAAGCAAAAATAAATGAATGGGACTATATCAAACTAAAAGCCATTGCACAGCAAAAAAAAGAAAAAGAAAAAAAATCAACAAAACAAAGAAGGAACCAACTGAATGGGAGAAGATATTTGCAAACAACACCTCCTATAAGGGGCTAATATCCAAAATATATAAAGAGCTCATACACCTCGATATCAAAAAACAAATAAGCCAATTAAAAAATGGGAAAAGAATCTGAAAAGACATTTCTCCCAAGAAGACATACAAATGGCTAATAGATATATGAAAAGATGCTCAACTTCACTAGCTATTAGAGAAATGCAAATCAAAATCACGATGAGATGCCACCTCATACCTGTTAGATGGTTATTATCAACATGACAAGTAATAAGTGTTGAGTAGGTTATGGGAAAAAAGGATACCCTCATACACTACTAGTAGTAACATAAATTGATACAGCCACTATGGAAAACAGTATGGAGGTTCCTCAAAAAATTAAGAATAAAATTACCATATGACCCAACAATCCCTTTTCTGAAAAGAAAAAAAAAATTGAAAACACTTATCCATGAAGATATATGCACCCCTATGTTTACTGCAGCATTATTCACAGTGGCTAAGACATGGAAACAACCAGAGTGTCCTCTGATAGATGACTGGATAAAGAAGATGTGAGATATAAATATCTATTTATATCTATATCATCTATCGATAGATAGATAGATAGATATAGCTATAGATATAGATAGATATAGATAGATAGATATAGATATAGATATAGATATAGATGATATAGATATAGATATAGATATAGATATAGATATAGATATAGATATAGATATAGATATAGATATAGATATAGATATAGATAGATGATAGATAGATAGATAGATATACATTCATACACAATGTACTATCATTCGGTCATATGAAGAAATGAAATACTGCAATTTGCAACAACATGGATGTATCCTGAGATTATTATGCTAAGCAAAATAAGTCAGACAGAAAAGCTTAGAACCATATGATTTCACTCATATGTGGGATATAAAACTGAAGGCAACAAATGAACAAGACAAACAAGAAAACAAAAACTCATAGACAAAGACAACAATTTAGTGGTTATTAGAGGGAAAGCGGGGGGAGAGAGGGAGGAAGAAAAGGGTAAAGGCGGTCAATTATATTGTGATGGAAAGAGATATGACTTTGGGTAGTAAACACACAATACAATATACAGATGATGTATTGTAGAATTATACACTTGAAACATAATTTTATTAACCAATGTCACCTCAATACATTCAATTTTTTTAAAAAGTAAAATAAATAAACAAATAAATAAGTCAAATTCATAAACTCAGAAAAGTAGTTGGTGGTTGTCAGGGGCTGGGGGCAGGAAGAAATGCAGAGTTATCGATCAACAAGCATAAAGTTTTAGTCAAGCAAGATGAATAAGCTCTAGAGATCTGCTGTAAAACATTGTACCTATAGTCAACAATACTCTATTATACACTTAAAAGTTAAGAAAGTAGAACTCATGATAGGTATTCTTAGCACAATAAAATAATGTTTTTAAAAAAAAGAGGGAAGTCATTTGTTAATAAGCCTAGTCATTGTCACTAATTTTGAGAAAGCAGAGTGTAAGTTTGTCCAAAGTTTAACACAAGAAATGAAAAAGTAACAATGGGTTCTGGGAGCAGATAGGAAATGTATCATTCTCTTGGACTAAAGGGAAAGATAAATGCAATATTTCCAAGAAGAGAAGGTATTTTGAGTCTTGTGCCTAGAACACTGGCTCTAAGAATTTGATTTGTATAGAAACAGCAGAAAAACAGGGTACGCTGATCTACAAAACACACATGCACACATACACACCCCAAATTCATAATTATGTAAATAAAAACAATTTCTAGCACTTTTGAAGGTAATAGAAAGTTCTGTAGAAACAGTTTAACACCCAGGTTTTAAAAGCTCTATTTTATTTTTTTCTTAATGTTAAGGTAAGAATTGTGACAAAGAGAAGGAAGCTCAGATCCAGTAGAATCCCAGATCTGAGAGGATAGAAGAGAAATGGGTCCCAGCAGTTGGCCTCATAAAATCCAGATGAAAAGAGACAAATGCCAAATGAAAGTGAAAACAGAGTGAGATGTTGCTTCTGAAGGTAATGAGGTTGCAGAACGATGTTTGTGTTGTCTCAGAAGTAGTGAAGTAATCTAAGGACCAGAGAATTCAAAAGCAAGATAAAACTAGGTTTAGGAAGAACACATAGCAAAGACCCTGTGGTGCTCACTAGATCCCTAAGAGCACACTAGGGAAGCACTTACATACAGCACCAGCTCCCACCCTGAAGTCCTCTGAAGGAAATGTTAGCATCTGAATGAAGCAAATGTGTTTGGAGGTAGGAAGAAGGTCCTGAGGAGAGGGCAGGGACCATTAGAACATAAAGAGATTTCTGGGCAGTATAAATTAGCATCAAATATAGTTCAGAAATGAAAAGGTAGCCTTAGAATGTTGAAGATCTTACTTGAATGGGATAAAAAAAAATGAGATAAATAATATTAGGAATATGAGAAATGAGAAGACAGAAAAAAATTAAATCTACAACATTTTTGGTTCACTAAAATTTTAAACTTTTCTCTGGCTTTTACCATGTTTAGAATTCGGAAAGATTTAACAAAGGTTAAGTATAAATAATTTGAGGATGAGTCGGGTAACCATTCTAAATTACTTATCAGACTTAAGAAAGATAAAATGGTTCCCAAAGCAGATTTGATGTGTTCTTCCACCCTGGATCTTCATAAACATATGCAACAGGTATCAGAGGAGTTATAACAAATAATAAAAGCAATAAAACAGTGTGTCTCATATACACTTAGTTGTAGTCCCATTTGCTTGATTCTAAGAATAATGTGGTGAAAAATGATGACAGAAAACAATTACTGGACATAAGAGCCTATATGATAATAGTAAGTTTCCTAATAAATCTCTAGGTATACCCTTAAAAGCAAGCAAAAAAAGAATTAAAATGGTTTCTGGAAAGAAAAAAAGTAAATAGAAACAAGATATATTACAGGAAAATGTGAAGGAAGGGGAAATTTGAAGATGATTGTTATGTGTCAAGGGTATTGAGATTTGTAAAGCAAATGAAAAATTTTATCCATCGAATCTGGTTTGACTCTCTGTACATCATACTTATGAATTACAGGCCTGTTTCAAAGTGTCCCAATTCCAAGCATGCTTATTTATTATTTTAGTGTTTGTTAAATATATTCATAAATGTATGTTAAATTTATGTAAGTCATATGTCTCAAAAAAAAATAATAAATTCCAAACCAGAGATACATACTTCTAAATCTAAAATCAGGATATATGGCTTAACCAAAAAAAAAAAATTATTTTTGATTCAGAAAATAGCTTTCTCCAAACATAAGGAGAAAGGAGTTTTAAAACACTTAATTGAACATGCATTTAAGCTTACACAATAAAAAAAAAGTCTCTAGAGTTATTTATTTTATGTTGTAGTTGATGCTGAGGGCCCTGCCCCTTTTCAGGCTGATGCTCCTACCTCCCAGCTCTGTAAGAGTAGATTGGTAATAGCTCACAGCTGCCCCCATTTCCAGGAGAATAACCAAAGGGAATTGCCTCACCAGGAAGGTTATGCCCTCCAGCACCACCACTATTGAAATCTCAACCAATAATTAACTGATATATGAGCAATAAGTCCACCCATTTGCCTCAAGGCAGGAACAGATTTTTAGTGCAGTTCTTACCCCAGAGCATCTGCATGGGATCAGAGTGAAGCGGATCTCCAGTGGAGATACTTTCCTGCTTAGTTTTATCAGGTCCTTTACCCATCATCCCTCATTCTTCTCCTCCTGAGGGGCCTCCTTAAGTTAAGCACTTAAACAAGAATCCTGTCTCAGCTTCTGCCTATAGGAGCACTCAATATCAAATAAGAAGTGAGGTTAAAAATACATATATATATAAATATCTAGGCGTATATCATGAGCCTTTTTATCCAACACTGCTTAATTAAAACGAAGCTTTCCTTCTACATGCAAGAAAACTTTTACTTTATCTTATGCATACTACTTCCAGGTATAAACAGAGGAGAGCTGTAAGTGCCTGACAAACCTCTTCACGTTTTTTGACATTAAAAAAAGTGACAATGACCTGTACAGCAGAACTGTGTTCACTTAAAAAACAAGATACATTTACTATTACTTCTTTCTACATTTACTTTTACTTCTTTTATGTGTATCTAAAAAAGCAAACAAATTCTACATCATCGCCCTTTCTCTCTCCTCAAGCTCTTGCATATTTTCTGCCCCAGAAGTTGTTTCATATAAGATAAAATCAATACAATCAGCATTTTCCTTTGCGGCAGGTTCTACTCTCTCTCAAACAGGCCAAGTTTAATGTGGATAACTCTCACTGCTACTTTCTTCTGATTCAACAAATCCAAAATCTGTAGTGACTTGTTCTTTTAATTAGATGTATAAATAAAAATATACAAATCGTAAGCATAGAGTTCCATGAATTTTGACAATTATAACCACGTATGTTATAACCATTAGGCCAGTGAAGATATAGAATATTTCCATCACTCTGAAAAGTTCCCTCCTTCTCTTCTCCAATCTATCTCCAAGCCTCACTGAAAAAAATCACTGTTCTATCACATACATTAACTACATTTGTTCTTCTCCCTCCTTTGGAACAGCTTTATTGAAATATATAAAATAAAATTCACCCATTTCAAGTGTACAATTTAATGATTTTTAATACATTTACGGAACTGTACAAACATGATCCAGTTTTGCATTTGCACAAACTGAAAAAGTTCCCTCATGAATATTTGCACTTCTAAACCCCAGCCCCATGCAATCATTGATCTGCTTTCTGTAATCATAAATTTTCTTTTTTTGAAATTTAATATATATTGAAATTATGTAATATGTAGCCTACACCTAACTTCTTTCACCTAACATAATGCTTTACCTGTTGTAGCATATATCAGATGTTCATTCTTTTTTTCTGAATAATATTCCATATTCCATTGTATGGATATACCACAGTTTATCTGTTTACACATTGATGGACATTACAATTGCTTCCTGTTTTTGAGTTCTGCCTGAGGCACATGATCTACACACACACACACACACACACACACACACACACACACACATCTCACTTCTTATTCTATATTGAGTGCTCCTATAGGCAGAGGCTGAGACAGAGATTCTTGTTTAAGTGTTTAAATTTAAATCTAATGTTACTTGTGGTATTTTTTTTATTACTTGTGCTTTCTTTCATTCAACTTAAAATTTGGAGATTCATCCATGTTATTTTGTTTCAGTAATTTGCTCCTTTACATTGCTGAGTAATAGTAATACATTGTATGACTGGACCACAATTTATTTATTGTTCTAGTATTAAACAGTTGTTTTCAGTTTTTGTTTATTATGAATAAAGCAACTATAAACACTTTTTTTTTCGTATTTCTCTTTGGTAAATAGTTAGGAGTAAAATTTTTTGGCAAGTTAAATCTATTTTTAATTCTTTTTTTTAATTTTATAAGAAACAGCTAAACCGTTTCCAAATGGTTATATCACTTAATACACTCACCAACAACATGAGAGCTTCAGTTTCTCATATTCTCATGAATTTCTGTTATTGTCAATCTTTTTTAATTTTAGCAATTTCTCTGGGTGTGGAATAGTATTTCATTGTGGTTTTTATTTGCATTCCCATAATGGTGTTGAGCACCTTTTCATATGTTTATTGAACATTCATTTCTCTTCCTTTTTGTTGAAGTATTTGCCCTAGTCTTTATTTTTTATTGAGTTGTTTGTCTTTATTATTCACTTGTAGGAATTCTTTATACATTCTGGAACAAATATCTTGACAGATAAAAATGTTGCAAATATGTTCTCCAAGTTTGTAGCCTACTTTCTATTTTCATAACAATATCTTTTGATGAGAGAAGAATTTTATTATACCATTCTATTCATCTTTGTTTTCCCTTTTGTGGTTGGGGTGTATTTGTGTGGGTCTTGGAAAGAAATCTTCAAGTATTCAAAGCCACAATGATATTGCCCTTTGTCATTTTTTCTAGAAGCTTTATGTTTTAGTTCTGAAATTTACAACTGTGATACATCCTGAATTAGTTTTTTTGGTGTGAGGTAAGAGTAGAGGTTCATTGCTTAGTTGTTCTAGAACAGCTGTTAATCTTCCCTTCTTTCATTAAATTGCTTTGGTGCTTTTGTCCAAAATCGAATGACCATATATGTGTTCAATTCTGTTCAACTGATCTACTTCCCTATCCTTATGCCATAACACACCTGTCTTCATTAATTTAGCTTTAAAGTAAGTCTTAAAATCAAGTGGTTTATGTAAGATCTTCAACGTTATTCCTTTCAAGATTTTTTAAAAAGATATTCTAAGCTTTTTCATTTCCATATGAATTTTAGAATCAATTCGCTAATTTCTATTAAAAACACCTATTGGGAATGTGTTTTGGGTTTTACAGAATCTATGAAATTTGTAAATAATTGACATATTAGCAATATTGAGTTCCAGTCTATAAACATGGCATATCCCCTCAGTTACTTATCTTTTCTTTTGCAGTTACTTTCTTAAAACTTGTCTCTATATTAAATGAGCTTATGAAAGAGAGCTATTTTTATTACTAACAATGAACCAAATTGATTCTTTGAGAGAATATTTCTTTAATAAATGCTTATGATAGTTTAAAAATCATAAAATTTTAAAAATTAAAAAATATCTTGGCAGTCACTTAATCAAATATTTTATTTTTCTGGAAACTAGAAGACTTTAAATCAAGATATAAAATACTTTTATAGTTATATTGTAATTGGTTTACCTCATTTGATTTCAATAGTAAAATGAGGGAGGAGGATACCTGGAAAATACTCTTCTTGTGATAGAAGGGGCAGCTTTGAAGGGTCACAGTACTTACAATCAAGAGTATGCTAACTCTTGTTTTCAGTTTCCAAAACTTAATTAGGTAAATCCTGCATATTCAAAAAGCACTGACAGAATTTAGATCATTTATGACAAAATCTTTGGGTTTTGTTTAATGTGTTTTATATGACTATAAATATAGGTGGAACATAAAGATCAAAGATTTCTTGGATCTTGTTTAAGCTAATACCTGTAGATTATCTTCAGTAGTCATATACATTTTAAAAAACATATAGAGAATGAAATACTTTAAAAAATATGGCAACATAGCTGAATATATATCTAGATCAGGGGTTGCAAATTTTTCTGTAAAGGGCATGGCTTTGCAGGTCATGTTCAACTCTGCTGTTATAGCATGATAACAGCCACAGATAATACGCAAATGAACGAGCATTAATATTCTAATAAAACTTTACTCACAAAACAAGCAGTGGGCCAGATTCAAACCACAGGCAGTAAATTTGCCAAACCTTAATCTTGATTAATTTTCATCATTCATGACATGAGTTCATCACATTTACATGTTGCATATATATCATCACACATACTAAGACATAAAGTATTACACTATTTCAGGGCCTGTGCTCTTAAAATGAGAGAATAATCTAAACAATGGAAATTTCCCCCTTTTGCTCTTTCTTTTTCCTATTATACGATTAGTAATGAATTCATTTGAGCCATATCAAAGATATTATATTTATTCTTTGTAGATATTTTATTATCTTTCAAACAACTAGATAACAATACCTTATACTCATTGTTTTTATGCTTATAAATCAGATACTTTATAAATATTCATAGAAGCAGACTATTCCCTAAAGAATTATCTCCAAAACAATAATTATGCAAATTACTGATTGTCCAAGGCACTTAATTTCTTAGCAATATGCAATCTGAGCTAGCCTAAAGACAAGTTAATAAACAGTCTTTAAAATAAATGATAGAAGTGCCTCATATCTATAATCAGTGATAAGGTTTAGAAAACAGAATGAACAATCTTAGAGAATTTTTAATTTGATAAACACATACTAAAACTCTTACTTCCATAAAATATATGAGAGATATAATAAACACTGCAAATAAATTCAGCATATCACAAATGCTATAATGAAATAACAACTCTTTTGCTTATAGCAAGGAGCAATACTCTACTAGATATTCCTGAAAGAGTACTATTTACCTATTATGCATTTAACTCTACTAAGATCTTAACCCAACCAGAAGAAAAACCTATGTGGTTTTTCTTCTTAAACAAAGTAGAAGATTTCCTAGTAGAAGTGTAATTCTAGTGTCTTTTCATATCAAATATTTCCTTTGTAGGAAACCTGGAAGGCTTTGAACTATACAGTTCAACCAACTATGAAGACCATGCCATTATAACCATGACAGTAGGAACAATAGTTTTCAAATAATAATAAGAGCTGATTTAGAAAGGTTTTTTAAATAAAAGACATAAACCAAGTTTTAGAAATTATATCAAAATCCTTCTTCCACCAAGTTTGTTACAGAGATATTATAATAATTATTAATAATGTTTTATTGATTCAGCTTTCTTCTCTTTCTTGACTTAAGTTGCAATAAAAACAACTAAGCAGAATTTATTAAGTAACTCAACACTCTGCTCTATCAGTCAACGCCCTAGGTGTCCAATGGGCTGAACATGTCCCTTGCCACAGGTACCTTATGATCTGATTGGCAAGGCAAAATATACAGGAAAAAGACAATAAAAGCTTAAATCAGAGGATCAAAACCATAGAAACCAGCACAGAGAGTCCATCATTAATTTAAAAATGAAGAGAAACAGTTTTTACATAATTTGGAAAAACTTTTCTAATGAGAGTTTGTGTGTTTGAATGCCTGAGTTTCTTGGCCACAAAGCAACACAATTTCTATTTAGAGACATCCCTAAAAATAACTAAGTTTGCAAATAAGAGGAAAAGTAATCATATGTCAAAATAAATGAAAGTAAAATGGAGAATAAATTTAGGCACATGTTGAGAAAGCAATATTATAATTATTCAGAATTAGTCAAAAAATATTTAAATGCCTTCTTATGAGACAAGACTGTGTATTTGGTAAAACAAAAACAAAAACAAAAAGCCTGTCTTTAAGTAGTTTATATTCTGGTGCGAGGAAAGAGATAGTAAATATATAAATAAATGAAATTATTTCAGTTACTTATAAGGACTATGAAGATAATAACATAATCTAATATGGGACAGAAAATAACTTGGGAAGTAGGAGAGAGGGAAGCGATATTTTAGCTAGAGGTGGTCAGGGAAAGCCTCTCTGAGGAGACATTTGGACCAAGGTTTCAAAGATGAAAAATGTGGCAGTCATGCAAATATCTGGAGAAAGCTTTCCAAGAAGAAGAGAATAAAAACAGCAAGTACAAATGCTTCCAGGTAAGGATGAGCTTGGCATATTAATATGGGAGATACAGAAAAAGAGCCATTGTCATTGGAATAGCTTGAAAAGAGAGACAATGTTGGTTATTTTTAATAATCTCTTCCTACCAGAACATTTTATTTTCTTTGCTCAACATACAATCACATATTTTTTAAAAGGAAATTGCTTTTTAAAAAATGATGAAGCTGTCTTCACAAAACTTTATTAATAATCATATATTTTTACCGATTACATTTTGAAATGTCTACAAGACTGGATATTTCAAGAATATCCAGTTCTAATTATTCAGATGTACCCTTGGAAAATAGCTCTTTTATGAATTAGCTTATAAAACAGTATTTTTCTGGAGTAAATACTGGTCATCTAAAATTGTTCTATTTTCTAGGATCTTGGAAAATAAAATATGAAAAGTCAAAGTTAAATAAATTTAAAGAAAAAAAACTGACCTAGATCCTATAATTAGCCAAAAATTATATTAAAATAGTTATTACACCTGTACTCCATATGTTCAAAGAGCTAAGTAGAGATACAGAAGATATTTTTTAAAGGTCCAAATCAAATTTATATGGGTGAAATTTATAATATTTGAGATGAAAAATACATTGGATAGGATTAATAATAGATTAAACATTGAAGAAGAAAAAAAATTAGTGAACTTAAAAGATATAGCAAAAGAAACTATCCAATATGAAACACAGAGAGAAAAAGAATATTTAAAAGTGAGAAAATCATCAGCTCAGTATGGCTAATTTCCATACAAAGAGGTTCAGTATTAAACAGACAAGAAAATACAACAGAAAATTCAGACACATCCAAATAATTCCAAATCAACTAACAATATGCCTGCTCTGACAGTGGCTATCAGGGTTGAAGCCATTTTCTATGAATAACTTTACTTCCGGATATAAATTAAAAAGGAAGAATTTAAGAAATTAATAGCATTTTATAATGGTAATTTTCACCTTAGATATCATAGATATGTTTCTATAAAATAGAAAATAGAAAAGTATTTGCCATACAGAAATATATCCACATCAAATATCTTTTAATCAACATTCAGCCTCCCTCTGGTCTAGGCCTATCAGCTTTGGTTAGTGAGTACAAGCAAGTATCCTCCTTTTCTTTTGTTCCTTTATATCTCTTTTTGTGCTTTTATTCTCTAATTCCATTTACAAATGTCAAGGAAGAATTGATGCCTGCCCCTCCATAAAACCTTCTCTGATATAACTCACTGTTTGATTTTTTTCCCATGAATGTTAGTTTTGTCATTATAACTAGAAGGTAATTTCTGGCTGCAAGAATTACATTACACTTTTAAAATGTACCTTAGTATCTAATACAATATTTGATTCATAGCGTGCACTCCATAATTACCAATATAACAAAAGGTAGCAAGACAGCATCTCAAATCAGTGAAGAAAGATGGATTATTCAATAAATGCCATTGGGTAGCCATCTAGAAAAAAATAGCATGAGAGCTATACCTCATATTCTACAGCAGAATAAATTCAAAATGGATCAAAGATTTAATTGTAAAAGTGAAAGCATAAAAGTATTAGAAGAAACCTTGGAAAAATGTTTTATAATCTCAGTGTAGAAGAGGCCTATTTAAATAAGACACAGAAGCAATAAATCAAAAGATTGATAAATTCAACTACATAAACAATTTTAATAATCTTTATAGTGAAAACTACAATAAGCAATAGCTAAAGAAAAATGACAAGCTGAGATAAATATTTGCAACTTATATCACAAACCAATAAACAATAAACACCTACTATTTGATAATAAATGACCCAATAAAAAAATAGGCAAACAATGTACACAGACAGTTCGAGGAAAATGAAACACAAATATCTCTTAAACACATAAATAAGAGAATAAGAAAAATGAAAATTAAAACTACACTAATACACCATTCTTTACTTATCAGATGGGCAAAAATACAAAAGATTAATAACACTGCTTGGCCAGGCAGTGGGGAAACAGGGATTTTTCTATGCTGCTAGTCAAAGTGCAAATTGGCACAACCTCTATACAGGGTAATTGTGACAATATCTATCAAAATTACTAAATTACTAAGAAGCACATACACTTTAATCTATTTCAAGAAGTTTTTCTTAAATACATAGCTATTTATAGGTGAAAGGCCTATATATAAGGCCATTCACTGTAATATGGTTTGTAATAGCAAGACTGGAAACTAACTCAGTATCCATAAGAGATGAATGATAAAATAAGATTATGAAACACCAAAAAAGAAAATAGTTTGAAGCCATGAAAAAGAAGGAGAAGGAGAAGAAAAGGGGAGAAGGGGGAGAAGGAGAAGGGGAAGAGGAAGGGGAAGAATTAGGAGACAATTTGTTACTCAGGCTATGGAATAACTTTCAAAACAGCATGTGAAAAAGCAAGATTGAGAACTATGTATAGGATATGCTACCATGTGTGTAAAGTGGGCTATATAACAAGGATGTCAGGGAGAATGACACCTGTTTTGCTTATATCTGCACAAATATCTGTGTAAGGATACATAAGAAACAGGTAATATTTGTTGCCTCTAGGGATGGGAACAGAAGTGAAACAGTAGTTTTTGTGGTATTTTCATTATGTATCTTTTGTTAAATTACGAACCAATTATCAAAACAAATATTCAAAAATATATACTTTTATAAAATTTCCATGGCATTTAACAGTGCTTGATTCATAGTATGAACATATAACACTTACTGATTAAGGGTGTGGGGGAATGCCCGAATAAAAATACTGCCCTATATTTGCTTATTGTTTTTAAAGTTACAAATTCCTTTATGTAAATTATCATATAAGACATATACATAGACTATTTTTATTAATGATCTAAACATTTTGCACTATGAGAGTTTCTGAGGCTAAGAAAGAAAAAAATATTTGTCCTGCTTCTCCTATTAACACAAAACCAGGTTGGAAGTGACATTGGCAACACTACCACCTAGGAAAACTCTGAATTGTAAGAATATTTCACTTTTAAATTAGGGCAAACTGTCAGGTATCCCTTTAGTGTATAGCTAGCTACTTGAGTGCCCAGATGAATGACAAGTATTTTTGATACCTTCCTAAGCCAAAAATAAAATGCCTCCTTTTGATAAAATTGTCAGCGAAATCCTCAGTGTTTCTCAAAGAGCATACCTAGTCCAGTCCTTGCCTCTAAGAGAGGACAGTAGCTCTAGGGTCTTTCAGCTCCTGTTACCCATATTAATAAATCACTTATGGGTAATTATAATGCTTGGTATCAAATTAGTGAATTGAAGCCAAAAAACACAGGCATTCTCTTCTGTAAATATCCCCAATTTTATGTGAACTTATAAACCTTAATATCGGGTTTGCACCAATTTTCAAGAAATAGAAAATGAGAAAGATGAGTATTGGTAAATGTCTTTGCCTGGATTTCCCTACAAGAAAAAGACTTGCAGGCAGGTAGTTTCTTTGGGATGTGATCTCAGGGAATAGAAGTGTAGGATGGGACAATCTGTGGGGAGGCAGGAACATCAAAACAAAGATGAGTTATCTACCAGGAAACTTTTATGGGCAATAATTATTCAGTTCTGTAGGAAGTTCTGAGAAACTTTAAGGACATGCATTTCAGAATTTCTAACCTGGCATTTAAAAGAAGAAGCATTTATCTATCTGGTATATTCCCTAGTAGCCAAGAATGGCCCCATTGGCATTAACTCCTTTGCCTCTGTTCTTTAGGTTGATCGTGCATGAGAGCCCAGCAATTCTAAGGGAGTCAGAGAAACCCAAGATGGGAAACAAGAAGTAATTGGCTCAGGCACTGTCAGGTTACACTTATATGTCTGTGTGGACCTGGTCACTACATCAGTAACTATAGAAAGAAGTGGGGCTAAGACTATGTAAAGCAGTATACAAGAGGGATCCAGTTCACTAGGTAATAATCAGGCAGTTCTGCCTAGTTTGTGACTGTTGCTTGGTTCCATAATCTTATCCTTTGGATTTAGAGACCTAAAAATACCACCAAGGTAGCCCCAGATCAATCCATAGACTTCTACACACTTGGAAAATGGCTGCAGGCCAACGGGAGAAAAAAGAATCTAGCTCATAAAAGAACAAATTCAGTCGTTTATTCTAAAACATTGTATCTTGTGAACTACATCAAATAAAGCATTCCTGGGACCATTCGGAATGGGACTTGAAAGGGCAATAAGACCCCAACAGAGAGACTCTGTATCACATGGAAGAAGAGTGAGTGGGGAGGAAGAGAGACAGAGTAGAAAGGGGCTTGAATATTTTCAGTGAGGCCTCTGAAAAAGCAGCCATCAGAGAAAGAATCAACTTTAAATAGGTCCCAGGTCCTAAAATGAGAAGCCATCTTACAACAATACTAGAGAAGTAATAACCTTTCAGACCCTTTTTCTATTCCCTTCCCTTTTGCTCTGACCATAGAAATTACGGTTACTAAGAAGGATGAAGAGGGAAACAAGTGACAGATAGTGCAGTGGTTCTCAAACTCTAACATGTTATCAGTCATCTGGATCACTTGTTAAAACACACATTGCTGGACCTATCCTCAGAATTTCTCATTCACTAAGTCTGGGTAGGATCCAAGAATTCACATCTCTAACAGCCAATGCTGCTGGTTCACAGGACACTATAAGAACCACTGAAATAGTAAAAGAGAGGGGAAGGGCCACACTCCTTACCTGGATTCGCACCTGCAAAAGTAATTATAGAGAAAGCAATTGTACTTTTGAATGAAGATGGAAATGTTTATCGATACGTGAGAGTGGACACTTTTCATTATTGAATTGAGATTGCATATGTGAGTTACAGACACTGTAGGACCCTGAACAAGAACAGAAAAGCTATAGAACTGGCCATGTTTCCATCTAGCAGCAGACTAGCTAATACCACTGAAGAAATTTAAAGGGATAGAAAACAAAAATAAAGACCCTTTCTGATTATATTTCATGATTGTATGAATTACAAAGATAAGGCACCACATACTACTGAAAGCAACTGACCTTTTAAAATCTGATTTTATATAAAAAAATAAGTTGAGAGATTATTTACTTAGACATTTGTTGACGATACCAAACTTTGGGGGTTTACACATTAAGCAACTCTAATATATTTAAATTTTATAATAATTAGATTGTCATGAAAATTTCAGACATTTCTAGTACTATTGCCGTAGAACACAACCCAGATAATATTTGTGCACACTAAAGTCAGAGGGCACTGGTCAATAGCAGTAGTTCTTAAAAGCACAGTGCTAGTGCAGAGTCACTCCTCTTACCCCTTCATAAAGAAAAGAAACACATGTAGAGAAAAAAAAGAGCCTTAGGTACAATGCAAGCAGCAGAGAGGAGCAGTCAGGGGATTGAAATCTGCAGTTAGATTGCCTGGTTTAAACAGCAGTAACCTTGGGCAAGCTATTTAATCTCTCTAAGCCTCATTTTCTCATCTTAAAAATGAGGATAATAATTTCTACTTTATAGGTTTGCTGTGAGGATGAAATGATATAGTCTATATGAAGCACTTAGCACAGTGCTTGCCATACAGCAAATTTTTAACAAACATTACTATTATCATTACCACACTAGTCCTCTAGAGAACACTGTAATACACATACAACACACAATGTGCTAGGAAAGTAAGATGCTCTTTCTTTGAAAAAGCGACTTCTTAGGACACAATATGTGAGAAGACCACAATCAAAATCCTTGCCTACCACTAGCTTTAGGCAGATAGTTAAGAATTTTTTCAAAAATCAACACACAGAGATCAAAAAAGATAAACTCAATTATATATAATGGACAACATTATGAAATCAAAACACTAAGAATAACTTCTGGCTTGAATCATTAAGTTTCAGTTCCTGAATGTTCTAATTATATACATCAATATTCATCAATACTAGTGATTACAAAGCAATGAGTAAAATGTTACTATATAAAAAGCAGTCTAAGTATTAGACTAAATACTAACTATTTTGAAACTTGTACATATCAAGATGTTATAATACAAATGATTGACATCTAATATTATATATTGCACATAATAATTTTAATAAATACCTTAGAAAAAGTTATCTCCAGTACTTCAAAATCTTACAGACACTATTTTGCAATAAATAAGTATATTGAACTTTATTTTACCTACCCTCAGATGAATAAGGTTCGATTTAATCACCTTGTAGTCATCAGGGAAAAAAGGATAGAAAGTACTGTGTCAGGATATAGTTCAGCCCACGAGCAAAGGCAGCAGGACCCCCATCTACTGAGTATGTGATCTTGTCCAAGTGATACTATCTTACTTCATCTTTAAAAGAGTAATAACTAAAGTGGCTATCAGGGTCAAATTGAAGGTAAAGGAGCTGGCTGAACTGTTAAGTGCAATATGTGAATAGATGAGGCACTCAATCTCACTATGACTCAGTTTCTTCATTTGTAAAATGAGGTATGAGTTAAGTTATCACTAATGACTTTTGAAGCATGTAAATTCTCTGATTCTAGGCTTAAACCAAAGGTATAAGTTTAAAGGTAACAAAGCAAAAGTTAAGAAAGGCCCTCTCTCATTGGACTTCATTCACAGATATAGACACCAACCCCCAAATCACAAACCATTTTTGTGAACTTCTTTCTTCATAGACTGCCAGGCACAAGAGAGACTGTTTGAGTTATAGCATTACCTAAGGCAATACACATCTTAAATACAGATAGGCCCTTCTTCTAAAAGAACTTTGAAAACTGTGAGCTTAATTGCAATTAAAAAGGCCATTGAAATTCAGTGCAACTAGGAGACAGAGTTTATTCCAATATTAAAATAAACAACCTTGTAGGAAAATATACCAGCATGGATTTTATATTTTTTTATAAAAGGGTCCTCAATGGATATGACTATTTGTAACATTTAAATATTTATGTATGAATTTGCATTTTACTGCAAATCACAGAATATTATTAGTTGATCTAATAAGTAATCAGTGTATTAAGGGGATTTTAAATTGAAGAAAGTTGTAATTTAGAGTGGCCAAGGATGCTTAATGAAAATTATCTATTTTTAATATCTCTTTTCTAATTAATAAGTGTTTTTCTAAAGTTTAAAAGCCAGGTGTTCAATAAATAAAATATAAGCGCAGACATTTTTACATTATCCTGATTTAGATGGTGTTTTAGAATTAAAAGGGACCTTTAAATGTCACTTGTTTAATCCCCTAGCATCACATCTGCCAAGTGGTCATCTAAGGAATGTTTGAATTCTTCAAGTTTCAGGGAACTCATTGCTTCCCATTTTATCATCAGAGGGTATGGATTGTTAAAATTTCTTCTATTCTGCTGCCAAAATCTAACTTAAATTTTTAATCTAGAAAATTACAAAATGACCAAATAATATAATGACCAGTGTCTATATTTGGAATAACATTCTAATAGGAGCAAACAACTTGCTGGTTTAATTCAATTGTAACTAGTAATTAATGTGGCATTAGAAAAACTCCACAACAAAGGTGAAAAAAATTTCCATGATATTGTTCTTAGCATTGCAGAAAACAACTGTGGTCATCCTATTCCCCTCGGGCTGACAGAGCTATGGCCAGGTTCTGGAGGACAACAGTCAGTGAGCCCTGCTCTGCCTGAGCCAATTAGAATGAGGCCTGACTGAATATTAGAGTCATGATACTAAAGGCCTGAAATTTGTCTATCAGAAATTTGTCTGTCAGCCAAAGCTCATATCTTCCCTGAATCAAATATTCCCAAGCCCCAGGCTGGATGGACCCTTTCCACCACTGATACCAAGTCTCTATTTCTAAGCTTCAGCAATGCTTTCCACCTTATATTCAAGCTCCCTATCCTAAATTCTAGTCCATTTGCTTGGAATCCCAATAATATGCCTATCTGTTGTCTCCTTAATGGGGCTGGGTCCCAGATTTCTGTATTTTCAGCCACTAGTTTAGGTTCAGGTTCTATCGGTACCTACTCTCCCAGAAACAAGCTACCTCTACCTAATTATAATTATCTACTCACTCCAGATACTTATATGACTGGGTCTCTACCCATTATTTTAAGAATTCTGTGATATAACGATAGCTTGACCCCAGACTTGAACTACTTCCCCATAAACACTGGAATAAGGACTTCTGGCCACACTCCATGAGTCAGCCCTACTGTCATGTTAATCTCTCTTAGAAGCACCATGAGAGAGTAAAAGTGGTCATGGCCCAGGTCAGTTTTCCAAGCCTTGTCCCGGCTTGGTTCTGACTTATTCCACTTACAAGCTATTGAGGTCCTAAAATATCTGGTGCTAGAAACCCTAAAAGGACAATAAATTTAAAGAAAGAAATATTCTTTAAAGATCTACAGAAAGTTAATTCAGACTAATGTACAAGGATTAATACACAGTAGTTTAATGAACAATTAAGAATATATATACCCTGAGCAAGAGTTCGACAGGATGGCTTGTTAAAAGAGGATGCTTATTAAGCTAAATGTATCTAATAGTGATAAAATGAAGCGACTAATTTAAACCTATGTAGAGAGATATTTTCAAGCAGAAAAATCTAACCATTTTCCCTTAAATCACATCCTGTTAGTGACTTCAGCCAGGTAAAATCACAACCTTACTTTCCTAATCTTACCAGTACATGCTAATCTTCCCCTTCTGGCACCCTTGTCTGTCTTGTACACATAATGACT
The DNA here is from genome assembly GCA_028627145.1 of Eidolon dupreanum. NCBI lineage: Eukaryota > Metazoa > Chordata > Mammalia > Chiroptera > Pteropodidae > Eidolon > Eidolon dupreanum. The sequence goes on along the minus strand of CM053502.1, from coordinate 128,316,734 downwards.
GTACTCTCTTGCATTTTTCTCTATCTCATGTGAATACATCTTATCTCTACAAGCAGATTACAAACTCAAAGCCTTACCTTATCATACCAGGAATGCTATCAGTAGACAATAAGTTCTTAGTGAATTGAATTGACTCTAATTGAATTGAAACAAATTTGGAGAAAAATAACTTTATATTGCAGGAGAACTAAGTTGACAAAGGGGTTGAATAAGATGCCGAATAGAGTTCTGAGACTGGATAATTGAGTCTTAGAAAAAAGCTGAAAATGATATTGTGTAAATTAAAATGAAAAAAAAAATGTGAAATAATACAGGCAAGTGCTGTCAGTTATGGACTATGGTAGTCCATAGTCCATATGGACTATGACCCCCTAAAGACATTCACTTCCTAATCCCTGGAACCTGTGAATAAATTATCTTAAAGGCAAATGAGACTTTGCAGATGTGATTAAGTTAAGGATCTTTAGATGGGGGATTATCCAGGTGGGGCCAACGTTACCACATAAGTCCTTGAAATCGGAAAAGGAAAGTAGAAGTATGGGTCAGAGAGATGACAAGAATGAATAGGAGAGATTTGAAGTATGAAAGGGATTTGACTTGACCTTGCAGGCTTTGAAAATAGAGAAGGGACCCATAAGCCAAGGAATGCAGATGTTCATCTTGAGAAGTCGCAAACTGTCTTTGACTGCCAGCCAGCAATAATGCCCTCAAGGGCAGTATGCTAAGTGAATAAGTCAAAGAAAGAGCACAAGTACCAGATGATCTCTCTTATGTGTAGAATCTAAAACAAACAAAAATAAAAACAAAAAACCCACAACGCTCATAGATAAAGAAAACACATTAGTGATAAAAAATTTAAAAAGAATGTCCCATGCCATTTCTCTCCATGCAATATTTGGACATATTTATAATAGAACCTGGGAGAGGTCCGAGCTACTCTGCACAGGCTAGAGGCCTGAGGTTCCTGTGCAGCCAGAGGGCAGGAAATCTGAGTGAGAGGTTGACAGAATGGGCTTAATAGTCAAACCTCTAAAAGAGCTGGAATCTGGCTTCTGTGTGACCTTGCTCAAGTTACTTCACCTCTCTGAGCCTTCCTTTCCTCATCATAAAGTGGGGCTAATAAAATCGGCCCCTGGGGGTGGTGGGAGGCTTTTAAAACAAAGCAAAACAACATATTTGAGTGTTACTTTCCTACATGATTCTTGCATACCAATCCTTATCTTTGCTTCCATTAAGAAAAAGAAAGAAAGAAAGAAAGAAAGAAAGAAAGAAAGAAAGAAAGAAAGAAAGAAAGAAAGAGAGAGAGAGAGAGAGAGAGAGAGAGAGAGAGGGAGGGAGGGAGGGAGGGAGGGAGGGAGGGAGAGA
>CM053502.1:128116756-128315269 GCA_028627145.1 Eidolon dupreanum | reverse complement strand
GCAGGAAAAAGAGTCTCCCCTAGAACCTCCAGAAAGGAATAAAACCTGCCAACACCTTGATTTTCATCTGATGAGATCTCTGCTGAGTTTCTTGACTACAGAACTGTAAAATAACAAATCCATATTGTTGTAGTCCACAAAGTTTATGGTAATTTGTTACAGCAGCAATCAGAAACTAATAGCATAGGAAAAGAGAAGGTTTATATGGCAGCCCTAGTTAGTGGGACAGTCAGAATTACTGAGTCTGGTTCATTTGAGTGAGAGTTTAGAGTTCACACATTAGCTATGCAGTTTGGAAACTAGAGACTTAAATGCAGAAATCAGGAGACATTTCTGAGGCAAATGTGGGTAACCCTACCCAAAGAACTACCAAATACAGTTTTTTCTTTTCCTTTTCTCCGACACTTCTTCATTGCTTTTACTTAGTAATTTATTTAACTAATCTTTCAAGTCCTTAGGGATCCAAAGACATATAACATATTTTCTTAAGGAGCTCATAACCTTGTCAGTACAACAGATGTACCAACTATTCACATTGTGTAGTAAAAGAGTTGACGAAGTGCTTTCATCTGCATTCTCATTTAACGCTCAGTATTCTATGTAGGACACTAATTATAATGTGGAATAAAACTAGGGGTGTGTGTGTGTGTGTGTGTGTGTGTGTGTGTGTGTGTGTGTGTGTGAAAACGTACTCCAAATGGAGCAAGAGGGGGGAAATTCTGAGAACGTAATGATGCTCTACTAAGCTTTATCTAGTTTAGTCTGTGTAGTGTAGACATGGCCTGGCATAAGGAATATTTTACACCCAATTCATTCAAAATCAAAATGTCTTTAAAATGAGATCCAAAATAGATCAAACACTAATCACTTACTAATCTAAAGCCTATATAAACATCTATCCTGTGAACCATTAATATTTAAAATAGCTTCTGAATTTCTCTTATACTGTGAGTAAAGCGCCAACAATTAGTTTACCAGAATTCCATGAAGAAACAGAAATTGTACTCATTGTACACTTACCCTACAACAGACACTGTGTGGAATGTTTTACTAGCTTTATCTCACTTATCTCAGAATAGCCACCATTGGTCACTCACCTCCTAGGTAATATCTTTGTCATTGAGGAATTTGAAGCTCAGAAAATAAGTGTGCTGGCCTACCAACAGAGAAGTATTCAAGGAAAATCAACAATTAAGCTATAAAATTGTTATCAGTGGAACAAATGGATAGCAAAACAAGTCAGTCAGACAAAGGTATGTAATAAACTATATTAGTTTCCTATTTCTGTTGTAACAAATTACCATAAATTTAGTGGCTTAAAATAACACAAATTTATTGTCACACAGCTCTGGAGGTAAGAAGTCCAAAATCAATCTCACTGGGCTAAAGTCAAGGTGTTGACAGGGCTGGTTCCCTCTGAAGTCTCTAGAGGAATATTTGTTTCTCTACCTTTTCCAGCTTCTAAAGAATTCCTGCATTCCTTGGCCCTTTCTTCCATCTTCAAGACCAGCAGCAGGATAACATCTTCCAATCTTTTTCTCTAACTTTCCCACCTATCTCTTAAAAGGACCCTGGTGATTACATTGGCCCACCCAGATAATCCAGAATCATTTCCCCATCTCAGAATTCTTAAGCACATCTGCTAAATCCTTTTGCCATGTCTGGTAACATATTCACAGGTTCTCAGAGTTATCTTTGGGGCTCTTACTCAGGCTCCCACATAAACATATATAGATTAGAGTTTAGGTAAGAACAAAGTAGTACTGAAGTGAGTCAAAAACTGTTTCCAAAATATGCTCTGTGATACAATATGTATAGTAGTTAGAAGTAAATGAGCTCTCTATGTAAATGTGAGTGGATGAAGGTAGGTGAATCAATAAATTTTTGCTGACTTGTTAAAGAAAGCAGACTTGAGCTGCAACTTCAAGAAGGACCAATTCAGAAGCAGGACATAAAAAAAAAGCAAGCTGGGTCAAGGTTAATGGACTATGCAAAGTCTTTCTCCAGAGCTTGGGCAATAGCAGTACTTTTAAGAGCTCTAGACACAATTCATTCAACCATTGGCATTCCTATCACTGCTCATTAACTGGTTTCAAGTTTCTCTTAGGGCATTGTAGAAGATTTTGTTCCCAAATAATTATCTTAAAAGATCTAAGCAGCTCTTGAGAGAAGAACCCTAGCTGTCTCAGCACTGTAAGGTAAAATAATCAGAAGGAAGAGCCAGAGATGGCTCATAAAAGCTTTGAGTTCCCTGAACTCTCAAGGCCATGCCATTTATAAGGTCTAAATTGCAGGTTATTACTATAAAATAGAAGTGTGATAAAGAAACATCATCAGCATCTGAGACAGAGAAGGTTAAGTTCAGGGCCCAGGAGTGTGACCTGAGGAAAGCATTCCTCCCCATTTCACACTACATTACCACAGGTATCTAACTTGTCTCTTTGCCTTCAGTCTTGCCCCACTAAATTCATATGACTCGATGCCAAGATTATTTTTCTGAAATATACATCTGGTCACCTCATTTTCCATCTTAACTTCTGAAAATTCTGTCTGTAGAATGAAGAGTAAACTCATTGGTTTAACACATAAAATCCTAAAAGCGAAAGTACCTACCTTTATAATTTTATCTCTTACTCCTCCCTTCTGTGCGTTAAATATTTTTGTCAAGATGAATAAGTTTTGATATTTAAGATACCTTTCTCATTTTTATCTCTTTGTCTTTGCATATGCTATTCCTTTGGCTTGAAAAAGGGATCTGTTTATTCACTGGCTATCCAATTCAAATCGCAATCACTCAGCAAAACCTTCCTAAACTTAGCTCAGCAAAGTTTTAAATTCTTTCTACATCCTGCTTCCATTCCTAACATAGATGCATAGAGAAAATGTTCCCAGTGCATGGCAAACTTGAGCCCAAGTTATGCCTGTATCACTTTCCAAATGGTTCACATCAGGTCAGGGCACAGAAGGGACCAAGAGGGAAGTTGTTTTCAGCATACAATTTCCTTCAGAATCAACTATGAAGCTTCGTAAAAAAAAAAAAAAAAATTTAATCCCAAAACCCACCCCAGGCTTACTGAAACAGAATCTGTGGGAGTGGTGTTGAGAAGGCTTAGAGGTTTTTATAAGTTTTACAGGTGATTCTGATGCAGAAAGGGAATGAAGATCCTCAACAGGCTGATGCCACAACAGGGATAGGATAGCTAAAGTTACTGTGAGTGTGGAATCAGACCCATAGAAGGTCTAAGCCAGAGCTAAACAGGCAGCCAGGGCCACAGCTATGTGGACTGAGACTCAGGGCAGAAAAGGACCAAAGTCAGGAAATCAAGGTGGAAGCTCTTCTGCCTGGACCAATGAAACATCAGAATTGGACGAAGAGTTGGACTCGGCAAGGAATCAGAGCACTGGGTCTGCCCTAGGTACACTGGTTACCAAACTCAGGGGAAATAAGACTAATTCTAGAACCTATCAAATGGGGCCTTCTCCAAACAGCAATACTGCTGCACCTTGAAACTCATTAGAAAAGCATCTTGGGCCCCATCCCAGACCTACTGATAAAAAGGGAAACAGCTCACCAAGTGATTTAAAAGCCAAATCGAAATTTGCAAAGCACCCAAGCTTGGTTTCAATGATGCCAACTCTGCTGGTCTGTAGACCGTACTATGAGAATCAAGAGTCTCGACCTATGACTGAGCAGGTGGAAGAAATTCAAGCATTACCACTATGTGCAGTTTGAGGGCAGTAATGTCAATCACCATATCTCAGCATTTAGCACAGGGCCTTGGGAACGGACAATATAGTCTATTAGTTGAGACCTCAGGACTTGAAGCTGATTCAATTCCAACCCTACCACTCACCAGATGTGTGGTACTGTCAAGTTATTTAATTCTTTGTGCTTCAGTCTCTCATCTGGAACATGAAGATAACTGCCTCAAAAGAATGAGGGAGAAGTAGCATGTTATTTTTGATAGCATTATAAGCGCTCAATAGATGACAAAAATTTAATTAATGATTAATCAATCATTGGTTGATCTATGATTGATTTTTGGTGAGGAAAAGAGCACCAAAATTCTAGTGGTGTAAATGATTTCAGTCTGACTCATAGAATCTAAAGAGGAGACTCCTTAGTGAAATCCTAGTGACCAGAAGACATTCCAGGCATAAGATTTTTTAGTGTATTAATACGTTAAGTGTCTTCTAAGTGAGGGGTGAAAGAATTGTCCAGAGCAAGATGATTGCTAACCTTTTTGGTTAGCAAATTAATATTGATGAGATCTTAATAATCTCTTATTCTCCCCCAAATACCTAAGAATATTTTTATGGTTTATTTTCATTAAGTTAAATTTAAATTGATTTACCTGACAATAATTTGACATTTTGTATTATAGAATGTTACAAATCTGGATGAGAATCTCTGACATAATAAACAATACAAATTCAAAAATGTATTTAGTTTTCTGAAATTCTTTGAAATATCTTCCTTATTTTTGTCTAGTACGTTTAAATTTTTAATTAACTTTCACTCCTCCTACTTTATTTAGCCCCATAACAACTCTACAGTTTTTTTTTTCTAAAGCCTAGAAATGTTTGTTATTCCTGTCTAACAGATAAGGAAATGGAAAGTGATTTCAAGTGCTCAAAGTCACATAGGTGGTTTGTGGCAGAAATAGTAATAGAACTCAAATTTCCTAACTCCCAGCCATTTCTTTGAGCTACCACCAGCACTACTGCCGACATCTGTTTGCCACATATTATCCTGGATCCAAACCCAAGTCAAAGTCAGGTCATCTGTTCAGCTGCCCAATATCCTAACCAAGTCTCTTTTCCCAAAAAAGTATCTTCTAAGTATCACAAAGGCAACAGTTTTCTAAACATATATGAAAAACTTCTTTATTTTGTTAAAGTAACTTTTCAGTTCTAGAATTAAAAGTCAAATTTGGAAGTGTGAAAAATTTTTTCAATTTAGAATTTTTTTTTTATTTGACTAGTTCATTCCTTCACTATACACTACATTTGCCTAGAGATTTCTCAACTCAACCTCCTTAAAAAATGTTCTAAGCTATAACAGGCAGCTTTTAAAAAGTGTTACTGTACATTCCAATTTTGGATACCAAGTTTTACTAAAGATCCTAACACTTGAGTTTTGGAAATGAGCATAAATCTTAGACTGACAAGTGATAAAGCAATGTGACCTTATTAATAAAGATTAATATTTAAGTTCTCAAAAATATAGTCTACCAATGAGCATGTTCTTAAAAAAAAAAAAAACACTGTAGTTAGATTTCAATTTAATTCTTAAACTTTAGAATTAATGCTGTAAAATGTTTCCCAAAGTTATATACATTTTTTAAGTATTGCTAATGGTGTACGTAGTCGATAAGGTTATATAATTTATGACAGAACACTCTTAGAATCATTAAAGAAAAACTGACATCTCTAAACTGACAAGTGTAAGAAATTCCAAAGTTGCACTGACAATTCAGATCTACTTCCTTTCATGCCCAGATTTACTTAATATCTCATTTGATTTTCAAACCTTCCCACAGAAGCATTTGGAACAAAACCATGAGCAAGCTCAATCTCCATTTGGGCATGTAACCCTTTTACAAATACAATTACAGCCAAACACTATTGTAACCTGATTTGCATTTGCACTAACTAAGTTACAAAGCACATTGAGAATGCCTGCTATGCATACTACAGACTTATTAGGATTATATATCGCCCGGCTTCTGTGAACACTAATTAAAAAGGTTTTATCTTTCCCTTTAGGTCCACTGAAATTGTTCAAATGCCTTGCCTGCTACAACTTTGTTCAAAAACAGTTTTCAAACATGTGATCAAAGCTAGGCAACTATTTCAGGTGGCATGATTCTGTTTCCACAGTGGACAAGGCCTGAGAGACAAAAGTTTCAGTCTAAACTTTGAGCTTCCTTTCCTTTGTTATTTTGTGTTGCAACCTTAGCATTATCCAACTGTGGACTTTTATCTGTGAATATCTAAATCCCGTCTTGAGGAAAACTAATTACTGAACCACTGAGAGCTTCATAATGTCCTGCATTTAAGTCCTGAGCATCATACATAATGCATAGGCAGCAGTCTCTGCACTCTGATTACAGAACACTGTCATTAAGTGAGCAAATTAAAGATGTGAATAATTCACTGGCTGAGCTTATTGTCAGTGCTGCATTGTGAAATTAGAATTTCTAATAAGTACTGCAATTTTTTTAACCCAATTAACACAGAGAACATCTTGAGACTGATTAGTACAATAAAAATTATTACCTTATTCTTTTGCTTCACAACAGCCAAATTAAATACTGTACTTAATTATGCAGCATTCATTCCTGCTCTGCTGAAAAAAAAAACTATCATTTTAATAAGAGTTCTAATATTTGTATGCGAGCTAAAAATACAGCACATGCATGTGTAGCCCTGTCTTTTTGCAAAGTTTTTTTTAAGAGTCTGAACATCAGTATTATCAGCAGTGGTAGATTAAGATGACACTAGACTATTCTCAAATCAAATATTTTTCCCAAAAAAGAAACAGCACACAGAATTGATAAAGTAAGTAACCTCCCCAAATTGAGTTAAAATATATTAGACCTCTGCTTTATCTTGGCTCTTTAGAAGCAGATTAACACAGATCTGCCCCCACTATTATATTTATGATTGAAGCTGAAACATATATTTTAAAAAATTAATTGATTAGGGAAAAAATCAAGTATCTGTAACAGTGGACCTTACCTCAGATGCTCATTTAGCACACAGTGATCTGTTTCACTCCTGCCAGGCAAGTGGGAAAGTCCAGTTTATGCTCGGCATGATGATCCTACGCAGAGAGTGTCTGCTGCCATGTTAAATAAAGAAAATGATCATTTAAACCGGGGCTTTTGTCTCCCAATATTTCCTCCTCCTGCCCCTTTCGCATCAAAGCCCAGAGAGGCAGGCACATCTGGCGGCAGTCCCTGCCTCTGACCGCAGCTGCCTCTGGAGAGCTTTCCCCTTCCTTGCCAGCTTCTCTGCAACCCCTTCCTGGGCAACTTCAGCCCCCTGAAATCGGGGAAAGAAACGATGACATTGCAGGCAGAATATGAGATTGTTTGTTCAGTCTCTGTAGCCACCTTCTTCCTGTCTATATGTTTTACCGAAAGAGAATGAGAAGGGAGAAACAGCGAAGGTGCTCTGAAAATCAGTCAGACACAATGCAATAGGGAGATGGAGAGGAGGGAAAGGAGAATGAGAGAGCGAGAGTGTGTGTGTGTAAGGGGGGGTGGCTGTCAGTGCAGATAAATCTGCATATGGAAATTAGGGTTATCCTGGGTACAGTTTTATTTAACTATGATCTACTGTTTTTTAATTAGATCAGAATTTAAGCAAAGGAAGGGAAGAAATAAAGTGAGTCTTGAAACCAGAGGGAGTAACTTCTTGAATAGACTTGAAATTTCATAGCAACTGCAAATAACAGATCAAGAACTTGTAGGAAAAAGAAAAGGAACCCAGAAAACAGGTTTTTTTCCCCTTATTTTTTTAATAAATAAAAAGAAAGGCCTCCCCCCAACACCCGTCCTGCCTCAAGGAACCTGGGAGGAGAATGTAAAGGATTTGAATGAAAGGAAAAAAGAAAAACAAAAAATAAAAAATACCTTTCATGGGCTGTGTAAAATTTGTCCTTGCATGATAGAAGAATCATACTGGACAAAAGAATATGAAGTAGATAGTTGGCATTATATATGAAAACCAGTAGCAAAACATTCTGCATTTTAATATCAAAGCTGTAATATATTTTTCTTTCTTTATAGAACAACTTTTGCAGCTTAACCCATGGCAAAGTGCTACTGGCTATCATCAGTTTAAAGATGTCACTGACACTAGCCAACTACTCCTTTGAGGGTGCTGAGAGTTAAATAATGAAGCAGAATGACCAAAGACTACAGGATGTCAGCTGGTAAGCCCTCCACCAGAGGTGTTTGTAGGATAGTAATTTGGCCAGAAGGAAGCATAAGTTAATTCTATAATTTGTGATGGGGAATTTCATAGAATAGATTAATATTTATTCATTCATCAAACAGTTACCAAATACCTATAATGTGACAAGTATTGTACTAGAAAGGAGACATAAGATGAACATTGCATGGTTCCTACTCTCAAGAATCCGGAATTCAATGGGAAAATTTAAAATGAAATGGTATTGTACTTTTATAAACAAAGGAGTGGTTGAGACCGTCTTGATTTGAGCAGTGTGAGCACATGTCAGTACCCTCAAAGCTCTCCATCCACATGGCTGACTGGATCCTTCAAGGCTAGCTCAGGTACTCTAAGCAAGTTACTTTGTCCCTCTGAATTTTAGTTTCTTCACTTGTAAAATACTTACTTCTTAAGTTTGGAATTATATAAGGTAATGAAAGTGAAACATTACCTTTTGTCTAGCTCATGATAATTGCTCAAAAGATAACAAATCAGTTCCCAGTTCCAACGGCAACTCCTCTGTGAATTTCTTCCCAACATCAGCAAACAAGCCCAGAGCCTCCTTCTGTTATTCTCCCATTGCGCCCCATTATGTTATGTCATTGTAATTTTCAGCAGGTCAGTCTGTATACAAATGGTTCTCAACCAAGAGCCAGTTTGTCCCCTAAGGGACATTTGACAATATCTGGAGACACTACTGATTTTAACAACTAGAGAAGGAGGCTTACTATTGGTATCTAATAGGCAGAGGCCAGAAGTGTTGCTAAGCAATAGACAATATTCAGGACAGGTGCCCACAACAAAGAATTATCAGGCCCAAAATGTCAATAGTGTAGCAATGAGCACAACTAGCACCCAGATTTTGGTTTCTAATAAAAGAAACCAGTGATCCCTGTACAAAGGGCTGACTCTAAATCTGGGGCGGGAAATATATAAAGTAAACCTGGAGCATCTTCTAATGCTAGAAAGTAGGAACTGCTCAAACAACAACAAACAACAATGACACAGGTATGTCAAAAGGACACAGGAACCATATGAAAGAGCTCTCAATGGTTAAAGTTGCAATTATTTGAGCAACAAATGCACAAAGTAGTATCGGGTTATGTGATATTGCAATTTATAAGATAGTCTTCAAACCTCACACAACCTTTAAAATTTCCTGTGCTGAGAGTAAGAAAGTTGTCATTTGTTATGTTAATGAAGTGATTTTTGGAAAGCACTTAAGAATGAAGGATGGCTGCTAATGGAGCCAACCAATGTGATTAGAGGGTTAAAACTGAAAGTTCCAATCCCACCCCTCCATCTTTGAGGAGGAGATAGGAACTAGAGGTTGAGTTCAATTGCCAATGGCCAATGACTCAGTCAATCATGACTATACCATGAAGTCTCCATAAAAACTCAGGAGGACAGCTTGTTGGTGCTTTTGCCGAGAGCTTCCACATTAGGGGAATCAGAATGTTTCTATTTGCCATCATTCTGATTCCCAAGCTCCAGGAGGACAGAAGCTTCTTTAATCAAGATTTCACCCTATGTATCTCCTCATCTGGCTGTTGATTAGTATCCTTTAACTTCCTTTTATAATAAATACATAATCCATTAAGTAAAATATTTCTCTGAGTTCTGTGAGCCTTCTAAAAAATTAATTGAACCCAAGGAGAAGGTTGCAGAAACCTCCCATCTATAGCTGGTTGGTCAGAACTACATTAAAAGCATAGGCTTGCAGATGGCATCTGAAATGTGTGTGTGTTTGTGTGTGTTGAGGGGGCAATCTTTTAGGACTGAACCCTACATTTATAGAATGTGATGCTATCTCTGGGTAGATAGTGTCAGAAATGAATTGAATTTTTGGACACCCTGTAATGTCCAAGAATTACTTGTTGGTATAGGGGAGCTTATACACAGACACACACAGACACACACACACACACACACACACACACACACACACACACAAACTGAGTCTCAAAACAACATTCAGGTTGTAATCCAAAGTATATGTGAGCCCATACTGATATAAATAATTGAAAAATAAATAAGTGAAGAAGAGACAAATCTTTCTTGCAGAAGGATTCTAAATAATTTATGTAGGTAATCCTTCCTCAGGGAGAGGGAGCATATCTTCCCACTCCTTAAGTATGGACTACTCACAGTAAATTTCATAAGGTAGAGGCAGGACTCAGGGGAGTAACTTTACATTGGAAAAACCTGACCTGACAAATACCACCTCAGCCACATGGTCAGGGTTAACACCAGCAATAAATCATGTTGATCATGTATGTGCCCTAACCTCAGTCTAATAATGAAAAATAATTAGACAAATTCCAGTAAGAGGGACAGTCTACAAAACACCTGACCAACCGGACCAACACCTTAACTTCAGAACGATCCAGGCCATCAAAAACAGGAAAAGTCTGAGAAACTCTCACAGCCAAAAGAAGGATAAGGAGACATAAACACTAAATGAAATGTAGTATCCTGGATGAGATCCTTGAATAGAAAGAGGATTTGGGTAAAAACCAAGGAAATCTGAAAATAGTATGGACTTCAATTAACAATAATGTATCAATTGATGGGCTTATTAATTGTAATAAATGTACCATCTTAATATAAGATGTTAACAGGGGAAACTGGCTGTAGGGCATTGAGAACTCTTTACTAAATTTGCAATATTTTTATAAATCTAAATCAGTTTTAAAAAATAAGATTTAATTAATTTAAAAAATTCAATAGAACCAAAGTTAAGAAATCCTGCCCTAAACTATACTATGATCTTCATAGAGGTAGGGCCTTTGTGTATGTTCATAGGCTCACTGTGGAAGCTCATCCTCAAAGATGACACCAAATGAACCATGCCTCTCAGAATTCAAACACTTGTGTATTCCCCTCCACTTGAATCTGGACTTGCCCTGTGACTTGACAAACAGAATATAGCAAAAGTGACATTGTGTGACTTCTGAGGCAAGGCCATAATAAACCTTAGAGTTTCCACTTGAGTCAACACAATGCTTATTCTGGGAAAGCCAGCCATCATGTAAAAAGTCTGAACACACTGAGATTTCTATACTACTAAAAAGCCTGAGCTACCAAATGGAAAAGCCTATGGAGAGAGGCAGGGGGTGAGAGAAAGAGAGAGAGAGAGACAGACAGAGAGACAGACAGACAGACAGAATGAGAATATGTCCAGCCAGCCCCAAGCTGTTCCATCCACCTAGCTAAAGCATCCAAATATATGAATAAAGAAACTACATTTCACATCCAGCACTTCCAAGCCTACATATGACTGTAGTCTCAGCCTCCAGCTGCCTGCAATAATATGAGAGAAACCAGATAAGAACTATGCAAAAGAGCCCAAATTACTCATAAAACCATAGTAAACCATAATAAATCATTGGTTAAGATACTAACTTTAGGTGTGGCTTGTTAAAGAGCAATAGATCGGTGCCTTTTACTTACTATGCATTTCAGAAAAATAAAAATGAAGTTTCTGTGTTGTAGAAAAAAATAATGGTGGGATTTCTTGTGACATTTTAGATCATTTCTATTAAAAAAAATTCTACCAGTTGGTAAATTCAATAAGATGATGAGTTTTGCAATCTGGTAATAAAAGTAAAAAAAGACACATGGCTATATATAATAAAGTAAGGCCAAGCTGGGGTGAAGGGAGGGAAGAGTAAAGATGGAAAGAAACAGATTAGCTATAATTAATTTTAGATATATTTTTAAAAATTTTACTTTAATATTAATGTTTACAATAATTTTAAGTTTATTGAGTGATAGGCACCTTTACATATAGAATTAGCCTTTACATGTATCAGCCTCACAAAATTATATGAGGTGAATACTACTTTAACTCCAATTGCACAGATGAGGAAATTGTGTCTTACAGTGGCTAAGTAACTTGCCCAAGGTCATCCCACTAATATATGTAATCAGGATTTATACTTTGGCGGTCTGACTCCAGAACCTATTGTCTTAGCACAGCCTAGTAGAGAAGATAAGCATAAGTAAAATAATCATGTAAGTTAATACATGTAAATACAAACTGTTATAAGTTCTGTAAGCAATATACTATATGATATGATCATAAAAAAGATACCTGACCTGGTCTGAGAGTTTGAGAAGGTTTAGGGGGTCGCCTGTACTAGTAGGGCCAGATGCTGGATACATAACTGGTCCATGAACTAGAAAGAGGCAGAGACAAAAACAAGTGCACAATTTGTTGTTGGTTAAGTATTTTTCTGAGAACTCTTATTTGTAGGGGACCCAAAGATGACTTCTCTGGGAGTAACCAATTTGGTAAGAATGGAGCATTACAGTCTGGAGAAGTGAGTGGGGAGGCATTGGGAGAGAAGAAAAAAGAAAACTTAGTTATGCTCTCCCCTATTTAAAAAAAAAATCCTCAAAAGTTGTCCATGTCTGTGATCTCCATTTCCCCTCTCACGTCCCCTTTTGACCCATTCCATAGAGCTTCTGCCCTCATTATCCCTCTGATATTGCTTTCTTAGTCACCAATTACCTTCACATTGCCAAATCTGTTGGTCAATATTCAGCCTTCTTTCCTTCAAGCAATCAGCTGTATTTCAGAGAACTGACTGTCCTTAAAACATTTTCTACATTTGGCTTCCAAAATACCACACCCTCCTGGTTTTTCTCCTACTTGCCTGGCTACTCTACTTACTCCCTTGCGTTAGTTCTTTGATGGAGTCTCCTCTCATCCCTGAGCTCTAAATGATAAAATGCTCCAGGGCTTAGCCCTTGAACTTATCCTTTCCCTAAATGATCATGGCTTTAAATACCATCAATATGCTGATAACTCTTAATTGTATATTTGTACCTAGACCCAATTCCATCCTGAACTGAAGACCTTTGTATCCAATTGCCTGATGAATGTATCCATTTAGAGAGTTGAGTGAGCAGATTCTGGAGCTAGGCTCCTTATATCCAGATCTTAACTTTGCCTTGTACTAGCTGGGGAAAATAGCCTCTCTGTGTCTCAGTTTCCTCAATTGCAAATTGGGTACAATATTATTAATCTATCTCACAGAGTTGCTTAAATGAACTTATATGTTTAAGTCATGTCTTATTATAGTGTCTGCTATCTTCCAAGTAGCATATTTTTAGCTGCAGATAGGCATCCCAAAACAGAATTCCTCTTCTTTGTGACACCTCATCTCAGTTAATGGTATCTCCAGTCACCCAGTTATTTAAGCCAAAAACTTAATCAAAAAATGACTTCTCTCCCACAGTTCTCAACTGTCCCATCAGCCAATCCTATCAGCACTACTTTCAAATACATCTCGACTATATCTCATCACGTCTACTTCAGTCTAAGTTACTAAATTCTCTCACCTACAGTATTCTAACAGCCTACTATTGGTCTCCCCACTTCTACCTACCCCATGTAGTTTATTCGCCCTACTGCAGTTTGAGTGGTTTGGTAAAGCTCGAGTTATTTTACTCCTCTGCTCAAAACCCTCCAATAGTCTCCCACAACACTCAAAGTAAAAGCCAGAGTCCATCTGACCAATAGGATCTGGCCCTCCCCATGACATACCCCTGCTCTCTCCTTTTCTTGCTTCTCATGAGAAATCTTGCTTTTGCTCAAACATACCACATACGCTGTTCAGAGATCAACTTGGCTTGCTCTCTTACTTTAGTCAGATCTTAACTTAAATGTTATTTTATCACTCAAGTTTCTCTGGGCCTTTCTATATAAAATAGTATACCTGCCAAGACATTCTCTAACCCTTGACCCCAATTTATTTTTTTAATTGCATTCACCTATATTTTATGTTTTTTGTTATTGCCCACCCTGTCCACCACTAGAACTTAATTAAGCTCTATGTGGGTACAGCTTCATATTATTCACTGCTCTATCTCCAGCACTTGTAACAATACTTGGTATTTAGTAGCTATTCAAAATATATTTGTTGGACAAATATATTTTTTTTCTGAGAATATTGTTAATTCCAGAGTTCTTAGGAAGTTGCTTTTTTCTAATCAGTTCACATGCTCCCACTCCTACCCAATTTTATATATTTGTTCATGCTATGCCTCCCATTAAAGATAAGATCTTACCATGGTGTTAACATGCTAGATTATGCTTTCTTAGAACTATTTCGTATATGTACAATCCCAATTATCTCTGTTCAGTATGACTAGTTTACAGTTTTCTTGTGATGGTTTTCTATTTAAGGAAAGAAATTAAATGCCTTAGTTAGAATAGTTTAAGAAAAATGAGGTAATTATTATAATAATACATAAATGAATCCTTAAGTAAAAGGGTAATAATGTTGATAGGTCAGAGAAGGTACTAGAACTAGGAAATTTAAAAACCTTTAGGAACAACTAATTTCTTCTCTCAACTTTTATTGCTTATAATTAGTCTCATTCTCATTTTGTTTCATTCTCTTCCTCTTCTGTGGCCACATGGTCTTTTATTTGTAGTTTTCTGTACTTTTTTTTCTCCTTTCTCTGCTTATTTCTGTATGTGGGAAAAGGTAGTTGTCCCACAGCTCTTGAGTCAGAATCACATCAGATCAAGTCACAGGCCAGAATAAGCACGCCCTTTTCAGTTCCCATTACAAATCCTCATGAGAGAATCATCTAGCTGGGATACACATGGCTGCCAGGGACCTGGTCTTCTGGAAGTGGAGGGCAGGGATTGGTGAGGGTCAAGATTCTTAAAGAATGAAAGTTGTAATGAGCTGAGCAGACAACCACCAAAGGTTTCTGCTGCAGCTAGAAGTCACATGTGAATTATCTGAAATCTGTGGAGTCTAACACTGACTAGAAGTTTTGTGGTCAGGAGAATTCTTTTCACTTTAGATTAGTTTGGTCACTTCTAATATTAAAACAATACAAACATGTATAGAGTTAAAACAACAACAAAAAAAGCCCTCTCATAAGACCACTTATAAATATATCTTACATATATACTATAGATAGCTTGCTATTTTTTTTTTAAGACTAACAGTTTATCAGTGCAATAGAAGCCATTCATACATCTGGAATATAAGTTTTTCTTTTCTATGGACCTTTTTCTTATTGTCCTCTAATATACTTTCAAGCCTAGACATAAACAAAAACAAAAACAAAAAACCAAACCAGTACATCTTTATTCCCATCTTCCATATTTTAACTAGTAGCTATTTTGGTGTATAATCTCTGTGTAACTTTATACATATAACTTTTGTTATGATAAATAAATGAGTTCATACCACACACATTGAACTGCAACTTAAAATACCTCTTAAACAGAAAGTGACAGCAAGGTGGCATTATCTCTATTTAATAAATGAAAAGACAGAAGTTAAATAACAGGCTGTTTCCTATAACCGCAATTGTACCCTATCCAATGTGAAAATTATGTTTGATAGATTCAGCCATGGTCCAGTGCTGGCCAAAATGGAGTAAGCTCACTAGAGCCCATCTTTGAAACCAACTGCAACTAAACACTGGATGAATACAAAAATGCAAATACCTGAGGATTCTGAAACTTAAAGAATACTAGGCAGATTAGAGAGGAAAGTCAAAATTTAAAGAACAGTTGGGCAATGATGAGATTGTTTTTCCTTTATCTCCCAGCTTTGACCCAAGGGTGGCCTGAATTGGGAACTTCCATTATGGCATGCACAGCAAATGTCCAAGAAAAATCCATCTTTCTTGCTAGAGGACCAGAAAAATAGGTCCATTCTCAGTCCTTTCCCAAGCCCAGCCATTATCACAGAGATGTATTGCTATGGTGGACAGCAAGGTGGCTCCGTAGAGCAATGGATAGTGCATTAGACTTCAAACTTAGAGCGAAAAACTGTATCATGGACTAAAAGAATTAGAAAAAGATGTCTTTCCATCATCTACTGCTTTTTCTGGAGAGGGCCTTATCACATAGAACTATGTGATAATTCAAGAGGACCCTGTCTGAGAGAACTCCATATTTCTATCCAGAAGACTTGGGAAAAAGGGTCTCTAGAAGCCAGAGAATATGAGGAAATCCTGGTGAGGATAGAACTAGAAAAGATCACCTGCTTCTGTATATGAATCAACACAAAAATCTTAAAAGCCATTAGAGAAAATTGACACATTATACAGAAAGGAATAATTTTTTAAATGCATGCAAATTTCTTATTGAAAAACACTAAGGCCAGAAGACAGTTGACCACCACACTTAAAATGTTGAAAGAAAAGAACTGTCAAACCAGAATAATGTATTCTCTGAAAATACCCTTCAGAAATGAAGGTGAACAAAGACATCGGATGAAGAAAAACTAAGCATTTATGGTCAGGAGATTTACTCTAAAAGAAATGCTAAAGGACGTACTCTAGATTGCTGGTAAATTATACCAGAGGTAAATTCAAAACTTCAGAAACGAAGGAAGAGTAATATAGATGATAAATATCTGGGTAAAAATAAAAGAGAATTTATCGTATCTATGTTTTTAGAAGTATTTATGACTTTTAAAATTAGAAATTATAATGTTGTCTGGGTAATTTTTCAATATATATGTAGGATAATGCATATAGCAACTAAAACATAAAAGAGAGTAAAAGAACCTTTATAGTGGTAAGGCTTTAAATTTACTTGAAGTGGTAAATATTAACTATAATTATATTCTAAAAGATTAACTGTATATATTTTCATCCCTAGAGAAATTACTATAAATATACTACAAAGAGTATAGCTAAGGAGCTAATAGATAAATTAAGATTGGATAAATTAATAGAATACTTAAAAATAGTCAAATAATCAAACAGAATATAAAAAAGAAGAAACATGGAAACAATAACAAAAACAAAAACCCAGAGCAGACAAACAAAAAAAATAAAAGGGTAGACCTAAATATAACATATCATGTTAAATGAAAATGATCTAAACACATCAATTAAGAGACAGATTATCAGGCTGGATGAGAAAACAAAACTCAAGTATATGCTGTTTGTAAACCAACTGACTTTTTGAAGAAACTTACTTTTAATATAATGATATAGATATGTTAAAAGTAAAATCATTATAAAAGTTATACTATCAAATACTAATGAAAAGAAAGCTGGCGTGACTATATTAATATCAAAGACTTTGAAACAAAAAAATTATTAGAAAAATTATATCATAATTAAGGTGTCAATTCACTAAGATATAGGAATTCTAAATGTGTATGAACCTAACAACAGAGCTTCAAAAGACTGATACAAATGAAAGAAGAAGTAGATAAATTCTGAATTATACTTGGACATTTCAACACTCCTCTCTCAGTAATCAGTAGAACAAGTAGAATATCAGCAGGAATATAGAAAACTAGATCAACATTACCAACCAGTTGACCTAGTTGACATTTATAGAACATTCTACCTAACAGCAGAATACATATTGTTTACAAATGTACATGAAACATTCCACCACATAGGCCATATTTTGGGTGATAAAACAAGCATTAATAAATTTAAAAATACCAAAATCTTACAAAGTATGTTATCTGACCACAATGAAATTAAACAAAAAAATCAGTATCACAGAGAGATACATGGAAAAGTCCCAAGTATTTGGAAATCAAGAAACGTACTACTAAATAACCCATAAGTCAAAGAGAAAGTCTCAAGAGAAACTGGAAAATATTTTACCTAAGTGAAAATAAAAATATAACATATCACAATTTGCTGAATGCAGCTAAAGCATTCCTTAGAAGGAAATAAATAGTTCTAAATGCTTTTATTAGAAAAGGTCTCAAATCAGTAATCTAAGCTTCCATCTTAAGAAACTATAAAAAGAAGAAGAAATTACAACCAAAGCAAATAGAAGGAAAAAAATTATAAAGAGAAGAAATTACTGAATTGAAAAAAGAAAAGCAATAGAGACAAGCCACACCTTGGGAGAAAATAATTACAAATCATACATATGACAAGACATTTCACCAAAGAAAATATATGAATGACAAAAAAGGAAATGAAAATATGCTCAAATCATTAGTCATTAGAGAAATGCAAATTAAAATTATTTTATACCCATAAGAATGGCTACAACTAGAAAAGATGACAATAACAAATGTTGACAAGGATATGAAGAAACTAGAACCTGTATATATTGAATGTGGAAATATAAAATGGTGCAGCCACTTTAGAAAACAGTTTTTCAGTTTCTTACATGTTCTTAAAACCATAAATTAACCTTAGGACTCAGTAATGCTATTCTTTACTCAGGAAAAATGAAAGTACATGTGCACACAAAAAACCTGTAGACAAATGTTCATAGCAGCTATATTCATAAAAAGTAGAAATAACTCAAAAAAACAAACCATTGATATATAGAACATAAATGTATTATGCCAAGAGAAGCCATATCAAAAGGCTGCATATTATATAATTCCATTTATGTGACATTCTGGAAATGGCAAAAATACAGGGAAAGAGCACAGATCAGTGGTTGTCAGGATTTGGGGAGGGGAAGAGAAGGTTTTGGCTGTAGTGTTCACATGAGAGAATTTTTGGAGAAATTGATGAAATCAAAAGTTTATTAATTTTGATGGTGATTGCACAACTCTATGAATTTTTCAGTACTTACATAATTGAACAAAGTGAAATTTATTATATAAAAATTTAAATTATAAATTTTTAATGTTTCATTTATGACTTTTTTAAATATTTCCAATTGTAAAGAATAGAATGAGGAAGTTCTTTCCATCCTTTTAATTTGAAAAATGATAATTCTGCCTCCTTCGATCCTTCAAGAACAACTATAAGGCATGAGAGTTTTACCCATATTAAGTCTATGTCAGTCCTCATTTCCTAACAATTGCCCATTTCGTACTATTTGGACTTGATTTCTGCCTTACATATTCCTATAATTGTTTTATATTTCAAGTTTTGTCTCTCTGTTAGAATTAGAGATTTCTCAAGGGCAGGAACCATGACTTTCCATGCTTAACTATCATAATGATAGTGATATCTTAGAATTCTCAGTGATTCCTTCCAGAATAGAATGCAATGAAACAGAATGATGTCACATGTTAAATAAGCGGAAGCTGTGGAAAAAGAAGGTGGTTCCCTATGGCTCTAATAAGTAGTATTGTCTACCAATTCTCAGATAATAAACCTAACGCTTAGAGAATTTAAGAAGTTTGTCCAAGGTTTCCTGTCAAGATGGCAGAGTAGGTAAATGTGTTCTTGCTTCCTCTTAAAACCACATCAAAATTACAACTAAATTACAGAATCATTGGGAGTCACCTGAAGTCTAGCTGAACAGAAGTCCTACAGTTGGGGATACACAGAAGAAACCACCTCAAGACTGGTAGGAAGGGTGGAGATGCGGAATGACTGGTCCCACACCAGTGTGTAGTGGTTGAGAATCAGGAGGAATATCTCAGCTATGGAGGTCCCCCTGGAGTTGTGAGAGTTCCCAGCCCCACACTGGGATCCACCCCTCCCCGGAAGAGAAGTCCCCACAACTTCTGGCTGTGAAAAACAGTGGAGATTGTGGCTGCGTGAGACAGAAGGCAGCTGGAGTTACAGACATTTCTCTTAGAGGGACTGTGCATGGACTTACTCACTGATGGATTCACTCACCCTGAGCTCCAGCACTGGGACAGTAGGTTGAAGGGTACCATGGACATACAGGGAGGAACTGAGTTGTTTGGCTTCAGGAACTGGCTAGAAAGGCAGCTTTCTCCCAGACAGAAGTACTAGTAGAATCTATTGTTTCTTTGTTGAGCCCTCCCCACTCCTTGCCTGCAGATGCAGGCAGACACCAAATCTGAGCTTCCATTAACCTAGCCAACACTGGTGGCCCTACCCTGATGATTCCCTGACACCCCATGCCACCCAAATTTTGTGCCCACACAAGCCACTTCCAGTGGCTTTTCCATATCAATGGTCTGTCTGGCTCATGCTGCAGACCTTCCAAAAACCTCTCAAAGGTTTGCAAAACCCAAACAAGTAGCATCTGGCTTTGGCATACCCTGTACCTCTTGCCAAGCATCTCCAAGCCCAGCACTAGCTGCAGCTGGACTGTTCGTAGCTTAGCCTCTCAAGGCACCTCCAAGCCCAGCATGAGTGGCAGCCATCTGCTGATTGCTTGGTGACTCTTGCCAGGTGGCCCCAGCAGGGCACAGGCTGTGGTTGAACTTGGCCTCCAGTGGGATACCTCCCTAGAGGTTCCAGGGCCTGGTGGCCATCTCTGGACCAAACCCAAGCACCACTCAGGACTGCATCCAAGGACAACACACCCAAAAGGCAGACTGGGAAGGCACAAGAAACCTGCTAAAGTGAATCCTGCTCCAAAGGGTCAGCCCCTCACTGGCTGGTCCTCAAAATCAAACAGTCCAAGGTTCCATCCCTCTCACTGATGTGCAAAGAGGAACCAAAGCTCACTACAACAGAAGGGCACACATAACCTTTAAAAGGGACACACCTGGAGCATCTGGCTCAGGTGACCAGGGAAGACTGAGCCACTGGACATCTACTGCATAAGGCCATGCTATGAAGACTGGGAGATAGAACAGCCATACCTAATACACAAAAATAAACACAAGGAAGCAGCCCAAATAGGGAGACAAAGAAACATATACCAAATGAAAGAATGGAACAAAGCTCCAGAAAAAGAACTAAACAAAATGGAGACAAGCAAACTACCATATGTAGAGTTCAGAACACTGGTTATAAGGATGCTCAATGAACTTAGGGGAAGAGTAGATGAACTCAGTGAGAATTTTTAACAGAAAACATAAAAATGGAGATATAAAACATTAAAAAGAACCAGTCAGAAATGAAGAATACAATAACTAAAATTAAGACTATATTAGAGGAAATCAACAGTAAAGTAGATGAAGCAGAGGTTCAAATCAGTGATTTAGAAGATTAGGTAGCAGAAAACACCCAATCAGAACAGCAATAAGAAAAAAGAATCTAAAGAAATGAGGATTGCTTAAGGGGCCTCTGGGACATCATCAAATGTACTAACATTCACATCATAGGAGGAGGAGAGAAAGAGCAAGGGATTGAAAATCTATTGAAGAAATAATGATGGAAAACTTCCCTAACTTGGCAAAGGAAATAGACATAAAAGCCCAGGAAGCACAGAGTTCCAAACAAGATGAACCCAACGAGGTCTGTCTATACAAAGACATATCATAATTAAAATACTAAAGGTTAAAGTCAAAGAAAGAATCTTAAAAGTGGCAAGAGCAAGAACTTACAACCAAGATTACTTTATTCAACAAAGCTATCATTTAGAATTAAAGATAGATAAAGAGCTTCCCAGACCAGAAAAAGCTAAAGGGGGTCTTTGGTACCAAACAAGTATTATAAGAAATGTTAGAGGGACTTTTTTAAGAAAAAAAAGAAAAAAGATTAAAAATACAAATAATAAAATAGCAATCACTACATATCTATGAATAATTAGTTAAAATATAGATTAAATTCTCCAATCAAAATACAGGGTGGCTGAATGAATAAGAAAACAAGACCTTTATATGTGCTGCCTACAAGAGACTCACTTCAGATTGAAAGACACACAGACTAAAAGTAATGAGATGGAAAAAGATATTTCTAAAAATGAAAACAAACAAACAAAAGCTAGGGTAACAATACTTATACCAGATGAAATAGACTTTAAAACAAAGGCTATAACAAGAGACAAGAAAGGACCCAGTAATGCCACTTCTGGGTATTTATCTGAACAAACCCAACACGCTACTTCAAAGGGACATGTGAATCCATATGTTCATAGCAGCATTATTTAAAATAGCCAAGATATGGAGGTAACCTGGGTGTCCATCAATAGATGAATGGATAAAGAAGAGGTGGTACATATATACAATGGAATTTTACTTAGCCATAAAAAAGAATGAAATTTTGCCATCTGCAACCACATGAGTGGACCTGGAGAGTATTGTGCTGAGTGAAGTAAGTCAGCCAAAGAAAAAGAAATGTCACATAATTTCACTTATATATGGAATCTGAAGAACAAAATACACAAACTAATAAAACAGAAACAAACAGATATAGAGAACATTTTGATTTTTGCCAGATGGAAGAAGGGTTGGAGGGGTGCGGTGAGTAAAAAAGGTGAAGGGATTAAGAAGTTCAAATTTGTAGTTATAAAATAGTCATGGAGATATAAAATAAAGCATAAGGAATATAGTCAATAATAACTATATGGTGTCAGATGGGTACTAGATTTATCGGGGTGATAACTTCATAAATTATATAAATGTCTGATCACTATGTTGTACTATGTTGTACACCTGAAACTAATATAATATAGTATGTCAACTGGAATTGAAAATTAAAAAAATATTTTAAAAAAGTCAGTGCATCTCCACAACACTAAAAGAGGCTCAAGGGGCTCTGCTGCAAGAGAAACCCCACCCCTCCCAAAAGCTGTGCCATGACTAGACATTTCTTTTTTCTTTTTTTTAACAGAAAAAAAAAGGGGGGGAAAGAAATTTATACAAGATCACACAGCTTGAAAATGCAGAATAAGGAATTCGAATTCAGGTATGCCGATTCATGAACCCTCCTTTAAACAATGGTCTCCATTCCACCCCATCTCATAACCCAATAAACAGATATCAATGAAGTTTAATTGACATAGCCTCTTGATATTATAATATCAAAATATCATGAGCAGCCTATAGTATTTCACAGATTCTTTAAGTCTTTGCTTCTTACAGAAGCTCAAGGGATTCAATAGTAATCAGAGATCTCTTATAATTAAAGAAGTTACATCATTGTAGAAAGGAAACTGACCTTTTGAGCCAAAAGTTCTGGCTCTTCCCCATCCCAAATCTGTGTCTTGGGAAATCCGTAAGATTCAGATTCCTAAAATCAGGAAATTAAGGTAGGTGACTTTTATTGGTGGAGTTCTCTGGGAAGACTGTGAGGTTGAGATTAATATGTAAGAAGTTTATTAAGGAGTATTCTAGGAAACAACCACCTGTGGAAGGAGGGGAAGGAAAGTGGGATGGAAGAGAGAGATGTTGGGCTGCAATGTAATCTCAATGAGCCCTCAGCCAGCTGATGGGGCCCCAAGTTAACATACGAGGGGGAAAGACTGCGCATTTATATCTTCATACCATTGTCATTGTACGTCAGATGCACCAATTTGGGCAAGCAGGTTCTCTTCATTAAAAGCAATTCTGAACAGAGCTAATAACCGAGAGCTGACAGCAGGACTTCAGCAGCCAGGGAAATAAGTGTTTCATCTGGAACAGGAATCTGGGTGGCACACCAGAATGTCCCATACAGTGATCTCTAAAATACTGTCCTGCTCTGGCATTCTAATTCTTAGAATGGTGGCATCATGAGGATTAGCCAGAATAGGACACTAAGAGAGAAAGTTAAAATGAGTATAAGGGACAACTGACACTCGCCTCCCACAGAAAATGGAAAATTAAAAACATAATGGGAAGAAAAAAGTTTGTTGTAGGAACATATATAAAATACTTTAACTTATAACAGCTGGTTTTCAAAGGAAAAATCTTAGAGCTCCAGGAAAATTGATGCTTTAATGGATGTTATTCAATAAACCTATTAATGTAAGTCAGAGGTTAGCAGTATTTTTCTATAAAGGGCCATATTAAATAATTTAAATAACTAAATAATTTAGGCTTTGTAACTCTTAGTTACAACTCTCAGCTCCACAGTTAAAGTGCAAAAACATGATAGACAATATGTTAACTAATGGATATGGCGGAATTCAATAAAACTTTACTTTCAAGAACAGGTGGCAGGCCAGATTTAGTCCATGTGAGAGGGAAAGATGCTTTTCCTTGTTAAGCTAGTTATTCTGTTAATCTAGTCATTTGCAGCTTTGTCCAACTCAAACTATTATAGAAATTTATATTAAATTGAGGAGTCGACAAAAATTTGTATAAGTGATTTTAGCCAAGATCTCAAGGACAAAAAGGAGCCAGGCCTAGAAAAAACAAAAGGAGAAAAAAAAAAAATAACAGTTCTGGCATAAGGCACTGCTTGAGTAAACATTTTGAGACAGGAAGGAATACAGTGTGTGAGAACTGAAAGAATATCAACATGGTTGATAATTTGTGAAAGTGATGAGATGTTACAGATAAGATTTTGGACATAGGAAGGAGTAAAATTACAAACGTGAGTTTAGATTTCACCCTAGGTACTGTAGGAGGTCACTGAAGGATTCTAAGCAAGGAAGAGATTTGATCCAATTTGTGCCTCCCTGTGGAAGCTGCAAATGACTGCCGCCTAGCACCTGACTTGCAGTGGTACCTGTCCAGCCTCTTTGAGTCAACATCACCTGAGCCCTACAGGCAATTTTCTTGGACAAGCTTCATTTTAAGATTTACCAGCATTAAAACAGGGATCTTCACTTTTGAAACTCTAACCCCTAGTGAATTTCTGTTTATATATAGACTAAAGATTGACGATCAGCTAATGATGATAAAAGCAAATTTTGGCCACTTCCTTTGCAATAATGGTTTAGCACCTCAGAATATTGGTTATCTTACAATTATTTTTCTCAGATTGGTACCTCAGCTGAAACTCCAAGCTTAGAATGTACAGTTAAATATCTTTCAAAAAGATACGATTTGATTCCAAAAACATGATTATTGAGAATTAAACATCAGATGCAACATTTTATTCATTTAGTCAAAACTATTTTTAAGGACCTACTATATTCAGGTACTACCCTAGATGCTGAGGACATAATAATGGACAGATCTCAAGTTACAGTCCACTGAGAAGATAGGTATGGGTGCAAATTATTCTGTATTTTAAAGCATATTTTAAAGCATGTATTTATATTCTCTGCATAAAAGTTATATGTTCTACTTGTATGACATAAAAATCTATTCCAGGGATATTTAGGAAAGAACAGTAAAGCATCAGTAAGGCCTTCTGTACAGTCCTTCATCAGAGAAGTGGAGTGCTAAAAGACCAGGGTTGAGACATTTATAAGGCAGATCACAGAAGATATCTTGAGCTAAACAAAAATCACCAAAGTCTTAGAAATAGGGCTAAGGATCTATAACTGGGATAGGCACCAGAAAAAGGGAGAACCAAGTAGCTGAAGAAAAAGAAGTTGTCTCTAGAAGCAGAACAGAAAGCAGTACACCATCCTATCCGTGGGGTAGAATTTTCTCCCTGGAAAAAGCTACCTCTAAGATACAGGCAGATACATTCTAGTTCTTTTGCTGTAGCACATTAAAGGTGATGAGATATTACTTATTACTTATAAAAATGTAAGAGATAAAATAATTTATTTTTCATGGACATGGAGATGTTATCATAGGGAGTGAAATCGCAGGAGTGATACTAAATGGAGTATATAAAGATAAGCAAATCCCACCAGGTAGAGAAGGGAAATGAGTGTCGGGCATTTACTGCTTTGCCTATATAGCTTTTCAGCTTCCTTCTTTTGGTTATAGCACTGTTTTTGGAAAACAAACCTTTCTTCATTCTATGTTGTCTTAGAGGAATTGTTAGTTAAGGTGTCCTATTCCCCATCCCCTTTCCAAATCTATATGGAACCTTTTATATATGTAAAGCAGAAGATAAGGGGCACAGAACAGTTCTACCTATTTAAAATATTTTCAATATTTTCCTTTTCAATCCATCCTCCTTCGCACAGTGAAATTTTGATACATGGGTGGCAATCAAGGTGTCAGCCGCAGTTGGCGGTTAGCTGGCAGCAATGCTGCTACAAGAGTTTTGCTATCTTTGAAGTTAGGAGGCAGACAGTCCACACAAGACTGCCCTCACTTTTGATATCAATTACAGG
Organism: Eidolon dupreanum; assembly: GCA_028627145.1. Taxonomy (NCBI): domain Eukaryota; kingdom Metazoa; phylum Chordata; class Mammalia; order Chiroptera; family Pteropodidae; genus Eidolon; species Eidolon dupreanum. The sequence continues at coordinate 128,289,558 of CM053502.1, read as the reverse complement.
TTCAGGGGTTCTCAAAATCAAACTCAGTTTTAATAATTTGCCTTAAAGATTCATAGAACTCATTGAAAGGTATTATACTCACAATCATGGTTTATTATAGGTAAAGGATAGACTCAGATAAGGAAGAAATGCTAGGGTAGAGTCTGAGGAAGTACCAAACATGCAGCTTCCACTGTCTTTTCCCAGAGGAGCCAGGACATTGTACTTTTCCAGCATCAATGTATCCTAATATGCATAAAGTACCACCAACCAGGGACACTTGCTCAAACCTCAGTCTTCAGAGTTTTTATTGGGGCTCTTTTAGGTAGGCATAATAGAGTGATTACCCATGTAGTTGATCTCAGTCTCCAGATTGACTGATACTTCATGACCCAAAGGCCCACCCCTAAATTACAATGTTGGTCTTTTGGGTGTGACTGGCCTCACCCTACACCATACTGTCAGACTATTCAGTATGACCCAAAGCCCCCAAGGGAAAAATAAAGACACTATTATTTGACAAAAAAATTTCAAAACACCAAGGGCAAAGGTAAGACTCCATTAAATTTAATTCCAGGTTAAATTCTACATACCTCCCAAAGTTTTGTCATTTCAAAGCTCAGCTGGGGAAGAATCCATTTCCCAAACTGATTCACATGGCTGTGAGCAGGATTCAGTTCAGTGTGGACTGTTGGACTGAAGGCAACAGTTCCTCACTGGCTGTTGGCCAGTCTGCCCTCAATTCTGGCCATACGGTTTTCTCTGAAATGGCAGTTTATTTCTCAAAGTGAACAAATTGAAAAGGAAAGAAGGAATAAGTGCCAGTGAGAGAGAGAGTGCTAGCAAGGTGGAACTCAAAGTCTTTTGTAACCTTATCATGAAAGTGATATGCCATCATTTTTTGCTTCATTCTCTCCCTTAGTAACAAGTCATTACGTTTACCCCACACTCAAGAAGAGAAGATTTCACAAGTGTATGAATACAAGGTGCCAGAAATTACTGATAGCCATGTTAGAAGCTGCCTACCACAGTAATCTTAGGGAAAGAAGACAAGAGAAAGAGAGGTTGATGATAAAAACAAGAGGGGTAATTGATAAAACAAGTTCCTAGAGGTAGAAGGAAATGTAATAAGAACACATGCAGGAGGGGAAGATGCTAAACATATAAAAAAGTGAATGAAGATCAATAATGAACTTTTCTTGGGTCCAGATGTTACAGTTCTATATGGTATATTACATTACACTGTTAATAAAAATTCCTTCTATATAGGAAAGTTGCTCCTTCTCAACAAACTGAACCTCCTAATGGCTACCAAAGTAGTTGCTCAAATCATGATATTTGTGCAGGGAGTAGCACTTAGAACATTAGGAGTTCATTATCTATTGCACAAAATTAGTGTAATAAAATATTGTGGGCTGACAGAAAATTCACTGAAGGTAAGTTGTATACATACTTGCAAAAGATAGCTCGTAGAGATAAACTACTATTTTCAATATTAGGGCTAAAAGCCATAAATGAGTTTAGCTATCTCAGTGTATTCTCAAGGATGTCCAAATGTGTTAAAAGGTTATTAGAATTGGATTTAGTATTGGTCTGATTTTACCAAAATTCTGAATCCAACTCTGGGCTTATGAGCATTACTATTAAGAAGTACAGTGATCTTCGGTTTCATTTAATGTATGAGGGAATAGTCTTAAACCTTAAATAAGATTTCAATTAAAATGGTGATAAAATTTCTGAAATTAAGGGCTTTAATTTTTGGGATATATTATATTCAGTTAAATCAAAAGTTTCCCTACTCAAAACATGACATTCATATTAAATTGTTTGACTTGCAGTCTGATAACATAATAATAGGTTATCAAATAGACGGTTTGTGAATACATTTTAAAGAAACCGAGATCGTCAGAATGGGTTCACTACTACTACAACATTCAAATTTTATTATTTTTTATCGCTTCCTGAATGCTGTTGGAAAAAAATCACAAAACCTATGCTAACTAAATTCTTAATTTTTGTTATCACAAATGTAAAATAGTCATTCAGTACTCTTAGACATTTCTACCAGACTTCCCTAATAAATAGTGTTTTACTCTCCAATATGACCATGGCACATCTTTTCTCTCCTCAAATCTCTAACAACCACTCGTTTCTCTCACTTCCTGTTGATATGTCGTAGAGAAAATAGATGAAATAAAACAAGAACTACCTCAGCTTCCAACCACCCAGTTCACCAATTTAAGTTATCATTATCTGCATAACTTCCACTCTTCCTGTTACTGAAAAAGCGTCCTTGATCCTATTAAAGGCCAATGTCATCTATGTAGGAATACCATCCCCTTTTCTTCTCAAGGCCTGCAGTACTTGAATCATCCCCCTTCTTTTCAGGATCATCAACCTTTCTAATTTATTTATATTTATATATTTATTCCCTTCATAATTGTCAGAATCTCATACACATTCTAATATTACCTGTCTTCAAAACAACTCTTGATCCTCACATTTTCCCTCCTGCCCTAATTTTTTGCTTTATATTAAATTAAATTCCTGGGTAAAGTTTCTATATTTGCTGACTCACCTCCCATTTTTAATGCAGCTCACTCCAATGTAACATTTTCCCCTCACTACTCAACTAGAATGCCTTTTATCAATGTCAGTAATGAACTACACCTGGCCAAACTCAATGGTTAATTTGTTTTCTCTTATTATTCCATTTATCAGCAGCATGTACTGAATATTCATTCTTTTATGAAACACATATCTTGACTTTCATGACAGACATGACATCACAGTATATACACCTGAGTTTTCTCCTGAGAACTGGCCTTACTTTTTACCCCTCTTTGTTGGTATTTCCCTGTTTACCAGTCCTTTGAATACCTAAGTTATATAGTTTTAGCTCTCACATTTAGGTCTATGATTCATATTGGGTTCAATTTTTTAAATAGTGTGAGTAAAGGTCAAACTTCATTTTTAGTGTATCAGTCTCCAGTAGTTTTAACACCATTTGTTGAAAAGACTATCTTTCTACCACTGAATTACCTTTGCCAAAAATCAATTGACCATGTATGTATGACGGTCTATTCCTGAACTCTCTATTCAGTTTCTTGACTATGTCTACTAGTAGACCAATACCACATCATTTCGATTATTACAGCTTCATAAAAAGTCACGATTTCAGGTACTGTGAATCTTCCAACACTTCTTATTCAAACTTGTTTTGGTTATTCTAGGTCCTTCACATTATCATGTAAATTTTGAAAGCATCTGCGCATTTCTACAAAAGGAAAGAAGACCACTGGGATTTTGATTGGCATTCCACTGAGTTTCCGGATAAATTTCAGAATAAGTCTTAATAATATTGAATCTTCCAGTTAATTATCATGCTATCTTTCTATTTAATTATTCTTGACTTTTCCTCAACAATATTTTGTAATACTCAATGTACAAAATCTTGTGCATATTTTATTAAATTTATCTCTAAGTATTTTTGATGCCATTAAAATAGTATTGCTTTTTAATTACATTTTTTAAATGTTCATAACTTGTCTAGAAAAATACAATTTATTTATTTTTTTTTAAACAAATTTACTTATTTAGTTTCAAGTATACAGTACATTGGTTAGACATCTATATTGTTCATAAAACAATCCCCCCAATTGCTCCCTCCTTCCTCTGGCTCTCCACCTAGCCATCATATTAATGCTAACTGCATTCCCTCTGCCATGCTCTCTATCCTCATGTCAACTATTAATTTGTACTTCTTTAATCCTTCACCTCATTCCCCCAGCCTCCCAACCCGCTTCCCCTCTGCCCGTCACCAAATTGTCCACTATACTGGTGAGTCTGTTTTTGATTAGTTTGTTCTTTTTGTTCCTTAGATATCACATATAAGTGAAATCATATGGTATTTATCTTTCTCCATATGACTTATTTCACTCAGCATAATAAACTCGAGGTCCATCCATGTTGTTGCAAAGGGTAGGATTTCATTTTTTTTTAATGGCTGAGTAATATTCCATTGTATAAACAAATCATAATTTATTTATCCAATCATCTGTTGATGGGCACTTTGGTTGCTTCTATATCTTGGCTATTGTAAATTGTGCTGCCATGAATATTGTAGTGCATAGATCTTTATGAATTATTGTTTTGGTTTTCTTTGGATAAATACCTAGAAGCGTAATTGCTGGGTCAAAAGGTATATCCATTTTTAATTTTTTGAAAAATCTCAATACTGTTTTCCATAGTGGCTGTACCAATTTGTAATCCTACCAACTATGTATGAGTGTTACCTTTTCTCTGCATCCTTGCCAACACTTGCTGTTTTTTGATTTATGATGATAGCCATTCTGACAGGTATGAGGTGATATCTCATTGTGGTTTTAATTTGCATTTCTCTGATGATTAGTGACCTTGAGCATCTTTTCATATGTCTATTAGCCATTTGTATTTCCTCTTTGGAGAAGTACTTGTTCAGGTCTTCTGCCCATTTTTTAATTGTTTTCTTGTTGTTGAGTTGTATAAGTTCTTTACATATTTAGGATATTAACCCTTATCAGATGTATCATTAGCAAATATCTTCTCCCAAATAGTCAGTTGTGTTTTTGTTTTGTTAATGGTTTCCTTTGCTGCACAAAAACTTTTTAGTTCGATGTAGACCCATTTATTTTTTCTTTTGTTTCCCTTGCCCGAGGAGATATATCTGAAAACAAATTCCTGTTAGTAATATCAGAGAGTTTACTGCTTATGTTTTCTTCTAAAAGTTTTATGGTTTCGGGTCTTACATTTAAGTCTTTAATCTATTTTGAGTCTATTCTTGTATATGGTATAAGAAGATAGTCCAGCTTCTTTTTTTTTTTTGCATGTTATCTGTCCAATTAGAAAAATACAATTTATTTTTATATCTTGACATTTGAACCCTGCCATCTTGCTGAATTATTATTCTAGTAACTGTTTTATAGATTTTTAAGGATTTTCTACATAAGTGATTATCTCATCTGAGCATGATGAGAGTGTTACTTCCTCCTTTCCAATCTGATTTTTCTTTCTTGTACCTTATTGCATTGGTTAGTAACCTGCAGCACAATGTTGAACAGAAGTAGAGAAAGCAGACATCTTTACGTTGTTCTCAATCTTGGGAAGAAAGCATTCATTTTCATGCTATCAAAAGTAGGTTTGTCATAGTTGCCATTTATCAGGATAGGGAAATTTGCTACTATTCCTAGTTTGCCAAGTTTTGATCATGAAAGAAGCCTAAAATTTTCAAGTTATTTTTTTCTGCATATTGAGATTTTTTTTATAGTGTTGATGTAATAAACTACCCTGATTGTACTTTGAAATCTGAACCAATTTCACATTCCCAAGATGAACCCTATTTTATTAGTGTATGTTATCCTTTTTACATATTGCTCAATTTTACTTGGTAAAATTTCTGCCTCTATGTTTGCATGTGATATTGGATGGTTATTTTCTTCTCGTCTTTGTCAAGTATTGCTATCACTGTAATGCTGGCCACATTAAATGAGTTTGGAAGTATCCCAAACAGTATGGAAGTGCTATCACTTCCTTAAATGCTTGGGAGAATTCAATAGTAAAATCAACTGGTCCTGCAGTTTTTTTGCAAAAAGTGTGTGTGTGTGTGTGTGTGTGTGTGTGTGTGTGTGTGTGTGTATTTTATGAGAGAAAAATAGAGGGGTTTTTTTTCCACTAAAGATTAAAATTACTAAGATGGATATGGAGCTATTCAAGTTTTTGTTTTTTCTTTTGTGAGCTTTGGTAGTTGGTGTCTTTCAAAAAATATGCACATTTCATGTTTATTGGCATAAAAATGTTCTTAGTATCCTTTTAATGTCTGTAGAATCTGACATTAGTAATTTGTGTCTTCTTTTTTTCTTGGTCAGTCTGGTTAGAGGTTTTTATTATATTGATCTTTACTAATAACAAATTTTTGGTTTGATTTATAGCCTCCTTTTCTTCTGTTTCATTCTATTTGTTTTGCTTGCTTTGGTTTTATTTTCCTGGTTCTTTTTTCTAGTTTCTTAAGATAGAAGTTTAAGTTACTGAAATGAGATCTTTCTTCTCTATTGTAAGCAATTGTTATAAATTTTAATCATTTTTATTTAATTCAAAATATTTTCTAATTTTCCTAGTGATTTCTTCTTGAAGTTTTTTTCAGATATCTATTATTTATTTCTAGTTTAATTCCATTGTGCTCAGACGATATGTATGATTTCAAACCTTTAAAGTTGATGAAATTTGTTTATTCCTCAGATTATGGTCTATTTTAGTGAATGTTTCAGGGGCACTTGTCAAGAGTATATTCTATCATTAGGTTGAGTGACCTATAAATGTTAATTAGGTCCAGTTGGTTGGTAGTGCTGTTCAAGTCTTCTATACTAATTTTCTGTCTACTTGTTCCACCAATTACAGAAAAAAGCATCAAAGTCTCTAACTATAATAATTATTTCTCATATTAGTAATAGTATGTTTCACTTTACGCATATCGAAGCTCTATTACTTGCTATATATATATTTAGTACTGTTATATCTTCTTGATATAACTGATCCCTTTCTCTCAGATTCATACTCTATCCTTCCTTTGCCTAGAATCTAACCCAGAAGACTTAACTTTACAGATTACATCCTTGCCCCTGTTTTCAGGTTGGTTTTGGCCAATGAGAGGCACCGCAAGGGGATACTGGAGCGTGGAAAGAAAAACGTTTTGGGGGTACTTAATCCTTTCAGCTCCTTCTTGCTGGGTTGCAGGTTGGCAGTGGCTGTGTTCTTCTACGAAAGCACAAATAGATGGGTATCAGGTAGGTGGCTGTCTCCTACAACAGTTAAGTCTCCTTGGGTTCTGGTAATCCTTTCCCTTACTCCCCAGGCCTACAGTAATAATGACTGGTTAGTTCTGGTTGCTTCACCATCACTTTGTTTTCAGATAACCCTGTCCATACCTTTGTAAATGGCCTTTCATTAAGTACCCTTCAATCATCTCTCTTGAGTATGCCATCTGCTACCTGCTGGGGATTCTTACTGATATTACATGTATTATCGTACTTGCTTAAATTATTCACAGAGAATTTATTTGATTCTTCCCATTCCACTCACTGGTTCAGCCAAGTTTATCACTCAATATCAGGTACTTGAAAAAGGAATAAGTGGTCTATTAGAATGTTTTGAATAGAGGAAGAAGTGATAATGACTATGTTGACCCAGTTCTCCTCAACTCAGTGCCAGAGCCCAATATTCTCATACTTAGGCACTATTTCCTAGGATTTGTTGTAGATGACACCGTGTGTCATACTAAAGACGCCACAAGGACCATAAACGAGCTGCAGTGATTCCCAACGAAGAATGAGGTCTCCTGATAACACTGACTGCATGTAATAGACATGGCACCCATCACAGCAGTCCTAGGTTGCGGTTCGAATAGAGATCATACTGTGTCTTTCCCCATCTCATCCTTTGTCAGAAAATGTGCGGTGTTTTGTTTGAACAGAAGAGTTATGACAGGCACCCTATGCAGGAATTAAACGCAAGATAAACTGTATTGTGGAAGAATGGGCAATGGCGAATGCTCAAATTATAGCAACACGTTGGAATGATAAATTCTCATGTTTTTCTTGAATCTAAAGACGGTGATATGCTGAAATCTGTTATCTCTTAGACTGAAATCTGAAGAGCTTTTCAAGAAGACTTAAAAAGGATAAAAATGCTGCGAAAGGGATACATTTTTACAAAAGCATTCAGGTTTAAATGACGAACCTGTCTGGATGTGTTGCATAAAAATGTAGCAAGTTTTCATATCAGTGTTTCCATACTCTGTATTAGCCTCATTTTTTCAATTGCTTGGCTCACTATCCATGAACTACAGGCATCCTCAATCTCAACAAAAGAGTTGCTGGCACTAGCGCGGGAAGGAGACAGGATGGGGTGGCTCTGAGTGTGAACGAGACACTCGCTTCGGACTCACTCGAATTAAGGTCTTTTCTCAAGTCCCGCCGGAGAACAACCCCACTGTCCCTATACCTTGCTCACCTCAGCTTCGGTTTGATTCTCCTGGCCCAGTGAAGCCCCGCCTTCCGGCCAAAGCCACCAATTAAAACTAAAAATGAAAAAGAGGAAAGAAAAAAAAAAGAAGCGAAAGCCGTACTGACTCCTTGGATGGTCGACTCTCGCGAGAACTAGCGGGTACTTGGCGGTCCTGCGGAAACCTCGCGAGCAGGCCTCGGGAGGCGGGCTCTGCCGTGGCTCCGCCCTTCCTGAGCGCGGGCGCACCTTGGCGGGAATTTCACTTGTTCGGGATTTAGAACACAAGACTCCGGGGCCGTGGTTCGGACTGCTTCGGGCGCACCTCCGGGCCTGAAAGTGTGAGTAGGTATGAAGTGCAAACAAGGGGCCCCCCCGGTGCACAGGGCACCCCTTTTGCCATTTGCCCGGCTTGCGCGGGTCTCTGCCCTGTGCGAATCTGGCAAGACTTGTTCCCCAGCTCGGAGCAGTATTGTTGGGGTGGGGTGGTGCCGGCCCCCGGATCCCGGTCCGGAGGCTGTAAGGGAGATTTTCTACGACAGTGCGGGGAAACTGGCATAGTACGGTTTAGTAACCTAGCGGAGGGTGCAGGTTTAGGCGGTTTCGAGAGTTGAAGCTGTTATCTGTCCTGCAAACATTTCCTCTTCCCTGTCCAGGTTTGCTGGGTCCGATCTAGAGGAGATTTTAAGTTCTGCTACAGCCAGTCGCGGGTGCATTTTGCCTAAGTTCTGACAGTCTTGATCTTGGTGACTCGGTGAGATTGTTGGGAATTTGGCTTCTTAGTTTTTTTTTCTTTGTGCGGGGAGGGAGGCGTTTTGGGAACTTACTGAAGTCACTCCCAATATCAAGGCCCGCCCCACCTCCAGGGCTCTCATCACAACTTATTTGGAACCCTTAATGATAATTACAGTGAATCCCAAACATTTCAGGACATGACGTAAACAATGGATATCTGTTCCGCTGCGTCGATGTTCCTGACCGACAGCTTGGAACTGGAACTGGGGACTGAGTGGTGCAACCCCCCTTGCTTTTCTTGTGCTTTTGACCACAGAGGAGGAAAACATTTTTCCGGAGAGTCCTACCTTTCCAGCGGAGCCCTTAAGCGGTAGGTAAAAAATCAGAGTCTGTATTTCCCTCATCAGATTTTTCATCAGTTTGTTAGGAATGTTATTAAGATTATAGTCAATTAAACTTTGATGTTCAGCTCATGTTTTTGTAAATCGGCCTAGTATTATTAGACAGGTGCAAGCTATTTTGTTGGTTTCCTGGTTAGAGCATACCTGAAAGACTTCTGGATATGAAGAACTTCCTTTCTCTACCTGATGCTCTCTTACCGTAAATGCTGCCTCAGCTTTGGGGTGGTAGCTGGGTACTAATCTCCCTTTTACTTAAAGTGAATTTTGAACTACTTGGGCTTTTCGAAATAATATTTCCTCCTAAAACATGAAATAATGTTCTGGAGCTTGTCAGTAATTCTTCATTAAGACAGATATTTTTTGTTCCCCAAATCCTTCTGATTCTATGTACTAACCATACAGAAGTCTTATTTTTTAAAACTTTCTAATAAATATACCAGATGGTGTAAATTCACAGGAATGTTATTCTTCAAAGTTCTTGCCTTGGGCAGTTGTACACATATTGCAGTAAGACCATTGTTTTTGAAATATTTTGGGAATACCTACCAAGGCAATTTCAAAGAAATCATTTTTGTTGGTTTTTTAGTTAATTATACCTTGTTTGCAACCTTAAAAGGTTACATTATATTTTCCAGACATGGCATAGAAACTTTTAGCTTTTAAACAATTAAATGCCCCCTCAAAGGATGAAATTTACAACAAAAGACCACTATTAAACACGGCAAAAGTATGTTCCCTAGATGCCGTTTGCATTTTTCACGTAAATTACATTGCTCTTTAGACTGAATTTTTAATACAGTCTAGCTGTAGTCCTGAATATGTAAGGTACCAAGGCATATTGTTGACTTTGTAATATTGCTGGCATTTTTTTGTATAAAATGGATTCATAAAATGTCAAAAAAGACATGCTATAGTATGGGGCTTAGCATACTTTTTATGAGATTAAATTGTAGTTTTCATTTCAGATTAATTTTGAATCTTGATCCTTTACCAACTAATTTTGAAGAGGATACAGTGGAAATATTTGGTATTCAGTGGGTTACTGAAACAGCATTAGTGAATTCATCTAGAGTGCTATTTCATTTATTCAGGTACGTTTTGTTTTTGTAACTGCCTTTGAATGTAGATGCTCAATTGTAAGTTACATTGCTGGGTGGTTTCTAATGCTGATATTAACCAAAGCACCTATAGAGTTGTGCATGTTCTTCCCTAGAATGATCTTATAAGTAACAAAATCGAACAGTATTGTTTGATGGAGCAATGATTTTAACAAGTTGTTTTTTAGTGAATCTATTACTTTTCACAGTCTTTATTCTTTTGTATTTGACATGTATTCAAGACATATTTAAGGCTTTGAAATACATTATAATTTGGGGAAAAAACACTTTTGTTGCTTAATAACCATAATCTTTCAACAATTTTTAGACAACGAACTCAGATTTTCTAAATATATCTTTCAGACTGTGTAGTAGAAATATGATTGATTATTATGATTAATTTAGACAACAAAATATTTTGATGAAAAATTTTAAACATACACAAATGTAGAGAGAATAGTATGATGACCTTCCACAAACCTTCCCTTGGTTATAATAAACATCAGGGTTTTCTCCATCCTTTTGGCTTAAGTATTTTAAAGCAAATTCTAGGCATCATGTCATCATTAAATATTTCAGTATGCATTTCTTAAAAATATGAAATTTTCATACGAAAAGTCTTATCACAACAAAACTGAAATAATGTATCATTTAAAACCAAGTCCTTATTCAGATTCCAAACGATTTTGAAATAGTTATTGAAGGCAAATTATAATTAAAAAATACATTAAGAATGTATATATAGTACATTTAAATGAAAATGGAAAGGTGGAAGAATTTCTGTTCCCACCTTCATCTCATAAGACCTTGTGAAGACATCGCTACATCTGTGCCATTTTGTATGTTTATTAGAACAGGCAGAGTGATTGATTCTCTGATTCTGAACATTACAGAATGAGTTGAGTTTTATCTAAGACAAGTCATGAATATTGGTCAATCTTTAAGGAGTTGAAAGGCAACTAGGAAGAATGGCAAGAGAGTACTCAGGATTTAAGATGAAACATTATAAATATAACTTTCACTGATAACTCTAGTCTACATTATACCTTTTTGAACTTAACATTTTATTATGTGACTGTTATTGGATATTTTATATAAATATCTTAAACTTCTTGAAGTTTTAATAGTATCTCATTGGTAGTTATATCTATGATATTTGATAAAATTTCTGAGATATATGCAGCTTTTAATAGATTATTATTGGAAATTCAGACGAAAGCATATATTATCTTTTCTGAAAGTTTTCACTACCTGAAGCTGCCCTGTAATAAACATTCATGAAGTAATTAAATGCCATTCACAAATGGGAAGCACTAAAGCTATGTAATGAATTTGGAGATATCCGTGTAATTGTTACATATTTAAGACTATTTAAAATTAATTCTCACGTTACATTTTTTTTTAAATTAGGCAGCAACTGTACAACTTGGAAACCTTATTACAGGCCTTCTGTGATTTTGGTAAGTTGTATGTTTAAAGACCCATGAATTGCACATGGGTTTGTGTTGCATAATTGGGATATTATAATAATATGGTGGAAATATTATGTCAGAATTTTAGGATACAGTGTATTTAGTGTTCAGAGGTAGTATGACACTTAAATTTTGTTGTGGCTGAGATGATATTTTTTCAAATCTGTAGGTAAAGTTTAAGGCTAAACATCTCTGAAGTGAATTAGTAACTTGCTTTGGTGGTAGGGAGTAGGATGGAGAACTTGTAAGAGAAGTAGTGTCGTATCTTATACTATCTTACTTTTCTGCTTTCTTTTTCTCTGTTTTTGATATTTAATGGATTACTGATTTGGGGAAGCTTGTTATAGTTAAGGTAGTGAAGGGAATTGAAGGACAGTATGTTTTAGGGCAGGCCAGCTACTTCTTTCTGGCAGTTTTGGTGCAGTTTGTATTTAAAATCATGGCTCTGGTGAGCCTGGATTTCAACCCTAGCTAATTGTGGGTCTCACACAAGGTAATTTTTCCCACCCCATTGAGGTCTTTTGAGAATTAAATGACATAATGCATATTAACTTCCTAGTATCTTGTTGGTGGTATCCAGCAGCTAAAGATCACCTGGAACACGCCTTTGGTCAAAGAAAGTTTTAGTGGCTTACTAAAGCAAGGGGGAAATTACATCATGAGAAACAGTTGGGGTTTCTCAATAAGAGGGAGAAGGGAGGGGCCTATAATAGGATTTGGGCTTGTGCCAGCTTATTTGGGTAGAGTTTAAGGGGGTTAGGATGAGATGCTGTTAAGAAGCAGGGGCAATTTGATGATCAAGTTATGTTAATTTTTATTTAGGAGTTGGGACACAAAGTGAGGCTAGAGAGGATTCTGATTAGTAAAGAGGCAATAATGTTATCTGGGAGAGGGAGATGTTCTGATTTTGTGTGTGATTGCATAATGCCTTGTTTTTTTTATCAAGACATGATTACAGAGAGGTTCGTTTTTGTCTTATTTCACCGTAATCTTGGAATGGCCCTGATATTTTAAAATATTATTTTATTAAAAGTACAGTTGACATACAATATTATATTAGTTTCAGGTGGTCAATATAATGATTTGACATTTATGTGTCTTATGAAGTAATCACCACAGTAAATCTTATAAATATCTGTCACAGCACAAAGTTATTACAATATTATTGACTCTATTCCCTAGGCTATACATTACATCCCCATGACTTAATGTTCTTTATAGCTGGAAGTTTATCCCTCTTAATCCTCTTTACGTTTTTCTACCCATGCTTCCAACCCGCTTCCCTTTGGCAACCATCAGTTTATTCTTTGTATCTGTGAGTCTGTTTCTGTTTTATTTGTTTTGTTTTTTTAGGTTCCATATATAAGTGAAATCATGATTTGTCTTTCTCTGTGCGACTTATTTCACTTAGCATAATACCCTCTAAGTCCATTCATGTTGTCATAAATGACAAGATTTCATTATTTTTTATGTCTGAGTAATATTCCATTGTGTATGTTATTAATTCATCTGTTGATAGACATCTAGTTTTTTTTCCATATCTTGACTATTGTAAATAATACTGCAGTAAATATAAAGCTACATATATCTTTTGAATTAGAGTTTTCATTTTCTTCAGATAAAACCCAGAAGTGGAATTGCTGGGTTTGTATGGTAGTTTTTTTCACTTTTTGAGGAACCTGAAATACTGTTTTCGATAGTAGCTGTACTAATTAATATTTCCACCAACAGTGCACAGGGTTTCCTTTTCTCCACATCTTTGCCAGCACTTCTTATTTGTTGACTTTGGTAATAGTCATTCTGACAGGTGTGTGATAGCTCATGTGGTCAGATTATTTTTGATATTTTATGAAAACTTTAATGTTAATCAGGAACATCAAGGCCTAGCTATTTGCTCTCAGTTGTGAGAGCAGTTCTGTTTTTATTGTTTTCTCAGTATGTGCTCAGTAAACATTGAGTATTAATTGTTTCATTATCTTCTGAGTCTCTGCTTCATGCCAGGTACTGTGTAAGGTGCTGACAAATCAAAGTAGAAAAGTATTCTGCTGAAGAGCTTGCAATTGAGTAGGACAGACATGTAAGCATAGGTCAGCATGTTAAATAGAAAGCTATAGTGATAAGAGGCATTTATAAGCAGCGATGGGATCCAGGGGCTTCATCTTTTTATATGCCCATTACTGAGTGATACCAGATCTGAGTCTTTAAGGATAAGGAAAAATTAGCTAGGCAAAAGATTTTGGATACAGGAAGAATTCCAGGTAGAAACAACTGTATAGACAAAGACACTGAGGTATGTAAAATAAAAGTTCAGATAGCAAAAAGTGGTAACTGTGTATGGTTGGATTAGACTGTGTATAAGTGATGTTTTCAGAAGGGATGAAGTCACAGTTGTCTTGGTAAACCGTGCTAAGAGTCAGAATTATATTTTGAAACACTGGGGTAGCCTCTAAAAGATTATAGGAACACAACAAAAATACTTTATAGAGTGCATTAATTAAATTGGGTTTGAGGTTGGCATTTATTATGCAAGATTATTCCTTGAAATTATTCCATTGACTTAGAACAGTTCAGTGGATTATTTGTTGAAACAGTTATTTGTTAAACTGATGTTTTGGCTATCTTTGTTGCTTACAAAAACTTTTAATGATAGATTTGTTGAACAGGTTAGCAATATTAAAGATTATCCCTAGATCATCTCATCCTTGTCCTACAGCTGTATCAGGGCTTTGTTAATAAACTCATGTAGCTAGTCATGGCCCTCAGCCCTCCCCAGAAAGCCTTTATGTAGGATCACTTACTAAAGTGCATATGGTTATTGTTCTGTTGTTCATCATACTACCCGGATGCTTTCCTTTCGAAGCAGAATTATATACAAAATAATCTATGTTTTTCTGGTACTTATTATTAAATATAGATGATGTTATCTCTTTTTCAGATACTGTATCTTTTTCTGTAGATACTGTATTTGGATTGTACTTTTTTACATCTTCTATTTATCATGCTTTTTTTTCATTTATCTTGAATACATAGAGTATATATATAACTGCTGGTTTTAACTTTGTTAACTGCAGAATTTTCACATTGTCAATTCTGGGTCTGTATTGATTGATTTTTCTCCTAGTTCTGTTATAGTTTTCTGGTTCTTTGAAACTCTAGTAATTTTTTGTGTTATCTGTTGGACATTGTAGATTTTACATTGCTCCTTTCTGGGTTTTCTTGTATTTCTCTAATGTGTTACATTTTGTTCTGGATCACTGTTGAGTACTTGTAATCTAGTACTTAGATCTTTATGAATCTTGTTTTAATTTTGTTAGGACTTTTAAGAAGTAGCCTTTAGTCTAATGTTAATTTAGTTCTAATAAGGCTTCTGAGGATTCTTTCCGGTGTATTATGTTGTTTTTTTCCTTCTTGCTGGTGGGGACTTGAACTGTTCCCTGGCCTGTGTAAGCTTTGTGGAGAATTGTTTTCTGGTGTTTTTCCGTGGTCTTAGATTATTTTTTCTCATGCTCAAACAGATCAGTACTTGGCCAAAGAATTGAAGGGAACCCTCTGTACATTTCCTGAGCTCTTTTTTTGTTCTTTACTACTTTTTTTCTTCTTTACTACTTTTGCCCTATAAATTTAGACTTCCCTAAACACAAATCTTTTATCTCCCCAACTCAGTGATTTGGACTCTGGGTTCTTTCTCCCTGTGCTGCAGCCTAGAAACTGTCTCTAGGTGGGAAGCTAGTGCAGTCTTACAAATTATCTTCTCCCTGGGATAGTAGTCTTGCATTGTCTTGCATTGTCTTGTGTCCTATGCCTGAAAATATAGGTAAATATAATTTCTTTTACTCCATCTTAACTGATTGCAGGAGTCTATAACTTGTTTTTAAGAGAATATTGTCTCTATAGGTTGAGATTGTGAAACTGAGGAATGATAGGAATTTCGTAGGTGAAATATAATTAAGCAATAAAAATGCACTGTGCTGTTGAGTATAGACATTTGCACAGTATCTTCACTCTTATGCTCCTGTTGGTTTTTGCCAAAACAATGGATATGTTTGCTCATTTAAATGCAAATGTAGAAATAAGTTTTGCTTTATGTTTAACATATTTAAGAATTTGTTGTCTCTAATTCTTATCCTGTTTTCTCTGCTTTTGTTTAGTGATTGTCTCTTACTCGTTTTTTCTTATAGGGATTATCATGTTTTGCATATAGTAACCTCCCAGATAATTTTTGCTGATGTAAATGTTGAAGTGAGGGAAAGATGGCAGGGGTTGAAATTGAGAGAAAGACAGGCACTATTAATACATCATTCATGGCTTTATAATTCATAAGACATTTTAATTTCATTCTCAATACAGTATATGCCTTTCATGGGTTTTGATTTAGGAGGAAAAGGAATTGATATACTACATTTAAAGCAGATTTTGTAGTTAGATTGTGGGGGGAAGGAGGATGTGGGAAAACCTATTAGGAGCTCTGTTGCAGTAATTCGAGAGATTATAGGGACAATGGATAGTTTGAAAGTATATTTTGGTCACAAATTTAATAGGAATCTGATGGATTAGTATGAGTTTGAAGGAAATGAAGAAGCTAGAATGACAAGGCAACTTGGCATCAGTTGTAATGAGTAGACTCAAGAAGGGGGCAGCATGAATGGGTTTAAGAAGACATCAAAGACGTATTATTTGCACTGTGTGAGCAATCCAAGTATAGAAGTTAGGCAGTTTATCATTCAAGGTCTGGAGTGCAAGGGCAGAGGTCTGGGATAAAGTAAACTTTTTCAAGTTATCATTTTGAAATAAAGAAACTGATGAGATCATACACATAGGAAGAAATATATGGAGATGAGAGGACTAAGGACTGAGTCCTGAGGATCCTCATACTATTAGGCTTGATGAGGAGGTGCCAGTAAAGGAGAGATAGGAGAAAGGATACATGAAGAAAGAAGACTGGCAGTTATGTGGTGTCAGTGAAGACAGGTGCAGCCAGTGCTACTGCAAGGGCAAGTTACTTGCGGATAGGTAGGATCCATTATATTGGACAACATGGATTTTATTGGTGACCTAATAACAGCAATTTTTGAGGAGAGGGTGATGGCAAGAACCATAAAGGAATAAGTGGGAAAAATTAAAAGACAAAGAATTGCTCCTTCTGTGTTTTACAAAATTTTTTTGTCATTGCTCACTGATTAATTGTTTAAGCTATGATTAACATTATCTATTTTGGTTTTAGGGAAGATATCAACCCTGCACTGCAAAGCAGACACTATTAGGCAGCAATGTATAACTTTTCTTCATTATGTTAAAGTTTTCATCTTCAGGTAGGACATCAGATGAGTATTTTGATTACTGCATGAATTTCTGAGTGCATATTCATCTAGACACTGGTTGTTTATCGTATCTAATCGTTTTTTAGGTATCTGAAAGTACAGAATGCGGATAGTCATGTTCCTGTTCATCCCTATGAGATCTCGGAGGCTCAGCTTCCGTCGGTGTTGGTTGATGAGCTTCATGGATTACTCTTGTATATTGGACATCTGTCTGAACTTCCCAGTATGAATCCAGGAGCATTTGTAAATAAAAACCAAATTAAGGTTTGACTCATTTTACTTAATTTTTAAATTATTGGTTTTTTCTCCTCACAAGGAATATTATTAATTCAAGATTGAAGGAAATTAGTCAAGAGTGCAGCTCTGGAATCAGACTGCCTGATTTGAAAGACTGGCTCCTCTACTTATTAATTATGTTGCCATTGGGCACGTAATACCTCTTGCCTCAGTCTCCTCACCTGTATCATTAGTATGGTTTCCTAGAGTTATTGGCAGAATTAAATAAATTAAAATGAATAAAGTGCTTAGACTATAGTATAACACTGAATCAGAGAGTTATTCTCTGTTCCATTTTATAACAGTGAAAATATTTAAAAGATTCAGAGCAAATAAAATGACCTTTCTTTTCTAAAATTTGCATCATCTTTCCCACTGATAAAGGTTTGGGAAACCCTAGCTTTTATTATGGTAAGAATCAAGATTACCTTATGAAAGTTACACTTTCAAAACGCACAATATTTTGTCTCTTCTGACTTTTAACATCTTATGGAATATGATTAAGATTGTTGTTACTAATGCTCTGTTATTCTACCTGTGATAATCATTTCCTCTGAAGTTTGGTTTTCTTAAAATTTGTATTGTTAGCATGACTGAGTTTACAGTTATAATTAATATATTTTCCATAGGTTAATATGAGCTTATGTGGATGCCAAATTATATGTACTTCCCGAATTCTGAACTCACAGCCTTTTCATTCTATTTGACTTTGTTTTCAGGAACATGTCATTGTCAAAATTTAAGATGCAATTAAATGTTTATATATTTATGTGAAGTTTAGCAAGAACAAAAAAATTGTGTCTAATCCTTAGAAAGCAAATAGGTAATTGCTTTTAATCATGTCACTTAGTAAAGATTGATGGGTAGATTGTGGGGGAGGCATATTTTCCCTTCATTTTAGTCTCTATAAATTGGACTTATTTTTATTTTGTGGGTATCCATCAAGTGGTTAAGAATATCATCATTTATCTAGGAGCAGAAATAAAGAATGTGTGCAGGGTTCCTCAAACTAAGTTTTGCCTTTCATAGGCTTTTTAATTAGGCAGATTTGAAAGCATAGGATATTTGAAGATCAGAAGACTGAATTTTTAAAGCAGAAGAACACAGCCTTCAACACATAAACAACAACAACAAAATCATATGCTAAAATCCTTTTCTAAAACAACCACCAAAAAAATATAAAGCATTTTTTAAGACTTTATATATTTCTTCTATTTTACCAATCTTATATATGAAAAATATTGATTTAATTGGTATTTTCACTGGAGCATCTGTCTTTTATTTTTAGAATTGTTTTTTTTTTCTTGTCTTTTGCCTTTTTTTTTTTGTTTTTTTTTTGTTTTTTTTTTTTTTTTTAGGCGAGGCAACCCTTACAGATTGCAGGGACCTTGTCAGCTTATAATCTCTTATTTTTTATTTTTTATGCCTACAGCACTTGGTCTTCATAGGTGGTCTCTCATCCAAGTACTAATGAGGCCTGACCGTGCTAGCTTCCGAAATCAGATGGGTTTGGGCTTGTTCATGGTGGCATGGCTGTAGACTAGAACTGTTTTTATTAGAGATATTATTTGTTGGGTGTTATATTTTACAAATATTTTCGTCTATCTTTTTCAGCATTTAAGCTGACTTCCTAGGTAGATTTAAGTTTTTTATGCAATTATATTTATCAGGTTTTTTTTGTATCATTTCTGCTGACATTAAAAACATACTTGTTTTTTACATTTATCTTTTTATCTCTTTTTTAAAAATATGTTGTGAGGTGGGAAATCTAACTTTAGTTTCTTATAAATGAGTAAGCTAAACTTCTGTCTTTTATTGAAATGACCCATACTTTCTCCCACTGATTTGAGATACCATGTTTATTCATTTCTCTTTCCTCTTTTTGCTGTTTTCTATTATCTATTCCTGAACCAATGCTGTTTTGTTAGTGTACCATTTGATTTTGTTTGCATATTTGATAAGACAAGTTCCTATTCCTTTATTCTTTCTAGTTGTCTTAATAGAACATGTGTGTCATTGTATTTTTATAGTGATACTAAATATTGAC
Organism: Eidolon dupreanum; assembly: GCA_028627145.1. Classification (NCBI taxonomy): domain Eukaryota; kingdom Metazoa; phylum Chordata; class Mammalia; order Chiroptera; family Pteropodidae; genus Eidolon; species Eidolon dupreanum. The sequence continues at coordinate 128,270,199 of CM053502.1, read as the reverse complement.
TGAAAGAAAGTTATCAATAACTTAAAGTTTCTTAATGGGTATGACAGTGTCTACATAATAGTTTAAAGTTCTTTTGTTAAAATACTTTATAGGAGTTCCTGGATATGTATTACAGTTTAAAACATTTTCTAACTAAAGTCTAATACAAAATCATGAAAATAAGTATTTTTAAAATTCTTTTACTGCCTTTAGCAATAGTAGCATCAGAGGTTGGTAAGAAGGGACTGTTCTATTCAGCAGCCCCAGGTGGGTCTATCTTAAACCTTTAGAAGAAAATATATCCTGCTTTCAAAGATTTCCAGTGAAAGAATCTTCAAATGAACAAGACAAAGGTTTTCCCTGAGCTTTTGAATAATGGTAGGTTACTTGGTTCTTTATTATTGTGCTTATGGAGGAGTGTTGTGATATGCTATCAAATAACTTATAAATTATTATGAATTCTTAGTCACAATTGATAATGTCATTCACAGCTTTTTCCACCATCATGGCATTTGTTACATCTCCACTTAGATATCCATTGGCTGGTGCTAGAAATTCTTCATATGCTTGGTGAAAAAATGAGTAAGTTTATGGATTTCTGATTTATGTCCTTTTTCTAATCTAAACTTTTATTGTTTTTTTAAAATGACACAAGTAGTGAGTGTTTTCCGATTTTTTAAAAATCAAATAATGACTAAGTAAAAATAAAAATCTTACTCCTTTTTGCCAAAGATAACTACAAGGAATAGCTTGGTCTGTTTATCTTTGCATATTTACTATCTATTAGTATACATACATAGAAACTCATAGGTAGGTATTTTGATTTTGTTTCTAACCACAGATGGTACCATCATATTGTTCTGTTTAGTGTTTCATTTATTAGTTTTTAGAGATTAATGTTAGTACATATAGTTTTACTTTATTCATGTAAGGCTATATATAATGGATCTATCATAATTTATTTAGCTAAGTCTAATTTTTAATATTCAGTTGTTTCCCTTTTTGATATTACAAATAATATTTCATTGAACATCCTTATGTATATACACATCTTTGATACTTATACAAGTTGTGCTGTAGAATAGACTCTGAATTGGAATGGCATATTGTAGTTTTAATATTGCACATACTCTCTATTGCTGTACAGTAAGTTTCTTTAACTTGTCTACATTAACTGTGAAACTTGCCTTTGCCTCATACTCTTGCCAGTAGAAGATATTTTTATTTTTTGCCAACTAATACATGAAAAATAATATTGAATCTATTTTTGTAATTTCCTGATGACCAGTAAATTTTAACATCTGTACATAATTGTATTGTCTTTTTATATTTTCTTTATTACTTATTCATAATCTTTTGCAAATTTTTCTTTTTTTAAAAAAAATTAGTTTGTTATAGATAGGAATCTTTTATATATTGTTTATTTGTTTCTTAGTCTTGCTTTTTGGCATGTTTAGGTTCCATTATCAATTTAGCAATATTCTGGATATATTATTTATCAGTTATTTAAGTTACAAAGATATCTATTACCTCAATACCTGCTTTTCAATTAATAAACACAAAAACATACATGTCTATATGTGTGTGTACACTTACATATGTACATACACACAAACATACAAAGATATACAAAAATATATCATTTTTTCTCTCAAGTGGACTTCTCTGATATAGGTACAAATTTTAGTATCTGTTACCTTGGTTTGCTCTATTTCACACAAGACAACAATCGCACATGCTTAGTTTATCATTATTGGTTAAAAAAATAATATTTTAAAAGCTTTATTGGTTAGAAATATAGGTAAAGATTTTCTCGTGTTTACTCCTTTTGTTTCTTAAGTGATGTTGCTTTGTTGGTTTCAAAGATGACCACATTAAGAAAAGTCTATTGAATGGTACTTGGAGGGATTGAAATTTTTTTCAGATGATGTTTGTTAGTGCTCATGTAAGAAAGGATTTGCCTTAAAACTTAATTAATACTTGCAGAAACTTGCTTTTAAATGTATATGTTATAGTTACATATGTTAATTTAAAGGTATACAGTTACTTTTCTCCTTCTGAAGTAGTTAAATCTGTATTTTTAAATAAAATTTATTTTTTTACATTTTAGAACAAGTTGTATATAGTCGTCAGTTTATAAATCCGACAGGTGACAGTTTAACCAATGTCAGCATATTTGAAGAACATTGTGAAAATCTCCTTTGTGATTTAATAAGCCTGTCACTCAACAGTTATGACAAGGTAATGCTTTAAGAGTTTATTTGTATTTTTGATAGTAGCAATAGTCAATCATTAATGCATGTGGTTTAAGCTATAAGAAGTTAATCTAAATTCTTGTTAATGCTTTCAGTTTTATATTTACTATTATTTGGGAGTTGAATGAGAAAAGAATTTGATTTAAACATTTAAAATAGGCTGGAATTAGTGTTTTTATAGCTTTTTCTTTTTAAAAGACTTTCATCTTGTCAAAAATAAAAACAGAATGTTTATGATAATGACAGGAAATTTAACTTCTTTTCAGATAGAGGATAGCCCTATAATAATCAGTTATATTGCTGTTACATAATGAAAAAGATGAGTAATTAACTAAATCAGTTGATAAATTTAAAGGGGTAGTTTTGTTTGCTTATTTTCATGAAAGATCTAGCAGTATGGCAGAAATTACTTGTTTTTACTAAATTGTATTTATATAGAGTAATGCAGATAGATGTTTAAAGGCACTACAGTACCTTTTCAAGTAATGGAAATTTATAGATTTTATCATTTATTTTACATTACAAGTACAAACCTTGGAAAATCAGGATTTATTTTTTAAATGTATATTATGTTTTAAGTATTATCAGTATGTCTTAAATCTCGTCTTTATGTTTATAATTAGTGTAATTAGTGGATTAACCAGGAATGATATAGTAATATCTAAATAGTTACCTTTTACTATGTATTGTTGGAAATGTATACATAATACATGTGAAATAATCTATGTATTATGAATTTCGGAAGTTTAGCTATACTTGCAAATATACTGTATTCTTTCAATTAGTTAGGGCCACTAAGGTTATATTTATAATAAAAATGGTAAAATTGCTTAATCTTTATCAGACCCTAATAACTGTTTTTATTCTGACTTGTAAAAATTTTTGGTCTGCTTTATATTGAGTCAAAATTTATTTTCTGCTTTTTATTTATTAGACTTTTTTTTTTTTTTTTTTTTGTGGCTTATAGGTTAGATCAAGGTTAGAAAACCATGGCCCTGAGGCCAAATCTAACACACCATATGTTTTGTCAATGAAACTTTACTGGAACACAGCCCATCTTTTTTTTGCTTATTGTTTCTGGATGATGCTGCACAATAATTGCAGAGTTGAGTAATTAATTGTGCAAAGACTATTATCATGAATAAAGCTTCAAATTATTTACTGTCTAGCTCCTTACAGAAAATTTGCTGACCATTGAACTAGGTGACTTAAGCACAGGTTTTTTTTTTAAAACTTGAAAATAAACGATTCTGTGCTTTTGGTTTTAAAATGGGAATTTTTAAAAGTTAATGAAATGCCACATTTTTTTATAAACAAGTTTATATAATTGAGCATAAATTTTAAGTTATCTGAATCCTGCTTTTAAAATATTTAGGAAGATGTGTGACATGTAAAATTTTGTTCTATTATAAGTAACTAATTTGGGTTCTTTTCTACAGGTTAGACCTTCTGAAGCATTAATGAGTCACAATTGCCCATGTCCATGCTTTAAAGAATTATGGGTTCTACTCATTCATCTTCTAGATCACAGAAGTAAATGGTCTCTCTCAGAAGTAAGTTGTAAAATTGATGTGTTATTGTTATGAATTATATTTTTTCACTGGTTTTGGCCAGGAAGAATCGTATAGATTTCCTTCTCAATAGGACAACAACTACCACTAAACAGAGCATTAACTAATTTATTTTTTTGTTTTATCAAGAATCATTTGACTAAAATATTTAATACCTTCTTGTAATTCAGGAATCATTTTAGTGAAGAAATGTGACAATTTAGATTTGGGGAGAAATAAAACAGGTTTCCATTAATCAAATTTATAGTATCTTATTTGAAAGAGGGATGAAGAAAAGTGCAAAGGGGAAGATGGGAAATTTTCTTTCACTTTATTTTGACCAAGTCTTTATTGTGGAGCTTTTTTTTTATTTCAAGTATTATGGATTAGGGGGAAAAAAGAAATATCCATAGGAAGAAACAACTACAAATAATCGAGTGTGAAATGATGCTTAAAATGGTATACGTTATATGAAAAATTATTTCTAATATTTTCTGGGTTTTTGAATTTTCCAACTTTCTACAATTTGGGCTTTGGGTCCTGCTATTGAATATTAATAACAAGTGCATTTTTTCAGGTTTATAAGTACCATATTTTGAGTTATTTTGGCAGTAAGTTTACTAAGTATTAGTAAAATAAAGTAAGTTTGCTAAGTATAAATTTATTGTATTTTTACTTATTATTGAATAAGAAGTTTTTTTACCCTGACATTTTGGTTCATCAGTAGAGTTCAGCTTTTTACAATGAAATTTAAATATTATAAAATTTCAGCAATTTTTTCCCTTTATTTGCCAAGACATTTTATTTGTTGATACAGTATAAAAAAAATTTTTCATTTCCTGCAAACATTTTTATTATTTAAGAATTTTATATTTCTTTAGAATTCTTATTTTATAAATTTCAGACTTGAAAGTGTAAGCCAAATAGTTGACACAGGCATGATTATACTTGTTGCTGTTAGTCTTTTCCTAGGTTTTAAGGAGAAAAGTAGGCATAATTTAAAATATTAATTATAGAAATTTGCATTGTAATATATATTATTTAACCTACATGATTTTTATGCTTTATGTTTTAAGTAGTAAGTAACCAGACTTATTTGTCTTAAAATAATATTTGAGGTAATTTCGCTTTTTAATACTACAAAAGTAAGTTATTTTCAGATTTGAAGGCTATTTTATTTTGAAAATCAAATTAGAAGTTTACATTCCAGTAAGACAGTTTGACATTCCTGCTTAAAAAAAAAAAAAAAAGAAAATCTAATCTAACCATGCTGGGTACCATATGAGAAGTATTTTAACTGTGTCTATGAGCTTGTAGAAAGTAAGAAGAACTGAGGCCAAAAACTAAATGTTGGTGGGAACTCAAGTCAGCTGAACATTGAAGCTACCTCATCACCTTAGATGCACTTGCAGAATTATGTAAACTTGAACATTAGCATTCATACATTATAAAGTACACAGAAGATAAAACTCAGAGTCAACCCAAGTCGGTAGCCTACTGATATACCAACTACCTGTAAATCCAGGCTCCCAAAAAGATGAACTAGAAGCTCAACTGAATTTGTAAGGAAAATTGCCTGTTTTTAACTGTGGTGCTTGCAGTTTAAAATTGTTTATTTCAAACCAGCCTTCATGCAAATGATAGCCTGAAGTTCGTGGTGCCTAGATGTTACTAAAACTTTCAAGCCAATGACTTCTAAACCAGTGACATTGTTCAGTAGTCATGGACAATGGGTGGTTGCTTAAACCTGCCATATCTTCCCACTTAAACTCCCCCAAAATATAGAAAAACAGGAACAAATAGAACTAAACAATGTGTTGATAGCCTTACTGCAAGACAGGAATATTTAAAGCTGTAAATTAAAAGTAAAACCCACCAAATCTCTGCTACAAAACTTACTAGCAAGCAAGGGCAGTCAGAAAAATTGCTTAGAAGAGAGAAGGGGGCTAGTAGTAGTCAGTCATAAAGTTGCTCTAAAACCATTGCCAGAGTGTGAAAATACTGAAAAAGTTTTCTTATAGATCAGAAAACTGATCTATATTCCTATAGGATAGGAATATAAAAGTGTGTGCATTACATGAAGAGGCAGTCTTTTAAAGGTAGAGTTTCTTGAGAATAAAAATGCAAAAAGGAAGGGGTCCCCTATGGTGATTGGTGAAAATGATAGGAAGTAAAAGAAAATAGGATTCTGTAGAACAAAAGAGAAACAAACCGAAAACACCCGCTCTCCCACTATCACTATCACTAAAAAAAAAAAAAAAAAAAAAAAAAATCCAGTAAAGTACTGGAACTTTGTACATTAACAAAAGAGGGCTCCAGGGAACTAAGAATCTTAAAGTAGTCCAAATCTACAAAATGAGAATGCGGAAACTAAATAAGTCTCTAAAGTTACTACAAGAAAACAATAGTTGTACTTTAGCTGATAGTACACTTTCCCCCAGAAACAACTATAAAGCAGAAAATTGTAAGACAACACTTCAGACTGAATTAAATGGACAAGCATTTGGGGTTGTTAAAAACACCTTTAATAAGATATTCCAATGTTAAAATAAATAGAACAAAAGCCAGGAATAAATTAAAAAAGCAAATTGAATGCAGGAGAGAAATGGAAATAAAAATCATTTAGAATTGACTAAATTACAAGGTTCCCAAGGAGAACAGACTGAAATGAAAATTTAATAAGAGGCATGGAAGAAAGGTAACCAAGGGACTAAAAATGAGATACAGGAATATTGAAAAAGTAAGAGAAAATGTTTGAAATGGAAGATAGGCAAAGAAGAAATAACTATGTTTAAATGGAGTCTCTAAAGAAGAAAACAAAACAGTGGGTTATAACTAACATTCAAAACTGTTATCCAAGAAAGCATTTCAGAAATAAAAAGAAGACCTAAATCATACTGAAAGTACCTTCTGGATAAATGGAGAGATTAACTCCAAATAATTCATCTTAAGACATAGCTTACTAAAACTTTAATTTTAAATGTATAGAAAATGTCTTTGTCTTGTTGTAAATCTTTAAATCCTCCAGACAAAAAGACCAGATAAAAGATCAAAATAATTTGACCTCTTCTAGACTTCTCAAAACAACATACCAAGGCAACAGTTAGCATTTTAAAAAGTCTCAGAAAGCCTTTCTCCTTGTAGAGGTCTGCCATCTGGAAGAGGACACTCACCTGACCATGCTGATACCTTACTCAGGACTTCAGCCTCTAAAACTGAATGAATTAACAATATGGCACAACAGAACAAGCCTTCAGCTTAGAGAAAAGCAATTTAGGTTCCACCTTTTAACTCTGTGGAGTTTCTATGAACTGTAATTATGAGATACTCCCTTAATAAAAAGCTCAAGACTAAGAAAAAGTGATCATACTAAAAAAAAACCAAAACAACAAAAAAGTTCTCAAACAAAGGAGCAAGTTAACTATTTTTTGCACTATCTGCAATGGTTTTAGAGACTAAGATGAATGTGGATAAGCTGAGAAAGAGAACCAGAAAAAACAATTGAAAGTTTCAGGAGGAACAGGAAAGCCTCTCTTTCATCTGCCTGGGAGTTAATGATGTCACAGAATGTTGACAGCAGGCTAAGCCTCATACAGGACTTGTGCTTAGGAGCTTTCCATACTGCTGAAAGCAGAGGTTTTTTTTTTCTACCTTGTACAAAGATTTAAACAATTCACAGTGTGACAATACTGATTTCTACAATGCATTCTGTTTATTTTTTTAAAAGAAGAAATTCTCTGTGTGTGTGTACACTAACATTCTTCCAGAAAGAAATATTTAATTTCTTGTCCCTATCCCCTGCCTTCCCCCACATTGTCCCTGGAATGAGGAAGGGGAAGACTGAATGAGATTTAAAGTTTTCCCATTGAAAAAGGAATATTTTCTGCAACCAGGTGAGTGTTTTAAAGACTAATGCTCTAAGGATATTATCCAAAGGGGAGAGGCAGTTCAGGGTTATTGAGTTATTTTAAAATGTCTGGGCTGCTGCTGACCTTTATGAAGGCAACAGGATGCTGCTTCCTAGGGGGACAGGATAAGAAGCAATTAGAGAAGCCTAGGAGAGGCTCTAGAATGTTTGGGAATTCACACTTACCTAAAATTCTGTGGAAATTCCAAGAATGAAAATAAACTAATTTGATCAAGGACATATTTGTGTCCCAGAACATACTGTAAACAGGTAATAATACTGGATAGATCTGTGAGTGTTTTTCTAAAAAACCAACACTCATTATCTAGTAGACTTCAATTAGACTTCAGTTCAGTTTCCCAGAAGAGGAGGAAAGCTACTTAATATTCTTTGAGTGCTATTTCTTATATGCCAGAAAGTAGAATGGGTGTGAGGTTAAGTAAACTGTAGAAATAACAGAGTCAGAATATATGAAGCTGGATTTATAATATGGATTTATTTGACGCCACAGCCCATGTGTTTTGCTACCACATGATTATGTATGAAAGTTCATGTTTAAGAGAGTTAAAAAAAGAAAACAAAGAAATAGCTGAAATAATTTACTCTTCTTCTTTTGGGGAAATAGACCTAAAAGTGCACTTTCAAATTTCCAAAAGTGCCACAGATGAAGCAGGGGATATATCACATGCAATATAATAGAGTTGGAGCCTGTACACGTTATATAATTGAGCTGTCAGAAATATATGTATGTGTATATATGATGTGACCTTTAAGCATTACATACCGAATGTTACAAAAATTTACTGTAGAATAAAAACTTACCAATGCCCATCCCCAACCAAAGACTCAAAAAGTATGGGCCAAGGATTCTATAACTTTGACCCTACCAGTCAATCTCAGTTCTAGGAATTTACTCTCAGTTTATACCTGCAACAATTAAATAATACATATGCATCGGGCTATTTACTGCAGCATTGTTTGTAAAACGATAATATTAGAAACTATCTAAATGCCCATACACAGGAGAGTGGTTAAATAAACCATGGGATATCTGCATGTTGGAATATTACATATTTGTACAGTAGAGTGAGGAAGATGTCTGAACTGATAATGGAGTAATTCCAAGGATTTACTGTTAAATGAGCAGAGTACAATAAAATACTTACAAGGTGCTTCCTTTTTGTGTAACAAAGTAGAGAAAATAAGGAAATAATTATATTTAGTTTACACACACACTGGAAAGACAAATCAGAAACCATTGAGATTTATGGGTAGGAATGGGAGATTGATGAGTCAGAATGGAGTGGAAGGGTTTGAATGTGTTTTAAGTTAGAACCTTGTTAATCTTAATCTCTCAGGTGCTCCAGAAATAACATGTATGGGGAGGCGGGGGATTCCATAGAATATAAGAAGAAACAATTGAATATAACTATTGCAAGTCAATAACACTGGGGGCATTGGGTAGAGGACTAACCTGGGTTACTTGGAATGCCCTAATTTGACTGTATTCTATAAGCTAAAGACAAACTAAAGAAGTACAAATACTGGACTCCTGTTAGGAGATTTGTTTTTACAGTGTTACATATGGGTTAGCAATTTAAATCTATTTTTTTGTATTCCAAGACTTAGCAAATTAATATGTTGTGGATAATTGGAGCCAGCTTTGTCACTGTTAGAAAATTCAGTTACAAATATAGAAAGAGGGAAAGCCAGAGTGAACCATAATGAATTGGACTGGATTTAGGTATCAATATGAAGTAATGGTTTTTAATAATTATAACTAGATGTAGGTGTACATACATTTTTCATGTTATCTACAGAGGGCCTAGAAATGATGATATCTGAGTAACAAAGAGCAATTTGCAGCTGTCTTGGTTTTGAAATAACAATTTTCCCATGAAAGGAAACAAGGCTCCTTTGGCAAATGACTGATACCAGATTGAGGCATGGAAAATAAAAAATGAACCTGGAACATTTTGTATCAGAAACTAAGAAGGCACTCAAAATATGAGGACATTTTAAAAGGACACACCAACATGTAAATCTCCCACAAGCCAAACCTGAGATAGTTTAAGCAACAAAATAAATGGCAGGAAAGGATTGTAATCTGTATGATAAGACTTTGTGAGTCCATACTGACAGAAATAAATGAATAAATAAATAGAGAGTAGGGGAACTTTTCCTAATAAATGTAGAAGTATGATGGAATTAGAAAATCATCAGTTGACAGCCCCCGTAGTAATTATTTCAGGCAAGAATGCTCAGTGGCTGCCAAAAGTACTATGAAAAACAGTATTTACATAGCTTGATAAGTATCTCTACATGATATTTATTATTTACAAAGGAAGTAGTAACTTCACAGTGCAAAACTCTGGCAGATATCACCCTAACCAAGTGATCAAAGTCAACCAATTATAAGATGGATTGATATTATATACCCTCGGTATGCTCCATTGAAGGGACAAAAGTGTTTCTTTGGTATTCCTACCCAAAATGCATAGTGTGAATCTAATCATGAAGAAACACCAGTCAAACCTAAATAACTGGCCTATATTCTTTAAAAATGTTAAGGTAATGAAAGATACCTGAAAAACTGCTACAAATTAAAGGAAACCGAAGATGGTAGCTACATGCAGCATGTGAGAATAGAGAAGATGTCTGCTATAATTATAGTTCCAAAAGAAGTAGAAAATGGAACAGAGAAAATATTCGAAGAGAAAATGACTAAATATTTTTTAATATTAATGAAAGCTATCACATTAAGAAACCCAACAAATTCCACTTAGGGTAAACAAAAGGATAAATACACTCAGATACAATATAGTAAAACTGTAGAACATCAAAGATAGAAGAGATTAAAAATTTCAGCCAGAAAAATACATTACTTTCAAAAGAGTGACAATTAGACTGACAGTCGACTTCTCAACAGCAGTGGAAGCCAGCAGGGGTGATATCTTCATGGTAGTAAAACAAAGTAATGGTCAACCTAAAATTCTTCATCCAGCAAAATCTTCGAGAGTGAGGTGAAACAAAAGCTATTTTCAATGGAACAAAATTGAAGGAAATCCTAAAAGTTATTTTTTAGTTAAAAAATAGTGATGCCAGAATGCAGGTTCTGAGATGTAGGAAGAAATAAAGACCAAAGAAAGAGGTCACTGTTTTGTATAAATCAATAGTATAATCTAGTGGAATTAAAAAAGTGTTAAGTACATAGTAACACTGGCATATAAATTGAGTAGGGCATAAATGAGAGTATTGTAATATCCTTGTTTTTTTTTGAGATAGGAGATATAAACTTATGGGGACATTTGGATGTATGCTGTTATTTCTAAGGTAATCGCTGCAAGAGGAGAAAGTATACTAACTTACAAGCTAGTGGGAGGGGGGAACGAAATAAATATTCAGCCCAAAAGAAAACAAGGTGATGTTGGAAAAATTAGGTGTACAAATAGAAATACAAAATAAGATGGTAGTTTCAAAACTAAATATATGTCATTACATTAACTGCAATTGCTCATTTTAAATAACTAAATACTCATTTTAAATATATGCTCTCAGAACAGACTAGCTATTTACAAAAGATAATTTAAGACATAAAATACAGAAGGGTTCAGAGTTGGTAAAAATATAAAAAAGGTAATGTACTAAACTAATGTTGGAGAAAATCAGACTTTAAACCAACGAAAGCATAAAGTTATTTCATATTGATAAAAAGTTCAGTTTATCAGGAAAATAAAATATTTAAAATTTTATGTGGCTAATAACATGGTATTAATTATAGAAAATAAAAATTAACAGAACTATAAAAAGAAATACACATCCTTAGAGATATGAAATATATTTCTAAATAACCTTCAAGTGAAAGATAATGAAAATTATAAAATTTTTGAAGGAAATATTTAGTTAAAGCTTTGAGACTGCAGCTAAAGATATAAAGAGGGAAATTTATAACTTTAAATATAGATGTTAGAGGGAAAAAAAACATTAGAAATTAGAGCTAATACTTCATCACAAGAAGTTAGGAAAAAAATCCCTGCATAATAAACCCAAAGAAAGTAACAGCAAATAAAACTAGCACAAATTTATGAAATTGAAAACAACAAAAATAATCAAATCAATGAAAAAGATCAAAACAGCCAAAAATTGGTTCCTCAAAACAAATAACTAAAATTGGCTAATCTTTCTTGAGATGATTACAGAATCAATTCTAGAAATAAAGGACCATGACTTCAGATTTCTGCAGCTTTTAAAAGAAAGTGAGATATTATCAACAACTTAATGCCCAATAATGTGAATACATGAAACATACCTAGAAAAAAAATCTTAACTAAAACTCATATAATGTTCAAAATCGGTAAATTAAGTAAATGGTTTTATATAGTCATATACTGGGATACTCTGATGAACTATGGCCATACGCATTAATATGGATGAATCTCAGAAACATGTTGAAGAATAAAGTTACCAAAGAGTAGAAACAAGCCACTTAGGAATACAAACATGCATTTAAAAAAAAAAAAAGGTGAAGTCAAAGTATGTACTTTAGGCTTATAGACCTTTGTGGCAAAACTTACAAAAACAAGGGAATGATTTATTATGTAAGTCATGATAATTACCCCTGGATGAGAGAGGAAGATGTAATTGTGGGAACATGTAGGATCTTTCTAAAATAATAGTCATTTTCTAATTTTTAACCTGGGTGTTTTTATTATTTTTTAAGCTTCGAGTATTTTTTATTTTCTTTTGTGTAAATATTTCCTTATAAATATGGGGAAAATGCCCAAATCAAAGGTTACTGGATCATTGTCGATTTAATTGAATCATATTACTTCTGTTTTTATAGTCATTTTGGAACTGGTTGAATAAATTACTTAAAGCATTCTTTGAAAAATCAAGTGACCAGAGACAACCTTCTGTGCCTGTAATCCAGCCCACAGATCCAATAGGTTTTAGTTGGTGGATTATTGCTCACGTAGCATCATTTTACCAGTTTGATCGTCATGGAGCACCAGATAAAAGGGTAAGATTTTATTTTTTTAAACTTATCAATTAGTACATATTTTTGGTAGACAAATTAGTAAGTGCATAGAAACAAAAATCATATCATAATTCTGCAGAGATATATTCAACTTCTTAAATAGTAGTCGTAGACCTTTCTATAAACTTCTCAAAAAATCATAACCTTTTGGTTTTTATTGTTTGTTTAAAGTAAAGGAACTTGCAGAAGAGTTGGGATCTAGTCCTGGCTCTGCTACTAAGTAGTTGTGTGACCTTCAGTGAATTACTTAAACCTTTCTGGGCCTCTGTTCCCTCATCCAGAAGTCATGGAATTGGAAGATTCCTTCTAGGTTTAAAATCTGTAAGATTGTCAAAGGGAAAGCATATTTTTCCAGAAATGCATTAGTAGGTTTTGTAAATAATTTGGTAAAATTTTCTCCAAATAACACTTTTCAGATAAACTTTTAGCAAAGATATTTTTATCTATTAAACAACTGTGAAAATTACTTCAAATAGAAAGACAGATTTTAACTAGTATATTAATTTCTGGTTAGAAATATTTTTTTACAGTTATTTAAAAAGCCCTACGAATAAAACTAGCTGGTGGATGTGTTTATTTGAGACCCCATTTATATATAATTATTTCCATATTTAGAAATAAGTAGTAGTATAGTGTTATATCAAGCCTATCAGTTCCACAAAATAAATCTAGGATATTGAAGGCAATATGTCTATATTTTCAAAATTGGTCTTTTTTCTGAGTGGTTACTAAACCTGGCTGATTATCAGACCTACCTGTGAGTTCTTTTGAAATTCAGATTACTAGGTCTCAACTTTGGACATCCTGATTTAGTAATCTGGTTTGGAATTTGGGAATCATTATTTTTAAAAAATTCCTTAGCTCTCATTCTATACTAGGTATGGTAACTATTGCTTAATGAAACATGTTCCTTGGACTTGACCAGTTTTCCTCTCTTTGGAATATTGGACAGTCTGAGAAATCATCCAATTAAATCTGAGGTTCAGTTAGTATTGACATTGTGCCATAGAAATGGAAGGGGCCTCAAGAGGTTCTTTAAATGATCCTCCTAAAAAAGGCCCTTTAGGAGGACCCAACATAAAGTAAAATATAGTCTGAAAGTGCTCTGAGAAGTTCACATGCAGAATTCTACCATATATCAAGAGAGGTCAATAGAATGAGCTCACAGAGAACAATTGTATGTCCTTTGTTTATATGAGACCTTACCATGCTGACATTATAATACTCAATAAATATTAGAAGTTGCCATTATTACTGTAGTATCCATTTTATTGAGTATTTTTGTGGAATTTATATGGTAATATCTAACATCTTTTAATTATTAGAATATTGGAGCAACATTAAAAGAACTCCATCTACCTATAATTCTGAGATCTTTACATGAAATTTTTATTTCTCTTTCCTTCTAACCTTAATTTCTCCAAGTACATATTTCTGATTTGAATCAGTATAAATAAATATGGTAATTAGTTAAGCACTTCTGAGTTCTTATTGAGAGGCTATCATAATGATAGGTGTTGATGATAGGATACAAATGAAACAAATTGTATTGCCTCTTGCTTCAAGGAACATGCTTTCAGGTTATTAATGCTTGCTGGAACCAAATTAACACTTATTTGAGTGGTATATTTCAATAGCGGTTGCTGTTGAACCCCAGACACTCCCAGTGTGATGTAGATAATTAACCACATTAATATATATCATTACTGTTTTGATGTTGAATTATACTAGTACAAACATCCACAGTAGCTTTGCTGAAATCACTCTTCTCTTTCATACAAAGAATTTATAGATTATTGCTTTTATTAGCTCAGAATCAAGATACTAAGTGAATTTTTGACATTTAAAATAGCTTAACCTATGTCTTTCAGTATTTTCAGCAGTTCTTATGTGGGTTTTTTTGGCCAAGATACATATATTTTTAAAAATCTTAATTCTTTAAATTACATAAAAAGTTTTAATAGTAAAGAGAACCATGATATTTGAAAAAGACTTTTATATGATAAAAATAATAAAGATGTGCAATGTATACAGGTATGTATGTATATAAAATAGACTGCCTTTATTCACAAGTCTTCAAAGACTTTCAGATATTTTTGGACTTGATGGCTTTTAAAGAAAAACTCAAGCTCTGTAGTTAGTAATTTTCATTAGGAATGATGTCTTCAGCATATTGCATTTGAAAATTGTTTAATATCTCAGTGACTTCAATTTTTATCTCAGTGAAGTGTTATGAAATAGGTGAGGGGGTAATATATCCATATTACAGATACAGAAACTGAGTTACACAGTGGTTAAATATCACCCTATTTTTATCACCTAAATAAACTTGATATTAAGGTCTTCCTAAAGAGTACCTCTTATGAATGGGTCTTTGATAGGGTAACCATGTACACCAGCTTGCCAGGGACAGTCCCAGATTATGCCTATTATCCTCTGGTCCCGTCTGGTTAGTTTTTTCTTTTATCCTCAAAAGTGTCCCAATTTGGTTTATAAATCATATAATCTGATCTATGAACATAAAAACATTGAGTAATCCTTTCAGAGAGCTGATATAGGTTAATTCGGGTCTGGGATTTATTTACATTAGAATTTTGAAAATGACCAGAATTCTTTTATCTCCTTATGATGTATTAGCATAGTCAGATACCATATAGAAAGTGGTTATATTAAGCATGCTTTATTCCACTAAAGAGTAATCTGGTATGACAGTATGATATGAAGTAATAATGGTTAGTCATATGCCCTACAGCAGAGAAATACCTCTGATCTTGTGTTAACCACAGAGACATTTCAGTTGTTAAATATGAACCACTTTGCCTTGAAGGTGAATGTGAAATCTTTACATTTTAAGTAGGTTTCAGATATGATTAAATTTATTTTTTAAGTTTCTGTAAATTGGACTTGTGTTATTTGTAGATTTAAATCACAAAATTTGCTAAATGCTTAATACAGGCATATTAGGAGAATTTGGTGTCTCATTTCTCATAGTAGAGGCTTTGGATTTTCATATATATCTGTTCAATGCTTTTCTTTCAACCAAGATGAGAGAGTGTTATCCTCTCACAAACCTTATCTATTTTAAAAGCAAATATAGTTTAAAGAGAAAAATTACTTTTGAACATTTCAAGGATCATTTTAACAGTACTTTCCCTGCCCATAACATATTGCAATCAGTCAGGCCAGCTGATGCTCATCTTTGAAACATCTAAAATGGTGAGTAGATAAAAGATGTGAAATATAACCTTAAAATGAGAGTTGTCCCAGGTTACCTAGTTCACTGAAAGTGGAGGGTGGGAGACCTATTTTATATTTCTGGTTGAGATACTACCTATACTGAAGCCTAAGTGGGTGTCTTGGTTTTGATAGTGGGATAAGAAATATAAAACACAGCCCCAAATTGATGACTTCCTACCTCCTTTCTGTCAGTGGAATTAAGTTATATAACTTAGTCTGTAGAAGAAAAAATGCTATAGCTGCTCAAAGTTTTCCTATGGAAGAAAAATCTGTATCCTATTGATACATATTCTCTTACTCAGACTTGATTTAGGAATGATTTAGTTTCCATTTTTTCCTCTGAGTTATGGTTTATTTTTGTTTTAGATTATAGCCACAATACTCATCTTTGGAGCTGAAATTCTTTGGACAAGAATTATACTACTTCTATAATTCGTGTCATTCAAATGCCTTGGTAGAACAGAATAATTGAAATATACACGTTAAAACTATTGAATTATAAAGCCAAAAACATTAATCTTGTCCTGTTCCTGCTTATTTGGGGCTAGTGACATTTTCTTAGCAAAGAATGCTATAAAAATGAATTGCTGAAAGTGAGGGAAGGCTTGTTGGAATCAGAAACACAGTTACTAGTAACTTGATATAACAGAAGGAACCCTGGTTTTGAAGCCAGACCCACTTGGATTTGAATCCATGCTCTGGCTCATATGTGCATAACCTTTCTGAGACTTGCTGTTATCTATGAAATGAGAAAGTTTGAGGAAGTAGTAATGTAAAGATCCTAACACAATGTATACATATGATATTGATAGAACAAAATGGTCTCCTTTTAGAGAGAGTTTTAGGGCTGCCAAGTTTTCAGGGACGGTTCTCAAGACTACCTTCATTTCTGACACCAATAGAAAGCTCAGGGGATTCCCCAAATTATAGAATTTATTTAGATTTGCAGAACTCACTGAGAGCTATTATATTCAACAGTTATAGTTTATCATAGGAAATGGCTATAAATTAAAATTAGCTTAGGGAAGAGTCCATAATGCAGAGTCCAAAAGAAGTACCAAATTTGGTCCTTCTGTTTTCCTCTGTATGCAGAACTGAGTATCACGTGAACTTAGTATCCTGTGAAAAGGTCCTCCAGGTTTTCCTGTTGGAAAAGTGTGATCATTTTCAGTTTCTAGCCTTGGTGAAACATGTTGGCTCTATGAAAGTCGTTTTTTGCTTTCTTCTTTACTATGAGGTTCTTTTATATGTTTGAGGTTGCCCGATAAGTGACCATTGCTTAAATATAAGGTTGCACTGTGTAAAATTTTTTATTTTTTGTCCAAATATTTTAGTTATTTACTAGAGTAGACTGTCTGGAAATTATTATGTATAAAATGAAGGGGAAAAAATCCCTGCTGAGTAAAGTACAGAATAAAGAACCTTTGGCAAAAAAAAGCTCCAGAAAATACAAAAAAATTTTTCCCTGTTAGATTATATCTGACAGTGAAATTAAATATTTGTCAAAACATAATTTTATAACAGTACCACTATTTAATGAAACAACTCCTGATAAGGTTTACATTGGATTGGAATGGTTGTAAATTTTTTTCTGTGGCGTCTCAACCAACTCTTTGCCAAAGTAATTTTAGACATTCAAGAGGTTGTAATGATGTCTGATGATGGATAGAATGTTTCCACTTCACACTTAACTGCTATATCATACTTTTAATTTATAATTTTGATACAAAAATATTTTCTCACTTTCTAGAGGCAAATGGAATCAAATTGGAACTTTATAGAAGAATTGCTGAAAAAGTCCATCAGTCTTCAGGTATGCATTAAAGTGAGACAATTTGTGAGCTTTGCTACATTTTTATGTTTCAGATTTTATTTATAAGAACCAAGCTAACTTAAAATGATTTAAAATAACAAACTTTGTTCACTTGTTAAAAACTGGAGATAGAATCATCATTCTTTCTTAATGAAGTGTCAGTGTAGAGTAGTTCCTAATAGTGACGATCTTTTGAAGGTTTTTTATTTTTAACACTGCCAGTTAAAGGACAAAGATAATTATCCTAGTTGGTGACTTTGACAAAATGTATTCAAAATAAGTTGTAGATGCTCCAGAATTATAAGCCATTCCTTGACTATATGATATCAAGTCTAGGAGACACGATGAGAGAGATTGTCAGTGGCATTGGAAATTCAACTATATCCTCATCACAGCAGGAAGGTGACTTGCCTTGCTGAGCAATTTGTCTTACAGGCTTGAATCATGCTCTAACTGATAAGGTCCTAGTTTCTGAGCCCTCATTTTATACCTTATCATTTTTCTTTTTGCAGAGCTGTTAATGTAGTGCTTCATGGCCCACAGGTCAGATTTGACCTCCTTTTAAAACAGTTTTAAATGTGCTGTTCATCACATCGTTATACATATTGTATTGTAGTTTTGTAAAGTTTGTTACATAAGTTATTTATGGAAGGATTTAAGAGAAATTTTAGTAAAGAATTTTTTTTTTAATTTGGGAAATAGATTACTGTTAAAAATGAAGATTGTTAAAAGCTTGAAGAGGAATAAAGAAATATGTAGTGCAAGATTGCTACATATATAATTCACACACATATTTATTGTATAGCCATATCTTGGAAAATCATTTTAATAGCTTGAAATTTTCTTTTCCCTGTTATCTATATTAACTCTTAAGTTTTTCTAGATGAAACATATAAGTACATTTAGTTATAATATAAATCTTCTAATTATGAACTAAGAATTCTAGGTTAGCATTTCAGAAAGCTCTGCATACGTAAGTTGTATCAGAAACAAAAGAGCTATTATTCTTTTAGTGACATCAGAAACAAAAGAGGCTTTATCCCAACCATTGTAAGTTTTTGTTTATTTTTATTTCTTATTTTAATTGGCTTTGTTCTTAGTTTTTTTGAGAACATATTGATTTATTTCAAGAATGTAGGGAATCACTAGAAAATGGTCATTATTATTTATATCAGCTATTCATCCAATCTTAATGCCTTAGCATAGCTTAAAAACCTGGTACTTAAATTTCCTTTCAGCTCTAACAGTATGAATTCCTGGTTTTGTTCAGCTGGGTTTTAAATTATGGAGTATTTCTTAGAAAACTAAGGGTTCATATGGATAAATACCCATATACCCACAATGGGCAAGGAAAACAGGAGAATTTATCATCTCTTCTCTGTCACAGAAAGTTTGTTTTTTTGACCAAGAGATTGAAAACCATTTTTAAATACATTTAGTTGTTTGAAAATTAATATTTTTTTCCTTTAGGTTATGACTTTCTATAATTTTGATTTTAAATGAAGGAAACTCATCTTGAAAAAACCTTCGTAGTAGGAATGTCTTACTCATAATGTGATAAAACTTATTCTGACATGTTTAGTATACTTTTACAATATAACTGCTCTTTTAATGGTGTCAGCTAAAACTAATTTGAAGATAAATAACTGATTTTTGGAAGTAGATAGGGTGACCATGTGGATTTGCCTGGCTTGGGGTTTCACAGAATGTAGGATTTTTCAGGCTAAAACCAGGAAAGTCCTAAGCAACTGGATGAGTCAGTCACCCTAGAAGTAGGGATGGTACAGCTAATCTCAGAAACTTTCTTTGTGAACTCAGGTCTAGCATAAAGTTAAAGTAATATCTTCCCTGTGAAAGAAAAGGTCATTATAATATATAGAAAGAGGTAGTCCATTCTCTCTAGCAGTCTTTCAATTTTGTCATGCCTTGATTGTATCAAATTAGATTTTTATAAGTAGTATAGGACAACTTGCTGGAGTTCTTGAAGCCAATTTTGTTGGGTACAGTAGGTGGTCATAAAGAAATAATATGTGTGGATATAGCTATCAGTTTGATTATATCTGTTTTCCCCCATTGAGGTAAATTAAAATCTGACCATGCTCATGTGTTTTGACTTGATCTCCAACAGTGAAGGAGGTCATTTGCAATATTTTTTAAAAAATACATTCCACATATAGAGCAGTCTTCAAATAAAATTGATAGGCACTCCAGTGTAGTTTTAATTAAACAAATAATGTTCCAAATCTTTTTCTAGCCAGAGAGGATATTCCAGAAACATTGAGTTTTGTTAGTAGAGAAAGCATATATTTAATTTTACTTATATAGGTACAATTCAGTAGTAAAATATTTGCTTTAAAAAGTTTTCTAGAGGTAATCCTATTTAATATTTGTGAATGCTAATAGTGAACATTTATTCTACTTCTAAAACATTATTGTTTTCATATGAAAAGGAAGATTTTTAGTTTTATGCTTTTTTAAATGAGGCTTATTAAAGCCTCATTATTTTCTGAGATCACAGAAAGAATTTTCTAATAAAGGTCATAGAAGAGTATAAAAAGAAATCTTAAACAAACCTAATATTTTTAAAATATTATTTTCATTTTTCAAAGAATTTAGAGACTCCAAGGCTAAAAACAACTCAGAATGTGATTAAATTTGAATAATGTGGGACAGTAATTTTCTAATTACTAATTAAAAAATCATTATTTCTTGGACAGAAAGATCTTGACTAGGATATTGAATTTCAGCTCTCCTTATTCAATCCTAAAAATAAATCTAATCAGGAGGACTTACAGTTACTATTTAGCTTTTAAATAAAATTTTTTCTTTTGATGATTTCTGCTAGGTACATTAGTTGTACATAAAAATTGAATCCCCAATTGTTAAATTACCAGTTCTATAGAATAAGCTAAAAGAGTAAATGTTGTCATTTTTAGTTCAATAAAAGAATTCAATGGATGGAATATACCCAAATTTAATATGCCTAAATTCGGTTTTTCAAAATAAAGATTGGAAGGCATTCTTTAAAAAAGGTCTAAAGCAGTGGTCGGAAGCAGGCACTATGGAATATTGTATGATAGTTTTCCTCATTAAATAGTTTATACACACTCATACAGCTGAGATGGACACCAGAGAGCCCTTGGGGTCTTGTGAAAAATACAGAAGTTTAGTGGCACAGACTTGGGATTGAGACAGGCCAGCTTAAGGCTATGTGAAAAAGAGGCTCACAAGTATTCTGGTTTATTAAAGATCTTTAATCAGAGAGCATGGATTTAGATGTCATTAATCAAACCTCTTTGTTTAGATAAAATTTGACCTTAACACTCACAAAATTGATATATATTGGCTTCAGGTACAAAATACCTTAAGATAAGGTAGATAACAAAATGATGGCTGTCCCTGTACAAGCATTGTACTTAACATATAATTATACTCTTCCACTTAACGCTATGACAATCTTGTGAAGTTCCATTTTACACATTAAGCACTGGGGCCTGGGGGAGTTGAGGAGCTTGTGCAGGTTCACACAGCCAACTGGGAAGTGGCAGACCTGGTATTTGAATCTTTATATGAGTTTTACTTACTGTGTGCTTCCTGTGCTCCCTCAAAGCATTTGCTTTGTAGGATTCTTAACAAAACTCATTTTTTCATTATTTTCATTTTAAAACTTCTTTGCTACTATGTGTTTGATTAGTAAGTAGTCTATTTTGGTTTCTAGATCTGTTTTAGTGATACTTGTGGAAAGTATCTCAATTTTCCTTACTGGTATTTTTCTCTCTTCAATAAGTGTGTGATGAGAAAATATAAGGTAGGAAGAAATTAATATACTCAGTTGTTCTCAGATATTATTTTTGTTATGAATTTGGGCTAAGATGTCTGTTGCCTACTCTTCTCCAGACTGTTGTGTATTCTTAACTCTTTAGCTCTCAGGACTTGAAGATGGGCAAATCCTTTCTCTTAATTCAACAGATATGCATACAGGTATATTTTCAAGGGAATTTCAAGAAAAAACTACGGAAAAGTGGTTCAAAAACAAAGACTAGATGAATATACAGAGCATTAAAATGTATTTTATAACAAATACTATCCATAATTAATTATAGGCTGAAAAACCTTATTTTTTAAGTCATACTTAACTGACTGATTACCTATACTGCCAGAACTGTGGAGAAAATGGTATTTTCTAAGCCATTTCTTTTCATTTTAATCTGCAGCCACTAGTAGGAAAATGAAGGGAGATTTATCTTCTTTTCTTAAAAAAAATAAAAAATAAAAATAAGAATCTCCTGGGATGCCATATTTAATTTCTTCTTGATTGGGTACACTGAAAACAGTGTGGGCTCTGGCCTTACAAACTTTGATTTTAATTTTGGTATGGTCACAAAGAGTAATTTTGATTGAATCTTTTGTCCATTAAATGTTCATTTTCCTCCTGTTTTTGGAAGGTGGCATAGATTAGTATGTATAACAGGCTTTGTAGTCATAAATCCTAGCTTCTTCCAAAGTGAGCTTTAGTGAGCTATTTATAACTTTGAACTCCAGTCTTCTTTTCTGTAAAATGAAGGTAATAAAACTGAGATGGTATGACACATACATGAACTTACATATGTAATTGTTATATAATGCCTGACACATGATATTCAAGCCTTTTATTTTTTATACAACTTTATTTATATTTATGATTTAAATACCTCTGAGTTTCAGATACCAAATAAAACTTCAAAGTAGATCCACTTTTTAACCTTGCAACGTGATTAGTATGCTTTAATTTATGTTAGTGTGCCAGAGGAATGAGCCAGGTCTAGTATAATATTTTCATCATAAAATCAAAGAATATTAGTGGTGGAGAGAACCTCGTCTTCTTTGGTTCAATGAGTTTAATTGTCTATTAGAGAAGCCAGATTTCTCTCCCTAAGCCATACAGCTTAGAGAAAATAAGCATCAGTACTCAGATCTCTTTGTTCATGCAACATTTATGGAGACTTCTTTGATGAACGAGGCACTGTGCTAGGCCCTGGGGATATTATCTCAGTCCTCAGATTGCTCATAGACACTTACAGACAGGTAAACATTAAATTTAACAAGGTAAGTGCAGTGATACAGGTGTGCATATTGTACTGTGGAGAATAAAGAAAGGTCACTGTTTTGTGTGGAAGTTTCCTAGAGGACTTGAAATGTGAAGGTATCGTGAAACATCAATAACTAAAAATTTTAAAAAATTTCGGGTCCTGTTTGGTTCACTCTCATTCATTGAAAGATTGATAGCACCAAGATCACTATTTTTTCTATATTTACTACTTTTATCAGTGTCCCCAACGTTATTGTGTATAATTGATCTGTCTTTTAAATTTCTTAATATCCTCACTTCTAATCAGATTTTGTTTTACTTACCTCACCCACCTCATCCTGTGGTTATGGTCTACATTTTTTTTCACTTTGATTCTGCCCACCATGATTGACTTTTTCATTTTTCTGTCTTCTATTTCCACACTTTCCTCCTTAAACAATTTAGATTATACAATCACTCCACCACAAACACCTTTAAATTACATAGCCCTTACCTGTTTTAAACTTGACAAAACCTAATCTTCCTCTTCTACCCGCTGCCACCTTCACCCTCAGCTGAATATTGCTGGAGAAGAAGCATGCAATCATTCTTACTGATTCACCTCACTTTAAATCCCTGATCATAAATCTCAAATGGCACTCAGCTCTATAATGTTTGTTTTCCACTCTCCAAAATTACTTATTTCAGAATTTTAACACTCAATTCAACACATACTCTGCCCCAATACACTTAGCTAAGCATCTTACCTCATAAATCATTAGGAAAATTGGACCAATCAGTAGAGAACTCCTTTATCTTTGTTATCTTCAAATCTTCTCAACATATTTGCTTTGTATTCAACCTTTCATTCTGCTTTTCTTTTATATTGGAAGTGACACTTTTTCTATCAAAGGCTAATTTCCTTCCCTGTGCACTGGCTCTTCAAGGACCCTATTTATCGTCACCTAAATACAGTGGTTCCCCTTTAACTGGAGATTTGCTTTCTGTGGTTTCAGTTACGTGTGGTCAACTGCAGTCTGAAAGTATTAAATGGAAAATTCCAGAAATAACAATTTATAAGTTTTAAATTTTATCTCAGTCTGAGTAGTGTGATGAAATCTCATGCCATCCCACTTAGGGATGTGAATCATCTCTTTGTCTACTATATCCATGCTATATAAGCTATCTGCGTTTTAGTAACTTAGGAGCCATCTCGATTATTGGAGAGAGACCACATTCACATAGCTTTTGTTATAATTCTATTTTATTATTGGTTATTGTTAATCTTTGCTGTGCCTAATTTACAAATTAAACTATCATAGGTATATATGTATAGAGAAAAAATAATATATAGGGTTTGGTACCATCTGTAGTTTCAGGCATCCTTTGGGTTCTTACACTCTATTCCTCAGAGATAAGAGGGTTCTGCATTACCTACTTCTTCACTTCCTGTTGTCTCCTCAGCCTGCCATAGTTAAACTTCTGTCTCCGCCATCCCCAAAACTGCTGTTGTCGAGGCCACTAATGTCTTCCATATTGTCAAATCTAAGAGTTCTTCTTGCTTCTCATTTTAATCTCTCATCATTCAACCCTGTTGACCACTGTCCCTTTCTGAAATCTGTGCCTTGGCTTCCATGATGCCTGGTTTCTTTTGTATTTCATTGGCCACTGGTTTTTGCTAATAGACTCTTCTCCTTTTGCTTAAAATCCAGATGTTGGAATAGCAGAGGATTTTCAGTTTTGGATCCTTTTTTTCATCTATATTCTTTCTTTGGTTGATATGATCTTAGCTCTAAAAGCCAGCAATATGAAGGTAGCATCCAATTTTATATCAAAAGCTATGGCTTTTCCCTTGAACTCTAGACCCATATGTCACATTGTCTACTTATTATCTCCCCTTGGTGTCCTGTGTACTCTCCCATCTTCCTCCACTTGTCTTTGCCATCTTAGGAAATAATACCATCAACCCATTTTCTTAAGCCAAACAAATCCCATTGCTTCTGTTTTCAAAGATATCTAAAGTTTTCTGCTTATCTTAGTCTTACAGTTTAAAAGAATTTTCCTTCTCACCTATTGGGGTGGCAGAAGGAGAACGAAGTAGGAAAAAAGTAGATACTTTAATCTTCTATGGTAGAATAACCATGCATGTTTGTTAAAAAGTAAACACCATTGAATCTCAGCCACTCAACAGTTATTTATTTAAAGCTTACTATATACCATGTACCTTCTCATCTCTCAATTTGTCTGCCTTGTACTTGACCTCTCAGTCTTTTTCTTATACTAGAAGTGTCACTATTTACCTTCTAACTGGTCTTCCTGCTTCTCTTTTAATCCACTATATTCATTCCCCATGCATGATCTGGAGCAGTATTTTTAAAACAATCAAATCATGTCACTCCTGTATTTACAATGTTCACGTGGCTTCCCAACATATTTAAAATAAAATCCATACTTCTCACCAAGACTTATAAAGCCTCAAAGAAATAAGGTTCCTGACTATCTCTGACTTAATCTCTGCAATACCAAGCTTACTGCTAATTCAGGAGCTTTTTACGTGTTTTCTGTCATGAATGCTTTCTTTCAGGTCTTTAAGTGGCCAGCTCTTTTTCATTCCATTGTTTAGCCCAACTGCCAGCCCTCAAAAAGGCCTTTTCATTTATAGCTCCTAATATAATAATGATCCTTATCCAGTTACTTTGCCACACACATTACCTTGCTTGTTTTGTTTTTCACAGTTCTAACGGTTTGAATTTATCTTGTTTCAGTGTCTTTTCCCATTCTCCCCCAAAATGTAAGTTCTATTGATGCATATCTGGTGTCTGACTTATTCATCACTTTACGTTACAACCTTAAAATAGTGCCTGGTATGTAGTACATTTTAAATAAATAATTATTTAACGATTGGAATTCAGTGGCACGTCGCTTTTTTAACAAACATCCTGCCACTTCCTAAACATTTAAAATATATGTACTTTGCCAAATCTCAGTTTTTTAAAAAAACAACTCTTCTAATAAAGAATTTGGTCTGGTACTTAAGTAAGGCCTGGTAGTCTGGATTTGTGTACATCTTAATTATTAGATCATTTTTGCTATTTTTTCTGGTTTAGGGTTTTGTTTTGTTTTTTAAGTCTCTGGATTTCCTACACTATTCAGTTGTGAAACACCTATTGTAATTTTTAAATAATTGAGTTAAAAGTCGAGTTATATAATTTCTGAAGATATTTCTGAATAGTATCTGATATATTCATGCTCTCAAAAGCAAATTTTCAGACATTTACCTTATGCTGATTTAGACCTTCTTGTCTGAAGAAGAAATTAGGTATGATTTGGTGATGTATATTCATATTCTTTATAGAATTGGGTTGGTATTTCAGTGCAATATCGTAAGGTTATAACATAATATTTATGTTGCCAGAGCCCATTTATTTTTTCACAATTTTATTTTATTTTTAGGATGGTATATTAGAAGAGCAATTACGAATGTATCTTCACTGTTGTTTGATGCTCTGTGATTTCTGGGAGCCAAACATTGCAATTGTCACCATTCTATGGGAATATTATAGTAAGAACTTGGTGAGTAAATAGAATATGAATTTGTTCTTGGAATTTGAAGAATTCTTATATATTTGAGGAATGTTTTTATGGCTTAATTATGAAGAGTTATGGATTTTTCAAAAAGTTATTTTTTTCAAAGTAGATTATTGTAGCTCAGGAATAGTTTTATATATGACCCCTTCTATGGACTTGTGGGAGACTTTGTGAAGTCATAAATTTTTAACTTGGCCAGGGGAATGAGTGGAGTTTTCCAAATACAGAAGAAAAAGAGCATCCAGGCAAAAGGAACAGCATGGACAAATGTATAGAGACATGAAAAAACATGATCTGTTCTCACTATGTTAAATAGTTCTGAGTGATAGATCTGAGATGACTGTGAAATTAAGGAAAATAGAAAATGTCATCTGGAGCTAAATTATGAAGAGTTGAAGATAATGTGCAGTTGAAATTATGATTTATTTGGGAGACATTAGAAAGCAATCACATGTCATATTATGTATGTGTTTGAGAAAGTTGTTTTCTCAAAATGATGTAAGTGAATTGGGTACACATAAGTTAGTAATCCAATGTAGTAGTATAAGCAAATAATGCAGGGACAATTGATTTAGAAAGGAGAGGATAAATTTGGAAGATAAAAAAATTTAAAGGTAGAATTAAAGGACTTAGTTACCTATAGAATGTGGAGAGATTTGGAATGTTTGGTTTTCTGGGTGTATAAAGTCAACTCAAGATAGAAAATGGAAATAGAAAATTTACAAGTAAATTACAAGTTTGGGTTTATACATAATGGAGCTTGTTAAAAATGAGAAAAATAGCTTTCTCTGAAGCATTAAGGTCAGGCTGATTAGAGAAATGACCAGATCTAGTTCTGAGACAGAATGTGTACAGGATGAATCTAAATAAGTATCTTGTCATAACTGAAAGCAAGGGAAGATATTAAAGTAAGTGGTGTCATGTCAAAAGGACACAGCCAGCTTTTAGGAGTTCCCATTGCCCAGTACTGAGTAAATTTGAGCATAAGAAAGAATAATGACTGCTGCAGGTTAAAACTTATCAAATATGTTCAAATACTTGTTTATGATGCTTTTAGAAAAATTATTCTGAAAAAACCCTTGTTCTGAAAACTAAATTAAGGAAAATGTAAACTATATTTTAGAGTGACCAAATTTCTAATGAGCTAATTCAGAAGGAATGATAGAATTAGAAAATCACTATTTCATAAATCTGATGAAATAAAGTATCTGGGCAATGATCATCAGTGCCTGCTAAAACTGTTAACTAAAAGACTGGTGGGGATCACTAAAATTAATCGATCAGGCTGATAGCATGATAAATCTTAACATCACAAAAAGAATGACAGAACTTTTATGCCTCTTTATTAATTGGAGGAGGAGTACCCAGTACTACCAATCAAAGATTCTTACCAAAAAACTCACCCTGCATCCTATCAGTTTTCTAGATATAGTTACCAATTTTTAGTAAAGATAGGGGATAAAAGTATACATTAAATGACATGAGGGAGATACAGGCAGCTAAGTCCAGAATGTAGGAAATTCTACACAATAAATGACAGTATAAAAATAAATGGTATGATTAAAGGTTGAGAAACTTATAGAATAAAAGAGCTTTAAGAGGCATATCAACCACATGCAATGTATATATCTTGTTTGTATCCTAATTTGGACAAACTGACTATTAAAAATACATTTTGGGGATAATCCAGGAATTTGAATACCTCTTGATATTCCATGCTTTTATGAAATTTTTATTTTGGAGGAATATTTGGTAATAATGGCTGTGTAATTTTTGTGATTAAGATGAGTCAAACTTTTTAATGAACTAATTGGGATTTGCAGCTTTCTATTTTTATTTACTCAGGGATTTAATAAGTTCTTTTTTTTTTTTTTTTTTTTTTTTTTTTGCTTCTAGAATAGTTCTTTTAGTATTTCTTGGCTTCCTTTGAAAGGCCTTACAGATATTGTTAAGTCACCCTTGTCTATGCTAGAAATGGTGAAGACCTGCTGTTGTGATGAACAAGATTATAACCTATATAAATCCAGAAGTAGCTACACCATTTTCCTTTGCATTTTGGCAAAAATCGTTAAGAAAGCAATGAAGAACAATGGCACTCATCCTTGGAAACAAGTCAAAGGAAGGTGTGTACCATATCTTTCTCTGAAATGAATGTTCATTGATATCTTTGGAGAAATGTTACTGTTTGTATTTTTTAAGTTAACTTGTGCTTAGAGATTTTTATGGTTTACACATTTAAAATGTATTCCTTAATGTGGAAAAGCAAAATATGGAGCTTTCTGAGCCTGCCAGTTTTTTATAGTAAGGAATGAACCTAATATCCATGACTTGTGGAGGACTTTAATTTCTTATTTATGAGTCTTGAAGATGGAAATTTCACATATTAAATGCAAGGATATTAGAAGACTTGTTTTTCTCGCGAAAATTAATTATAATGTTGTTATGCAACTCATTGTATACATTGTACTAAAAATTGTAGAAGTAACAGTCATCTCCGAATTGTACATTAATGAGTAATCGATTCAGCCTATAAACTTTATGTTTTTTGAACCCATCAGTCCCACAAGCCCTTCATTTTTAAATGAAAACTAACCAGAGTATAGTAGAACCAAATAACGTTAATGTTCTCATTTGGGGAGTATGTCCAGTTTTTATTTCTAGTATGGTAAAATAAACTTTTGGTCACACTTGTCTATTCTCTTTTTTTAAGGTTTTATTTGTTGCGTGGGTATGATTTTTAATTGTCTTCCCTTGTCCTACTTCCTTTGCTTTTCCCAGCTCTTTTCCCAACATTCTTTATGCATTCACTGCCATCTACCACTTGCTCAGCTTATGGAGTAGGAGTTCTCACAGTAGAATACTTCTTATTTTATGTGGGGACTTCTCAGGAATCACTAAATGAAATACCTATTTAATAACCACAATGAATAATTTTAGGAAGGTTATGGTGATACAATTTGGATTTTTTAATTTAGATTTTACGTTTTTAAAATGGTAACTTCTTTGTTAAATCCTCCATAATTATGTGGCTCAAATAGTTGTATCATTTGCTATGTTTGCCAGTTTGTCTTTGAAATCTTAAATCATTTTATGGAAGACATGAGCATGATGAAGGATGTAAAGATAATTAAACAGATCTTTGCTTTCAGAAACTTATTGGCTCT
The DNA here is from genome assembly GCA_028627145.1 of Eidolon dupreanum. Taxonomy (NCBI): domain Eukaryota; kingdom Metazoa; phylum Chordata; class Mammalia; order Chiroptera; family Pteropodidae; genus Eidolon; species Eidolon dupreanum. Next base: position 128,240,621 of record CM053502.1, on the reverse strand, counting down.
ATTATTTACAAATAAGCATTTAACTATTCATAAACATAAATCATTTCTATCCTGAAGAAACTAATTACAGAAGTTACAAAATTTAACAATCTTTAAGTAGGAGTCAAGATGAATGAATTTCAATTTTAATTTCTTAATTGATGAACAAAAAGTACATCAACTATTAGTTATATTAAGTACTATTGACAAGAGATTTTTAAATGGGTAGTCTTGGATGTTTGAACACTAACAATTTTCTTTGTGAGTATGTAAAAATAATTTTCTACCATTTTAATTTTTGTTAGGGTATAAGTATAACAGAGCAAGTCTTTGTGAGAGGTAGAGGAAGAGTTTAAGGAAAATTATTATATAAAATTACCCTGTTAAGATTTCTGTAAAGCACATCAAATTATATTTAAAGATTAGGTATTTTTATTTGTCAGTAAAAATTTTAAAAGAAAGGTGATGGACGAAAATAAAAGGAAAAGTCATATTCCATAGGAAAAAAACATTTGGGGAAAGCCACTGAATCTTTTGATTTACTTATAGATGATTTTATGTTTCATTGAGAAATTTGAAGATTAGGGGTATTCTGTTAATTTGTTTTCTAAGTAGAAAAAGTGACATGTCAACATCATAATGATGAATTAGCTAAAAATTTAAAGTAATAAAATGTCATGAATATCGAGTGAAATATTTTAAAAGATGGATTTTGTGAATGAAAGTTTATTAAAGCAAATTTTTATGTGTTACAGAATATATTCTAAATTCCATCAAAAAAGAATGGAAGAACTAACTGAAGTTGGTCTGCAGAACTTTTTCAATCTTTTTCTATTGTTAGCAGCTGTTGCAGAGGTGGAAGATGTAGCAAGTCATGTTTTAGACCTCCTGAATTTCCTGAAACCTGCCTTTATGACATCACCTCTCATTTGGAAGGGTCAGGCGGCCTTCCTCTTGATGTATACTCAGAAAAACCTGGATATTGGTGTTTTGGCTGAGAAATTTTCAAATGCTTTCCAGGATAAAGCAAAGGAGTTCTTGGTATCTAAGAATGATGGAATGGGACAAAGACAGACTCTCTGGACACTTATTTCTATCTATATTGATAGTGTTCAAGAAGTGTTTGAGACTAGCCATTGCTTGCATTCTTCCCATGAAAAACTGCTTAATGATGGATTTAGTATGCTTCTCCGAGCTTGTCAAGAATCTGAACTCAGGACAGTATTGAACTTTTTACAAGCTCTTCTAGCCAGAATCAGGTATGTTTTGCAGTAATATGCTAATTTATTAATTTGTTTTATGTCATCACCATGTTGATCCTATATTAAAGTTTTTCTATTGATGTACTCATGAAATCCAAATGTAGAGAGCAGAGTTGGCGTTACTGCTACTTTGGCATAAATCAGATTTTTTACACCTATGGCACCTGCTGTTCCTAGGTGGTCTCCCATTCAAGTACTAACTAACCAGGCCCGACCTTAGCTTCTGTGGCATGGCCATAGACCATAAGTCCATATTCAAACTTTTCTTTCAGACAGTAGTTCTTTGGAAGAAAGCTTGTATACAAACACAGTAAACTTAGAGCAACTCTATGCAGTTCCAGAGCTATGTTTTTTCCCTTTCCTTTACTTTGTACTTCTCCTAAAAGAATATTATTATCTAAAGGTATGTTTCAGATATTCTTAGCAGGATCATGAGCTCAGATCTGAGGTGGGTTTACTGAAACATATGTAATTTAGTGCCCATAAGATTTTGAGCATACTGTACCGTTAAAAAAAAGTAACTTTCTTTAAATATTTTGCTATGGAGTTATAGCCTCAATTGCATGAAATACTTTCAGCTAAAATTTATTCTGAGATTAAGGTAGAATTGTTATATTTATAATATCTATCACCTATTCAAAACTTACATTTTTCAGATCTACTTAAATTATGCAAATGTGCAGATGCACTCAGACCCAAACAGTAATGGATAGGAACAGTGATTGTGGCATTTATTGCCTTTAAGGCCCTTTTCACATAATTTTCACCTTTGACATACATATTCAAGAAGTTAGATGCTACCACTCAATGTAGTTAGTCACTATCTCTGAAAAGTGTAAAAGTTATATATAGAAATATGATTTAATTTGAAATTAATGAAGAGATTGGTTCCCTTTTCCTAATACCACATTAAAAAAGTAGCATTTGTTTTTATTACCAATTTTATTTATTACTAATTTACTTAATTTGCTTCGTGTTGGTCTGTGTGTTCATACTTATTAATCCAAAGGTTTTCATTTCTCATTAGGTTTTATGTAGCTTTTATATTCATTTGCTCTCATCAGTTTAAGTTCTAAAGTTTTAGCCAGAGTTCTTGATCAGATAAGCATCTCCTTCTCCCCCAGTGTAAGCTATATTAAAGCAAGAATCTCAAAGCTCTCAGTTTTCGGATAGATGGATAAGTGAGCAACAACTTCATTAGCAGCTTTGACTAATTCTGGATCTGCTCCACAAACTATTTTTCGTCTCTTAGAGTTTATTAGCAGATATACTTTCCCAAATGTAAAATTCATATTGTAAGTAGTATTTCTCTGAGCTTCTTAGACAAAATTAGAAATTTCCATATTTCTGGTACCATTTTTGGTTTATTTATATTTGTCTGGATATACCAAGCAAGAAGGAAGAGGAGGTTGCTGGTCTAAACCATCCTGGTAATAAAGAACTATAGCCTCAAAAGATATAGGGGCAAAGGAGTAAAACATGAAGCAGGAAATATGGACATCTTGGGAAGAAGTAGTCTTGGAAACCAGGTAGCAAAATCTGCATATCTTTCTGTCTTTTCCACTGAAGATTGATGTGTCTTAATCATCCTAACTTTTGTATTGCTTCTTACATAGTTTTTTTTTTTTTAAAACAAAGATTCATATCCTACAACTATTAATTTTTAGTTGGAAATTTGGGGGAATCTTTTTCTTGTTAAAAATTTTTTAAATTGTGAATATGATAGTGTCATTGTAAAAATGGTAAAAGAAAAAAAATGAGGTGTAAGGGGGCAAGTAAAGTAAAATTTCTCTCCACCTTTACTCTTTTATCCTCTAGTTCAGTTCTTAATTAGGGTGAGTTTGTCTCTCAGGGGACATTTGGTAGTGTCTAGAGAAGTTTTTGATTGTCACAACTAGGGAGGGCGCTACTGGCATCTAGTGGGTAGAGATCAAGGGATACTGCTAAATGGCCTGTAAATGCACAGGATAGCACATACAACAAAGAATTGTCTGGTGTAGCCTCAGTGATGCTAAGCTTGAAAACTTTGCTCTAGTTCTACTCCACAGAAGTAAAATGGTTTCTTGCAGAACCTTCCAGACCTTTTCTCATTTATAGGCTTAAGAGACAAATTGTTTTGCATCCTCCTTTTTTCAGTTAATATTTCCTTAACAGCTTTTTATGTTGGTATTTGGAGACCTAATTCTTTTAATGATTGCGTTAGTATTTTATTTAATATATGTACTAAACTTTATTTAACCAATCCTCCAATAACGAATATTTACATTGTTTGCTATTTTGTTATAAACACAGTTTTATTTAACATCTATTTATGTATTCTCTGTATATTTGTGAAAGTATATCTGTAGATTAATTCCTAAAAATACACTAGTGTATATGCATTTAAATGTGGATGGATATTACCAGATTTCCTACCTCTTATCTCATTTTTAGATTAGTGAATGGGGTATATTTAGAAAACATGCATATCTAAGATATTTAATATTTTTTGTTTTGGTTCAACATTTGTTAAAAATGTTAATGGAAACTAGGTAATAGGAGAATGAGACTTATTTTGACAGAGAGGCTTTTAAAATGGAAATACAAAGAAAGTAATAAAATATGAAAGTATAAATTAGAAGATAGTTAAATAAATGAAATCTATAAACTGTTTGCAAACCTCAAAGTATTACCACTACTCATATACTGCGAAGTGTCTTTGCTTTTTATTTATGCTTCTAAAGAAAGGGGTGGCTGCTCATTGGAGACTTTGTTTTTATAATTTTGCAAGTTACACATTTTTTTAAATGAATCATTAGTTGCAAAGAATGAGTCACAAGGGGGTTTGGAGACAAGCAAATCACATTTTATTTACAATAATTTATTTTTAGCACCATTGCAACTATCTGAATTTCACTTCTTGTAATAAAAACAAATATTTGTTCTTTAAATTCAACTTAATGCTGAAGGACTGCATTGATTAAAGCAAAGTTATTTCAGGAGTGTTGGGAAAAATATTGCTTGCAAGTATCTGTGAACTATACAGCTTCTCTGTTAATCCATGTAGGGTCACTATTCAGAAATACAGAGGTAAGAATCAAGAGGCATAATAAAGACTGTCAATTATATAGATGAAAATTAGTTAACATTTATATTAGTACTTTTTAACTAGAACTTGAGTTTATAGTTTGCTGTCATCTGGAGCCAGGGAGGGAAGAGGCAAGGAATAGGTTGTTGTTCTTTAGTATTAACCTATGAAAAAAGATATAAATGAAGTTCATGTCGATAACATTTAATTCTTTGCACAAATGTTATTTTTGGTTTTGTTTTGTACTGTTCAACTATGATTGAAAAAAGAATTGCTATAAGTGAATATCAGGTTATGGATAACTTGTTGCCAGAATTATAGAGCGGTTTTAAGAGATAGAAGTATGAGATCAGTGTGTGAATAATGTGTAGTAAGGTGCAGGTCTTAATTGATGCTGTTATAGTTTAGACACTGTCATCTCAAATTTCTGAAGCTTACATAGTAATTTGCACACAGAACTCAATGAGACTGATTACAGTATATGATAAGAGGGGCTGCAAATTGGATGGTTTGATTTTATTCCATCTCTTGTGCACTGCCAAGGCAGATATTGTCAAGACAGACTTAGTTTGGGATCTTTGGGGAAAGGGCCCCAGAGATCATTCAGGATTGTTTACCTTAAAAAGAAAGAAGAAAAGGAGGCAGGGAGGAGAAGCACAAGAAAACGTCCTTTAGGTATTTAATCATAGAGATGTGTTCCTAATTTCTTAACCCAAAATCTGGAACTTCTTTGAAGATCTTTTCATGGGTGTCTTGGTAAGCTATAATATTATCACTATTAGTATTATTAGAAAGTTCAAAAACATTTTGAATAGTTGTTAAAAATTAAAGCATAGGCTTTTTTTTTCCCCCTTTTAAGAACACAGCTAAATTCTTTGAGTGTTGGTTTAGATAAGGAAGATGGGTTACATAGATTGATGATATTTATTCCTCGCTGTATCCCTGACAAGGGAAAGAATGAAATACTTTACCTTAGCAATCTTTTCTGTTTTCAAATTCAGGTGGGAATAAGGTACCAGTCCTTGCATAAATATGTGTGCAGGATGTGTGAGTGTGTGTTGAACTGGGTAAGAGTTTTATAACTGTATGACAGAGAAATTATAGGTAGGCAGGAACTAAGATCACTGATTAAAGGAAGAAGCGGCTCCCTCTAGGCTGTTAAGAAATAATAACTTTATATGCCACTTTCTGCTAACTGGAGCTGATGGCTCACCAGAGCATTCTTTATTGCTGATTAAGTAGCATTGTGAAAACACTGACTTGGTTATGTTAACTAAATGCCTCTGTGTTTAAAACTTCAAATGTCAAATAGTTTTAGCAGTCATCTTTAACATTATACATTACCTTTCTGGAATCACATTTCTAGTTCTCACTTGCTGTTATTTGAGGTTAATAAAAAAAATGCCAGTCTTTCATTTGTGGAGTTAGGTGTAGCCAAAAGCTTTTCTTTAATTATATCCATTCATGCTGCAATAGTTAAGGGTCTGTCAGCATTTCCATTATAAACCTCCATTTTCAGGGTTTTATAACACAGCTATGAAAATTAGCTCTGGGCAAAAACTTGACATACAAGGCCTCATGAGAATCTCCCTCCTCCCCATCCCCCTTTTTCATTTTCACTGAAGTAAGGGTGAGTGATTTCAAAATGCCTTTTGGCATCTGCAAATATCATTTGGAGTTTAAAAAGAAACAATAAATTTTTAGGCTTTGTACCTGTTTGTTCTACCACTTAAGGGAGGTTGTGGACTTATGAATTTAAGCCAAATGGCTATTGATCAACTGATATCCTATTTTGTTTTAAACAAGTGCCTGGTTTCAAAGAAGTCTAAAGGCAATTGAAAAAAAAACTTACATAAAATGTTAAATGTTGAGGCTAAGAAATAGTTCAAAAGAGATTACCTTTTCTTGATACACTATATGCTCAAGTACAACTCCTTAAAAGATTAAAACTTTTTCCCAGCTTCAAAATACATTTTGAAAGTATATATATTTTTAAACTCCTTTTCTTCTTTTCCCATGAGCCTAGAAGTTTACATATTTGTTATATATCTCTTTTGACATTTGTGAAGGGTATGTGTGTTAGTGTGTGCACATGCACATACAAAAACTGTATTATTTCTCTTAAATATGCTCAATAGTTCTAGTTATTTTAACCTTTATTGGTATGGTATCATTTATTCTAAACAAAAATTTTTTTTACATCTTCAGTGAGATAACATGGTTGTCTAGGTAGGGAAGGAGGTAGTACAGAGGAAAGAGTCTCAGAGGGTCTGCGGTATCAAAATGATTTACATGATTTTTCGGGAAAGGTAGAAAGGATACTCTTGACAGCATTCATTCCTTTTCCTCCTTTTGTTATTGGATGTACTATTAGTATGAGTGGGTTACAGCTTTTAATTATTAAGGAATAGTTTACTACAAAACATTTGAAACTAGATGATTTTTTTTAAAAATCATGAGTTATTTATTTACATGTAGTTTGCTTAGTATGTCCCAGATTGCCCAAAATATCTGATCTACAGTTTCATATATATGTATGATATATGATATATGATTTGATGCAGATTTTGTTTTAATTTGATGCAACTTTGGGAGAGGGGGAGCACATGAGTATGCTGTACGGAAAAATGTATTTCTAGTTTTTATTTGAAAAAGCAAATAGTTGTGTTGCTTACTAAGAATGATCCATCTATCAGTTTTGGTTGCTTCAGAGAAAGCAGGGAATGTAGTATAAATCTTAGTATTTTGGGAATACATAAAATGCTAAGATTTCTTTTCATCATTAAATATGTAATATATATTTCATCTGAGATTTTACTTATATACTATGACCATTTTGTCTTTACTCTTTCCCAGGTGTGGATTTTGCAAAGTGTATTTACTATAGCCCTTTTGTATTACATGTTTATAAATTTATGCAATAATATCTCACCCTATTAACTCAGGAATATTTGTGCACTTTTTTTGTATTTTGCTGAAACATTGGTTATCTGCTTAATATTTCATGTGAAGAAATTAATATTTGAGTCATTTATTTAGTCTCCAGCTAGATCTGTTGCATAGATACAAATTCGCCTTGAATAAGTAAAAAGCGAATTTTGTAAAAATATATTTATTTATTTATTTATTCATTTATTTTTTTAGGCAAGGCATCCCTTGGTTGACCTTTCAGATTGCAACGACCTTGTCAGCTTACAGTCCCTTGTTATTTTATTTTTTGCACCTACAGCGCCTGGTCTTCCTAGGTGGTCTCCCATCCAAGTGCTACCAGGCCCTACCCTGCTTAGCTTCCAAGATCAGACGGGATCGGGTCTGTTCAGGGTAGCATGGCTGTAGACTCTTTTAAAATATTATAAGGGAAAACTTTTGTATGCAAATTTCAGGCATTATTGGTAAAATGATAATAGCACATACCTCACTAGGTTATTTTAAGGATTAAATGCAGTAGGAAGATAAAGTGGTTAGCACAGTGCCTGGCACCTTAGTAAGTGTTCAATAAGTATTAGCTGTTGCTATTATTATCACTACTATTATTTTCAAAAGAACCCATAAAGTAACCTTTTCTTTGCATTACGCTTTATGCCTGGCAACCTCAATGGATGTGTGTGTACGTGTTTGGCCTTACCTTGGACGGTACTTACCCCATCCTTATGTAGTACCTTTGGCTCAGAGGCCATTCAATAAATGTTTTTTGATGTGTAAATAAATCAGATTCTTTAAAAACAAAGTCAGGTTTGTACGGAACATCATGAACATTGCCTCACAATTATAGAACTGTTGGAAATTGTGATTCTGTGTTATTAAAATGGTAAAGAGCTGCTGTAGAAAAAGTAATTTTTAAAGGTAGAATGACATTTATGTATGTCCTTGCTTTCTATATCCAGTTGATTGAGAGAATTGTTTTTAATGTCTTTGGAGGACCTCCTTTTTTCATCCCTTATTTATTCTCACTACATTTTTTCTTGATTTTTAGGTTATCAGTGCTTGTCTAATCTCCCTGCCTCCATTGCTTTCCCTCCTTAGACCAGCTCTCTTTTTTAACAATTTCATTGAGATATGTATATCACTCGTCATACAATTCACTTATTGACCAGCTTTATTAAGATATAATTTACATGTCATGCAATTAATGGTTTCAGTATATTCACAGAGTTGTACAACCATCACCATGATTTTAGAACAATTCATCACCCCAAAAAGAAAACTTATACCCATTAGCAGTCACTTCCCATTTTCCCCTACTCAACTCCGCATCCATTGAAACCATTAATCTACTTTTTGTCTCTATAGTAATTTACCTATTCTGGACCTTTCACATCAGTGGAATCATATAACATGTCATCTTTAGTGACTAGTTTCTTTCACTTAGAATAATTTCAAGGTTATTCATATTGTGGCATATATTGGTGCTTCATTTCTTTTTATTGCTAAATAATTCATTATATGAACATACCATATTTTATTTATCCATTCATTAGTTGATGGACATTGAGTTGTTTCCACTTTTGGGCTATTATGAATAATGTCGATATGAACATTTGGGTTCAAGTTTTTGTGTGGACATGTTTTTCTTTTTCTTGGCTATTTACTTAGGAGAAGAATGCTGGGTCATATGGTTATACTTTTTAACCTTTGGAGAAAATGCCCAACAGTTTCCAATGCAACATTTATATCCCTACCTATAGTGTATCAGGTTGCACTTTCTCCACATCCTTGTCAGCACTTGTTGCTAAGTGTCTTTCTGATTATAGTGATCTTACTGGATGTCAGTTGGTATCTCATTGTGGTTTTGATTTGCATTTCCCTGGTGTCCAATGATGTTAATCATGTACTTTTCGTGTGTTTATTGATTGTTATGTCTTTGGAGAAATATAGGTTTGGATCCTTTGCCTATTTTTAAATTATTTACCTTTTTGTTATTAAATTGTAAGAATTCTTTACAATTTCTAGATACATGTCTCTTATCAGATATATGATTCATAAATATTTTCTCCTGCTCTATGGGTTACTTTTTCACTTTCTTGGTATTGTCCTTTGCAGTATAAATTGTTTAAATTTTAATGAAATCCTATTTATTTTTTCTTTTGTTGCTTATGCTCATCTCATATTCTCTTGCCACATTTCTTAGTGAACAAGTCTGCTTATATCATTTTGTGTTTTAACACCTTTAGTGACATCCTTATGGACACAGAAAATTTCAAATTCCTTATGGTCTTCAAAGTCATACATGTCTGGCTTTACCTATGTCTGCAACTTTTTCTTATGATTCCTCTTTACTTTAGTCCGATGGAACTACTAGTTCTCAAGAAATCTTCAGGTGTTTCTTACCTTTGTTTATATTTTCTTGTCAAAGCCAGTCGAGGGTTCAGGCCAGTTTTAGGGACTAAACAACCAGTGATTAGAAAAGGCTTAATTAAATACAGGGAATGAAAATAACTGTCAAGATCAGAAGTCAGAAATGGTCAGTGCTGGTCAGACTAGCCACAGAGGTGGGGTAGCAGAGTACAGAGAAGAAAAGAAAAATTAAAAACCCAGAACAGAAGACTTACTTAGAGGGATTTTAAGGAAGGGAAAGGTGGTTTCGGAAACTAGTAGTATTTTGATCAGAGCTAGAGATGGAATCAGAGAGCATGCTATATGGTACATATAGCATGCTCTCTGGAGGAGCCAGAATTCCAGACATTAGTAGACAGTTCCACAGCAGCAAGTTGTGCTTTTTGCCTATGCTTCTTAAGGAACCCCTAGCAGTGTCTGAGAGTTGCTACAGTTCCAGCATATTATAAAAAGCAGGAGCCTTTGGGTCAATAAACAAGAATTCAGATCATCCTTCCTCTACTTACTAACAGTGCAATCTTGAGAAGTTACTTAATCTTTTCTATGCTTCAGCTGCATCTTCATAAAGTAATACCCACCTTAAAGGAATTCTGCGAACATCTGCTTAGATCTCTGCTGTCTATACACATTAGCTATGTGTGAGGTCCTCAATAGCTGTATGTGGTTAATAGCTATTGTAGTGGACAGCAGGTCTCTTGGACAGCACTGCCTGAGTGGCTGCACCTATTCAGAACATGGATCATAATAATCTCGTAGTGCATGTTCATTTTCTTCATTTGCTTTTTCTTCATTTTTATGTGAACAATATTATGCTTTATTCCAAACTTCTATTGAAATGTACGCTTGTCCTTGTGTTTCCAATCTTAAATAATCTCTCTTCCCCTTGAATTATCTTAACACTTTCTAATGTCCTTTATTGCTTGCTATGTTCTGTTGTAATTGTTTTTTGCACTAGATACATATTCATTAAACAAATCTAATGCATGTTTATGAGTACTTACTATGATAGCAGGCATTGTTATAGGTATTTGGGGTACTCAGTGAACTAGTTAAGCAAAGCATAGATGATATGCATTTATTACATGAAAAATACACTGAGGAAATAGAGAAAGGCACTTAGGTAAGTGTTAATTCATACCATCACTTTTTTCACCATTTCATATTTTAATTATTTAGCATTATTTGATAATGATTTATACTTGTCCCCAAAGTTTACCTGATATCCAACAATTCTAGCCAATATCCAGCATGAAAGTAGACAACAGTATCTGTCAGTCAGGTTATAGATTTAATGCATAACCCGAATTTCACCTCCATGTTTATTGCCTCCTAAGTACCAGTGGGCTAAAGGGACCTCTAGAAAGATGACAGTCCATTCTTCTCAATTAATTTTAAGGGTTTTGGTGTTATTGAAAAATAAAACTCGTGTCTACTCTAGCTGAAATTTTTTGGACCATTTTTATTTTATTTTACCAATTCAGTAGTTATCATCAAACTATTCTCCCAATGAAATATGGGAATACATGGAATAAGTGGGCCTTTGAGCTTTCTGTCTTGCTTTTGAGAGTTTCAGGAATGTCTCCATCAAGGCTGGAGCACTTCCAGTCTAAAAGTAGAGATTATCTGTATTTCGATTGTGTTAGAAGCAAGTTATTTGGAAAAGAGAACTGAAGTAATGGAGTAGAGGTAATAATCAATAAAATAATTTACAACAGTTTCTCAGAATGGAAGATTACTTATTGAAAAGACCTATTGAATGACTCCAGCATACCTTAATAGACTTGAAGCAAAGCACATCTGTGTGAAATTTAGAATGCTGAGTACAAAAGGAAAAGTACCAAAGTTTCCATGTACGTCTTAGTCTTCCCACCTTTCTTTTTAGCATTCTGTTTTTTGTATTCACTATGTGTCTTGTTATCTACAGTTATAATCTAGGTCAGATCTAATATTTAACCCCAGTTCCCAATAATTACAAAATTAAAGACATGACTAGAGCTTTTTATTAGATAAATTAGATTTTCTTTCTAAGATTACTCCTATTTTCAAGAAGTAGGTGAATGGAGCTTTATAACTTCTGATTTGTAGTTCTCAAAGTTACTCAAAGTTACTAAAAATCTTTTTTTCTGAGATGAAACAGTAAATCCACCTTTTAATTAAGGAAGAAAAAGAGGGAAGGTAAGGATGGAGAAAGAACACTTTCAAGTAGAAATTGGGATGAAGAACATTAGAATAAAAGGATAAGGACAAAAGAAATATACTCTGTAAAGGGAACATTTTATTCTTTTTTGAAAGTGGATCAGCTGTGTTGTTTAGGGAATAGAATATTTCTCTTTAGCAAATGGTAATAAAAGATGTCGGGGTGAGGCGGAAGCTAGTTTCCTCAATCTTATTTATGTCACTGTGGTTCCTTGTCTGAACCCATGGTTCACCGTAGGTATTTAGACCACCTAGATCTTTGAAGCTTTGGATGAAATTCAGCATGAGTTTGTAAGAAGTCATTGCTACTGTGCTCTTTCATTGCATCACACAGTGCAATGTTTCTTAAACCAAAGACATGTTGTCATAAGAAAATATTGAAGACTGGTAAATCCCAATTGTGACAGGATTGCTAAAGTTAGCTCTTTTCCAACTATGCAATGGATAAAAAGACCTGAAATTGTGATTTCAGAAAAGTGGACCCAGTCTGAAGAAACCCAGTGAGATAAACTGCTTTTGTGGCTTTGATTTTAAAAGGGAAATACTCAGAAGAAGGAAGTGAGAAAGCAAATAATAATTTAAGCATTTACATCCAATAAGTTTAGTAAAATAAGTTACTAGATGTGTTTTGTTTTTTTTTAATAATATGATGTGTCAGTGAGGTAAGGAAACCTATCTCTTAATTTTCCTGTTAATTATTTTTGGATTAATAAGACTTCAGAAGGTACTATAAATTGTAGAAAAAAATAGATTCATTATAATTTAAAAATATTTCTAGCTGTCTTCTTCATCTTCGGTAATTACCATAAACTTATTTTCTTTAAGATGTGATTACTAGGAAACACCAGAGTACATTTTTGTTTTATGATATGAATTGCTTTTGCTACCATATGGCCTATAAAGAGCAGTTCCTTACCTTTCCTCATCTACCTTATGGAGAAGGGTGGGTAATTGCTCTATTTCAAATTTTATTTGTATTTTAACAATATTAAGAACAAACATAAGGAGTGAAACTAATATTTGGAACTCTTAATTTCAATTGTTCCTTCTTTACCTTACAAGATATATATTTTTCTCTCTTTAGGATATCTCTTGTCAGATTTAAGGCTTATTTAAAATGAAAAGGAAGCTAGAGCAATTTTCTTTATTCCATTTCAGTCTCCTAAGGCCTATTTCCCCCTGGTGAGCTCATAGCAACAGGGGGGTTTAAGGGAATTCAGCTTTCTGCAAATTAATGTCTCACATCATGAAAATTCAGGACTTTTTTTTTTTTTTATCTTGAAAAGTAATACAGTGAGTGCGAGTATTATTTCTTGCCAGCGGGTGGAAGATGAATGATTTTGTCACAGTTTTACTGCTTGATGAGCAGTGTCCTGAGGGTCAGGCTTAAGTCTGTGTCACTATGCTGCTCATTACTCTTGAGCTAAATAAGGGCTGATTGGATCTAAATTGCCTAGCACATGGGCCACAGATGAGCTCAGTGAGCAGGGGATGACCTGCTATTCAGTCTGGGAGTAACCCCGGTGTGCAAATGCAGCATTAGAACACTGTGGGAGAATGAGAGGCTACCGGCTGCTGCCAGCAAAAGAAATCGAAATGTAAAAACTCTTTGATGCTGTGATGTTAGAATTTGAAATGTAGGAAGTGACAGGTTGATGGTACTTATCAGCTTTGGCTGGATTAGAGAACAGTGTCATCTTGCTTATATAATGACAGAAGAATGAAGCCAGCAGCTAACTACTGTGCAGAGCAGAGCCACTGCTATTGCCACAGGCAGTCGTTGCTGCCTCCTACTGGCAGTTCTCCTGGAAACCAGGGAAAGATAATGAAGAAAAGAGCCTCCTCTGTAGATTGCAAGAATTTGAGACTCTAGTCGTGAAAAGTTGCCAATGGTAGGATGCAAAAAGAAAAGGGTATTTTAGAGGATCCTTAATTGTAAGTTGCTTTAAACAAACAAACAAACAAACAAAATCATTATTGGGAAATTGGTCATTCTAGAATTTTCTGTTAACCAGGAGTTAATCCATTTATGAAGTGAAACAACCCAGGGCAAGACACCCCAGTATATTCTTGCTGGAATAGTGTTCTTTCAGAAGGCCTCAGTTGGGTTGGTTGATCTCTCAATTATGTGTTTTTATCAATAACAGAATTTACTAACAACTAATCTTCAAAATCTAACAATAGACTACCAACTACAGTGTTAGCACAGTTTGAAAGATACCTGATAAAAATACAAAGTGAAAACACCCATGATTATGTAGCTTATGCTAGATAAATCTCCCCGTTAGGAAGAGTGTGAGATGGAAGATAAAGGTTTCTTCCACAAATCAAACGATTTAAAAAAAACAAAACAAAACAAAAATCCTATGATATGAGACCTCTTTTGTTTCATTTTATTTCTGTAATTTTTTAAAAAATCATCATTAGGCTATTAAGTTTGTGATATAAAACTTATAAAATGTAGAGATTTTTAAGTTACTTATTTTACCATGCTGAGAGAACTACTATTGATATTTTGTTATAGTCTTCTAGATTTTTTTTCTATTTATATACATTTTTAAAACCAAAGTTGGGGTTAAATACTGATCAGTGGCCTGCTTTTCTTGATATATCATCAGTGGCTTTTCATATCAATGACATCTGCATTATTTTTGATGGCTTCATAATATTCCATTGTGAATATAGCATAGCTTACTTGACAGTTTCTTATTGTTGTAAACTTATAATGTTTTGAAATTTTCATCATTAGATACAAAGCTGTGATGAATGTCTTCATGTGTATCTTGGCAGGGTTCGTGGGTACTGTTGTACAAATTGTGCAGTGCAGAACTCCAAAGGTGCCATTTACAACATTATAAATGAGGCTTTGATCTTCATGGACATATTTGATTATATGTAGAAGGTATCTTTTTTAATGATTTGGTTTAAAATATAGACTCTAAGATATAATTCTTTATTAAAAATTGGGAGCCATTGTTTAATTATAGTCAAGATTTATATAGTCACATACCACACACACACATACAATTACATCACGTCCTACAAAATAACATTTTTAACTAATGGAAAACCTTAGTCTAGAAGAGTAAAAAAAAAAAAAATCTCTTTAGAATGAAACTGTAGCTCCGTATGTTGAAAACATGATAGAAAGTTTCTAGAGTTTAGGATAAAATGACAGGTAAAAGGGTTAATTAACTTTCGTCTCCCAGAATTTAAAAAAAGAATTTTCCTGCATTGTCAGTATAGATTCCCTACTGTTGCCATTAACCCCTTTTTATTTACTATTAATATCAAATATAGAATAACTTTTAATATAACTTCTAAAGCACTTAAAGGCTCTAGAGAATTTTTAATGTGTCTATTTATAATCAAAATTTGTATATCCTCTTAAGAATGTAAATAATACAGAAATATATGCTACAGAAATATATGCTGCAGAAAATAAAAGCTGTTCGCCTAAGCTTTTAACCCTTTGGAGAATATTCTTCTAAACTGCTATTGCTCTTTTATCCACAGTGCTTCTTTTACCACCTCTTATTTTAATTGGGAAAAGTCAGATTTTACTTTGGAAAGTTCTACAACTTCAGTTTTTCGATGAAAGATCAAAGACGTCTCTTTCTACACATTGTGTAAGGCTGCATACTATCTTGTGTAATAAACCTTAATTTATTTAACCGTAGTGAACATTTAGGGAGCTATACATGATTTTAAGTTGGCTTGTTTTTCGTACCTATCCAATTTTTCAAGATCCTGGTTGAAAATTTAGGTTGGTCAGTTTATTTAACTGGAATATTAAGGATAGTTCAGTTTTATGAGTTATTAACATATCCCGCATCAAAACCAGCAGAGCAAATTTCCACCTCAGTTATTTAATATATGTGAATTGTGTATGGAATAATTATTTTTTTCCTTTATAGTAAAAAATATTACTGTATCTTTCAGAAGTTTGCAAACGTGAGTTTTAAACCTGACTCTACCACTCTCTTTCACTTTAATCTTCAGCAAGTCATGTAATTTCTTTGAAAAATTGAACCTCAATTTTTCTAATCTGTAAAATGTGTAATAACACATATTAAAGAGCCAGTTTAAAGACTATAAAAGATAACATGTCAAGTGTCTAGTAGAGTACCTACCTAGTGATGATTACTTTCATTACTCTCTGTCCATTGGTTTCAGAGAAGTGAAGTGAAAGAGTGTATATTATAAGTAAATTTAAGATACAGAGTTTCCCAGTGTAAATTAAGATTTTTTTAGTGCTTCATTCTGGATCAGTTCAGTTGTATTCCATGAAGAAAACACTATTTATCCTTGAAGTAAAAGCATAAATTACTCTTTCTTAGTCATGTTTGCCTCCTCCCCTCTTTTTTTCCTTATGGATTTGAGAATTCTGGCTGTATTAATTTTGTGCCTGTGCATGAAACAGAAATGACTGTATTTTTCAGTCAGTACACCTTCATTGAATGTCCAGTGTGGCAGACTTTGCACTGGTGTTGGAGAAAATAGACACACATAAAATCAGATCACTGTTCTGAAGTGCCCCACAGCATGGTGAGGCAAACATATAAACGAACAAAGAAATACATTGTGGTAGACAAATGTTGAAGACACTCTTCTTAAAACTCTTTTTTGTCACTTACAGAATTTTCTCTGAGATTGCCCTATGCAAAATAAAGTATGTGGTTATATGGCCATCTTCACACTGTCACATAGCTAGTGCAGGTACATTATTAGAAGGGAGATATTACAAGTCTTAAGTAGCTCGTGCTCATGTAGATAGCAGCTCAAAAGTTTTTAAAGTTGTTTTTGATCTCTTTAAATATATTCCCTCTATTAATAATAAAAATAGTAACCTAGTCACTTGTAAATATAGGTAAGGTCTTTAGTGAATTTTTGGTTGCATCACTGTCATTAATATATTTTTCTACATTTCTTCTTCTTACATCTATTTTTCTTTTCCTATTCTCTGAAACATTAATGTTTCTTCCCCCTACCTACTTCCACTTTTAAATGTGCTATAAACTCTTGATCTTTTGAGGACTGTGTACTTTGATAATTGAATGCGATAAAATAGAATCCCAAACCAATACATAATATTGCATAGTGCATTTTTTTAAAGTTTATATAAATGCAGTCAGTCATACCAGAGATGCTGCATGTAGCTGTGCCACTTGTTTTGTACTTTTGAGATGTACTGCCAAAGAATGTGTACTTCAGGGAAATGAAGGATTTGGCCAAGAACAAGAAATATTTTGAATTTAGGAAATGGAGAATCTAGCACAAAATAGTACAGGGATAGAAGACAGTTTTACACCTGGCCCAGGCAACCACCATTCCAGACTGAAATAGAATGATGATGCTCTGTGGAAAGAAGGCCTCCAGGAAAAAAGTGGGAAAGAAAAATTATTTTTCTAGTTCCAGAGGAAAGTAAAGCAATTTCATTATAAAATGACTTTTTTTTTTAACACCCTATAACCCTGAATGAGAATTGTTATAATAACCTCTCACTAAGTAAACTTGTTTGTCTTTTAATATTAATCGTCCATAGCAAATTATATGTTAAATATATCAATCTTATAAACATCATGTATGTTTTAAATATATTGAAATTTTCATTTTCCTTTTTTTGATGTATAGAAGTTTTTTTATGTATATAACTCATAATTTGTAAAAAATATTATACACTCACACATATTTAACAGTTAACAGATTTTTCTTTTGGTTTCCTAGTTGGAATTCCAGTATAATTCAGCAGATTTTCTTCAATACTTTCTGTGTCTCAGGACCGTGCTAATAAGTGTTACAGTGTACTTGAAAATGTATCCTGCATTTGTAGAGCTTATGATGTAGTAGGAACAAGCTATTTAATGCCTCCAAGTTTTTATACTCCCTCAGTCATGTTTTTTCCTAAATTCTGAAATGCCTGGACCATTAGTTTGATCCTACGTACATATAGAATTTCTTATATTCTGAAGATCACACATGTAAAATGATAGGTGTTCTCCAGAATATAAGAAATTCCATGTTTTGGGTCAAATAATGGTCCAGTCTTTACAGAATTACATTACAGTGGAAGTTTTGTGATAAGATGTAATCATATATCCCTAATTTCCTAAAAGCCAAGTGCATTTTGCCTAACTTAGAGATATTAAACATGGTTTAGTCTTTTTATTATTTCTGTATGGACTGTTATAGTCATGTCTTATCTTTTGGGATGCTATTCTGCATTTATCATTTAGAATAGTACTAGTAGGCACTCTAGGGGCTTATATCATTTAAATACATAAAGTTTTAAAAACTTTGTCTTAGTTTATTCAGACTGTTGTGATAAAATACTACAGAATGACTGGGTCACTTAAACAACAAAATACTATAGAACAAGTGGGTCACTTAAAACAACAAATTTATTTTCTCACAATTCTGAAGGCTGAAAGTTTGAGATCAACATGCCAGCTGGTTGATTTCTAGTGAGAGCTCTTTTCTTAGCTTTAAGAGGGCTGCCTTCTCAATGTGTGCTCACATGACCTTTCCTTGTGTGTACATGGGGGCGAGGACTGGGCACTCTCGTGTCTCTTCCAGTGTCACTAATGCTGTCGGATCACGGCCCCACTCTTATTACCTCATTTAACCTTAATTATTTTCTTAGAGTCCTCATACAATTACACTGTGGGTTAGGGCTTCAACAAATGAATTTTAGGGGAATACAATGGAGTCCATAGGTGAATATATTTATTCCTATTGGAATAATGATTGGTTGGGGAGGGGGGCAAAGAAATTGAATAAGTTTTCATATATATCCTTTATCTTTTTGTTTTTTATGCCTTTTATTTTGGAATCACCAAAGTTAGAGAATGCTTTATTCACTCTGTTGTTTCTTTTGGTTCTTCTCTTTGTTTAATACAAAGGTTCACAGTTAAGGAAATTAGTTGAAATTGTTATCTGTTTATGTTTGTCTATGGTCTTGCATATTAAATATGTTCTGTATCTCCTCATGTATTTATTAATACAGTGTTTACATTTATTTTGGGAGAGAGACCACTGGTGTAAAATGAATTTATTTGAAGAATCAAATTGAAGTTGGATGTGAAGCGATAGAAAGATCTTTTTGTAACTAATTCAACCCTAACTCCAATAAGACTTCAGGCCAAACCCCATATTTCAGTTTTTTCATCTGAAGGGTAAAGGATTGGATTATATTACTTAAGTGTTTCTAATGCTATCAATCACATTGAATGCTTTAATAGATTTAGGTAAATTTGGTTTTCTTTTTAAAGTTGATAAATGAAATAGAGATATAATTTACACTACCAGCATGATTAAACTAAATTTTACTTAATTAGATTTATTTGTCTTTTACTTACGTAGTGAAGACATAAGTAAGGCTTCCTCGCCCCGCCCCCCCCCCCACACATTTCATGTAGCATGCACAACATAAAAATACAAAAAAAGAATGACATGAAGGAAAGACTTTTCTTAAGTACCAGTTTATAATGTTAACAGATAGTATCAAATATTTTGTCTTTGGCCAGTAGTTGTTGATTTTTAGTTATACATTAGAAAAAATGATTTAGTCATTAAATATTGAGGTGGCTATATTTTTCACAATTAGTTATTTAGACAGAGGCATAATAACCAAGTATTAGTTCATTACTAAACAACATATTTGTTGAGGGCTTCTTGTATGCCAGGGCCTTTAGGCTGTTTGAGTTCTCATTTCCTTATACTTTAGCAGAGAAGAAAGATGTGAAGAGTTACAATTGTAAGTAAGTTGAGTGAGTGAAGGGTAGGTGAATACCTAGGCAGATATTTTTTGGATGCTTTATGTGGAATTGTTTTTTTACCTGGTGCAGGTAGGACATGAGAGAGGTACCAGATATTCTGTAGTTGGAGATACATGATCCCACACACAATATAGAATGCATTAGTAGATATTTCGGTAATTCAATAAACGCATCATACAGTAACATTGAACTTTACGAGCACAAAATACTTCTGTGTACAAAGATATAGACTCTGTTCTTAGGGAAATTATTTTTTAATAAACTATATATGTGTATGTATATATATATATATCACATATATGTGTATTTAAAGTGAAAATAAGTAAGTATACTATAAGATATTATGTAATTCATCAATAAGAGAAAGAAGGAAGAGATGAGATGAGAGAATTAGGAAAGATATGTATCAAATAGGTGGCATTTGAACTCGGTATTGAAGAAGTAGAATTTATACTTGTAATAAGGAAGGAGACTGCCAGGGAAAACATAGGAAAGGAAAGGCCTCTTGAAAGAGATAGGATATAAGAATGGCTATTATATGTTTTTGAAGGAAGGGAGGAAAATACTAGGATAGAGTGACCTAAGAACTGGAAATTAGAAGGGGTTAAATGTTTTTGGGGGCTAATCAAGAAATAAGTCTAATGAGAGAAGTGGATATGTGCTTTTGTAGAAAGATAACACCAGATTATGAAAGGCTTTGAAATTAGGTCAAGAGTATAGACCTTGGTGAAGAGGAAATAAAGAACTATAAGTTTTAAATTGGGGGACAACATGAGAGCAGTTCTTTAAATAAATCATATTCCCTGCTGCCATATCATCACCACCACACACACTGAATCAAGCTCCTTGAGAGAAAAAGGTATTACCTGGTTCTTTTTTAATTCTCCCTGTCTGAAATATTTCTTGTTTTTTTTCTCTACTGAAAAACTTATTTCCTTTCAGGTGTAAGTGAAATATACGGTTTCCCCTGTGAAGCTTCCAGGCTCCCTAGGCAGAGCAAGTGGCTTCCACCCTAGTACATCTCGTACATATTTGTATCACTCAGAACATTTATCACTTGAAATGCCATCTTCTGTCTTTGTCTTTCTCTTTCACTAGAATGATAATTTTTGAGGGCAGGGAATTTGTCTTATTTATATTTTTATCTTCAACTCTAGGTATCTAGCTAAAGTGCCTGACATATAAAGTTGCTTAATAAGTCTTTGTTGAATGCGTGAGTGATAAATATATAGATGGTTCTGGCAGTAATATGTATGATGGATTGAAAGAGAACCCAAGGTAAGGAAACTAGAAAAGAAGCCATTGTAGTAAGGAAAAAATATATATTTGAAAAACTAAAAGTAACTTCAAAAATACAATATGGTAGCAAAGTTTTAACTAAAAGTAATTAAGAAGTACAGTATGGTAGGAAAGAGTTTTGAAGTTGGGACTGACTGATAGAATAAAGGAAAAGGAGGACCCAGACTGGTGCTATGTAGTCAGGCACTAATATTTAAGAAACATTTTGAGCAATTATGGAAATTTTAGGTTTGGCTACTTCTTCCAGACTGACACAGTTTTTCATTAATCCTGTAGTCTGGATTTTATCTCAGTGGTGCTGTTGACCTCATTACCCTAGGATGTTAAAAAAAAAACTGAATGAATATCATGTCACTCTGTCTATTTCAGCCACATCAATGCAGAGCTTGGTAACTTTCAATGATTTTTATACACCTCAGTTCTCTTCCTTGTGTAATGTATTTCACTCTTGGGGGCAGTAGTCCGAATATGAGACCTACCTCTTAATTTTGGTATTCCCTCAGCAAGCTGACTGTATATCTGTTGTCTCTTCAATAAGAGATGGTCCTTGTAGGGTTAATTAAGTCTTAGGTCATTGCTTGGTTCACAGAGCTTCAATTGAGAATCTGCCTGTGACTGGCAGACTCTGGCATGACCGCTGTATTGCTCCTAACCAAAAAGGGGCACAGGGAGCTCAAGTGAGCCCTTACTTTATAGCTTCTGAGAGTTCCATTTTGAGATGGGATGATGACCTTTAATAGGTGGTTACATTGTGTGAGAATTTATCTTTCGTAGTTAATATTTTTCTTCTTAAAAGCAGACCATTGTAATGAAATTATGTTTTCAGGCAATAAATGCATGTTAATTCCTATGACTTGTATGTATAACACCTGACATTAAGCTGGAGATTTCTGTTTCCTATTTCATATGCAAACATAATTGTCCAGTGGAGCACTTGATACCTTTGATGATCGCTCTCTGAATCTAGAAGTGATATGTTTCCAAAGCATACTAATCAGAAGCAACTTCATATAATCATCTGCTTTGCTATAATTTACTCACAACACTGGAAAATTCAATTATGGAAAAATGAGTGAAAAGTTTTTCTTATCTTTTTGAAGGACTTTACCACAAACTTTTATTACCTGTGTGTTTAAAATAGAGTTTCCACAAACACTAATTTTTTTACTCCAACTTAAAGTTCTGAGATTTCACCTGTTCTATAAAATACTGTAATTTTAAAGATACTGGGTGTCTTGGCCTTTACTTACCTTTAATTTAGCTAACATTAAGTTATATTTTAGTTTTCATTTAATGAAGAGAAAAAGAACTCAGGGAATAGTAACACAACTTAAAACTTTTAAATTGCTGCTATATTTAACCTTTTAAAAGTAATTTTCGATAACTGTTATTACACCTAAAATCTAAAAGTTAGACAGTATCTGAGTTTATGCTACCTTTTAAGTTTGGCATGGTCCTGATAATGGATATTTAATGGTTTCTTTTAACCATATTTATGTCACATTGAAAATTTTATTCTGCCTATTCCCACCCCCTTCAGAAAACATCCAAATGCTACATTTTCTTTTGAGGCAAATTGGAAACGAGATGTTTAGGGTGTTGGGTTTTTTTTTCTCTCTTTTTAACAAAGAGAAAAAGCCCCTCCCCCCCGTCAGTATACTTTGATAGGTATATAGTTTGACTTTTAACAAAAATTATGATATAGGCAAACTCCACTGAATTTCTTTGTCTTCTGTAAGATAAGAATATAAGGATGTAAAATAGCATTTTATTTTATTATAGTTCACTGTAAAAAGTGTTAATGTAGTACTTATATTGAAGTTTTTAGTTTTTTAAATCAGTATAAGCCCCCTTTGGAGGATGTGAAATGTAAGAAATGTTTTTCTGTAATTTTGCTAAAGGTGTGTATGTATGGACGTGTGGGGGTTAGGAGAGACCAATTTTGAAAATTGTAGCTACTTTTTTTCTTCTGTTAAACATGTTCTGTAAATTGTGCTTCTAGAAAGGTGGGAGTGAATATGGTAAAAGGAAAGCAGAGAAATTAAAAATTATTCCAATAAAATGGTTTAATTTATGCCTTTGCAGTTAAGCAGTGCTGCTCCTGGTTAACAGAAATACCCTTCAGCTACACAGGATTTTGGAGGGTTGGAGGGCACTCATTTGCACATAAATAGCCATTAACTGATAAATTCCCAGAGGTGTCCTGTTGCATGTTAGTGGTTCTGACCTACTTAGCTAGCTTAAATTTGTTTTACAGAATTATTATAATTCTATCCTTGGTACTTAAACTTTGTGATTAATGCATGCCTCACAATACAATTAAAGTATAATTACACAGTTTTGCAATTTCCTATCATGGTATTATTACTACAAAGATCTGGATTTTGCAAATATTAGAACAGTTAAGATTTTGATTTATCACTTTTGCTGTTATGTGATTATGTTAAATGGGACCCTTGTATGTCTGAAGAATGGATTGGAGAGAGCTGAATCATTAAATGTGGCATTTGTTAGCTCGGAAAGGATTGGGTCAGTTAATGTGTGATCTAGATGGCTATCTAGGTTGACAAGTCCCAGCATTCATGATTACCTTTTTCAGATGTTTCTGAAATACAGTAGATTCTTCACACATTTTCTTTCAGAAGTAATGCTGGGGTAAATGTTGAGAGACAGTAGAAAAACATCAGAGTGGTACTCAGTAGATCTGAATTCTGATGCTGACTCCTGCTGCTTAGTTATACAAAATAACCCACATTCCTCAGGGTCTCTGTCCTCTGTAAAATGAGTAGTTTGGAATAGAAGGCTTTGGCAAATGAAGATGCTGCTGACCAAATCTGGCCCATGGCCTGTTTGTGTACAGCCATTGAGTTAAGAATGGTTTTTACATTTTTAAAGGTTTGTAAAATGGCAAGGATATGTGACATTATTTGTGGCCCACAAAACCTAAATATTTAGAAAAAATTTTTGCCATCTTCCTGACTAGATATTCCATAGGATTCCTCTGAACTATTGGCATTCAGCATTAACTTATTAGTTGATTGTTTTTAAATGTTGATGTTTTATTTATAGCCCTGCATATCTGTTTCTGATTTCATTTTTTTCATATTTACTCTTTAGAGTGATCAGTGATGTGACACCCAATACCTGTTTCTTCAGTGCTCATACATCCAGTTAGTATTCTCTTAAATTTAGATGTGTCAGCTGCTTTCTAAAGCTTTATAACTTGAAATTTAGATTTCTATTAAAGGAAATTTTCTGTAAAATTAGATAGTAAGGTGTCAGTTCTATTGAAAAGGGTAAGAAACTTATTTTGAAATACTTAACACTCATTTTGGAACACTTGAAAAGTTGTATTCTGTTTTATAGAAAAGTTACAAATGTTAAATAATATTCTCTAATGAACTGCAGAAATCTTTTCTATGATTTTTTTCTGAATATCACTTTTGGCCAATGTATGGTGCTGTTCACAGTAAGATTTGACATTATCCCTTGCTGAGTCATTGAGTACAGAAATATGGGCCACTGTTAAAGCTTGAATGCATTTGAGTGGTAGTCAGCTCCTACATCTGGAGGAATTCAGCGTCATATTGTTTGCTTTTAAATATGAATTAAGTATAATTTTAAACCATTTTTATTTTATATTGTGGGGGAAACTCTGGGTCCTTCAAGAAAAAAAAAATGATGATCAGAAATAGGAACTGCTTTGTAAAGTTGGCATGCAATCATCACATTTCTCCAAAGAGAAAATGGTTACCCTGTAATAATCAGTCTAATGAATTCAGAAATTCATTGATTGTCCCAGCTCTGGGTAGATTAGGTAGAGACTTGCTTCGAGGTCTGGAATTTATGAAATGTTTGCTGCATCCAGCAAGCAGAGCTGCTATAATACAGCTGCCTCCTCAGTGGTTCGCTTTGATCCTGTGGAATGAAAGGACAGGAGGATCAGCTCAGGTCTAAATGAGATTACAGCTGGTTCTGCAGCTTATCTGGTCTATTGCCAACTAGTGTGGCTTTGCACGTCCTAAGGGGTTTACAACAGAAACTGTTTATTGAGTATCATCGGTTTACTCAACACAAGCAGGCTAATCCTTCCCAGCCTCAGCATGTTGTAGAATTGTGCAGGAGCCAAACCAAAAGCTGGTGTAGCCAGACCCTCTAGAGCCCTTTGTCTCGCTCTATATTGATTTTTACCTGAGTTAAAGACAGTAAAAAAATAAAACCAATAACCAGTCCTATTGTGAGCAAAAGGTTAATCTTACCTAAAATCTTACAAAAAGCATCTGTTAACCCTAGAAGGGACAACCTCCTTCTTTCTTTTTTTTTTTTCTTTTCCTTTCTAGTCAAGTGGGATTTTCTAGTTTCAAATTTTGAAGAACAAGAAAAACAGCTTAAAAGATCTTGCTAGGCATTCCAAGTTAAATGCTTAAACCTCTTCTAGTGGTACTATAACAAATGGCTTTGTGTATGGAATATAGCATGATTTGTTTCTAAATAGTAGGTTTTTGTTTTATATCCATTTTTCACACTGCAATTTTTATTTTTTATTTTTTTTATGGGGTAAACAAAATGCATGAAGACAAGGCTGGAAACCTTAATTAAGGAAAATAACTCAACTGCCAAGGTTAATGACCAGTAGTCATTTTGCCTGATGATCCCTTGATTAGTAGTGTATTTCTTTAATGACTAAAGACTGGTGATTAGAAGTATTATAAAGATATGCCTGTTATAAGTAATCCTATGTGTATTTAGGTTTTATTTTACTGTTTTATTGGGTACTTTTTTAAACCTTCAGGTGCAAGATTTTAATTACTGCGGCCTTATCTTGAACAAAGATCTTCAGTGTGGCTTATAGTGGAAAATGATTTGGAATCAGACAGACCTGGGCTACAATTCTGTTTTCATTATTTGCTGATCTAGTTATTTAACCACTGAGTTCATTTTTTTAAAAATCACCAAACTAGAGATAATATAATTTACCTTGCAGTATCTAATCAAACCAAATTAGAAAATAGTAGAAAGTAACACTGAGTTAATCAGGTTAGTCAGGATATTTAAAAGTCGTGTTATATAGTAATCATGACAGCTTTGCTCTGTATATATAGATCAGAAGCACCTATTACCATCTTTAAAGGTGTATGATCTTGGGCAGGCAGATAGAGAGATTGCCAGGTAAATATTGTTCCCTTAGCTTACAGCAGTAGCCATGAGTATGAGATCTAGGCTAGTTTAAAATTTCTAGGAAGACCTGAATAGTAAACTGTTATTTAGGATTGATGGATGAGCCATGTTATGTCTCTTCCTGTTTGGTTACTCAATTGCTTCATACACAGCAATAGATGTGTAAATACTGTCAACTGTATTAAATGCTAAGTAAAAGACAAAGGTAAATTATTTAAGAAGAGTTCAGTGGTCTCTCAGTTTACTTTCTCTTAATTGGCGATGAACATGTATACTCAGCTATGTGTAAGCACAGAAATGTTACTATGGAAACATTTGGAGGCTTTCTAAATGTACTATGTGGTGGAATCAGCTAAGACTGATGTTTATCTTAAACACATAGTTTGTCCACTATTTAAACCTAATGGACAAGATGTGTACCAGTTGAAAATGTAATATTTATCCAATCATTTCTATTCTATCAAGCCAGGCTCTAAAGCAATAGGCTGCACTCATGGAGTAATAAATTTTTACTGCGTTTGGAGATAAAGGCTATTGGTGGTGATTGCTTAAACTCCTTTTGCTCAATCATCTGAATGGTGCAAATCAAAGCATTTTGTCAGACTGTGAGAAGTTTCACCTAGATATTGCTTCCCACACACGCGGGTCACCATATAAATTACGTTCACGGTTTTATAGCATAGCTGGTGCTGGAAGTTAAATTGATGCCCAGTGGTGGAATCGTAAAACATTTTCCTGTTAACACGACCAGGCAGAGTTGACATTGTTGATGGTGGGTTCGATCTAATAAACCATTGGTTCTAACAGTGATTTTTTACTGTGTTTCACAGGTGATGATGATACAAGTTTAGTGATCCAACAGTTCTTCCTGAGTGACAGAAAATTAGCTTTACCATCTATATTACCAAATGCTGAGAAGAGTAGAAGTAGGGGGTGATTGGAGCCTAATATAACGTCATGTCTGGAAGATGATGAATTATAGGAACAAACTCTTTAACTTGATGTATACCTTTTTCACAAAGAAAATACTGATTTTTCTTAGAAGAATATGTTATATAAATCATCTGTTGGAAATTTGGAAATAACCTTGTTAACTTTTTATTCAAATATGTAGACTGCTCTTCTTTCAGAATCTTACAGGGATGCTTTTAAGCTGATTATCATTTCTGAACGGAGAGCAGTTTTACATTTGATTGCCTTTTTGTTTCTGTATTTTCTAAAGTTATTTTCCTATAAAGTATATTTACACAGTTGTGCAGACTTTAAACTTTATCAAAGATTTTTAATTGTGAACCATAGCAACAGTCAATCTAAACATTTTTTTCCTGTAAGAGTCCTTTCAGGGGTTAATTTTCTACTGTTGGTTATAAACAACAGGGACTATTTTAAAATTTATTTTGAAATATTTCTTCTTTGGTCATAAAGCTGTATGAAGCTTTGATCATAAAGTTTCATCTTTTCTTGTTTGAAGTAAATTAGTTTTCCCCATTTCTAGTTAAAATTCACAGAATGCTAACAAAGCCCTACTACTTTATCACTGTAAGCAAGGATCTTTCCAGTTTTTCCTTTTTTGGAGTGTGTCTGCTCCTGTTTGTACATTTATACTCAATCGATGATCTTCCTGTAGTATGGTTCCATTTTATGAGATACCACACATCTTTAACTCACCTCTTTAACATCTGTTATCCCAGTATATACATAATTTTTTTTTTTTTTACATCAGATGAGTTTTTTTGATGTGCAGATAAATGTTATCAATGGTGCTGTGCAGATGAAAACTGTCATGTACAAATAGCATGTATCAAGCCCCAAGCATGCAAAACTAGATATATCGGCTCATTTGCTGAAAACTTGCAAAAAGAAATTAGTGACACAACAAAAGCCTTTGAGGCTCTCAGCCCTAATAATGGAGCTTCCTAATAACCCCCACAGATCATTGACTCAATGGTTAGACTTTTAGGAAAACTTTTTCCCCTCCATCTTTTCTTCTCTTTTAAAGAACTACAGTAAATGTGGCAAATAACATATCTAGAGAGAAATGTCTGTGTGCTAAGTGCCTGGAATAAATTAAAATTAAGCAAGTTATCGACTGTTAAATAAGGTTCTAAACAAGTCTTAATTTTTATTGACTTTTGATGATTTTGATGATGATCTTAAACATTTACTAGTAACAACTTTTTTTTTTAGAAAATTCAGGTTAAACTTACAAGTTAGTATATTTGATACACAGAGGTTACAGCTAGGTTGTTGGGAGCAAGAGAGGCACAAAGTTGGGAAATGAAAAGGAGGGAGAAAAGGATTGTGGGTAAGCAATCTAGAGGAAGCATTTAGCTTGTACTTAAAAGTTGTTTATAAAGTGCTACAAGAAAAGTGACAAGATCTAATTAGGTTTCATTCATTTGAGGTAGATCCTTTTGAGACTTTCTTGAAAACTAGTCTTTCATCATAAAAATACACACATTTACACACACACAGAACTTTAAGGGGTTTATAAACTTCTAAGGCTTTTTTAGCATTATAGTGTAATGGTGACTAAGCTATTATTGGTTAAAATTTGGTTATACTTTTGATAAGAAAATTCTTCTAAAACATCCCTAGGTACTTTTGCTTGACTGAGTTTTGAAATATGAAAACATAGTGATTATTGGAGCTGATGATGAGGTTTTTAGATTCGTTATCACAACTGGCAGTGGTCAATAGTGACGGTTCTGTAATTTACTGCATTTCTTAAGTGTAAGAGAGAAGTACCAAGGATGCAGAATGCTTAAGAGGTTTTAGAAAAATTATTTATCAGAGAACACTATTTTTCTCAATGCATTAGCTATCATAATTACACATTGGTACAATCTGTTGACATAGAATTGGATTTGATTTAAATGGAAGGCAAAAAAAGAGACTGGACATTTTCAATATTTATTGATATGCCTAGCTCGTCGAGGTAAATTATAGAGCACATTTCACTGTAACAGGAACGTTTGGGTTAAGAATCCGTCAACATTACCATTAGACGTTCTCGTTTTAGGAATTTATCATCACCAAATAGGAAAAAGTGCTCACAAATGGAATTCAGCCCTAGCTTACTTGTGGTGGAATATTGACCTCAGAAATGTTTAGGTTTTTAGGACGTGGTTCCATAGTGTAGCGGTTAGCACGTCTGCTTTACACACAGAAGGTCCTGGGTTTGCGCTCCAGTGGATTCATGTTCCATAGTCTACGGCCATGCCACCCTGAACAAGCTCGATGTCTGATCTTGGAAGCTAAACAGGTTTGGGCCTGGGTAGTACTGGGTGCTGTAGGCATAAATAATAATAAATAAATTTTACAAATAAATGTTTAGTTTTTAATAAAATCTTGAATTCTTTTGAACCAAAAGACTATTTCCTCAAATAGTAACTAAACACATGTATTAAGATGTAATATAATGATTGCACCTGTAGTTAGAGGGTCGCGCTGGCTATTTTGTTATTTTCAGAAAGGCTTGCTGGTGAGATGGTGAGAGTTAAGGTAGTTTTTGGAGGGTGTTTTTATTAATTAGCTTTGAAAAATGTGCTCAAGTTTATGAACATATTACCTTATATCTAGGGGAAATTAAAAACTTGCTTTACAAAAACTACCAATTAATGAAAACAAAAGCAGCAGAACTGAATAAAATTTGTAGAGCATAAATATGATACTATATATAAAATGTCTCAGTATATGCTTGATAAGGTGTTCTGTGGGATAGGCAGAAAAATAAAGTAGCTCTTTTTCAAATGACTCTTATCTTTTTAATTCATTTGTCCTAAAACAAGCCTAGAATTCCTGAGATTGTTATTGTTACAGACAGTTCCTGAGAGGCTTTAAACATAGCTATTTTGTCTTAACATCTGCCTTTGCACTGTTACAGATACGAACCTTTGGTTATACTTTTAATGAAGAAAGTATTTGTTTACCCCTCCCCATATATGAATCCCTTGAAGTCAGATCTGTATCTTTTTCATCTTATAATCACTAATTCCTACATAGTATTTAGTGTATAGTGGGTAACCATGACAAAACATAGTGGCATAAAACACCACAACAGCAAGCCTTTTATTCTCATAATTTCTGTAGGTCAGGAATTTGGAAAGCTGTCCTATCATGTCTTGGGCCTCAGATAGGTAATTCAAAAGACTGGGGACTTTACTAACTTAAGCTAGAGGATACAATTCATGATGATACTTCTTCACTAACATGTCTAGTGTTTGAGCTAGAATGGCTGAAGAATAGGCTTAGCTGAGACTATTGACTCAAGTGCTACTTATGGCCTTTCGAAAGAGTATTCTCAGGGTAATTGTACTTCATACATGGCATTTCAGGACTCCAAGACTGATTTTTCCCAGCAAAAAAAAGCAAAATGTTATGGCCTTTTATTACCAAACCTTAGAGTCATGTAGCATCATGTCTGCTGCACTCTATTGGTCAAAGCAGTCATCGATCTCTCAGATCCAAGGAATGCCAAAGAATTTGTGGCCATGTGTTAAGACTGCCATAGTATTCAGTAAATGATGGAATAGCCAGAGAGCAAGAAAGGGGCAAGACGAGGAAGATACTTAAATATTGTGAGGTTTATTTAATACCACCAGTAATTATTGGCTTTGGTATTGCTAAGTTTGATAGATAGGTGATCTCTATTCCAAAATGAAGGCAATTTCATAAATATTCTGTTCACATTATGGCCTATGTTGAAAATAAATATATTCTGATTTCTGTTTTTAGCCATGAATTTGTTTGTTTGTTTTTCCTTTTTCCTTTTTCTTATATGAGAATTCTATGCATAACTTACCATTTTAGGTAAGATCTAGTGCATGTATACTTGCTCTATTATACCTGTTCATTTACAGTTAAAGAGGATGAGAGCCATATTTGAAATGCCAAAAGACCTATATGACAGCTTTAGCTATTTCATCTAAGGTGTGTACATTTTATTGTGAGACTTCTTACACAGGTTATCTCACTTCTGAGTGCTTCTAACATCATGGACAAAGATCCTATATTATAACTCATGTTCTTACGCATATGATATTCTGGTAGCAAGCAAACTTGGAGAATGACTAGTTTTATATAGAGCCTAGAATCTCTTCTCTCTTACTTTCATTCATTTCTTATACCCACATAAAGTTGGAGGATGAGTTCCTGGAAATGAAGGCCCTAACTGAATATAAGCTGTACAAGGTTATGTAGCATTACTCCCTTTGGAAATGAGTTGTTACAGTTAGGTGGTGATTGCTCTCTTGTTCTTTTAGAAATCCCAAGTCACAACATCCGTCTGCCATTAGTGTTTCAACCAAGCCCTAATGTGGTTTTTACCCTCAACTGTTTCCTTGAAGGCATCTTCAGGTATTCTAAAACTTAATGTCTAGCATGACACTTTGTTTTTAAATTTTATGAGTGATACAGAGAAAGTATTTTAGTGGTTAAACCATTTCACCCTAAATGGGACACTTTTTCTTTGATTCTTTGTGTTAAGTTCAGAATTATTACTTGTTGATCATAGGTTGAACTGTTCCCCCAAACACAAAATAAATAGCAAAAATAGAGAACACAACAAAAAAACATTCTACTTAGGTTAGTGCCAAGAGCATTTACTCTATGTTGTGCTAATCATGCTAATGTTTATAGGTAAGGCTTGCTCAGGTTGGTCTTTTCATGCTCATTTTTATTAGATGAGAGCATAAGATAGTATTTAAGCATTGGCAAAAATATAAATATTAATAGTATATTGTGATGAGTAGTTATATATATTTGTGTGTGTACCAAGTCACACATTCACATACTTAACAGGTTGGTTTTTTAATGAAAATATTTTAAAAACAAATAACATTGTAACATTAGTCTTGTGCAGTTATATAGAGTGTTTAAATGAATGAAAGTATAGGGTAATCCTTGTAAGCTGTAGGTTATATTGGGAACAAACTATTGGGAAGCTATATGCTGGGTATATAAGTTAGTTTTATCTCTGTTGATTCTCTCTACCTAAAGAATTGTTTGCTTGTAGCTCTAATGTTTTTGATGGTACAGCCCTCTATGACCTGGTCTCCATCAATACTTCGTCATTCTGCCCCTTGACCTTTCATCTTCTGGTAATACTAAATTGTTTGTGAGTCCCCTCATACACCATGCAATTTCATGTCACTATGCTTTACTCATATTATTTCAACTTTCTGAAACTTTTTGGTACTATTTTTCAGTTAGCTAACACAACTTCTATAACCTGGTAATGGCATATTTACTCTAAGAAGCCTTCATCAACCCCCTCCCAGCTGAACTAAAAGGTCCTTTTTTCTTGTTCATTGTAATACTCTATGCATACTTATGTCTCAGCACTTAATTGTGCATTCTTTGAGAGCAGGCACCATATTCAAGAACACCTAATACAGTACCTCATGTAATTAATAGACATTGAAATGTTCATTAAAAGGAGCTCAACGGAATGATTCCTGAGTCAGAATTTACTTTTAGACTCTAAATCCATATTTCCAAAAACTTTTTGGGTTTTGTTACTTAAGTGTTCTGTTTTCAAATCAAATTATACTCTGTTCTGTAGTAATTGACTGTTCCTCCTAACTTTGTTTTCATCCCTCCCAAAACTTAGCAATGACGTAGGTTGCTTCCTTTTCTCCTTCATAAAATGCCAAATAATTAATGTTAGCTTTCTTTTTCCTTCATAAAGTTACACTCAAATTACACATTAGCTCATATCTAGCTGTTTATAGAAACTTCATAATTGGTCTCTTCTGTCTCTAGTGAGTTCTTACTCTAACCTATTCTGTTTACCATTACCAGCTTAATGTTTCCCAAAGTCTGTTTCCACTGCACCACTCCTCAGTTCAAAATCCTTCAATGGCTCCTTACTACCTGCAGAATGAAGTTTTGATTTTTTTTTTTTTTTTTTGGTGCAGCAAGGAAAATCATTTTTATATCTACGGTATCAGATACACTGAGTGACTCACTGAGTAACTTCTTGTGAAGTGAATTGAAGAAAACGTAACAACAAATAAGAACTTATCTTCTATTAAATTTATTGCCTAATGATGCTACTGTAAGAATTCTTTTTAGTCAGAGTGGTTATTATTTTTTTTCCTTCCCCAATACCTTGCTCTTTTTCATATTCCTTTTGAGGTGTAAATTGTTACTCCTTTGCTTTTGTGGCTTGTTATCCACTTTGATTTTATCCAAAGTTTTTACCATGGTTTATAAGAATCTACATGATCTAGAACCCAGCTACCTCTGAATTCATCTGCTGTTCCTTCTGTCACACATGGTGTTTCCGCCAACTAGCTTCCTGATTATTGTTCCTTGAGCCTATGAAACCACCACCCTTGACAACTTTGCGCTTGCTATTTCTTCTCCCTGTAATGCTCTCCCCTCATATATCCATGTGTTTTCCTCTCTTACTTGTTAATCTTTGCTCACATGTTGCCTTCTCATCATCCTAGTTGAAATGTTAGCTCCTGTCACTCATTATCCCTGTACCTTGACTCTTTCTTTCCTTAAAGCTTACCACAGCCTGATGTATTACATATCTATGTTTAATTATGTCTCTTATTAGAATATAAGCTCCAGAAGGGCAGAGACTTTGTATGGTTAACTTTGTATCCCTACTTCCTAAAACATTTGCAATATGGGTCGAACTAGAGAGTAAACGAATGGATTTTATATGCCTTTGTGCTTTTACTTTTCTCCTTTTCCCTTATCCAGTCTTTTCTCTGCCCTCACTGATGATTCTTCTCTGAATTCATGTAAAAGTATACTTCATTTTACATTTATACCTATAGAATAGAAGAGTAGTTCTTGACCCTTGTCTAGTACAGAATTATGTATGATTTTGCTGCTTATTGGGGGGTCCATGGGCTACTAGTTGCATGACCATTTCTTCATCTGTTGCAAGAATTAAATAGGACATATTCAATAAATGAAGTACTTATTATTGTTGACCAGAAAATTAGAGACTGTTTACTTACCTAATTTAATCATGTAGGTGCTATTATTGTCCCCATTTTATAGACGAGAAAAACCAAAATGACTGCCTAAAGTGTGGTCTGTGGGATAACAGCATTTATTTAATACAAATGTAGACTCTCAAGCCCTTCCCCAGACCTCTTCAATCAGAATTTACAAACAAGTAATAATAACCTTAGGCCCCAAACTTGAAGATGCAGTAAGATTTTTAGTAAGGCCAGGACATAAGTATTTTTAAAAAGCTCTGAAGATGATTTTGATAGTAGTTAAGACAAGAACTACTGGGGTAGATCCCTGTTATTGGTGTACCATAAAATATAGTGAAATATCACTGAGAAACAATAATCTTCTATAAATTTAAGACCAATGGAATCATGGGGTAGTTCCTAAAAATAATCACTTTTTATTGGCATATTTTCATACTGTACCATATTTGGGGGATAGGGGCGAGCAACCTCATTTTAAGTACCTTACCAGTATTCTGCAAAACCACGAGGCAGCTTTACTATAAGCATGATTGGTTTGCAAGACTTAACACTGGATTCCTGATTTATTCTCTTTCCTCAGTTTTGCAAATTAATTGTGAGCCACAGGAAAAACTTAAATGATCACATATCATTGACCTTTGGGATCCCTGTGGAATAGTCTACACTTCCTCGAAGTGTTTATTTAATGTGTTCATATCTGGTGTGCTACTTGGGGTTGGGTGTTATACTACTTTGCAACTAACTACCTTTATTAGGAACTTAATAGTGTGACAGCAGTGTGACATTTAAAACGTACTATTTATTTGGGTTGGGTAGTAAAATGATATTTGAGGTAGCTGTAGCATAGGTGGTTAAATTGTCCGGGTTCAAACTCTGGCTTTACTGCTTACTAACAGTATGAGCTAGTCAAATTATCCTCTCTGTATTTAGATTCCTTGTCTATAAAATGGGGATAATAATAGTACCTACAAGGTTAAATTAGTTAATAAAGGTTAAAGACATAGAATAGAGCTGACACATCTATTCTTAATAAGCAATCTTTGATTCTCTATTGAACAGTAATAATTCCTCCATTTTTTAATGTATCTTATTAAGAACTCATCAAATGAGAAAAAATGGTCATACAACTAATAGTTGACGGAGCAGGATTTATACTCTGGTATGCCCGTCTCTAAAGCTCATGTCTTTCTAGGTAATGCTCCACTGCATCTATGAACATGGTTATCAGAGTTTAGAAGCAGTATGTGACTAAAATACATATTTTTTTTGCCTTTATAGTCAACAGATTATTTTTACCTAAGTGGTGTGATTTGATACTTAGCAGCTCCATGGAGGATAGTAGGGTATTATTCCCCTTTAACAGATGAAAAACTAAGTCTCAGAAATTTTCCAGGGTCACAAGCTGGTCTTCTCTCTTAGACAAGTGGTCATTTGAATAATTTTCCTTATACTTTGAGGCCTTTTATTCCTTAATGCTATATGACATGTATCTGGAAGCATCATTGCCAGTGCTGTGCTTTTTATTTGTTATAGTCCTTGATAGTCAAAACAGTCAACAAACTTATTGCCTTGATCTCACATGTCCACTCAGTCATCCACCACCCAGTCCCCCACCTCTTCCACATACGCATAGATGCGCTGAGACAGGCATCTATTATTGGGAGGCATTGAAGGCTATGCCTGGGATGCTGCTTGCCAACCTGGTTTCTGCTTATTGCCTCTCCCTGATAACTTGGGTATGAACAAAATTGGGGGTCAGGACTCAAGCTACCATTATCATATAGTGAAAGTTTCAGAAGTCTCTTTATACCTGGAGGCTGTATTTTTTTTTTTTTTTTAATAATTTTTTAAAGACAGGATTGAATTGAATGACTTTTAGGGTATCTTCCAGCTTTAAAACTTGCAGTTTTTTTGTAGTAATGTCATTACTTTGGTTATGTTATATTCTTTCTGGGTAGTAAAGCAGATTATAACCCTCTTTTACAGATGTGAACAAAAATGACAAGAGTATTCAAAGTACCTAAGGTTTTTTTAGTGAGTTTAGCTGAAACTGAAAATTGTCAGAGTATCTGGATTCCCATGCACTTTTCTATTAGCTAGATCAGTCAGATACTTAGAATAATTACTCATAGCGGTTTAGAGCACCTTTTAAACTAAAACTTCCCATTATACTTTTCATTAATTAGATTTAAGAAATTTGGCAAGTTTTGAGTAGAATTAAAAAAGAATTCAGTTATTAATTATTGTTAATCCTTTACTTTCTCTTAGTTTTTATCAGGCACATTTATTGTATTATGCTCTTTCTCTGTGATGCAAAGTCCATCAATAAACAACTGTTCTCTCAATTTTTGAAGCATAATATATTAGAAGTATTACACAGAAAATTATGAATACCAAGAATATGGTGAATGGGATGTCATACCTTGTTCCATAATGATCAGTTCATGAGAAACAAGAGCATACAAGGAAGTAAAACCTAGATATGGTGGTCCAGTAAGTGTTTCCAGAAACCTGCCCAAGTTATTAAGGAGTAGCATACTTCAGAGACCAGGCCGTCAGGTACAGCAGGCAGATGTAGGTTTCAGTGTCTCATGTGATAGATGCCTCAGTACATTTGCTTGTCTGTATGGGTGTGGAGAGGTAGAGGACAAGATAGATAAGTGAATATGTAGAATCACAACAAGAAGAAATAGGGAGATAAAAACAGGAAAACAAATATTGGAAAGAGACGCAAAAGAGCAGTCACATGCAAGAATCGGGAATGTGCTTGAACGTAATGTAAGCCAAAAGGGGGAGGAAACCAGAGCTAAAATAGAAGCATGAGGAGACCTAGATAACTAGGTATGTGAAAGTTTGGGTGTTTACATAATGTAATGATAGGTTTCCAAACACTTGAGGATATTATTTCATATGGTTTTCACAGTAAACAATGGTAGGTATAGTAAATGATTATTCCCATTCCTGACTCTTCAAACAAAAATTGGGAGGTTACTCATTTTTTTTTCCCAAGATCACACAGCTCTGAGTAGCTTTGCTGATAACCAGCTATGTTACCCAACATGTTATTTCTTTTGCCTCAGTTTCCTCCAAAATCACATTTTACCTTTTATGCAACTAATTTTATATTTTTCTACTATTTGTTGAAGAAAGTAGAAAATGGTTCATAAAATAACCATGGCATCTAGAACTATATTATATTTATGTATTTTATATATGCTTTGTGTTTTATATCATTACTTCTAGTGACAGAGCTTCTTTCAATATTTGCATTTTTGTCTATGTGCCTTCAGTAGTTATGCAGTCACATCTAATACAGTATATCTGTTTTCCTGTAGTCTTTTTGTAGTTAACTTTCTGGTACAGAAAATGTGATTTAAAAAATTACCTACAACTGCATAGTATATTTCTAACTATTTTGGCTATAGTTCAAAAATTAGATTCTTCCCTTAGATCTATGTTACAGCAAATCCTTGACATCTCCTGCATTTGCCACTCTCTGATTTCTTCATGTTTACAGAAATTATTTTAAGGTCTTAAACAACTTTGTTTTGTGTTAGAATAACAGGTTATCATTCTTCTTATCCAGACTGATACTACTTGAACATACAAGCCATGGGCAAAAAGTATTTTGCATATCCCCAGGACATATAGCTTCTTTTCAAACCAAAGTACTAAGTGGATTGCACATTTCCAAAAGAAGTCTGTTTTGGGGCCAGTGTCTTATACCTAATTGGAACTGATTTTTGCTGGGTTAACTCTTAACTTGGGTGTAAATGCTTGTTTTAACTTTTTACCTAGTGGGTTGTTTATTTTTTTTATTTTTTTATTTTTTTCAGAGTTCTGAATCAGATCTCCATAGTAACTCCCAGTTTTACTCTGCAGTAGCTCAAAATTTTGTTCTGGAGAGGTCAAAAGTGGTTCAGATGAATACATTTTTCTCAGTATCTCTTCTAGTTTTTTCTAATACAAAATTCTGGTGTTGCCCCTTCCTTTTCAAAAGGCAAAGCTACAGATGGCTTTTCCAGCTTTTCTTAGGCTCGCTGAAATTTCTTCAACTCAAGCAGAGAGAGAAGAAAATATAGCATTGTTTAAATTGTGTATATGTGTGTGCATATGCATGCACAAGTATATGTCTTAGTGCATAGCAGTGTGTGTCTTGGTGCATAGGGGAAAAGTACAGGCTTCAAATTTTGGGACCAGCCCTTCTTAGCCATGTGACCTTTAGGTATATTATTTTACTTTCTTGCTATCAGCTTCATCTATAAAGAGGATTAATGATACCTACTTCGTAGAATTTTTACATAAAAGAATTTCTAAGCGCAAAGAGGACGATCAGAAATGATACCTCTTCCTAGGGAATAAGTTTTAGTTAGTGAAGAAAATTACTTATTTATTTAGAAATAGTGGGCAAAATCCATCCTACCCAAGTACAGTAAGTTTCTTATCCTTTGAAACCAATACAGATTGCAAATATTATAAATGGGTTGTGCAAATGGTGGTATTATTTTACTTGGACTTCAGTGTGCTAAAGTATACTCATGAACTTTGCTATGATGATGTAGACAGTTAAGTTAGTTGCTAAATAGCTTTTAGTGGTTTGATATTCATCTTACTCAAAACTAAAGGATCTGAAATGGTTCTCTTGCCACTAGTTAAAGTTGAAAGCATCTCAGGCAGGTTTTTACACAGAGAGAACATAGCAGATATTTGGTTAGCGTTTATGAGAATTGTATGTGATGATATTCTTTCCTCAGGCATTTGTATACTATTTTTCCTGCGCTTCAAGTAGTGTTAAGTAGTGCCTTGTGATTATACAAGAATTCCAATTTAAAGGGTCACAGAGTCCAAATGTCATATAATTTATACTTATACTGTTTATTTGTGTATAGTTATGTAAAAAATACTAATATTTGGTCTTGCAACCAGTTTACTCTTTTGGGAATTGCTTTAGATACATGTACTATTTCTGTATTTTGTATGTTTATTTAATGCGTCCACTTCTAGATAAATGATTTTAAAGGTCAGAAATATTGGAATTTATGTCATTGTTCCTTCTATTTTTAAAGTACTAATTATTTTTCTTAGTAGAATACTACTAATCAAAGGAAGTTTCTGCCTTAGCTCCATCAGTTATTTTTCACTGCTTTCTCTTTAATTGAAGATAGAAAGATCTCAGGATGGTATCCATGTATTTGTGTGTACTCAATTGACGTGGCAGTAATTTAAACAGAAACAGGAATAATATCATGGTTGAATATTTAGTTTTAAATAATCGTATTATTAATTGCTAGGCATATTGCATAAATGCCTTCTATCCAGATCACTGTAAAAGCTGTATTTTCCCCTCCATTATTTCTATTAAGATCTAGAGATGTCCAAATTTTCAGTTGGAAAAAAAAGTGAGCAAATGATGAATCAATTTGAAGCAGTATTGAATTCATATTTTAGTATTTTATGGAGAATAACTTTTTCTTGTTTATTGTTGTGTACTATGTGAAAATGACTATGGATCTTTTCGGACCAATGTGTTAAGATTGTATCGTTCACATTTTACATATGCCAGCACAAGGCCTCTGTCTTTTCTAAACAAGGAAAATATTTTAATTTAAAATACCACACATAAGCCAGATATACTTACTTTCCTCTTGATACATCTATGTCCTAAAGCTTTCAGGAGAAAATGGTTTAAAAAATTGTTTTAATGTCTGGATTGTAAGTAAAATCACTTGTCATATTGAGTTGCAAAATGCAGACCTTCATTCTGGAGCTGCCTGTTTCTCATTTGGATCTGACATATTAAAAAGCATATAATTAATGGTTGACATTAGTAATTAACATTAACTTTATGGTGCTTAATATGCCATCATTCATCCATCAAATAACCAGAAATGCATAATGTCTTAGCATAAAGGTTTTAATTATATAAAATGGTCCTTCAGTTTTTATATGATATAAATGTTAAAAGCCTTAAATGTATTTAAAGAAGATTTTTGTAAGCATTTGTTGAGTGTTAGCTATATTTTTATCTCTTTTTAGGACTATGCATCAACAATTGTGTCAGGAGCTTCAAAAGGAAAACATGGACCTAGTTGCGCAGTCTTCATTACCGGCTAAAGAGCGCCACCTTGCTGCAGTTGCCAGTGCACTGTGGAGGCATTTCTTTTCATTTTTGAAGAGTCAGAGAATGTTGCAAATAGTGCCTCTCCCACAGCTTGCGGATGCAGCTGCAGGTCAGCTTTGTAACTTGTTTCTCATTTTGCAGACTCTTGTCAGTTTTTTCTTCAGTTTGCTTGGTAAAAAACTCTTATTTTATTACAGTTGTAGTAAATATTTTGACAACCAGAAAGACGAAAAGAATTATATATTTTTAAATTAGTATACTTTGGCTTATTTATTATTTTCCTCTTGATAAGGGTAAAAATTAAATGATTATTGCTTAGAAATAGAAGATAGTTTTCAATCTTAAAAAATATTGAATGTACATAAACTTTTGCATGCAGTATTTGGAAAGTAAAGTAATGTTTGATTTCTTATTGTCCAAGTAGTTTATTTTCAGATTATATGTGTACGTATCTAGGTATAAGATGAAATTACTTGTATAAGGAGCAGGAACTCCTTTTCAGCCCCAAACAGATGAGACTAGAGTGACATCAAATATATAGACTGTTATTGTTCTGAATTTTACTAGCCTCTATTTTAGGCTGCAATTTTTACTTAATTTGATTATTAGCCTAATGACATGTTTTTAGGCTTTAAGGACTCTGAATCACAGACATTGTAGGCAAGAATTTGAATGTATTTACATATGTGCAGTTTTCTAAGAAGAGGTCATTATCTTTCTCAAATAATTATCATAATATATTTTGCCCAAAATATGTTGAGTTACTAGAATAGACAGAGATCAGTATGGTGACTGCATGTACTTAAATGCAATTTATATGACAGTATTTAATGTATTTAATTATAATGCTTTTAAAAACCCCAAGATTTAAACCAAAGTTTATATTACTCTTGTGTGAATGAGGAAAGCTGAGCTAAAAGCACCACATGAGAAATTGAATGATATAAATTTTAAAAGATCTTGATTTCTGGTAGCTCTTTCATAATTAAAACCATATAGTAATAGATTGAAGAATTATGACAGGATAACATTTTCCAACTACTGTAATGTCTATGAAAATAAATATTAATATTCAATTAGAGTAACTAAAGCAGTCATTAGTAGCCAATATGACTTATTTTTCTTCTATTCACCACCCAACTCCCAGTGTATAAAAATGATAGCACATAACTTTAGTCAGTGCTGTCCTAGGTGCTGAAAGTAAGTGCTGTATTAAGCAAAGTATGTATGTGTTTGGGGTTTGTTTTGAAATAAAGATAGGTTAGGAGAGAAGAATTTCCTGTATTAAAAAAAAAAAAAGATATTGAATATCTACTTTTATTGCCATTAAGGAAATAGCAGTAGCAGAAAGGACTGCAGTTCTTTTTCTCATATATGAGCTACATATCCTCATGGAGCTTATAGTCTGTTGTGGGGAGAAAACAATAAATAAATAAGGCAAATGTGTAATACATTATATGGTAGTAGGTGCTGTGAAGAAAAATAAAAATGTGGAAGAGGATAGGGAAGGCCAGAGGCAGATTTTAATTTTAAGTAGAGTATTCAGGAAGACCCGAGTAAGTACCATTTGAGCAAACCTAAAGGAGATGAGAGACCAATGCTATATGCAGAAGTCCAGAGGCAAGAGCATGTCTGGTGTATTTGAAGAACTACAGGGAAGCTATAAAAGCTCGTGTGGTGTAAGTTAGGGAGAGATACGATCAGTAGGTAATGTTTAGCTAGTTTGTGTTCTGATTTGTACGCAGTTGTAAAGACTTTTACTTTTACTCTGAGATTGGAAGCTGTTAAAAAGTTTTGAGCAGATGAGTAATAACCTTCTGGCTGCTAGACTGAGAATAGACTATAGGAAGGCTAGGGGAAGAAGCAGGGAAGCCAGTTAGGAAACTATTGCAGCAATTCAGAAATGAACAGCTTGAACTGAAGTGGTAGCAGCAGAGGTGGTGAGAAGTGTTTAGATTTCCAGTCCAAAGGGAGAGAATTTTCTAAGTGAGTATGGCATGGTAAGGAAAATAAATAGAGAATCCCATTTGCTGAGAAGAGGAATTCTGGCATGAGTAAATTTTATGAGGGAAGACTAGGAATTTGATAATTGGACTTTTTTTTTAGATATTCATTAAAATCCAAGTAGAGATGTTAAGTAGGTACGTGGATAATGAGCATAGTATTCAGAGGAGCTGTCCAAGCTGGAGATTTAAATTTGAAAACTTTGAACTGGATGAGATCACCAATAGAGTAAGTATTGGTGAGAAGAGAAGTTTGAGGACTAGGCTCTAGGATATCTCAAGATCAGATTTGTAGGGTAAAGAGAAACCAAGAAAGGAGTGTCAGTGAGGTAAGAGGAAAACCAAGAAAGTGTGGTGCCCT
This sequence comes from Eidolon dupreanum, assembly GCA_028627145.1. NCBI lineage: Eukaryota > Metazoa > Chordata > Mammalia > Chiroptera > Pteropodidae > Eidolon > Eidolon dupreanum. The sequence continues at coordinate 128,198,076 of CM053502.1, read as the reverse complement.
GGAAATCAAATGACAGACCATTTTAAGGAAGAAGTCATCAACAATTCAGATGCTGTTATTGGGTCAAGTAAGATGAGGCCTGAGAATTGATTGTTGTATTGAGCAAGGGGGAGGTCACTCGTGACCTTGAAGAGCAGTTTTAGTGTAGTGGTAAAAGGTCTGACTGGAGATGATTCCAGAGAAAATGTGAGAAGAGGAATTGCAGGCTGCAAATGTAGATAAATCTTCTTGGATATTACTGTTTAAGGGAAGTAGAAAAATGGGAATGTTAGCTAGAGTGGGAAGTGGAGTCAAAGAGACTTTTTTTTTTTAATAACATGGGAGAAATTTCAGCATATTTATAATGCTGACAGGGATGTTTTATTAAAGTGAGGGAAAAATTGATGATGCAGGAGTGTCGCTTATGTTTCAATGCCCAGGAGAAATGGGATTCCGTAGAGGACTTGGCCTCACATCATCTTGGTAACAGAAGAGAAGGAAGAGTAAATGGGCCCAGGAGGTGGCTGGGTAGATGTGGCAGGAGCTTGTTCTCTTCTGATGTTTCTCATTTTTCTATGAAGTAGTAACTAAGGCATTAACTGGATGTGAAAATGGGGAAGAGGTGCTGGCTGATGACAGAGAAGAGGGACGGTGTGCAGTAGTCCTTTGGGAGAATAAATGCCTGAATGGACTAGAGAAATGTGGTAGGAATGCTGGCAAGCTCTAAGGGCCTACTTAAAGTTTATAGTCATAAACTGCATTTGTTTAACATGGTTAACTAAGGAATTCTGGTTCCTAGGCTTAGTGGGTTCTGAAGGAAGTGAAGTGTCATCGAGTCATTGTAGGAAATCACTGTTTAATAGGAGAGAATGTCCAGTGTCTAAGGCGAGAGTGAACCCTTTACTTGTGGCAGGTGACAAGTAAATTAGCCTGATTGGAAAAAGAGTAGATGCTAGAAATATTTTTTAATATGCGTTTTTTAAATGAGGAAGGCACATTAGAGACATCAGGTTTAGAATTTGCAGTTTGAGGTAGCCATTATAGATTAATAACAATGCTGAGATTGGTTATTCTAGACCCTTTCTTGGAGATCTGGACGATCATAGAAATTTTTTTTGACAGTATGAATTTAGTTTCAGCACTTCGTTTTTCTGTGTTTCTAAATGTGACATTTTATTATTTAGTGCTGAATTTTTTTTTATAATTGATATAACTTTGGGAGGTGAAATTTTTAAAATTTTCTCATTATAAGTTTCTTACGTTTTAAATCTAGATTTTACTTTGCTAGCAATGGACATGCCTAGCACAGCTCCATCAGATCTCCAGCCTCAGCCAGTTCTATCAATGATACAACTTTTTGGTTGGGATGATATTATCTGGCCCCAAGTTGTAGCAAGATATTTAAGTCATTTTCTCCAAAATAGGTAAGTGATATTCTTTCAGATATGCATAATAATGTGAACCCATGATAGATTACTACACTAGGAAGGTAAGAATTTTTACAAAAGAAACTGGTCTTTACCAGTCTCATTTTTGGCAGTTTCTTGTTTTGGAGGTTTTCAGCATCTTTCCAGTTGTAGGAAAGCTAACTTAGGTTTTGTGGCCTGCTTTTTTTTTTTTTTTAAATGTTGCTGCTTAAGCCCTTTTTCAAAACCGTTTTTGTAGGAATACCATATTCCCAACCTTAAATGACCTTTCTACACTCACCATTGTGAAAGAAATTATGCAGTTAATATCTGAATCCGTAAGACACTGGTATGTTATTAGAATTTTAGTTAATCATAGCTTTCCTTTTTACAGTTAGATTTTTAAAGATTTGACTCTCAACTTGGATGATCATTAACAAGACACTTACTTCACTACCCTGGACATTGGTTTCCTTATCTATAAGTACCCCTTGCCACATTACATAAGAGATCTGAGGAACCTGAATAGAAAAAAATATACAACAAAGTTAAAGTAGAAATTGTGTAATCAGGAAGATTTGAATAAGAATATTAAGATGAAGGAAAGTAAAATAAATATACAAACCTAAAAGACTAAGTGTAGTTCTCGTTCAGGCTTGCCAGTCAGTGAAAGTGAAGAGTGATGCAGTTAGTGAGGTGTTCTCATAAGGAAGTTCATTAAACAGTCATTAAGACATTTTCCATTGGCTTTCAGTTGTAAAGTAAGAGTTAAACTTCAATTGGATTACTTTTAGGACCCTTTCTAGCTTAAAAATTCTGTAATAACAACAAACATATAATATTTATTAAACACTTGCTGAAATTATCTGAAATTATTTTAGTCTTAAAATAATATTAGTGTATTAAAATAATATTAGTAACAGTTGAAGAAGTGCAGAGATGTTAAATAGCTTTGGGAAGATTTCATGGGTAATAAATGACCAATCTAAGTGCTTCTGTATTGTGTATTCTTTTTATGATAATTTATATTCAAAGTAATTCAAAACAGTGTTTCTAGAATTACGTTTACATATATTTTTACAATTTCTGACTTTGAATAACACTCTATAGTTAGCGTAAGACCATCCTCATCCTTTCTACTCCCACTTATAAAATGACTAGAAATCAAATTAGCCAGGCCTTGGGCTTTGTAGAATGAATTTTTTAAAATTTCTGTCAGATTTTATTTTGGAATTCTTTAATGATGACTGCCTGTGTGGTGAGGGAGCAGGAAAAGAACGGATGATGGGAATGGGATTGGTCAGGAGATCCACACAGAAATACTTTTTGTCTTTAACTTCTTTCTTACATACATAGTCATGACCACTACTCTGTTTATTTACTCTAACGGCTACTGTTTTTTATAGTACTTGCCATTTCCTTCATTATCTCACCAAACCCCTTCCTTGCTTTCTCTCCTTTAACCATATTCTTCCTTACCTCTTTCCCTTAGCATAAACCCCAAACGTAAGCCATCAGTGGAAAAAAAAATTAAAAATTAAACATTACAAATGAAAGCAAAAATATTCATCTAAAATATATTTTTGTGTGTATCTGTAGTGTTCATTTTCAGCAATGTATGTCTGTATTAGTTGTGTTTGTAAAATAAGTGAGGCCAAGAAGTGAGGATGTTAGAATGTTTTTCTTTATTTCTTAGTCTTTATACTCAGGGAACGTATTGTTGAGTTTTGTTTTTGTTTTTAATATTCATCAATTTATCTTTACAGCATGTTATGTGAAGCACTTTCTCATTCAGGCTCTGTATCTTTTCAAACCTTAACTATAAGATCATGGATCCGTTGCATTTTGCAAATGTACTTAAAAAATCTCTATGAACCTGATGATTTATTAATTGATATGAATCCTGAACAAGCAGTTGGTAAGTATTGCAGGCATCTTGCTTTCTAGATAGCTAAATATGTTTAAAATTTTTTGTTACATAAATTAAGAGAAAAATAAAAAACATTTGTAATAGATATGAATATAAATAGAAATTTATTTCCTTTTGCAGCCTATTTCTTTTTCTTGACATTTTTCCTGTTGCTATATATGACAAATTTTTCTCTTACAAAGATAAAAGAACTTATTTCCTTGGAAGCCAGAAACAAAAACTTGCTCTTGGGTGACAGGCATTTTTTTTTTTACCTTGAAAAAACCAGTCATACACAAAAAAAGTGGAAAAATGAAGTAAATCACTAGATATCACACTGAAAACCCTAAAAAGAAAAATATCTAATTATGAATAATACTCTCCCATTTTATATTAGATATTTTGCCTTCTGCTTTACTATTATTTCCTGAGTGATACTTGAACTTTTTTTTTTTTTTTTTTTTTTTTATCCTGCACAGTTCTGGTTGTCTATAGGATATCCCTTATCTTAAAACTATTCTTTATTGCCATTTTTAAATTGCACAAAGGCTGGCCTGAGAAAATGCTCCATATTTACTTCAATATGTTATTACATCAGTTGGCTTTATATGAATGATTTTTAGGGCTACAATGTTCACAAGTATATGGTTTTTTTGTTTGTTTGTTTTCAAATAAAACCTTTCTTTAGTGAGAGAAGCTTATTTTTTAATTATGTGGAAATTTGAATTTTAAAAGAATGTTATAAACGAAGAATGCTACACTTTCTACTCTCATTCATTCATATAATAACATAAACTTAAATAGTAAGTATGTAAATATTATGTCATTTTATTTTAACAGAAAAAGAGTACATGGAACAGTTGGCTGAATTGACAAGGTTGCTGTTTAAACTTTCAGAAGTAAAGAATATTTTCTCAAAGGCACAAATCGAATATGTCCCCATCCCTGAAGACCCTAAAAAAGCACTTGTTCAATTCCTCAAGGTATTTTTTTATTTATTAGTATAATTGTCCAGATCAATTATGATAATTTTTCAGAAAAATTTGAAGTGTTCACAGTGTTTTTCTATAAAAGCAATTTTTAAAATTGAATCATAAAATAGGGTTCCTGATATGAAATTTTTAAGGAATAAAAATGTGAATCTAAAATATAGTACAATTCACTCTTAAGGATAGCAGAAAAATTACATGTAATAAATAACAATAAAGAATGCTACATAAAAGCCTTACACTAAGGCTGACCTAAATTGCAGGAATATCTTATTTCTGAAATTGCTGGATAACAGTATCCTTCAGGTACTTGAGAACTAAATTTCCGTGTATGTGGTCTGTGATACTTCCAACTTAATATTTACCATCCTGTAACAAACACTACATTTTATAGTAAAATTTTATTCTATTTAGCATAAGCATCAACTGTTTCATATGATAGTGTAATTGGCGCTTTAAAATTCAATCCATTTGTTTTGTCTTCATAATAAATATTCCCATTAAACATTTTATTTTCAATTATTAATTTTGTAGGAATCTATCTTATATGATAGTATTTGCTTTACAGCCTAGTTTAGGTTGTTAATGTGTTTGCATTTGTGGTTATCTAAGCTGTTCACAGTAAAAGTTTACTTTCCCTCGAAGCAATTGGTATTAACTGCAATGAAAATAATTACAGCTCATAAGCTCTTTTCATAAATAAATGTAAATTCTTCCATTGGTTTCCATTAAGTTAAAGTACAACTGTATGACAATTAGAGATGTCACATAAATCCTAAAAAAATGAGTAATGGGATATATATATATATGTAAAATGCGTATTTCTGTTGAGGCTTATATTTAGTTGTTGATTGGCTCTCAACCTATAATTAATTAACCACCTATGCAAGGAGCCATTCAGAACCAGAAAGGGAGGTAGAAGTCATGCATTCCACTGATCGCTTTCAAAGGCTCTTTTAATATAATCCAGTCCATATTAATTATTCTTTCATCAATCAGTAAATAATAGGTGTTTACTAAATGCTAGGTAGTGTTATGTTAGGATTTCTTAGGGATTTGAAGAACCAAAAGAAGTAGTCCTTGATCATAAAGAACTTTTACTTGTCTGAGAGTACGAGATATATAAAGAGGTTTAAATAATAATAAAGACCGTACATGCTAAGTGCCAATTGATAGATCAATCAGTAGGTTAAGAAATCAAAGTATCTTGGTATAAGGAGTTTGGATTTTATCTTGTGAACAGTGTGAAGGCTTTATAAATTTTTAAGTAGGTCTGATTTGATTAAATGACTTTTAGGAAAATTAGTAAGAGTAGAGTAGATTAAAGGTTTGGGAGACCTATTGGCCAGAAAATAGGGAGGTTTAGAAGAAATAGAAGATCGAATTATGGGATTTTTTAACATGTATGAAATAAATACTATAACTAGAGGCATGATGATTCTTTAAGGAGAAATAGGAACATCATGATTTAGGGTGGGGGAGAAGTAGGTAAGATGTTCAATTTTAAACTTGTTTGAGGTTTTATCAGGCATCCCCAAAGATCATACCAGGTGCTATGATTCACTAGGAGGACTCATAGAATTCAGCATATAGATGTACTCATAGCTATAATTTATTACAGTGAAAGGATTCATAGCACTGTCAGAAAAGAGAAAAAGGTGCATGGTGAAGTCTGGAGAAACCAGGCCTCTCCCAGATGTTACACTAGATGTGCTTAATTCTTCTAGCAAGGAATTATGATGACACATGTGAAATGTCTACCAGGGAAGCTCATTAGCAATTCAGTGTCTAAGATTTTAAATGGTGACTGGTCACAATAGATTGTCTTTGCCTAGCCACCTACAAGATTCCAGACTCCCAAAAGGGAAGCAGGTGCTCAGCATAAACTATATTGTTTGCACACACCATTTAGGCTCAGTGAGCCATTCTTATCAGGAAATAGTGGGAAAACTAAGGTCCCAAAACACCAGCCAAAGGCCAACCTTTTAAGTAGGTCTCTTTAAGAAGAGCAGTCTTGGGCCTGCTATGTTAATTCTTTTCTGCACAGAATGATAGTATGATATATATGTATGTAGTGATTGTCAAGGCACTGAGAAATAGTCTCAGGAGGTTAAGGCTAATTTGAGAAATATTGAGATCTAGGGCACTGGTTCTCAAAAGTGTGTTTCATAGACCTCTGGGGGATTACTGATACCTTTTCAGGAGTTCTACAAGCTCAAAAGTATATTGATATTTGCACAAATAGTGCAAAACCTTTAGCACAAATCAACACTATGGCCCAAGATTATACCGGCAGTCATGATAATTTTCATGCAATCATAAGAGAAAAATAAAAGCCAGTTTTATTTAGCACAAATCAACACTATGGCCCAAGATTATACCGGCAGTCATGATAATTTTCATGCAATCATAAGAGAAAAATAAAAGCCAGTTTTATTTAAGAATGCCCTTAAAGAACCAGTAAAAATTATTTATTAGATTTTTGACTTGAGTTCAGGTCCTTTTAATGTTCCATGTGAATAATAGGAAGTATACATGAAACACTTTTGCTATATACCAAAGCTGAATGGTTGTCTAAATAAAAACCTCTTATGTGATCATTTGAGTTGCAAGCTGATGAACTGCTTTTATCCCGAAAGAACTGACAATGTATGGTTATTCAGACTTAGGTATTTGGCAGACATTTTCTCAAAAATAAGTGAAATGAGCCTGTCACTTCAAAGAAGACAACTGATGGCAGTTGTTGCTAATGACATAATTTGAGCTTTTAAAAAACTTAGAATTTTGGAAAACATATTTGCAATCACGAGCTTGAAAGCTTCTTGATACTTAAAGACTTTTCAGATGACAGTGGTGGGGTATTAACCAATATGATTGTTTTAATATGGATAATAAAATGTGTCAGCATTGATTGGGAAGCTGCATAACCCAGTGAACCAAAATTTTCCAAGTGACCAATACAGGCTTTTTAAAAAGCAAGCACTGGGTATAAAGTGGTCATTCACTGAGCAAGGTAGACCAATTTAATAGAGTACAAAATGTTCATTGATGTGGTTTTGGGATTCCATATTACAACTAACCTTTAAGGACTACTACTTGTCAAGTTTTGGCATAATATCAAAGAGGAATTTCCAAGTTATCTGAAAAATGTATTAAAACACTTCTTCTTTCAGCTACATATATTTGTGATACTAAGATGTTTCATCTGCAACATTTTGCAAGGAGAGAGTGTATATAGAAGTAGATATGAGAATCTAGCTGTCTTCTATTAAGCCAGATGTAAAAGAGATTTGCAAAAATGTTTTTAAAAGCCACTTCTCATTGTTTGTTTGTTTGTTTTGGAAAATAGTTATTTTTCACTAAAAATATGTTACATTAACATGTAATGTTTATTATTTTTAAATAAACTTAATTTAAATTTTTCTCAATTCCTCATATAGTAAATATCAGTAAATATATGGTAAATATATAGTAAACTCATATAGTAAATATATAGTAAGCTCTTTAAGTTTCTCAGTTTTTAGGAGTCTGAAAGGGAACTGAGACAAAAAGTTTGAGAACTTCTGATCTAGGGAAAAGAGTGTAGAGAACCAAGGGCAGAGAGCTAAATCAAAAAGAGGATTCACCAAGTATATCTCTTGTTGTTCTCATCTGTTTATCTGACAGTCCCTCACTCAAGTTCACTAAGTTTCTTATCTTTTGCTCCATCCCACATTTTATTTTCAACATGGCTAACTTTAATATCACCTTGGATAATTTACCTGAAGCCTCTGTTTCAGAACTTCTCCAGTAGTCTTTCAATGATCTTTGCTTTTATTCTGTTTAATCCTCCCACTCCCATGACTAATCCATGAGCCACAGCATCTCTTGGAGCATCTGAAAGCTCTTTGACTATTTATACCTGTCCCCCTCCAGCTTTTTGACTGACATCATCATAACTTTCCACTCCCTTTTCTCCAAGTACAACATCCTCTTAAGGCCTCACTTTATTCCCTATCCACCTTAATCATACCCCATGGGGACCTCACGTTAGCTGCCCTTACCAGCACCATCACTGTCTTCCATCCTTGTCTTTCGATTATACCTACAATCTCTCAACTTTGATTTGGTACAACTACTTACTTTCTCTCCTTGACTTATCTGCTGAGAGCTGCAGTAAAAAAAATTACATAACTATATATTGGTGCCATTGTGTCCAGTTTAGGTCACTGAAGCCCACTGTAAGTTCCCAATAATGGTTTAAAAACTTTACTGCTCATCTCAAACCATCTTAACCCATCTCTAGCCATTTCTCTTGATTCTTTTTGTAACTTCTCACCTCTTGCTTATTGTCACCCTTCCTCAACTTATTCTTTATTTCCTTTCCCCTTTTTCACACTTCACTGTTCTTACAGCCTCATCTTACATTTCTTTCCACCACCTTCCGATTTTGCCATCTTAACTCTTTGTGCCTCATCCTTTTTTCCTTTGAGAAATCTAAACTGCCATCTAATGATTCATAAAGAAAATTCTGAGGGGAAAAAATTCATTACAAAGCTGAACTTTATAGAGGTCTTACTTGTAAGGATTTGGTAACCTGTGTGCAAGTCTTTCTTATAGAAATTTGGGGATTTTGAATTCTCAGTTGTAAACTAGGATGTTTGGAAGTCTCAGTGTGATTTGGTTATAAGCTTCTTTTATATCACTTTCATGTATATTTTTACTAATGCTTTGCTGAGTCAGATCTCGTATGAATAATTATTGGTGAATTGATTTTTTAAATTCTTATTTAAACCTTTATTTTAATCATAAAAGGAAAGAACTATTTTTAGTTGCATTTTAATTGCTGTGAACATTTATTGGAAAGTTAAAGATGAAGGTTTTAATGTAAGGTAGATGTGTATATGTTGTGTGTAGAGAGAGAAAAATTAATCTTTATTTTTCAAAGTCTGTATTGCATAAAACTTGTAAAGCTAAATCATTTTTTTCCTTATTTATAGGCTGTTGGTATAACTTATGGAAATCTGCAGAAACTTTCTGATAAATCTGCCATGGTCGAAAAGTCCTTAGAATACCTTGGTGAAATATTAAAATATATAAAACCTTATTTGGGGAAAAAAAATTGCAGTGCAGGTCTGCAGCTGACATATAGGATGATGGGTATGTATTTCTGACATTAAAACTTTCTGAGTTTGAGTCTGTGGTATCATGATGGATAGGAATATACTAATACATTGACTAAATCACTATTCTCCATACAGTCATTAGAATAATCTGAAAGAGTGATTTAGCTTAAAAATAATTCATGTTGGCTTTCAAGTATATCTCTCTTGCTCCACCTCTCTCAGAATTTTTCTTGTTATGCTTGTGTTAATATTAAAATTAATTATGATCAGTACAGAAAATATGCCAACACCAGTTTACTGTCAGTATGTTGGGAATCACTTATATTGTGACTACCTGACTAATTAAAAGGAACATTTTTTAATGCTCATCTATGCTTCGTTAGAATTTAAAATACCAGAAAACCACCAGTTTCTTTTATTTTTATGGTTATGAAGGAGTCAGTAAAGAATTTATTAGCACTAGAGATATTTATGCTTTATATCTTGTTTCTCACAACACTGTTTTCTTTTTTCAAAAAGAAATCTTTTTCTGTGCTTGTTCTATAACAACAGAGTTCATCCTTCTTTAGGAAGTCAGTAATTTGAATACCTTTGTTCACTAAAACCATGTTGCTAACCAAAAATAGGAACTGGATAAAGGAAAATGAGAAGGATTTCCTTAGAAGTTTTTATACAGAATTTAAGTTTTTTGTTTTTTTTTGTGTGTGGCCGAAACCTTATATCTCTTTTCTTTGATCTTGTAAACATGTGAATAAATCTGATTTGGCCTGTCTGAAACCTTTTTCTTTGTTGTGAAAGATAAAGGAGAATGTGAAAATGTGTAAATATGGATGATTTAGAACATAGTGAAAACTATAGTAGCAATTCAGGCATCTTAATTTTAGAGAAAAATGTGTGAAAATTTACTATAAATTTAACATAGTAAAATGTAGATTAATAAGTATTGCAGCATTTAAGCTTACAATTTATTAGTCTGCCAAGCTAAATGTATGATTTCAGGGCACATTTTTATTTTACAAAATATATGATAGTTTTATCAGGGACCGCAGAATCATTTTGGGGTTGGTGATATGTAGACCCAGGGCAGAAGTCCCCTTATGAAGAACTGAGGGCCTTCTTTGTTTTGTTACATGATTGATTTTTGATTTAGTGGGTAGATCTGTATTCTTTCTTTTTGTCTAAACCTTGGAGACTGGAAATAGAGTATACTGATACAGTGTTGCTCATTTAATTCATTAGAAAGTAGGAACAGATAATTTATTGTCTTCCATATGGAAAAAGATTTAGAACAAAACGGAGAAATAGCAAATATAAACTTTTGAGAGCTCGAACCTGTGTTAAGTGCTTGGGGTTGGGGTATCATATCCACTTGAAGGAGAGTTTAATCACTGAAATTTTGTGCTTTATTTACCTTGCCAGTTCCTAACTGGGGATACCTCTACTGTTCATTTGCAAGGTGCAAACTGTTAGTAAAATCACACTTCAGATCAAGGTATCTGGGGTTTTAATTGTAGCTCAGTAATTTCTGAGAAAGCAGGATTGATCGATCAGTAATCTCTCTTTGTATCAGCTTTTTGGTTTTTCTTATTCATGTCTTGCACTTTTTTGTTTCTATGCCTTTCCTTTTGATCATCCTTTTCTCATTGGTCATTCTTCCTCTTTGTCTTTGTAGTTGAAATTCTACCCATGTCCCTTCAGTATCCGGCCAAAATGTTCCACCTTCCTGCACTCCCAAGTAAACTTGATCTCCCTGATTGTGCTTCATCCATCCTTACGACATTTTTCGTAGCTTGACATTTATTAAAATTATTTGTGTACATAGCATGCCCATACTAAATTTTAAATTTACTCGTGGTAGTGGCCATATTTTTTGAACTTTTTATTCCTATTGTTATGTTGTATTTTAAACAAATAAGATCATTTACTGAAAAAGAGAGGGAGGGAGGAAGGGGGAGAAAGAGAGAAAGAAAGAGTGTACCAGTTATTGGATTAGAAACTGGGGATACATCAATTGACGAGCTTCTTCATTGTAGGCGATGGCATATACCAAATAAATATATTTCTGGAATCCAATAATTTTGTAAACCTAGCTAATAGTACATAATGTATTTTTTAATGTTCCTAAATGAGCAAAGTTATTTTCTAACTATGCATTTAAAAAATATGTATTGTAATGATCCCAGTCCTCATTTTTTAAGGCATAATATATGCATACAGTAGAAAATAAGTAATTACATAAGAACTTTCATAGTGCTGCTCTCTTTCAATTGTGGGAGTAGGTTCTCCACAATTTTTAAATATATTTTTAGCTTCATCAGTAAATAAGTAATATGTTTATAGCTAGGAAAATGACTTGTTTTCTTACAAAGCTACACTATATATTTAAACCTTTCCAAAAGTTTTTTATTTAAAAATTTTCTTTCTTTACATTTTCATACTACACACACTCAAATGTTCTTTGTTGAAACTTAAAAAAAATAGGGGTCTGTTACAGCAGTAAAATAAATGTATCACTTCTGCCTTCTATGAACTTATAAAACTTAAGGTCTTCAGCAAAGCATTTTAACTATTGCAGAAGGTGAAATACAAGGGTCGATGATGCATTTTTCTTCAGAAGGTCCTTGCTTTTTATAAGTTAATACCTGTGTGACACTTAAGAGTGATATGAATCATTTCAAATGTCAATGATGACGGCAGTTCCTCTTGTGGGTATATTAATGTTAATTAGAATGTGAGTTCTTTTTACATTGCTGTCATTCTGAAGTTTTCCTACCTACTGGAAAAGTGAGGAGCAAGCCAGCATTATTTAAAATATTGCTAAGTGAGCATTGTGTTTCTTTATGACTGATTATTGTATTTTCTTTTACAACAGAAGATTAATATTACTGTTTATTGTTCTTAGAAGTGATCATTGGAATTTTTTTTAAATGTCAATATACTGTTATAAGCATATTTTTGTGTTCCTTCAGAGCTTGAATTTTCAACTTTGTTTTATGAAAATGAATTTTATCACCTTTTTAGCTTTCTAAGATGAAATAAAATATAAGTTTATATGGTACGTGTACCACTATGCTTTTGAACAAGCACTTAATGTTATTTCTTTTAAATTCTTTTTTTCAATAAAGGGAGGCCTCAATAGCAGTAATACACTCTACTTGGAATTATATAACTGCTTTTAATTACTTTATTAAACAAAGGGTACTCATTTGTTAAGCTTTACTAAAATCAAATGCAGACTCACAGCATTAAGGAAACCGTAATATATTTCATGTAGTAAAGAAATCTTTTCTATTGGCCCAGAACTCTGAAATTTGTCTGTTTAGTGAAATACATGACTTGAAGAGGTTTTTTGACTTATAATGTTTCTTATTGCCTACTTTAACTCGTTCCTATGTGCTTTAAATATAAACTTTTTAGTAGAATGACAAATTTTCCATTTAGAAGAAGACTGTAACTGCTATTATTACTCTTCTTTGTTAGGAATTCTTGTTAAATCATGGGCACAGATTTTTGCCACCTCTAAAGCTCAAAAATTACTATTCCGGATCATAGATTGTTTACTGCTGCCACATTCAGTGTTCCAACAAGAGAAGGAGCTGCCTGCACCTATGTTTACTGCAATTCAGAAGAGTCTTCCTTTGTATCTCCAGGTATAGTGGTTCTTTAAAAGTTTTTTTTAAAAAAACAATTGAAAGTTTTACTTTAAAACAGTACTAACTGCAGGTTTAAAAACCGTAAATTGTAATCTCAGTGTTTATGTGTATATGTGGCAATTCCTTTGAGCAATTTTTTAATTCCTTTTGTATTCGCCTCTGAAAACAAAGATGGAAAAGGCAAAATCTCCACCCTCAATAAGCTTAAAGTCAAGAGAGGAGGCTGACTAGCATAGACACATTAGTAGTGTGCTTGATATTTTTCTTAGGGCCTCAGCTGTTCATTAGCCAAACTGGATTGAGAAGATGTGAGAGAAGACATTGTAAAGGATATTATTTGTCTAAGCATAGTGGGTATGAGTTGAAGTTCTATTTCTGTCAGAGGGAGCAGCATTTAAAGGGCTTGATTTTTGTAAGAAAATATGACACTAAGGAAAAGCAAATAATTCTCTTATGGGTAGAGACTTTATAATGGAGGAGCCACATATTGGAGGGTATTATATGCCATGATGAAGAGTTTGGACTTGTTCTTTTACATGGGGGCTGTTGATGGATTTTGAGTAGAGAAGTGGGAGTAACATATTTCCATATTAGAAAGGTGATTCTGCTGGCAATATCTAAGATAGTTGGTCCATGTGAAGGTAAGATTGAAGACTTGGAAGGCAGTGAATTGTTCATTATCTGAAGGTTTTGAATGAAGGCAGTGGGTATAGAGCTCACATGGTAGTTTTCAGAAATATTTAAGAACTCCAATCAAAAAGACTTGCTGAATGAGTGTGTGGAGCAATAGAAAAAATAGAACACTTTTTAGATTCCAGAGTGGCTGCTTATGTAAATGGTAATGCTACTAACGGAAATGAGAAATTCTGGAGATAAAGGAATGAAAGTAAGAATTTCACAGCAGCTTTAATTTGAGGTGCTGGAGAATATTTAGGTAATGATGTCCAGTAGGCACTTGGATATATTGATCTGTCATTCAAAAGAAAGGAAGGGGCTGGAGGTGTACTTTGTTATTCATTAGTGTCTGATACTGAAAATAAGTGCTGCTTAATTTGGGCTCTAGCAAGGCAAGCTGAGGAGGAAGGGGAGAATGGATTTTGACTAGGTAATCAGCAGTCTCTTCAACAGATGGAGTGTTTTAAACAGATTTTTACGATTTCTAAGACTTTTAGAGTTGGCTCTTTGATTTTATATTTATAATAGCATTTAAAACATAGTTTAGTGTGTCCACTAGCTGAAAGATAAAGATGGGTAGAGGGGAGTCGTGGGCGGCAGGAGGGTCTGGAGTGCTTGTTCCATGTGGCCCTCTTAAACCAAAATTGTATATTTAATAAAAATTCTTATAAACTTCCAAAGTTGTAAATTGAAAATTTTGGTTATTTATCCATTTGGCAGAATTGAGTTGGAATGATATCTTTAATTATTTCTCTGGAAAAACACTTTGTGAATCAAAGTACCAAATTATAAGTGAACTTTTAGAACATGATTTTTTGTGTTGTAATAGTAACATGGACAGAAAAAAATTTTGTTTCTCAGGGTATTAGTTTAATTGAAAGTATCAAATGCTGTAATCCATATGAAAATATTTTGTTAACTTCTATGTAAATGGAAAGGATTAAATAAATAGACATGTAATCGACACCTTGAGTTCTGTGTGACTTTGATCAAGCTCTTAACTTCTCTAAGGCTCAGTTTCCTCAGCTTAAAATTGAAACTACAGTTAACACTAACTCAGTAGTTTTTGAGGAATTTAAATGAAATAATGAATATAAACTGTGTGGCACAGTGCCTGTCAAATGAAAACCTCATAATAAATTGCATTCTGAATCATAATCTACATTTCTTTCCTTTTGTTAATTTTTAAAAATAACATATTGCCTTTATTAACAGGGAAGATTTTTGGCATAAATTCTGTAGTCTTACTCAAATGACCACTCAAATGTGGTGGTCAAGTTTTTTGAGGATGGGAGTAAAAAGGAAGCTTCCTTTGTCTTCATACACTCCCCTGCTTCTTTTGGATGTGCTCCAAAGACAAGTATGTTTGGTTAGATGCCAGAGCACAGGAGCTGCCAAGCTCAACAACTCCCCGAACTTCGTAGAAACATTATCTACATTATCGATTACTAGTGGGCAGTACGCTTGTTGACTGTGTAAATTATAAATTCTGACTTGAGTATTAATGAGGGGGACTAAATTAGTAAGTCTTAAATGTTTTTTTACCTTTACCTTTTAATATTTTTTTCTCTAGGGCATGTGCATCGTGCGTAGTCACTCACAAAATTCAAATGCCTATTTGAACCAATTGCTAGGGAATGTTATTGAGCAATATATTGGGCGGTTTCTTCCAGCTTCTCCACATGTTTTAAGTCTTGGGCAACATCCTGTTTTGTTGGCATTGAGAAACTCGGACACTGTTGCACCGATGTCACATCTAAAGAAATGCATTGTACATGTCATAAGGTACCTGTAAATATTAAAAATAAGTAGTATTTACAATTTATTAATCTATTAAAAAGTAACAAAGAATCTCAAAGTATTGGCATCCATTAGGATACTGGTTACTTGGAAACTTTTTTTTCCTGAGAAGTATTATCTGAGATTTCTAAAATGACTTTTTCTCATGGCAGCCTAAGACAATGCTCTCTAAAGTACTTGTTTTCTCTATACATAGCCAATTATTTTCCTTATATATGTCTTATGTATTTTAGTTTTTATCAGATAAATAGTAATTGTAGTTCATACTATGTAAGATTTAGTAATTATTTTTATAAAAGATAATAAGTAAATATATGACTGCTAATATGAAAAAGGAAGCTATACAAAGTCTCCTATTTTGTTAATCTATTCTCTGCCTTAATAACTCAGTCTTGTTATTAGGCAGACAAATAAATGAAACTTCTGAGGTTCTCTACTAAACTCATACCTTTTAACTGCAACATTAGAAGATTCAATAATAGGAATTATCTTTTCTTTGTCTTCATATTTAGTCATATAACATCAATTTTTAAACTTTAAGATGCTATGATGATATATATTATTCTTATCTAGTATTTTTTCTGTTTTTAATGACCTGATAATATTCATCACTTTTCTACAGAATTCTGTATCGAAAATCTGTTCTTCCTTCTGTTTTTGTTTGTTTGTTTGTTTGTTTTTTCCTTCCACGTTCTTAGTGTTATGCTCACCAGGTTTGGAAGCTTTATAATCTTTGTTCCCTCTCCTTTGCCATTCTTTGGCAGATAATTATTTTCTTCCCTTCTTTTCTCATCTCTTTCCTCAGCTTATACCTAGACTATTGCTAAAGTCTCTTTTCTATTTTCACTATCTCTGGTTTTTTCTTTAAGTACAGCCTAAATAATGTCCCCAGATTACTTTTCCTTAAATACTGATCTGTTATGACAGTTTCCTACCCCTAGACCTTCATTTGCTCTTTTTTGCCTGTGGAAAAAACTCCATACTCCTTAGCTGTACATGATATGACACTTAACTTTTCCATGGCCTCATATACAAATCCTAATGAGATTGGCTTAGTTAATGTTCCTCCAAAATGCTTTGCATTTTCCTACATTACAGCTTTATTCATACCATTTTCTCCATTAAAGTGTCATCTCTCTGGACAAAATTCTACCTAGACTTTATAAGACCTACTACACTTAATATTTCATTGTACCATAATGCTGCTTCTTCTGAAGTCATGTGTTCTATACAATTCAGTTGAAGAATTGTAAAATTTTTGCTTTACTTGATTCTGAATTCCCAATAAGATTGTATAGTGTTCTACCACTGTATTTGAGACATGGTATAACTAATTCTAATAAAAACTGAATGATAAGTGCTGAAGTGAAATTAAATCCTGAAGGTTATAAACTGTTTAAAAGCCCATTATTTAGGATCCTAGCAGCTTTAGCTGACTTGCCTATTTACCAGTGAAAACATTTTTCTCATGATTTCTGGTTGAAGACTCAAAAATGTAACAATTCCTTTTTGTTTTGTTCTGCTTTGTTTTTAATACTTAGGAAAGAAATGGAGATTGCTACCTATGTCTCCCTCCATCTCATGCTTCTCTGCTCCTGCATTTCTCCATCTTAATTAGAGCTCTTCTTCTGAATTTCTGAGAATTCTGGGCTTATTTTTCAAAGCACCTATCACACTATATTAGAATAGTTTTTTTTTTCTTGTCCAGCTTTTCCACTGTACACTGAGCCTGTTGCTTTCAGAGACCATATTTTACTTAACTTTTACATTCTTGTTCTTAGACTTGTACCTGGTGTACCATGGTACCCAATAAATGTTTATTCTATGCATTAGGAATTCAGCAGTGAACAAAAAAGACAAAACCCTTGCCCTGAAATAATGAATGAATCTTCTAATATGTCATATTTGTTCATGTTGCTGTATAGAGTAGAAATGAAGAAGACATAGTATCTGCCCTTAAGGCGTTTATAATTTTTAATGATTTCTATGCTTCATTTTGGCAAATTACTATTGCTTTGCAAATATATCTGGATGTCTGGTTTAGATTTACATGCATTTGACAGTTTTTCATATTGTCTAGACTTTTTAGAAACTAAGCAATTCCCGCTTTCATTTATTCACTTAACAAATGTACACTGAATGTCTATTTGAGGCAAGTCCTAAGAGGCAGAGATATAAAAGTGAGTCAGATAAATTATCTTTGTGATCTGTGTTGAGTTCTGATGCTAAAATCTGTCCTTCTTTGAGAGTAATTTAAATCCTAAATTACTTCTCTGATTGTTTTACTTCCTAAGCGAAGGGTAGAGGTAAAGCTAGAGTAGGAAGCTAATTCCTAAGATTTATTAAGCTAATTCCTCTTATTGATTTGGAAAAATAAGAACCCTCCCAAGTCCCTAAATAAACAAATGTGAGGAGATATTTCTTTTTGCAGATTTTACATTTGAGAAAATGTTACATCACTGAGGAGCTGATAGAGGAGATCAGGTTTATATTAGAAAGGAAAAAAACAATTAGCAATTAGATTTTTATTTGGATTTTGATTAAATTCATTTTTGGTCCTTATAGCACACCAAACGGATATATAGTCATTGCTTATAAAATCTTATGTATATAGAAGGTAACGTGGTAAAATATACATACTTTTTAGAAATTGTGCTCTATTAATTTGGGGGAGGAGTAAATTTTCCAGTATTTATAAAGTGTATATCATTTGATTCTGCTCCATTGAAACTTTAAACAGAAGAAAAAACTTAAGTTGTGCTTCTTTCCAGGAAATCCTACTTTGAGTTTAAAGGGTTCTTGTTCCCTCCTCGCTTAGCATCCATTCTGGCCTTCATCCTCCAACTCTTCAAAGAAACTAACATAGACATTTCTGATGTTGAACTACTCCTCCCTGGCATCTTAAAATGCTTGGTGTTGGTCACTGAACTCCAAGGTTAGTTTGAGTTTGTTATACTTTTCACAAATTAAGAAAGTACTCTTTTCTATCAGTTAATAGGAAAATATTTGGTTATTTTATATCAGTTTATATATATCGTGGCTAAAGAACAAACTCCAGGTTAATAGCTGAAGTTGAGCATGATAAAATGGTTAAAAACTGACATGTTTCAGTCTAGTTTCATTTGGTTTACTTTTTTCCCCCAAAGCAAATAGTTTACTTAAGGGCTACTTCCTCTGATTAGACTTGTTAACATCTTAAAGAATATTTGTTCAATCTGACTCCAGTATTAAATGCAACTTGTTAAATATTAAGTGATGAGGAGTCAGAGGGGACAGCATACTTTTTTCTGTTCAGGTTTGTGCTAGAATATCTAAACTGATTTCTTGGGTAAACCTGTGAGAATCCTTTGATCCTGCTCCTTTTGTCTCTTCAGCCTTACTGCCAGTGATCTCTTTAAAATACCATTTATTTAATCCCCACTGTGAGTAGCATGCTTTAATAAGCTTATTGGGAATATGCAGAATAGTAGTCATAGTTCCATCCAGAAGAACTTATTTAATGTAAATAGAATGCTGTGTGTGTATATGTGTGTATGTCATTATAATGTGATTGTTCAGGACAGGACAGGACTTCTTAAATGCTTATACCTAAGTACTTCTAACTGCTGTGATAAGTGAGTACAATATGTATTCTGAAGAATCTGAGGGCAGTGCCCAAAGTGATAGCTGAAAGCTCAAACAGCTCTTTGAAATGTTCTGTTTTATCGCAGAAAACTTATGCATATTTTGTTTTAATCCTTATTTATTTTAGTATTTAAGATGTTCTTTCTGTTCCCAAGCTTGGTTTTGTGAAAAATGTTGTGGTATGTTAATTTAGGATACCCTTACTTAATAGCAACATCCTTTCACTAAAGAATACTCAGATGGACCCCATACTCTTCTTTAGAAATTTTTTGCCTCATTGAAAATTTATGCATACTTTTAAGTTCAGTGAAAGCTTGTACAAAACAAAATTTCTTGAGACAGAGTAGATAATATAAAATTTTAGCTAGCCTCTTATTTTGATGATAGTAGTATTTATTATGAAGGAGACCAGGGTTTGGAAGGTGAATTTTACTGCTCATTTCTAGTGTAAACCAAAATCGATTTTAGACTGCAATAAAGAATAAAAAGCATTTATTTGAGCAAACAGAACTGTAGCCTGAAGACACAGATTTAGATAACAACCTAAAGTGTCCCCCACCAAAACAAAGTGGAGGCCGTCCTTTATAATGTTTCTAGTTTTTTGCAAATGAGGTTTCCAAATATGCAGTTCTGATGGGAGGGGGCAGGTCTCAGTCCATTGATAGAAAGAAAAACCAGGGTTTCCCCCATGGTGATTGACTCAGTGTAAACTAGTGGGATGTACTGCGGGAGGAGACATAAGGATTGTTACGTAAAATCAATTGGTGGTAGATTAAGGGGGCAGGAGAAAGCAAAGGGAAGAATTCTCTGGATACAGGAAAGTTAATCAACATTTACAGCACGTTGAGATGGTATACCTGGGACAAGATAACCACATGGCAGGGGGTGGGGGGCTCTGTGGTCTCCAGCTCTGGTGCAGTGGGTTGTGCCCTGAGGGGTTTGGGAAAAAGGGATTACTACTCTGACATTCCAAGGGTATGCTATCTTAGATGCAAAAAGACAATAGACAGGATTACTACTTAAGATAAAAATTGACTTTTATCAGGAAAGCTATAGGATCAGGATGTAACTGCCCACCATGATCTGCTTTAGTTAGGAATTTTTATGTTCAAACCATTCTATGTGTTTAATTTCAGCCTCTGAGTTTGTAGGGCCCACCATGCTGGTCTCCCCTGAGATTGTCAGATTTAGCATGTGGCCCCTTTTTCATCCACACCTTGAAGGAGCAGTATTAAACACAGATTTGTATACTTGGCTCGGAGAAAATTCTTTCTGACTCTCCTTGTAGTCTCAGTGTTTAAAAGGACAATTTGTAAAATTATAGAAGGTGTTACTAAATGACTTACCAAGTCCACTCCTAGGTGTATGCCCGAGTGTTTTAAACAATATCCATTCTAAAACCTGTACACAAGAGCTTGAGGAGTTCACTTCTGGCATGACTGGTGAAAAACTGGTGAAAATTACTTAAAAGAAAACACTTAAATTCTCTGGAAATTTGCTGTATAAGGATACACAGCAAATGGGGAAACATTTATTTAAGAAAACTACTCAAACTTAGTAAGAACAGCAAGAGTCTGTGGTACTTGAACCAAGACCCCTCTTTCCTACTCTTCTCCCAGCTCAATAAGACAAACTCTATTCCAGACTGGTAAATCCAAAAACATAGGGCTCCCTCTCTTCCCGGCTGGCAGTAGGAGGGCTATCATCCTGTGAGAGACAGGATATCAAAATTTCTTATTCTTGCCCCACACTACCTGATGCTAAGGTTATGTTCTGGGTGAGCATGGCTGAGAAGTAGGGGCTCCATTCTTCTCAGTCCACACTAATGGGATGGTTGTAGTACATTGAGTTTGACACTGAGAGTATAGGGGTGCCAATCATTTTTGCTACAGCTTAGAGGTGGGTGTTCCATGCCAAGAGAAGCAAGCTGAAGGGACTTGAGACTTCTGCCCCTTATTCCACTAGCATTCAACTCCTCAAGTGAGTGTGTCCCCCAGAAAGTAGTAGGTACCATTGTCCGTGTCCCCAGCACCAGAACTACACCTTTGAGATTTTGCAACTCTTAATTCCTCCAAAAGAACTGACTTCATTTGCAACAGAGTGAAAAAGTTCAAGTCTAAAGGTGCTGTCAAAAAACAATGGTGTTTGTGGTGAAAGGCAATAGGTAGGAAAATAATGGAATCATTGGAGATGTAAGCGAATCCGTAGACCAGCTAATTTGGTGAGAGAATTTCTGAAGAGACAGCTGGATAGAGCCCTTGGGTCAAAACAAACCTCCAACACTGACCTCAGAAACTATCCCCTTTAAAAAAGCCAAAACTCGATTAGCTCAGTCCATAAAGCAATTTATGTCTAGGCATTATCAAAAATAATACTGTAATCAACCAGCAGTTAATGGAGCTTAACAGCTGGATGTGGTCAGGGAAAGGTACTAAGAGAACACTATCAAAATCACTGTCTTCCAGTGGAGACTGGGAATACCTAAGGTTATACCACCACCTGAGGAGCAGTGTTAGAGGCTTCACAGTGAGGGGGCAGGAGGAAGAAAGAAGTAGACTTCACTAAAAAAATGTCCAGTTTTCAACAAAAAACTTTATAAGACATGCAAAGAAACAGAGAAGTCTGATCCATACACAGGGGAAAAAAGCAGGCAAAAGAAGCTGCAAGCAAGAGCAGATGCTGGATTTAATGGCACACTTCCAAGTAGTAGAAGAACAAAAAACACAAGACATTTAGAAAACAGAAAGTAAAATGACTGTAGTAAACCCAACTATATCAACAGTGATTATTGTGACAGGATTGAACAAGCCAATCAAAAGGCAGAGATTATCAGAATAGTTTTTTTGTTTGTTTTGTTTTGTTTTGTTTTTTTAAGATCTAACTATATCTGCAGGAAACATTTTAGATTCAAATATTGAAAGTAAAAGGATAGAGAAGGATACATCATGTAAACTCTGACAAGAGAAGGTAGCAGTGGCTATATTAATAGCAGACAAAATAGGTATTAGGCCAAACAGTGTTCCTAGAAATAAAGGCATTTTATGATAAAAGGTCAGTCCATCAGGAAGATTTAACAAAACATGTGCACCTAACAACAGAGTATCAAAATATAGGAAGCAAAACATGAAGGAGAACTGGACCTCAGTAATAGTTGGATCTTTTGGTTTCCACTTCAACAGGTAAAGAGCTTGGAAGTGATCACTCCCACCCTTATTGAATCATCTTGGCACCTTTGTCAAAAACAAAACAAAATTTAAAAAAACCCATAGACATGTAGGTCTATTTCTACACTCTCAGTTCTATTCCATTGATCTGTCTTTATGCCACTACTGCACTGTCATGATTATTGTTGCTTTTTACTACGTTTTGAAATTGGAAAGTATAAGTCTTCCAACTTCTTTTTCAAGATTATTTTGGCTATTCTGGGCCCTTTGCAATTCCATATGAGTTGTAGAATCAGCTTGTCAATAGTCTACTGCATTTCTGGTCAGAGTTACATTGAATGTGTAGGTCAATTTGGGGAGTATAACTACCTTAACAATATTAACTCTTCCAATCCATGAAAATGGCATGTTTTTCCATTTATTTAGATATTCTCTAATTTCTTTCAATTTATATTTTTCTTTTGTTAAATTTATTCCTAGTTCATTCTTTTTGATGCTATTGTAATGGAATCCTTTTTTAAATTTCATTTTCAGATTGTACCTTGAAAGTATATAGTAATAGAGTTGATTTTTGTATTTTCATTTTGTATCCTGCAACTTTGCTGAACTTATTTATTAATAGTTTTTTAGTGGAGTCCTTAGGATTTTCTGTATACAAATCTTGTCATCTGCAGATAGGGACAGTTTACTACTTCTTGTTCAGTCTTGATGCTTTTTATTTTCTTTTCTTTCCCTGACTGGAACTTCTAATACAATGTTGATAGAAGTGGCAAGAGTGGAAATCCTTGTCCTATTCCTAATCTTAGGGGGAAAGATGATCTTTCACCATCTTATATGAGGTTAGCTGTAGGATTTTCATAGATGTCCTTCATCACATTGAAGCAGTTCTCTTCTATTCCCAGTTTGTCATTATGTGATGCATCTCTTTATCCCTTATAATTCTACCTGTTCTGAAGTCTGCTACCTGTATGAAATTAATATAGCTACTACAATTTTGTTTTTAATTGTTAGCATTGTCTATATTTTTCCTTCCCTCTATTCTATCTTTGTCTATATTTAAAGTAGACACAGTTGTAGACAATATACAGTTGGGTCTTATTTATTATCCATTGTCATTCTCTGTCATTTAAATGATTTTAGACCCTGTTATTTAGACCATTCACATTTAAAGCAATTATTGGTATTGTTGGATTAATATCTACTATATGTGTAACTTTTCTGTTTATTGCTCTTGATATTTTTAATATTCTACTCTCTTTTCTGCCCTCTGCACATTTTAATTGAGCACATTATGATTCCATTTTCTCTCCTCTATTAGGACATCAAAGATATTCTTTTTAAATTTTGTATTTTTAGTGATTGCTCCAGAATTAGTAGTATGTATTTAATCCAAGTTCACTTTCAAATAACACTATATTCCTTCATGGAAGTGCAAGTTACCTTTAACTAAATATTTCCAATTTAAATATTTCTCCTGTCTCTTATAACACTGTGTTGTCATTCATTTCACTTATCCGTAAAATATAATCACCACATACTTGTTGCTATTATTATTTTGGACAAAAAGCTATCAGATTAATTAAAACTGAGGAGAGTTTACCAGGACCAAAGGCTGCTGCTAGAGCCGATAACAGTAGAAATATTTAAACTGAATTTGACAAATGGTTGTGTGCTCAGTTTTGGGGGCAGCAATTTGTCCTATTACCTCAGTTCTCTGATGCATCTAGGAAGAGTTTTCTGTTTGTTCAGATTATTTCCTCAAATTGATCTATACATTTAGTGCAACTCCTACCAGAATCCCAGCAGACTTCTTTGTAGAAATCGACAAGCCAATTCTATAATTTATATGGAATTGCAAAAGACCTAGATAGCCAAAACAATCTTGAAAAGAAAGAAGTTGGAAGACTCACACTTTGCAATTATAAAACTTAGTACAAAGCAACAATAATCATGACAGTGTGGTACTACCATAAAGATAAACATATCAATGGAATAGGATTGAGCATCTAGAAATAAATCCATGTCTCTATGGTTTTTGTTTTGTTTTTGACAAAGGTGCCAAGATGATTTAATAAAGGGAAAATAGTCTTTTCAACAAAATGTGCAGGGTCACATGGATAGCCACATGTAAAAGAATAAATGTGTACCTTCACACTGTATACAAAACTTAAAGTAGACCTAAATATCAGAGGTAAAACCATAAAACTCTCAGAAGAAAGCATTGGAATAAATCTTAATAACTTTGGATTTGGTAGTGAATTGTTAGATATGACACTAAAAGCATGAGCCACAAAAGAGAGAGAAAGTTGGATTTAATTAAAATGAAAATCTTTGTGTTTCACAGGACACTATCAAAGTGAAAAGATGACAGAATGGGAGAAAATGTTTGCAAGTAATTTATATGATAAGGAACTTGTTTCTACAATATATAAAGAACTATTATAACTCAATAATAAAAGACAAATAATTAAGAATAGGAAAATAATTTAAATAGACATTACTCCAAAGACTATAAACAAATGGCTAATAAGCACCTGAAAAAGTACTCAACATTATTATTCATCAGGGAAATGGAAATCAAAACCACAATGAGAGACCACTTCATACTCACACTAGGTTGGGTATAATAAAAAAGGTCAGATAATAACAAGGTTTGGCAAGAAGGTGAAGAAATCAGAACCCTCATATACTACTGTTGAGAATGTAAAATGGTGTAGCCACTTGGGAAAACAATCTGGTAGTTTATCAAATGGTTAAACAGAATAACCATGTGACCTAGCAATGCCACTTCTAGATATATACCCAAGATAATGAAAATAGATGTCCACACAGAAACTGTACATTAATGTCTGTGTCACTGTTATTCCTAAAAGCCAAAAGGTAGACTGCCCATCACCTGATAGATGGATTTTTAAAATGTAATATAGTCATACAATGGAATATTATTTAGCTGTAAGGAGCGAAGTACTGGTATATGACACAATACGGATGAACTTTGTAAACATGGTTCTAAGTGGAAGAAGCCAGTGTCAAAAGACCACATGTTATATGATTTCAATATATGAAATGTCCAGAATAGTTATGTTTATAGAGAAAGAAAGTAAATTATTAGATGCTTAGGGGGATAGGGAGTGATATCAGAGGATAGAGAATGATATCTAAAGGATGTGGGGTTTCTTTCCAAGGTAAAGAAAATATTCTAAAATTGACTTGTAATGGTTGCATAATTCTGTGAATATACAAAAAAAACTATTGAATTGTACATGTTAAGTGGGCGAATTGTATACTATGAGAATTTTATGACAGTAAAGCTAAAAAACTTTTAAAAGATTCCCCAGTTTTAAAAAAGTTCAGTGCAATTAAAGATATAAACAAAAATAACAAATATTTTTTAAATAAACGACACACTAATATTCAGAGCAGGATTATTCATAATAGTAAAATGAAAACAATTCAAATGTCTATCAGCTAATGAATGTATAAATAATATGAGATTTATCCATACTGTGGAATATTATTTGGCTGTCAAAAGAAAGTGTTGATACATTCTACAATGTAGGTGAACCTTGCTAAGAAAAGATGCTAAGACAAAGGAGGCAGTCACAGAAGACTAGATGGTCTGTGATTCTGTTTATATGAAATTTCCCAAGAGTCAAATCCATAAGGACAGAAAGTAGATTAGTGGTTGCCAGGGACTGGAGGAGGAAGAAAATGGAGAATGACTACTAATGGATATAAGGTTTTGGGGGAGATGATAAAATTGTTAAGAATTAGTTAGTGATGACAGCTTCATAACTCTGTGAATATACTAAAAACCAATGACGTATATTTTTAAAAGGTTGATTTTTTGATATTGAATTATACCTCAATAAAGCTGATATTAAAAAAACAGTGCTTACTACTCATATGCTATGAAGGCTAGTTCTTCAGGTTCTGGTATTTTTTCCATTGAAGAGCTTTTGGGGTTTTTCAAGAAAATGTCTTTTAAAAAGAGCCAGATATATTGACTCTACAATTGTATCTAACATGAGAAGTTAATTTCTCAATAAAGACAAGTATGCTGTATTTTCTTTATCTACTTATATTCATGCCATGAAAAACATGTACTAAATATTATTTTAAGTACATGCGCATCATATGTCTTCTACTATAATGGATTACATATTTTTATTCTTGGAGAAGGCACTTTTCCCCCCAGCTAACTTATATTTAATGAGCCAAAAACAACACAACAAAAATTTAATAGCATTTGGAACATGTTGAATATTTTAAATTCTTTCTTGACTTTTTTTCATTTTTATGTACAAGTGCACAATTTTAAAGTATTTGATTGAATATTTAAAGAATACAAATGTTCTTTTTGTAATTTTGCTGTTGTTTGAAAGGAAGGTAGCATCAAAGATAGTTTATATACAGATATTTATGTGTATATGTATTTTTGATTAATTTTAAATGAAGACAAGTTCTGGATTCTAATTTGTTACATATATATTTGTTACTGGGAGGAATATGCTTATGAATTTTAAAAAATCTGTAAGTCAGCTGAATTATTAAATGCTGTCTTTTGTCAGTATATAACAGTGCTTGCAGGATTGGTATGGCATTGTGTTTTTGAACATGGGCTCTTTTCTAGAAAGACATATCTTCACATATATTTTTTCAGTTATAACATAAAAAATAGACTTGAGCTTTTTATATTTTCTTAATATAAGAGGGAGATTGGGAAATATACTTTTGAATAAAACAAAAATTCATAACTTTTATTTTGAGAAATAACAAGAAAGCATATATATACTTTAAGAAAACAACATATTTTTTAAATCAAGAGTGTTTATAAAAATGAGGATCCAGATGGTCAATTCAGACAAAATGTATAACGCTATAATTTTTCCCCCTAGTTAAAAGGCTAGCCACAGAGAACCTGGAATACATAGTAAAAGCCTGCCAAGAGGGGTCAAAAGGAGAACCTGCTGCCCAGCTGACTTCGGTGTTTAGGTAACTAGAAAATATGCCAACTGGCAAGGAGACTCTTGCCAGCCTTTTGACAGCCAACATGTTTTTTAAATAACTAATTATCCAAAACATAATGTGTTACTACTTGTTTATAGTATTTCAATTATTATGTTTTTGGCAGTAGTTTTGTTACACTGCGTTGTTTTATTAAAAAAGTAAACTTACCGGGGAGAAAGATAAGCAAGCTGACTTAAAATTACCTGGGTATTTAGTAAGGAAACTCTTGCATATATTTAAGAGTTAAAAATAGGAAATGTGAGTCATGATGACAGGAGTATAGGCCTTCAGAGCTGCTAAACTTTTATTTACTCAGAATCCTGTGTTGAAGCCCATGTCCATGGGTTTCTGACTTGCTTTAGACCCTGTTGACCCAGAAAGCTCTGCTGTGTTTCATTTGTGAGGCATAGACTTTGAGCAGTAGATCTGTTGTTTGTTCACAAGACTAACAGTGAAACCTGAGGAACTTTTTTTTTCTGCCTTGCTTCCTTTGTCTTGTGCTTTCTGTAGGGTAGTATTTTTAAGTATTCTCACAGTTTCTACCAGTTTATCTTTATTATATGTATCTCTACCCCAGCACTACCATTATAAATAATTTGGGGTCATTTTCTTCATTCTATGTTGGATCTTTGATTCCTCTATTTTTGTTCTCATCATGTAATTAGCACTTGTCAAGTGTTTATAGTTTATTTAAATTATGATCACTTGAAATAAATGATAGATTTGTGAAAACTGTAAAACCTTAAAAGGGAAGAAAGGATTCTGTATGAATAAAGAATGCATATTAATGTATAATTTATTAAGCTAAGTGGCTTTTATTTTGGGGAAGTGGAAGTTTTAAGGTTAAAATATGTAATGCTTATTTATAAAGGCCCCCTATAGATCTAAAGTCTCTTCTTCAGTTAAGGAATATAAAAATATATTGCAAATAACTTTCTTTCCAATATTTTCCAATAAAAATATTGTCAATTTATATAAAGATATGAAGAACTGAAAATGATTTAGGAAACCAGACTCGTTTTTTTCTGTCTTAGTCTCTTCCACATCCTTACCACCCAGATTTCAATATGTAGACTACAGCAACAAAAAGTCTCTGGGCTTAGATTTTTTTCTCCCCTTATTCTCCCTTTTGAGATTCCAACTCTTATCACTCTTTTCTTGGCTCACACTGAAATAAGCAATTTCTCTTCTTCATTTTTAAGTGTTACAAATAGTCTTCTTATGACCCCTAGATTCTTAAGGTAATTGTACATAAAATGATCTTTTTTGTGTTCAGGTTATAGCTGATTGCTATACAGTTTGCCAGCCCAATGAATTGCTCCAAAAGTAATTCTAAACAACTTGATTTACTTTCAGGAATTTTATCCAGGATTATGGTATGAAATACGATGATCAAATTTACAGCATTTTAGAAACAGTAGCAGCATTGGACCAGCAGGTTGTTATTCACTTGATTTCTACCCTTACTCAATCTCTGAAGGATTCAGAGCGAAAATGGGGCCTTGGCAGAAATAGCAAACAAAGGTATGTTTGATAATTTGATTACATTCTTTTGGGCAATGATTATAAAATCCAGATTCATTTTCTATAAATGGCTTGTTTTCTCATTCCCCCAAATTTTGGGTGTATTAAGTTGAAAAATGTCTTACTACTATGATTAATACATCCATTTACATATTGTTTTTTTTCAAAGTGACCACCTTAGAAAGCTATATATTTCAGGAGTGCTGTTGTTGCTTAAAACACATTGTATTCCTCACTGGGTAGTGGATTTCAGAGCCTTAGGTGTCTTGTTTTTGTATAAAATCCATGGTGGCAAACCAGCCTTTTGAAGGGTGCTTAATTTACTGAATCAGCTATATCATGTGTATCCAGCTAAGAAGCTGAGTGACCCAATTAGGTAATATGTTTTTAGGTCAAAAATAGATACTAGGGCTTTTATTTTATAGGTTTACAGTCCAATTAAGGGTAGTGCTTGAACTATTTAGAGTTAATACAACACTGTGGCAATAAGCCTGTAGTTCCTAAGGAGATTGTTTTAGAGGGGCCAGTACTCAGAATTCATAAGCCCCAAATTCTGTTAAAGAATCAAAGTATTTTAATCACATTGGATTTATAGGGGGGCAGCGTGTACAGACATTCAGGCAGGTTCAATTAAAAAATAAATGAAAAATAATAGAAAAAAGGTAATAGATTGCCTTCTTTTTTCTTTAACAGGAAAGCCTATAGCAAGCTTTTATCTCACCTAGGGCAAGTGGGACAAGACGAGATGCAGAGACTGGAAAATGATGACATCTAATGTTTTGTGATTCATCTTTTCTATTAATTATAACTATCTAAAGCCACTTTGCATCCTTCTGACACCTTTTAATTAATTGTATAATGTTCTGTTAAAAATACTTTCTAGGATTTTTCCTTACATAACTGTAAGTATAAAATATATAAATAAGGAAATAAAGCTTAAGTATGTTACAGGATCTTGGAACTTGGCAAAATTGCATTCTATTTTGAAGAGATCGTAGTTTAACTTAGGAAACTTTTTAAATGGGAATATTATCTGTATATGACCACTAAACAGGCTTGTGCTGGTTGATCCATGGACTTTTTACTGTAATGTGACTTTCTGCCTTGTGATTTGTGTTTTTGTTTTTTATAAATTATGTTTTAATATGACATGTTTTAATATGGAGGGGTTTAGTCAAGAGATAGGACTATTTATTTGTTATCCTTTTTTATGCTATGCATGAGGCAAAATAATAAATAAAACTCTTACCAAGCACGCTTAATTCTGTGAGGAATGAGACTGAATTTGGCTAAATTATTATGTAGATAATTTATAAATTTTTTTTAAAACTTAGGCCAACAGTGTTTACGTTTAGGTTCCAACAGTTGCCAGATGTTTTTCTCTACTTATCCTTTCTTTTGAAATTATCATTAAAAGAAATATGAGGAGGATAAACAGGAGCTTTTAAGAAGATAAGTAATATTATGGAAAATCTAAAGATTGCAAATTAACAGAAGAAGCCTGAAAAGTCAGCTGATTATTTCCTTGCACTTTAATTAGAACCTCTTATAACTTAACATGTTACATATTTACAGGAAACTAGTTTAGTTTCCTTTAGCAACTATTGTCTCTCAACTTTTTAAGTATCTCATCCAGATTTATTTTACCAGTTAAGCGCTTGTCTTTGACGTCTTTTTGTGATGAGCATTTTTTGGTAAAAAGAGCTCTGGGTTTCAAACCCAGCTCTGCTTTATGACCTTGATTAAGTTACTTAATCTTTCTGGGCCTCAGTAAAAGAATAACCTTTTTTCTACTTTACAATGTTCTGGTAAGAACCAGTGGGATAATGTACATAAAAATATTTGGTGACCTATGTTCTGTTTGGAGATGTACAGACATGTTCACTGTATTATCATGCACAAGATAAAGAATACCTCTCAGTTTTGTTCTTCTTTCTCTAATATGTCATAGATGAATGATCCCACTATTTTTCATTGTTTTCTTACATGGTCTGTTTGCTGTCTTTCAAATAATTTATTGCTTTATCTTTGGGACTCGTCTGTATTGTGATTGTGTTCCTTCAAGAAAACATTTCAACCCTTTTCTGTCTCAAGTATCTTTAAAAAGGAAATGTATTGCAGTCAGCAAAATATAGTTAATAGCCTTTTCCTAATTGTCATCTGTGAAGTCTAAAGGAGTTTCTGTTGTGTTCATGACATACAAATGGTCTATTTTCCCCCAAATCAACCATCATTATGACTTTGACAAATGAAAGGAATGAAAGCTTCTTAAGGTTACTTGATTTCATAGCAATGAGTTTCTTTTCATTATGATAGTGACTTATTACTATTTAATCTGTTTAAGGTGATGCCTTTAAAGAAGTTATTATATATAGTATATATGTATATATAGTATATATATACATATATACTATATATAATAAAATATATACTATATATAATAAAATAAAGTATATATATATATATATATATACTTTATTTTCCAAGAGAAGTAAATATAGCTTTGAGAAACTTGCTCCTTACTCTATTAAACTTTAACGGATAAGAAAAGCTGCTGCTGAATCATGCATTAGGGCATATATCCATAGATGCAAAGAATAAAGTTTGTACTTAAAAAATCAGTTACAACAAAAAATTTGTAATACATTTATATATGTATGTATCTATGTTTTTTTATTAAGAAGTAAATTTTTAAAGAAGCAGATTTTTTTTTAATTGAAGAAAAAAATTATGGCTCACTTCCTTTTCTTGAAAATCTTCACTGGCCTTTCCTTATTGCTGTAGTCTTTTTCCATTCACAGACTCAGAGTACCTTACACCTGCTTCCTTAATATCCATTTTCCCCTAAATACTGCATAATCTCTGGGGCTGCTGCTTCTACCATTATAATGTAAGCCACTCTCTTTTAGTGAAATATGAGACTATGTTCTCAATTCTCATGGTCTTTGGCCTCTCTGTGATATTTTCATTTTCTTTTATCTTCCCATCGCTTCCTCACTGATACTGCTCCTTCCTACCTATACTGTATTTTGAGAGCACCTTCACATTCTTCTTCCTTGTCCCCAGCAAGATCTGGCTCTTCACCTGCTCTGTCTCAATGTTCTTCTAATAGTCAACTGATAATACTAGTTCATATTTTCTCTCTCAGATCTATTTCTGTGAAAATTTCTCTCTAAACCTCTCTAGTTGGATCCTCCTAAAATCTCAGTGCAACATGTCAAGCTGCCCACATCACTTTCCATTCCAGTCTAGTTCCTGCCTGTATTTTCTACCCAGAGAATACATTATTTTCCCAAGCTGCTTGGTCTTGAAACTTCAGAAGCATCTTGGGTTCTTCATATTCCTCACTTTCAGTTGATCTGCAGTACAGGCTCTTGCTATTTTTTGTCATCCTATGCATTCAAACTGTTTTTTCTCTTGGGCGCTATAATCTTATCTCCTTATCTCCTATCTTCCCTTGTCACAGTTCTGAGGTCAGTGTTCCTAAAATACTACTTTGTTTGTTACTTTTCTGCTTAGGGCCCTTGAATTACTTTACATTGTTAATAAGCTGACAGTTAAACCCTTCAATCAGGAAACTTTCTGCCATCTGACTCTGCCTTTTCTGTCCAAGCTTAAACAGAAGACTAGACTTTTAGACTGAATACCATATTCATTCTGTACTCTGAGAGTATTCTCGTCAAATAATTTCTGTTAAATATCAAGATAAGAGTGTAAAAGAGGTGATTAAAAGAGAACAGGATGGTGAAATGACATTATTAGACATTCAGATTTGCTTATGATTTAAATTTTAATTGAACATTTAATTAAGTTTCCATGGGGGAGAAAAAAAAACATGGAGCATTGTCTCTGTACAAAAATCATTGTTCATTTGCATTAGAAGAGTTTCATTGTGTAACTTACGTTTTTACCTATTCCTAGTATATTTTCTTCTTAAGCATATTTGACTTTTTCTTCCTGGGTATCTTTGTAAAAAAATAATTATTTGTGGGTTGTTAGACTACATGTATGTTATGTATGTATTCATCACGAAGCATTGTTATCTTCTCTCTGCTTTATCATAAAATTTCAAAGCTACTTTGTTCTTAAAGAATGACATGGACCTATTTTCATGTACTTTTACAAAATCTTTGATAGTTTTTTATTTTTCTTCCCTTCTGTTAAGATTATATGTTTTATAAAAATTTGACAAGCCTCTGCAGGTGGAAAAAGCATCTATGAAACCTACCTTCCCTAAGTACTACATTGGCATAGCACTTGCGTTTCAAAGATAAAAGGTAGATATCATATAGAATCCTCACTAAAAGCAGTAGTATCAGTACTAAACCATAGCTTTTTGCTTGATAGATTTTTTTCATAAACTTAAATTTTCCCAAAACTGACCACCTCTCTACTTCTCTTAGGGTTAAAATAATGCATTGTCAATCAAGTGTATAGAATACCAATATAAATAACATGCTTTGTTTGGTTAAAACAGTTGCATTGGAAAGCTAGCAAGGTAGCATATTCTTTCACATATTTAATAAGATGTGAGATTTGTATTTTGAAACTTTGATAAACTATGTTAGTAAGGTTACCAAAATCAGTACCAAATGATTGGAATGGATCAGTTTCTGCTTATTAAAGTTTTTGGTGTGCTAATAGTTATCTGATTTATTGCATTTGTGAATTGTGCTTTTAGAAAAATTCTGGGCATTCATATTTTATACACATTTATAAATTATTTTGTGCATATAAGGATATATAATAAAAATATATGTATTTAACTTATAGCGTGCCCATAATTATTTATCTTTCCTCTTTTTGACAGATTATTTGAAAATCAAAATAAAAATGAACTGTCTTAGCGAGAGGAATAATTCTGTCTTATTCCTGTTGCTTTGATACTCTAGTAAAACACTAGTTTTCCATATATTGTGATGTCTGAAGAGGATACAATGTACATGTGGTTAAACTGTGAGGAAAATAAGAAAAGTATGAAAAATACCCTAATCATAACCTGGCATTTTGTTATTAAGAATCTAAGGAATTTTATTATATTTTACATACATAATACTTTAGAGATTCATGTCTTTGCTGGTTTTTACTCCCA
Source organism: Eidolon dupreanum (assembly GCA_028627145.1). Taxonomy (NCBI): domain Eukaryota; kingdom Metazoa; phylum Chordata; class Mammalia; order Chiroptera; family Pteropodidae; genus Eidolon; species Eidolon dupreanum. Next base: position 128,164,146 of record CM053502.1, on the reverse strand, counting down.
TATAAGAACACCGCTAATATCTACGTGGTACTGCTTTTTATTTTCAAAGTAAAATCTTGAAGTGATGTGTAAGTGGTTGGAAGTTTCATAGTCTTCTATGGAAATTCAAATTAAATACAAATACAATATGATCTTTAATTTTGAAGAGTGAAAATAGGTGAATTACTGTAGGGTGGTACACTTAAATGGAAAACATATTTAAATACTTCCAATGGAATTTGGTTTATATGACCAAACATGGTTTTTTCTTATTTGTTCTTATTATTGATAATTTGAAGAAGAAAATGATCTAATTATAAGTGATATGAGTTTTTTCTTTTTGGGAGAGAGATGTACTTTGGATGCTATTCTTTGGCTATAACTTTAAAGAATGTTTCCTGTAATTACGTAAAGCTTTAAAAAATTCTGAGTTCAATTCTGTAATATTAGTGAATACTATGTTAAAGTTCACCAAGGAGGGGTTTGATACTATATACTAATTTGTTTTAAATGAATAGTTAGAAAACTACACAAAAACAATCAAGAGTAATCTCAGGCTGCCTTTCAGTTATCATGAAGCAAGCTTATTTTTAAACCAATTTCCCTTTCATTTATTGGAGACAGGGTCTGCAATTACAAATAGATTTTAATAGTTTTAAAACTGCTGTAGGGAAAATTTGTATGTCAAGTACAAAGTTTAATGAATCTGAAATATCTTGCTTAGGTCCTTTGAAAAGATTTCTGAAATGCCAGAGTTCGTTTTCTTGACTTGGTAGACTTGGTAAAGCATTTTAAAAAATTAGTTTAGATGGCTTATACCTTTTAAAGAGATTCTCTGCCATCCTTTTAAATATCGGTTATCAATCACTTTCTACTTTTCAGAACTGTACAAATCCTCTTAAGGTATCTCTGTTCTTTTAAAAGTTTACCTTCCTTACCCCTAGGCTCCACTCCCATGCTTTAGTCAGAATAGCCAGAAGTTACATATATATTAATATTCAAATATAGTTATAATACATAAAATTAATGAATACTGTATTTAGGATAAAAATCTTTTTATTCACTTCTGATTACTAAAAGTGGCTACATGAATAAAATGAGAATGCCCCATAAGACAGGGATTGCTAAATGATTAATCTATGCCAAGGGAAAAAGAGTAAAGTCTTCCTGTCAATAGAGGTGACTTAGATAGCAAGATTAGGAAAAGGGGAAAACTCACATTATAGTTGTTGAATTTATGTTCACATGTGATTATTGAGTTATTTTTTGTTACAGACAAAGCAAATCCAAAAATCTAGCCTAAAAAAAAATCCTTATGCATTATTAAAAGTGGTAGTAATAAAATATGTATTGGTGCTAGAGAAGAATCCCACAGCACTCAAGATTGACATAACCTTTAACAAAGTGGAAAAACTCTTTATTAGAACTACTGATTCTAGGTTCAAATTTATGTCAAAGCACTTTATGGTACCAAAATTAGAACAACTAATTTTTTGAGCTATAAAATGTCATTTTTCACTAAATGAGTTTAAATGAGATGTTGAGGGAGAGTTATTATTTGAGGCAAGGACTTCTACAAGTTTAGGAATCTTAGGCTTTGGTAAACTCCCTTTTGCCTAATTAGCATATCTCTTTCACATGCTTGTCAGAATCATGTTTCACATAGCATGTGCTCAAAGTTCTACCTAGTAATTTTTAAACTTCAAAAATAATCTCCCTGTTCAGTTAGAAAGTTCTAAAGACAGTAAAATACCTTGGAATGTGAGTAACCTGTTTTTCTTAGGCAAAGTACTTAAGAGCATTTGCCTAATCCTCACAACATTCTTCTGAATTAATATGGAAATCAATAACTGTTGTCCTCAAAAAGGGAGAAAAATAAAGCCCTGTAAAGTTAAGCCCCTGTCCAAGGTCACAGAGAATAACCAAGGGAAAAAATCTGGGTATTCCAACTGCTGTTCTTATGTTCTTCTGTTATTTGTATTACTTTCAATAAAATATGGCATTTAAAAATTTATGATGTCATAATGCTGAGTCTATTGAGCGAGGCTGCATAATGTTAAATTTTTAAAGAAAATTACAAAGCCAGGTTTAAGCAGGAAAGGGAGTAAGTACTGGAAAAAATTTTTAAGTTCACTGATGACAGTACTTAGGAGATAAACTGACTTACTAATAGTGTCGTCTTCTAGACAACACTAATTTAAAAAAGTGGACAAAGAATACTCTGAAGATTCATAGAACAATGGACCATTAAGTTGGCACTAAGCTATTTCACAATAAAAGTCATACATATGGTATCATATGTTAACACACGCTGAGAAAGGGTAACAGGAATTTTCAGTAATGGATTTTAGAAAATTGTGGGGTTTTTGTTAATTTTTTTTGCTAATGTTTATCTGAATATAAGACCTATAAAACAAAGAAGCATTGAGCACTGAGTCTTTTCACACCCAGTATCCAAAAGTCAGGCCTTTTTGTTCCCTCCTGTTCATGCTGGTTATTAACAGCATTGGCTTTTCAGATGGTGCCAATTCTGTGATGAGGCACTTGAAGAGTTTGAAGGTTAGGACATGTGAAATATGGAGCTGGAAGGAAGCATGCTGCGATTCCGTTGGAAGCAAAAGGGAGTGTAGGCCCATAGAATACTTCTTCTTTGCCTTCTCTACTTACATCCAAAACCTACAAAAGAAGATAAAAAGCTTTCATGTCAAAGATGATTGCTAAAAGTAAAACTACACATAAAAGGAAGCCTTCCTTTAAATTTAGTTATGCCGCCATGATCATAACCTTATTTTTCTCACAGAAGTAGTACCAGAAATAAGTATTAAGTTCCTACTAGGTGCTAATCTTATGTTTATATGCTTGTGTGTATACATACACACATATATTTATAATTATTTAATTTCAGAACAGCGATCAGGTAGGTAGCATTATCCTCACTTACCACTCTTAGACTGATTAAATTACTTAGTAGATGTCATGTTGGCAAATGCTCACCTAAAAAATGAAAACGTTAGTCGAACAACTTTCTGAAAATTGGTAACATCTAACTCAGTATCTAGCACGTGAAATATAGGACAGCTTAGTAGTAAAATCGAAATCAGTTCAGTTGATTTTGGGAATTTTTCCTCAGTTATTTCCTTTTCAAAAGAGATGGAGTTCCATATCTTTTATGGAAAAGACTTTTAGTCTTTGCCTGGTGTTAGCTCACCAAATCTGACTTACTCTTACAACTAGGAATATTCTTAAGGAGAGCTGATAATATCCCATTTGTCAAACCTATCAGGCTCTTTGCACCCCTCAATCATCTTAAACCTCTTCATTTGAATTTCCTCTAACCTCATTTAAAACCTCTCCTGGAAGAGGTCCAAGATGATGGCAGCGTAGGAAGACGCTGAACTCACCCTCTCCCATGAACACCTGAAAGACAACTGAGGGCTGACTGGAAAGCTTCTGCACAACAAATGAGATAGAGACCATATAGAGAAGCTCAGAGAATGATAGGAGCTCTCTGGGATCTGCAGGAACCCCTCTGGGATTGCAGGTGCTGGTGAGTGCCATTAATTTATGTCCCTTACGTCCATAGAGGAGGAGTTCTGGCCAGGTGCTCTGGCCAGTCTATAAGGCACATTCCCAGCCACACCGTCTGGAGCCCACTCTAGCCCCAGACAGTGGGATCAACATTAAGTGCCACTCACTTCCTGCAAACTTTTCCTTCAGCTGGCCCCCAAACTGGGATTGACAGGGCACCAACATGCTCACACATGTGTACTAGGCCACTGATCCCAGAGCCCACTCCAGCCTACCAGCCAGCAAACCAGGCACCATGTGCACCTACCCTGACTCCAGTCTCCCTGCCAAAACCACCTGGTACACCCAGTCAACAGGTTACTTCTTACCAGGGCTACTTTTTCAAGATTTGGAGGAATAGCTATTTTGTCTAATTCATATAAACAAAGTCAGACACAATGAGAAGACAAAGGAATATGTCCCAAATGAAGGAACAAGAATCCACCTCACCTCCAAAAAAAAAAACAAAACAAAACAAACAAACAAAAAAACCGCCCTAATGAAATGGAGATAAGTAGTTTGCCTGATAAAGAATTCAAAGAAAGTCATTTGAATGCTCACCAGATGAGAGTAGAAGATAAGAACTCGGTCAGAACTTCAAAGAGTTAGCAAATACAATAAAGAACCAATGAGAGCTGAAGAACATAATAACTGAGAAGGAAAAAAAAGCAGTTGATAGTTTAGATAATACAGAAAAATGGATTAATGACCTAAAAGACTAGTGGGAAGCACTAGTCTTAGAACAGCAAAAACAAAAATTTTTAGAAAGCAAGAAGAGTTTAAGGGACTTGTGGGACAATGTCACAGACACACAAACTTTCAGATTATAGGGATCCCAGAAGGAGAATAGAGAAAGGGGCAGAAAGCATATTTGAAGAAGTAATAGCTGAAAACTTTGCTAACTTTGTGAATATAACAGATATCCAGATCAAGGAAACAAAGTTTCAAGCAAGATGAACCCAAAGAGACACATACCAATACATACTGTTATTAAAATGGTAAAACTTAAAAAGAGATGTGAAGGTAGCAAGAGGAAAACAGTAGTCACAAGAAGACACTCAAAAGTTATCAGTTGATTTATCACCAGCAACTCAGAAGGGAGTGTGGCAGGACACCTTTAAAGTGCTGAAATAAAGGAACCTACAAACTAGAATACTGTACCTGGTAAGGTTATCATGAAAGATGAGATAGTTTCCTGAACAAGCACAAACTAGAGTTCATCACCACTAAACCTGCTTTACAAGAAATGTTAAGCAGTTTTTAATCAGAAAAGGTAGTCCCTGGAAATAAGTCTTTTGAAAGAAAAAATCTCAAAGGTAAAAGCAAACTATTAAACAGCAAATTAGCCATTTCAAAAGCTACTATGAGGGTCAAAAGAAAATAGCAAGCTCAATTATAAAAGCAATAGAAGACACAGAAGACAAAAATATAAAACAGGACATCACAAACAAAGCTTGTGTGGGAGGAGGATATAATGCTTTTAGAATATATTCAAACTTAAATATCTGTCAGCTTAAAATACAGTGCTATGCACATAGAATGACATACATAAACCTCATGGAAACCACAAACCAAAAACATACAAAAGATACTCAAAAAATAAAAAGGAACCCAAATAAATAAAACACTAAAGAAAACCACAAGAGATCAAAAGAAGAAAGTAACAGAACTACAAAAATAAAACAACAGTTAAAATAGCAATAAATACATACCTATCAATAATTACTTTCAATTTAAATGGATCAAATGCTCCAATCAAAGGATGGAGGGTGGCTGAATGAATTAAAAAACAACCCATTTATATGCTGCCTATAAGAGACTGAACTTCAGATGGAGCCAGACTGAAAGAAAGGGATGAAAAAGACATTGCATGCAAATAGAAACAACAAAGGTGGTGTAGCAATACTCATCATACAAATTAGACTTTAAAAGAGACTTAAAAAGAGACAAAGACAATGCATAATGATAAATTAGTCGGTCCAAGAATAGGCTATACCAATTGTAAATAGCTACACTCAACATAGGAGCACCTAAATATAAACAAATATTAATAGACATAATGGGAGAAATTGGCAGAAATAATAAGAATAGAGGACTTTAAACACCCCTCTGACCTCAGTGGATCCAGACAAAAATCAGTATGAAAATAGCCTTAAATGTCACATTAGACTACATATTTACAGAACATTTCATGTAAAACCTGCAGAATACATTTTTTTCAAAAGCTCTTTGAACATTCTCCAGAATAGATCACATATTAGGCCACAAAACAAGTCTCAGTAAATTAAAGAAGATTGAAATCATAAAGAATCTTTTTGGACCATGACAGTATGAAACTAGAAATCAACTGCAAGAAGAAAACTGAAAACAACAAAAACATGTGGAGGCTAAACATGCTACTGAATAACAAATGGATTAGACAAGAAATCAAACAGGAAAACTACCTTTACACAAATGAAGATGAAAACACAACTTTCCAAATCTATGGGATGTAGCAAAATCAGTTTTAAGAGGGAAGTTTATGCTATCCAGGCCTACCTCAATAAATGTGAAAAATCCCAAATAAACAATCTAACTTTATACCTAAAGAAAAAAGAGACAAAGCCCAAAGTAAATGGAAGTAAAGATCAAAATGGAAATAAAATAGAGACTAATAAAACCATTGGAAAGATCGATGAAACTAAAAGCTGGTTCTTTGAAGATAAACAAAATTGACAAACCTTTAGTCAAACTCATCACTAAAAAAAAGCTCATATAAGTCAGAAATTAAAGAATTTACAACACTACAGAAATACAAAGAACCACTAAAGAATTCTGTAGACAATAATATGCCAACAAATTGGACAACCTAGGAGAAATGGATAAATTTTTAGAAGCATACAATCTGCCAAGAAGAAACTCAACCATGAAGAAACAAAATTTGAATGGACTAATTACTAGCAATAAAATTGAAACAGTAATCAAAAAGCTCCCAACAAACAAAAGTCCAAGGCCAGATGGCTTCAAAGGTGAATTTTACCAAACATTTAAATTATACCTCCCTTTCTCAAACCATTTATAAAAATTGAAGAGGAAGGAATGCTTCCAAACTCATTCTAAGAAGCCAGCATTACTCTCATACCAAAACCAGACAGACATTACAAAAAGAGAAAAATATAAGCCTTTATCCCTGATGAACATAAATGCAAAAATTAACAAAATTAAAGATGGATTCAACAATACATTAAAAGGATTATACACCATGATCAAGTGGGATTTATTCCAGGGATGCAATGGTGGTTCAATATCTGCATATCAGTCAATGGGATACATCAACAAATCCAAGAGAAAAAATGATATGATCAGCTGAATAGATGCAGAAAAGTATTTGACAAATTCAAAATCCACTTTTGATAAATTCTCAAAAAATGTAGTTATAGAGGGAACATACCTAAACGTAATAAAGGCCATTTATGACAAACCGCAGCTAATATCATATGCAATGGTGAAAAGCTAAAAGCTTTTCCTCTATCAGAAACAAGACAATGATGCCCACTCTTACCACATTTATTCAACGTAGTATTGGAAGTCCTAGCCAGAGCAATCAGACAAAAAGAAATAAAAGGCATCCAAATTGAAGAAGTAAAACTGTCATTATTTGCAGATGACATAATACTATGTATAGAAAACCCTAGACACCACCCAAAAAATATCATAATGAATCAACTCAGTAAAGTTGCAAGATAGAAAATTAATATAAAGAAATCTGTTGAGTTTCTATAAACTGATATCGATTAGAAGAAATTAAGAAAATCCCATTTAAAATTGCATCAAAAAGTAAAATACCTAGGAATAAATTTAACCGAGGAGGTGAAAGACCTGTACTCTGACAATTGCAAAACACTGAAGAAAGAAACTAAAGCAGATACAAGAAAATGGAAGGATATACTGTGCTCATGGGTTGGAATGATTAATATCATTAAAATGTCCATACTATTCAAGCAGTCTACACATTCGAGCAGTCCCTATCAAAATACCAATAGCATTCTCAGAACTAGATGAAATAATACTAAAATTTACATGGAACCGCAAAAGACCCTTAATAGCCAAAGCAATCTTGAGAAAAGAACAGTGGAGGTATCACACTCCCTGTTTTCAAACTCTACTACAAAGCTATAATAATCAAAACAGTATGGTACCAGCATATAAACACACATATATCAATGGAACAGAATAGAGAGCCCAGAAATAAAATCTTGCTTATATGAACAACTAATCTACAACAAAGGAGACAGTCTCCAATAGGGGAAAATGACAGTCTCTTTAATACGTGGTGCTGGGAAAACTGGACAGAAACATGCAAAAAAAATGAAAGCATTTTATTATACCATATATAAAAACAAACTCAACATGGATTTAAAATCAGACCTAAATCCATAAAACTCCTACAAGAAAACAGACAGTAAACTCTTTGACACGGTCTTAACAATACTTTTTGGGTATATCTTCTCAGTCAAGGGAAATAAGAGAAGAATAAATAGGGATATATCAAACAAAATGTCTGCATGTCAAAGGAAAGCATCAACAAAATAAAAAGGTACCCTGCTAAATGGGAGAAGATATTTGAAAATGATATATCTTATAAGGGATTAATATCCAAAATATGTAATTAACTCATAAAACTCAATATAAAAAATCCAATTAAAAAATGGGCAGAGGACCTGAATAGACTTTTCCCCAAAGAGAACATACAGACAGCCAACAGATATGTGAAAACATCACTAATCACCAGGGAATGCAAAGCAAAACCACAATGAGATACCACTGACCTGTCAACAATAGCTGTTGTCAAAAATTCAACAAATGTGCATTGGCATGGATGTGGATAAAATGGAACCCCAGTGCACCATTGGTGGGCTGGTAAATTGGTACAGCCAGTATGGAAAACAGTATGGAGATTTCTCAAAAAATTAAAAATTTAACTGCCATATGACCCAGCAATTCCAATTCTGGGTTTACTTATCTGAGGAAAATGAAAGCACTAGAAAAAATATATGCACTGGTATCTTCATTGCAGCATTTTGAACTAATAGCCAGAATGATGGAAGCAACCTAGATGTACATTGATAGATGAAGAAGATGGAAGATGTCATATATGTATGTGTGTATGCATATTTTATATATATATAATTGAATATTCAATTATATATATAAATATTCAATTATATATATATATAAATATTCAATTATATATATATATATAATTGAATATTTCCCAGCCATAAAAAAAAAGAAATCTCACCATGTATGACAACATGGATGGACCTAGAAGCTATGTTAAATGAAATAAGTCAGACAAAGAAAAACAAATACCATATGATATTACTTATACTTAGAATCGTAAGTAAACAGATTAGTAACAGACCCCATAGATACAGAGAACAAACTGATAATTGCCAGAGGAGAGAGAATGGGGATGGGTAAAAAAGGTAAAGGTGATTAAGAGTTACAAATGTCCAGTTTAAAATAAATAAGCCACAGTGATAAACTGCACAGCAGTGATAAAGTGTATAGTCAATAACTGCACAGTGACAGATGGTTACTAGACTTACCATAGTGATCACATCATAAGGCACTGAAATGTCAAATCATTGTGCTGTACACCTGAAACTAACATAATATTGTATGCTGACTATATTAGTAAAATTTTAATAAAATAAAAAGTAAGTAAACCCTTTTCTTCTTTGGATTCTATAGTTTTAAAAAAATAAAGCTTATCAATGGCATTGTCCTATTAATAGCTTTTCACCTGTGGTCCCTTTTCCTTCATCTCCATCCTAAATGTAAGTGTGCCCCAACGTTTCAAGCACAGACCTGTTGATACTCTTCTTTAATGACGTTGTCCACTCTCATGCCTTCATCTATCACTTAGGTGAATAATTCTTTAGCCTTTACCTGTCACAGTGCATTATTGTAGATAAGAGGGGCCCTTGAGATTTGAGGATCCAAGCTCAAAAAGAAGGAAATCACTAAGGCCTAGAATAAAAGAAAGATTAAACTTGTAGCTATTTTTTTCTCAATTGGACAGCTAGGTGTCCCATCCTATTTACTGAACGATATATCCTGTTACTACTATTTAAAATATCTCTACTATAGGCTACATACAAACTTTTCCTTTTTTCTTGTGACTTATATATCTTCCCACAGTACCATATTTACAATTATTTTGATAGGAGAGGGCAAGTTTCCCCTATTCATTTTAAAATAACATCTTGGTTAACTTTCCTAGAGATTTTGAGAAGTATCATTTATCTACCGTGTGAGAAAAAGGAAAATCTCAATGAGATTTTGATTAGAATTTCATTAAATGTAGAAAGTAGAAATCTTTCAATATTTACCTCAACAATATAAGGTTAAGTATTATATTCAATTTACAGAGAAGAAAATTGAGGTCAACAGAAAGTCCATTAACTTGCTCAAAGTCATACCGTAAGTGATAGAGCCAGTACTGGGCTCAAGGTTGCAACCCAAGAAAGAGAAGAATTTTGTGCCATTCCTAACACCCTGTACCCAAACTGAATATATTTTTAGAAGACAAAATAACAGTTGAGGTCATCATCCAAATAGTTTTTTCTGGTCCCATGGGAAAACGGAAACTGCATATGTTAAGCAGATGTAATTTATTTAATCTGTGAGAAGGGAAAAGGAAGTGTTGGCAGTTTTTCTCCAAAACACTCCCCTGTAAATTGGCAGAAATAAAGCGTTGGGGAGAAGGAGGTGCCAGCTTGACAGCATATCCTCTAGCCAAAGGAAAGTAATCATAAATGAAAAGCAGTGGAGGTGATCTGGAAACAGACTAATCACTTGTAGACTTACGCAGCTGCTCCCTATGTGCTGCTCATCATCCATGGCACACCAGATTAGTCAACCTTTGTGCCAAACATTTGCTTACACATCCACTGAATAAACGAGAGCACCTCATTTTCCTCAGGAATCTAAATGTTTTCCATGAGACTATTACTAACAAGACCAAATCTCAATCTTTAAACAACTATTAACTTAAGAACACACTTTACTTTTGTTTGGGTTGCCCTTGTAATGAATCAAGTAGTCTATGCTAAGTCAAATAGTAGAAGGAAATAAAACAGTATGCTTTCTCAGCATCTGACATGCTTCATCCTGGTGTGACTGAATCCTACAAAGGACAGTTAAATAAGTTTTAATTAAAGCCCACGGTGGACAATCTAATGAGACAGCTTATTGATTGGTATTTTCAAGAGAAAAAAAAATGACTCCAGTCCTTTTGAATATTAACAGACCAATCTAAATTATTTAAGTACGACCTTCATTAATCTTAGCCATGGCCTTAGAATCTAAGGATTATATAGATATGTGGCTTAAGAAAAATGTAAACTTGGATATTTTTTAGATGTATACCATTTTCTCCACTGCTCTTTCCTGTACTTTTCAACCTGCTGATTTGTGCTTAGGAATTTCTACTGTCTAATAAAAATTTTCTTATAAACACTGTTTCAGTTTCCCATTATCTTGCTTCTCTCTTGGATATTGTTCCAGCAAGTAGTAAAGAAGTGGCTTGCTTTTGAACATATAGCTAGTTTCTCCAACTATCAATATATTACTGTTAGTGAACCAAAATAAATAGTTCTATAGTCACCCATTAAATAAGCATGTGAGATTGTGCAACCATAGTTCAGAATGAATGATTATGTAAACTGTAACCAGTTTTCAATAACTAAAATGAGACATATCAATCAAGGCTCTCAAAAGCCTTCATCAAATTTATCTATGTTTGGTAGGACAAGTGTGCCAGCCAAGAGAATAAACACAGCATTTTCAAAATGACTGATTTTCTATATTAAAATGGCTAATGGAACACAGAGCTACCCAGAAAGCTGACTTTTTTGAAAAGCAAATATATTAGAATATCAGATCTCAGGTAAAATTTACTCTACTAATACAGGCACTGATTAAAACATTTTTGAGTCACCTCTTTAAAATCACCTTAATTCTGAGACTGCTCTAGAATATCCTTAGTGGTTTAAAGTACACACATGTATTCCATCTTTTGAGGAAGAGCACAGTCATGAGGATTTAGTGTATATGATATTTCTACTCCTTGAGCTAATTTAACATTAAAATTAGTAGAAATATAACCATAAATAAGACTGGAAAAAAAAACTGACAAATATGCATGGATGAGAGACTACAAGCACTCCTCGTGAGAAAACAGTTTGCTTATTTGTTGTTATCCAAAAGATATAACCAAGCTCTAGTACAAAGCAACCTTCAATTAACTGAAGACTCCCTTAAAGACCTTCATGTTTTTCAAGGAACTCATTTGTAGCTTCGATAATTTTTTCTACTGTATCATTGTTTCCTAGTGTATTACTTTCATTTTTATTATATCCTACTACTTTGAGTTTATTTTTTGGTTTATTTTCTAATGTATTAAGCTCTATCTATTCTACAAGCTTTGCTATGTATTTTCATTATCACTCAGTTTGGGGTATATTTTTAAACTTTCATTATGACTTCTTTAACCCATAAGTTAATTATTTCTAAATATATATGGACTTTTTAAGTTCAAACCTAATTGCATTATAGTTAGAGATCATAGTTTACATAATACTTAATTTTTTAAAATTTATTTAAGTATTCTTAACACAAGTACATGATAGATTTTTATAAATATTCAGGTACGCCTAAGAAAAATATGTTTTGGAACATTGTCCAGGACAGATCATACGTTAGGCCATAAAACAAGTCAATAAATTTTAGAAATCTGCAATGATATTAAGCATCTTTTACAACCACAATGGTATGAAACTAGAAATTAATTACAAGAAAACAAGAAAATTCACAAATATGTGGAGATCCAACAACACGCTATAAAAGAAGAAATCAAAAGAAATAAAAAAATATTGTGAGACAAATGAAAATGGAATTACAATATACCAAAATCATGGAATGCAGCAAAAGATGTTCTAAGAGGGAAGATCTTGCGATAAATGCCTATATTAAAATAAAAGAAAGCTCAAATAAACAACTTGACATGACTAGAAAGGAACAAACTAAACCCAAAGTTAGTGGAAGGAAGGGAATAACAATGGAACCAAAGGAATTAGAGACTAAAGAGACAATAGGTACGGTTAACGATTTTAAGCTGCTTTTTTTGAAAAGAAATAAAATAGACCTGTAGCTAGACTTACCAAGGAAAAAGAAAGAGTACTCAAATAAATTAGAAATGAAAGAGGAGACATTACAATATAAACACAAAGGATCAAAAGAGACTACTATGAACAATTATATGCTTACAAACTGGACAACCTGAAAGTAACTGGTAAATCCTAGAAACATACAACCTAACAAGACTGAATCATGAAGAAATAGAAAATCTGAAAAGACCAATTACTAAGAAAAGATTGAATTAGTAATAATCTCTCTCTCTCTCTCTCTCACACACACACACACACACACACACACACACACACACACACACAGAGTCTAGGACCAGATGGCTTCATTGGTGAATTCTACCAAATATTAAAAAAAAAAATACTAATCCTTCTCAAACTCTTCCAAAAAATATTTGAAGAGTAGGGAAGATTTCCAAGCTTATTTTACAAGGCCACCATTACCCTGATACCAAAACCAGACAAGGGCACTACAAAAAAAGAAAATTACAGGTCAATATTCCTGATGACTACAGATGCAAAAATTCTCGACAAACTATTAGCATACCAAATTCAATGAAACATTAAAAAAATAAACCATGATCAAGTGTGATTTATTCCAGGGATGCAAGATGGTTCAGCATATGCAAATCAGCCAATGTGATACACCACATTAACAAAATGAAGGATAAAAACCATATGATCATCTCAACTGATGCAAAAAAGCATTGACAAATTCAAAATAGATTCATGACAAAAATTCAACAAATAGGGTATAGAGGGACTATAACTCAACATAATAAAAGCCAAATATGACAAGCCCGCAGCTAACATCATACTCAGCGGTGAAAAGCTAAAAACTTTTCCTCTAAAATCAAGAACAAGACAATAGTCCAGTGGCATTTTTCAAAAGAAAAGCAGTCCTAAAATGTGGATCCATGAAACACCAAATAGCCAAAGCAATCTTGAGAAAGCAGAACAAAGCTGAAGGCATCACACTTTCTGATTTCAAACTATATTACAAAGCTATGGTAAAAACAAACAAACAAACAAGACAGCATGGTATCAGCATAAAAACAGACACGTAGATCAATGGAATAGAACAGAATAGAGAGCCCAGAAATAAAAGCCAATTAATTTATGACAAAAGAGCCAAGAACATACAATGGGGGGAAAGGATGGTCTCTTCAATAAATGGTGCTGGGAAAACAGGGTAGTCACATGCAAAAGAAGGAAAAGGCCCTATACCATACACAAAAGCCAACTCAAAATGGATTAAAGACTTGAACATATGACCTGAAACCATAAAACTCCTAGAAGAGAACAGGGGTAAACTCTTTCACATTTCTCTTGGCAATGACTTTTGCATTTGACACCAAAAGCAAAGGCAACAAAAGCAAAAATAAACAAGTGGGAATCTATCAAACTAAATAGATTCTGCACAGCAAAACAATGCATAAAAAAATGAAAACTCAACCTATTAAATGGGAAAAACTTGCAAATCATGTATCTGATAAGGAGTTAATATCCAAAATATATAGAGTTCACAGAGGCAAACTGCAAAAAAACCCAAACAATCCATGTATCCTGCCCATCTTTCAAGGTTTATCAAAACCAACAAGTGTGAAACCCGTCATGAAGACTTATCCTATCTGTACTCTGCCACCTCCCTAAATTTATATGCAAGGTCCTCCTTTTCTGAAACCTTAAAACTAGTTTGTCTTCCTCAAGGAATTAAAGATCAGGAATGAAAAGACAACCTACAGAATGGGAGAAATATTTGCAAATTATATATCTGATAAGGGGTTAATATCCAAAATATATAAAGAACTCATAAAACTCAATAGAAAAAAAATATGGTTGAAAAATGGGCAAAGGATGTGAATATTTTCCCAAAGAAGACATACAAACGACCAACAGGTACATGAAAAGTGCTCAATATCACTTATCAGGGAAATGCAAACCAAAACCACAATGAGATATATCACCTGAAAACTATTAGAACGGCTAGTATCAAAAAGACAGAGATAACAAGTGTTGGCAATGGTGTGGAGAAAAAGGAAACCTTGTGCATTGCTGATGGAAATATAAGCTGGTACAGCCACTATGTAAAACTGTGCTGAGGTTCCTCAAAAATTTAAAAATAGAACTACCATATGATCCAGCAATCCCAATTCTGGGTGTAACTAAAGAAAACAAAATCACTATCTCGAAGAGATATCTGCATTCCCATGTCCATTGCAGCATTATCTAAATAGCCAAGACATGGAAACAACCTGATGAATGAATGGATTAAAAAAACATAGTATAATCATATGTACAATGAAATATTATTCAGCAAAAAAGAAGAAAATCCTGCCATTTGCAATAACATACATGGATCCTGAAGGCATTATGCTAAGTGAAATAAGTTGGACAGAGAAGGACAAATGCTGTGTGATCTCACTTATACGTGGAATCTAAACAACTTGAAAGAGAACAGACTGGTGGTGACTGCCACAGATGGGGTAGTGGGAAGTGAGGGAAATGGGTCAAGGTGAGCAAAAGATAAAAACTTCCAGTTTAAAGTAAATACGTCCCTGGGGATATAAAGTCCAGCATGGTGACTATAATTAACAATATTATATATTAAAAAGTAAATTTTAAAAGTTCTTATCACAAGAAAAAACTTTTATAACTGTGACGTGATAGATGTTAACATATTGTAGCGATCATTTAGCAATATATACATATATAAAATCATGTTGTACACTTTAAACTAATACAATATTGAATGTTAATTATATCAATAAAACTGCAAAAAAATATATCCTCACGAACTGTTCGACCCCAAAACCCCATCCACTAGGAAAACTTATTAATTGTTACAGTAGTCCCCCTTATCCACACAAATACATTCCAAAACTTCCATTGGATGCCTGAAACCATGGATAGTACCGAACCCCACATATGCTATGTTTTTTCCTATATATATATATATATATCCACTTTATGTCTTCTCTTTGGAATATCTGAATTGCCAGCATCATTACTCTTACAGTTCAAGGCCACTATTAAGTAAAATAAAGGTTACTTGAACACAAGCACTGAGATACCTCAATAGTCGCTCTGATAACCAAGATGACCACTAGCGGGAGGGTAGCCATATACAGCATGGACATCCTGGACAGAGATGATTTGAGTCTTGGGTGGGATGGAACAGGACAGAGTGGGTCAGTACAAGATTTCATCATGCTACTCAGAAGAGTGTATAATTCTAAACTTACAAATTGTTTATTTCTGGAATTTTCCACTTAATATTTTTGACCATCATTTACCATAAGTAACTGAGACAGCTGAAAGTGAAACCATGGATAAGGGGAAGGGGGGAACTACTGTATTCATATCTGTGCTACCCTTGCCGATATAGATATATTGATCTATACCAATAATGAAAGTACGTGAAAGTCCCCAGACATCTGGCAAGACAAATCAAGAGACGAGAAAAAAACAAACAATATTATGAATGGAAAGGGGAATATAACTAAGGATAATACAACAATATGCTAACAACTTTGAAAACTTAGGCAACATGAGAAAGCTTAAAAAATAAAAATATATATGTGTGTGTATATATATACCTATGAGACTGAAGAAATTAAAAGCTTGAATAGTCCTGCAACTATTAAAGATACTGAAGCATTTGTTAAAAATCTTCCCACAGAGATGAGAAAATATGAGTAGTTATAAGGATATATTTTTATGGAGATAAGAAGAAAGGTCAGGGCTAATACACATGAAGATTATATCAGAGAACATATAAAATAGGAAAACTATGATAAAAATTATTTTAAAAATAAATATTAGCACCTTGAATATGTATATCAACAAAAGCTACTGCTGTTCTGAATGGACCAGCTGGAAACTTGCCCAGCCCGGGCTGCTCACATGCTTATGTGCCAGGGCTATTCTTTGGGGCAGAGGCTGTCCCCATCAGACCAATCATAACCCCCTACTGCTCACAGCTGTCAGGAAGGAAGAACACTTTTGTATGTGGCATTTATGGAAATGAACAAATTATGAAATAGAAAATAAGGAAATGGAATAGAGAGGAGACATCTGTAAAAGTTTGAGGTAATAAAAGTACTATTACTAAAGATATGTAGATTTTTTGTTTTACAAGAAACAGAAAGGTATCCCACTTTCCCTATTCCCAATATATATGACATATATTTTCAGAGTTCATCTCTATCTTTAATAGGGCTCTATTTATTAGGTATCATTCTGGGGATGCAAGATGAAGTTTAGTGCCTAAACTGCTGCACAAAGGGAGCTCAAGCCTCTTTCTACATATAAATCTCTCTTTCTTCAGCAGCAGCATTGCAAAAAGTAACCTCACTGAACCACTCGAACATACTTCAAAAGGAACTTCAACCACTCACCTGGATACAAGCCAGAGGCTCATTTGTCCAAATCGAATATCCACCAACTAAATATATTCTCTCATTATGGACAGCAACTCCAGATTCATTTTGGCCTAAAGTAAATTGAATAAAAAGAAAAAATGAATCCGTTTCCTTGTAAGTCTTAATTAACCCTTTTGCACTGAGGAATACCATTTCCCCCTGTAGCACACCTGTATACTCCACAGGATTTTTGCAGCAACTCATCACTGCCTCCCAGTTACTGAGAAGGAAGAATTAACCACTATTTCTCAGAGAATGAATCTGTGCTGGGTCAGAACCAGGCCATAACACATATTGACCAGCCAAGTTAGTAAATACAGTATTAAATACAGCAATAATAAACCATATAGAACTAAGACCTTTATACTGTTATAAATTTATAGAGGTGTAAATAAGGTTAATTTTAGAAATGCAAACCACCTCTTGTAGTACAATGCTTTTAAGGCAAGTGCTTACATATGTAAAATAACAGCTGCAACCCCAAGAAGCCAATAAAACAGACCCATGCCCCTAGTGTGCCCCAAATGAAGACAAATGACAGAAAAGATTGATAAAGTTACTACCCTGCCTTTCCTTACATACATAACAGTTTTAAGACTATATTAAAGTTCTTGAGCTGGGACCAGCCTGGATAGTCCCTAGATACTGACACGCCAAAATGATGAAAGGTTCCTCCCCCATTTAAAAAAGAAGACAGAATAACTCACTACTACATATTGTTCCCTGGAGGCCATCAGAGGGTGAGATAGTCTCTTTTTATTGATGGGCTGACACAGGATTGACTCGGGTAATAAATAAGCTGGATCTTATAGCAGACAAAAGCACAGATCGAGGTACCGAGTAGCTAAGGTACCACTACAGCAACTTAGAGTTAAGTTCTTGTAGTTGGGCCTCAAAAATCATTTTTGCAGAAACAGCAACTGAATACAAAGCATCTGAACCTCTCACATTGGTTGCACTCTCAATGGTACCTCCCCAGCAGCAGCTGTGAGTGATTGAGTGTCCACTCAGCATATTGTCTTCAGGCACTAGTCCAGCCCCATTTTGAGTCTGTGATTTTTCTATTAGTAGAGCAGCCTGGGAGGGATCTGGTCACTTGTGGATGTTAATAACGCAAGTTGACAAAGGAGAAATAGTTTTTAATTCCATAAAAGAATGTCAAGGGTACACTGTTCGTTGCTTCCCTTTCACTCTTTTGGGATGAGGATGGTCCATACCCAGTGCTGCCCTGTGGTAATGTTGGGATAGATATGTGTGGCCATAGATGCCACCAAACTCCTCTGCACAGCACTGTTCTAAGGCTCAGTCTATAGGAGAATACAGCCAGAAACAATATTGGACAGTGACAAACAATAAAAACTGTTGCCCTGAACTCACAAGAAACAAGAGGACTAAAAGTAGTGAGAAGTAAAAAATAAGTTGCTTCTGTAAAGACTCATTAACTCTTTCAGCACCTGCTTCCTCCATTTTATAGGGCATTTTGAACTTGCATCAATGTTTCTATGTGGCTATGTCAACCGTAATGGACTTGACATACCTCTGTTAGCAACACGAGAACATTCACAAAGGTCGCATAGGCCCTGAAAAACTAGATGCTCGGCCACCTGATCAAATCAAATTCTGAGAGATAATGTGCACCTTTCTGGTTAATAAAAGTAAGTTATTCTATCACCACACGCTTAATAAGTAGAGAGGCATTAAAGATGTCTAACAGAACAAGTTTGGCAACTTTTTGAATCTCTGCTTTTGCGGATTTACTTAATCAAAAGTACTTGCCAGTCAACAGGTTGAAATTACAACGTGTCCACTGGTCAGTGTCAATGTTGTAAGAATCTATATGCCGCACAAGGATCCGATCGTTATTGTAGTCCAGGTCATTGCCTCCAAGAACATAAAGCTTCCTTTGGACAGCAGCCATGGAATGGTAGACTCTTCTCTGCAGCATGGGGCTGCGGCTTATCCACTCATTCTGAAAAAAGAAAGCAGGTGAATTCTGTTAATAGGAGAGAGTGCCATGGCACAAAACAACTGCGCCTCATTAGTAGTGGGGACCCTAATGTCTGTCAATCGCATTCTATTTAAATGTTTATATACTTTGATAGCTAAGGGCCTCTTTCCTGAGATTGAGCGCAGAAGAACCCACATATTTCAGATTATTTTTCAACTTACATAAGGCATTTCCTTTAGTTTGTTGCATTTTATAGGGCATTTTTGCATTTAAGGAGGGCCACAAGAATACAGAAATTTTCATGTTTACCTCATCCAATTGAGAGAACTTACTCATGCAGATTATTTGAGTGAAAGTACATGGCTAGGTATACTGTGTACGGTGGTGTAATAATTACAAAATAGGCTCTAAATCTAGAATGCCTGAGTTTTATAACTGGTGTATGACCTTGAGCAATTTACTTAACCTCTCTGTACCTGTTTCCTCATCTGTAAGATGGGTATAATAATACCCACCTGACAAGTGTGTTATGAAGATTAAATACACATAAAGCATTTAGAACAATACCTGACATGTAATAAATGTCCAATCAATAATAAATGTACACTAGTAGCCTCCTTTAATATATTTACAATCACATTTTCTGCAAAACTGGTAAAGTTATTTCTAGGCACACATTTGTTATGGTAGAAGGCCAGGTTTTACATGATAACTTTAGGGAATGGCAAAACTTCTAATTGGTGCTAGGTTACTCTCAATAAAAAGAAAGGTATGCTCGACCTCTCTTACAGTAAAGCCCCTGTTTAAAATATAAAGTTAGATGAAAATAAAATGACTTTAATTTTAAATCTCAACTAAGTAAATGGACAAATATGTAAACCTAACCATTTTCTTTCAACACGAACACAAAATATATAGGAACAACACAGATTCCTTTTTCCCAGGAAAAACTTGGATTTTCACCAGAAAAAAAATCATATGATATTTTGAATACCTAAATTTCACTAGTTTACAAAGTCATAAAAAAAGAAGAAAAAAAATGTTTTGTATAAATATTGGTCCATTTACTAAAGGCATATCTACTAGCTCATATCTAATTTCTTTTAAAGATACACTCAAAAAAAAGAAAAAAAGAAAAAGAAAGAAAGTGGTTTGTACAATTTGAAAGACTTGCATTTATTTGCTTCTCCATTTTAAACATGTCATAATAAGAATCTCCTTCCAATTAAATGTCTTTTTTAATAGTCGCACCTTTCTTTCAGGTATTTTGCTAAGAAATATCTTTAATACATTACATGAGTGGGTTTAACTCAAAACTATGACGATGCTTTCCTTGGGTGCTTTCTATGAAACAACACATTACAGTATTAGAAATCAATGTTTGCATTAGCAGTCCGGTCCCCTGCCACAGGACTATGGACGCCATCTGGTTTGCAAAGCCTGCCTGCATCCCCTGATTATATCTTTAGCTTCCTTCACTGCTGTGCCTGCCAGGTGAGCTGCCAACCGCTGCAAAGGCAAAGAAACAGGGAGGCCTGGTGGGGTCATCCCTAATAAGCTAGCACGTGAATACTAATCAGTGGTGGGGAAGCAGAGGTCACCCCAGTCTGCCTGCTGGCAGGTAGCGATGTGCTCTGTGGCAGATGGCAGGCATTATCGACTCTCCACAAAGGCCTAAAAGAGAAATAAGCACCAGGGCTGAATGATAGAGTTATTGAGATTCTGAGCAAGATGCAAGCAGATGTGATGTTTGCCAGTACCCACTGTAAACAATATGCCAGCAGAATTTTAAAAAAGAGCATGTGTGTACAAACATGAAACAGCACTCATTTGAGAAACGTTAACACCTTCTTCCTCTTTAACCACGTGTGCACCAAACTCAAGCAATTGCAATTAATGATCCCTCTTGAGACATCTAGCCCATGGATATGTGGTCTCTGAAATCTACAGCTTCTAAAGACACACTTGCAAAGAGAGAAATACCTTCATTAAATTCAGAATCAAGTAATTATTAAAACAAAAAGATACCAAATAGACTGAGGTCATGCTGGATATACATTTTGTGGCTAATCCTAAATGTGACAGCCAAAGCCAACCTGTTGTTTTATGTTTCATTATCATCAGCTGAGGAATATTAAATTTCCAAATCAAATCTTTTGAAATAATGTCATAATCATGAAAAATATTTGTTACCAGAATAATAGAAATAGCAAATTTCTGCAAATATTTGCTAAGGTTATAGATATTCTGGTAGAAGAAAAAATAATAAAAATAATTCTTCTTTTGTGGAAAAAAAATAATAAGTGTACATGAGTAGTGGACAGAAGGAGAGAAAAGTGCCATTGAAATGCTTCCAGTTTTCAGGCCCCAGCTATTAGATAAAAAAGATACTCAAACTCTTCAGATACTTTTATTTTGGACTTGTCCTAGACACTGTTCTAGGACATTTTGGCTATACTGAGTTAAATAAGTTATTTTATTTCAGAATAAAACCATAAGTATGTTCCCTGCCTAGACTGGTACACTTTCTAAAAGGACATAGCAACAGAACAATTGAAATCCTTTCTTTGCTGAGTAGTATTCCATTGAATATATGTACCACATCTTTACCTAATCGTCTATTGAAGGACACTTCAATTGTTTCCATGTCTTGGCCACTGTGAAAAATGCTGCAATGAACATAGGGGTAGATATATCTTTATAGGTAAATGTTTTCAAATTTTGGGGGTACATATCCAGAAGAGGGATTGCTAGGCCATATAGTAATTCTGTTCTTAATTTTTTGAGGACCCTCCATACTGTTTCCCACGGTGGCTGCACCAATTTACATTCCCACCAGCAGTGTGTGAGAATTCCTTCCCGCACCCCCCATGACCTCTTGTTATTATTTGTCCTGTTGATAACAGCCATTCTAACAGGTGTCCCATTTGCGACATGAATTGATCTTGGGATTATCACACTAAGTGAAATAAGTCAAACAGAAAAAGTTGTGAACTGTTTGATTCCACTCATATAAAACTGAAAGCAATAAATGAACAAAACAAAAACTCATAGACACAGACAACAGTATAGTGGTTACTGGAAGGAAAGGGAGAAGGGGAAGAGGTAGAAAAGGGAAAAGGGGTCACATATATGGTGATGGGAAGACATTTGACTTTGGGTGGTGAACACAATGCAATATATGGATGATGTATTATAGAACTGTACACTTGAAACCTATATAATTTTATTAACCAATGTCACCCCCAATAAATTTAATAAATAAATATCCTTTCTTTGGATGCCTCTGAATATGAACAGTCACTTGAGATAACGGAAATAGAAGGCATTTAACTCATCAACATATCTTCGCTTTTTCTCTATATTAGGCAAAGCTCTGAAAGAGTTAAGGATTTTGTATAACATAAAACTAACGGAGCTGAAATTTTATGAGAAAAAAGGCAACCAAAGAGCAGTTTATCCAGATGCTTCTTTTTCTCCATATAAGTTTAAGATGCATGTGTGTGTGTAGACTTGGCAGTCCAACTATTACTGTGGAATCTTTTAAAATTCATGTTAATTAAGGTAATGAGCTTTTCTTATGTGATTCTTACCTGGTTAGGTTCATATACCATTAGTCTGTTTTGATACTGTGCCGTGTTAGTTACTCCACCTGTAATGGATTAACATGTGTTAGAGTTTTTATGAATAAGAAATAGAATATTCCAACATAAGAATGAGATACAATTAAAGGAAAATTAGCTACTGCTGAGGATCTGTTTGTATACCCTTGTGGTGAACCCACAACATAATTAAGAAGCTTATTGTTGAAGCAGTTTCATTTTTAAGAACATTTCAGAAGCAATCCAGTTGAGAGCAAGCAACAAGTATGCTGAGATTACCTAGAGGTCCCCAGTTCTGGGAAGCCACTCTGCATGGCCAGAATGAGGGGGAAAGTATGTGGAGGGAGTGAGAGTGAATACAGCACACAGACAAATCTCTGCAATTTATGCCAGGAACATAGTTATATGGAAAATTCTTGTCTTTAGCTAAATTGGCAATTCTATAGCTCTAACTTTCTGTATACTAGCACAGCAATATCTTAATATCTCTTTGGAAGAACTATATCTAAGAAAAGACATTACTTATCTAAAGAGATCGACAGCCACTGCTATCCAATAGGATATAACAAGAGTCACAAATGCGAGTCACATATGCAATTTAAAATTTTCTAGTAGCCACATTAAAAAGTAAAAAGATGGTGAACTCAGTGGAATTAAACTTCATATATGGCCAAAGTATTATCATTTCAACACGAAACTAATGTAAAAAATTAGAATTTTTAAATATATTTTCTTATAAGTCTGCAAAATCCAGTGTGTATTTGGCACAGCCCATCTCTAACCAGTTCAGCCACATTTCACTCAGTTAGCCCCACGTGGCTAGTGGCTACCAAGCTGGACACACAGTTCTAGAGCACTGCAGTGCGGGTGCTACTGTCTCCAAGTTTTTTGAAACCCTCTTGACAACTGCTTAGATCCAAAAGACTTGAGACCTTCTGCTTTTAGCTAAGTTTTTCCTATTTGTCTTCATACTTCTTTTCATGTTTGTGGTGTACAAGGAGTCCTGTAAAACCCAGGAATTACTGATTCTACTTTAATTTTTACCATTAAATGGAAAACTTAAAAAATAACACATAAAACCATAGTGAAAAGATAATACTAGGAGTTATCAAATGTTAGGTAATAACAGAAATATGAGACCCCCCCCAAAAAAAAAATTCTATCTTTAGAAATATCACCTTATACATAGGACTAGCAACTGGTATAAAATGAACAACATTCTTATTTTAATAAGTATCACAAAGAAGCAGCTAATTTTGCAATAGATCTAAAATTGAGCCGTACTAAAAATTTCCTATTGAAATTTTTTAAATTTAAAAAATGAGTATTGTTACAATACTGGCCAAGATAGCCTTAACATATCCCTCATCTTGACTAAACTTTAGATAGGCTTCTTCCTGTCTCTTAGGCCAGGGCCTCTGTTTTCTTAGAGCATTTACTATAGAAAACTTTTCATTATAAATTATTTCTCTGCCTCTTTGAAATATAAATGCTTTAAGAATCTGCTTGCAATTTTACAAACTAGGAATATTTTCCTCAAAGTTCTAGGAGCTATCCCATTGAAATGTAATCACCAAGGAAGATAATGCCCCTTTCTCCCATTTTTTGTGGTTAGGTAGGAGCCTAATTTTGATGGGTGCCAATCAGCAAACATATATGGCCTAATCACAGAGAAAAACATTTACAAACTCAGGGATAACTGAATGTGCTCAACACATCACATTAAGTAACCTTCCTCCAAAAGTCCATTAGCACTTACCCACCAGCTCACCCCAGTGCTTAAATACCCTCCTGCCTCTTGTCTTTCAGAGGAGTTGGTTTCAGACTGCATTCTGGTCTTTCTCAAATAGTGCAACATTCTTGAATAAAGTCTTCGTTGTCTGTTTTACTTTGTCCATTATAAATCTTGCTTTGACAGTTCAAATACTTTGAATAGGTCACCACCATCAACTCCATGGCCAGGAGTCAAGTCGACCAGAATCCAGAGGGTTAGTGCATAATCCTTAACTGAACTGGAATAATCAATCAATACTAATGGATACATAAAGGGGAGGGAACCTGTCCAGACCAATCATTACTCTCTCATTCAACTCCAGTAAGAAGATTATATTTTTCATATAATTGACCATGGTTATTATTAACTGGAGGGCTTTTCTTTTCTTTTCTTTCTTTCTTTTTTTTTTTAATTCTCTGAAGCTTGTAACCATTTTTTAAGCTCAATGAAAGCTTTATCTGTGGGGGAAATCCAAAGAACAGAAAGAAATTAGCTTCCTGCCCTCAGAGAAAGTCTTCTCTGCTATTTCTCATTTGAATGTCTCATTTTAAAAATGAAATCAAAGGAAAAGAAAAACACTTAAGAAAGCTGAGGCTGAAATGCCTACAAAGAGTCAAAATCCATGTCAAAATAAATACAGAAGTATGTTTGCTTTTTCCTCTCAACTTTCCTTTTCTTACGTGATTAAAAATTAAATGTCCAATAATTCTTTCTCAGCATAACTACACAAGAATGATCAAATCTATTGAGACTTTACAAGTTTTCAGTGTTAAAATAATTGCCAAGTTTTGAGCTGGGCCATAACCACCAGATTAATGTCCAACTCACCTATAATCATTTCTCCAAATGAGAGGGAACAGGGGGTAAAGCTCCCACCCATTATTTCAAAACTTTGATGGTTTATCTACTTGTTTTAGAAATATGGGACAGAATTAATATCTACTGCAGTAAACTATCTGTTTATGACACTATTTGAAAATATTTACACGACTATATGTATCAGACTCTGCCCATTATAGATTAAATGCACAACCAATGGATTAGAATGCAGCTATTACCTTCTCTCTCCCAAGCAGGGCACACGATTTATCTTTATGCTCTTCAGAATTATTATTTATAGTCTTCCATTGACACATTTATAATACAGTTTTTTTTTTTTCTTAATCTGCACTCAGTAATTAGATTTCTTGCCCTTACATACAAATTTTCACTCACATAACAATGTTTAGAAAAGAGATACTGGGTTACTAGCTGTGAATAAAAATAAAAGTTCTAGTTAGTTATTTGGTTGATTACTTCTAGACTGTTAAACCACAGGAGGTGCCTAAAAAACATAGTGCTGTAACTTTTACCACATCATGATTGCAAGGGAAAACCTTAGAAACTGGTTCTATTGCATTTCCTTTGAAATGATTTACAAATAAGCATATAAATAAAAACCATTTCTTCTCAGTACAAAATATAAATTTTTAAAGAAGCATCCAAGTTCTCACTCCACATTTCTTTAGCAGTGTTACTCATTTGCAGAGCTTTATCATTACATTCCCTTCACATAACACTTCACTTTTAGATTAATCTCCTGAAATGAGATGCTAAGGATTTGCATACAGATTTGACTATACAAAAATAGATATGAAATTAATAACAGTCTCTATATGTTTTAATTTCTCCTAGACTGGAGTACCCTTGCCTGCAGCAGTATTCCTGACTTTGAAAGTCATCAAGCTGATTTGTCTGCTCTGGGTTATGATGCCACATGCTGCTATACTGTCCCCTGCAATCAAAGCACTTGCAAAGATAGATTCCATGCCATCGAGTATATTTTATAGATTGGCAGTTTTGATCTCCCTCCCCCACCCCAGGGGGGATAATCTGCATCTTAACAGCTTTCTATAGATACATCTGTCATTAAATATGCCATCTTGTATCAGCATCCATTTTTAAAGCCAAGTTTTCCCTAACTTTGAAGTGCCACTGTCAAAGTTAAGACATTTCAGCCAAAATCGAAAATGAACAACCCTGCCTTATATTTTTGCACTGTGACTTAAAGATATACTGCAGGTTCTTCCAAAGTCAAATAAGTCTTTAAAAACTGCCAGAAGGAATGAAAAGTTATCACCATGCTACCAGCAGTGAGCAATGCTTTCTATCATCAAAACAAGACTAAAGCATTTTTCTTAAGCTTCCCTGTTCAACTCCTCACAAAATGTGACAAATAGATGACTACATACTGGAGAGAGGATGACAGGTGACTGCCAAACAAGCAACCTTCGTCTCCGCTACGGAGAATTCACCAATTCCCAAACTCGCTGTGTTTGAGAGTAACAACTGGTCAATGCTGATAGCGCCTATAAAATAGTGTGTTTAGAAAAACAGTTTTCAGAATACATTGGTCGGGGTAGGTAGCACTGCTAATTTTTTTTCCAAAGACAAAATACCTCTGTTGATAGAGTCCTACACTATACTCTTTAGTAGAAACCTGTGGTACCTAATGCAGCGCTAGCACCCTTACTAGGACGAGCAGGATACAAAGACCTGACTGTGTCTATGCTCTCAGGGAAGGTGCTCCAGGCTGGAATTCTGCTGGCCAGTTCAGGATTGTGGAAAACCATCTCAAGATCTCTGTAACTCTCTCGGAGGCCCAAGTGCCCAGCTTCACGCTAGTTGAGGGAGAGAGTTTGGGGACAGGCTGTGGCAGCAACAGGCTCCTTTACAACCCTATCCTTGGGGGAAGCACTTAACACAGCCAATGTCAGGTTCCTCACAATCAAAATGGAGATGATCTCTCATAAGTTTTTAGATGAGCTACAGTTCATGGTACAGAGGCAATTCACAAAGGGAAGTTTACGACAATACTGTTCTGGTTTGTTTATGGAAATTTCTTACCATTTCCACAAAACGTACAAATGAGTATACATGAAATTTTGAAAAAAATAACGAAATATGGAATACTGAATAAATGAATGAATTCTGTAGTCTGAAATATATTTCTTATAACTCTTTTTCCCTAATAACCAGAATTACTGGATGACATATAAGGGTATCAAAGGCTTTTTCCTTCTTTAATAGTTTAAGCATCTCCTCCATAAAACTTGCTCCAATTCTCAAAAGACTAAAACTTCACACTTACAGTCTAATTATCAAAGGAATGACCAAGTATTTAGTGTGAGTTCACGTTAGTCATCTTTTTAAATAGAGCCAAAGTCGTTTTCAGTCCTTGATAAAAGAGACACCATGGGAATATTTGTAATAAATGCAAAACTAAACTTTTATTATCTATTTTACACATTAGACTGTCCATATTTTGGGAGTGTTTATAATGCTACATAAACAATTAAAGTCAAGAATCTTTCTACTAAATAAGCATCTTTAACAGAAGCACACTTAATCCATGCATTAAATTAAAACTAGCATCCATATTATTTCTGTCACACTTGAGAAAACCACACAAATGGATGGGTAATTAATATACTCAAAATCAGCAGCCTCAAAATTACAAAATATCTATAAAGAAAGGGCTGATGCATTTGAAAATATAAATTGTATTTATGTTACCTAGAGTGAATACACATAAACTTGTGGCCCAAAATATGTAAAGTATGCACCATGTGCTATTTTAAATAAGTGAACAATAAAGGAGGGTAAAATCTACCACAATGCAGATGTCAGGTGCCCTTTAAAATCTCAATAAAATTCCCTCTCCTGTTCCTCATTCTGTAGAGAGCTGAATCCTGCCTCTGATTTCTGTCTGTTCCCAGTAGGGTGAAGCTCTCAAGGTCTCCTCTGCTTGTCCCTAGTATACCTGTCTTTGTTGTGTTCTTGTTGGATCTTTTTTCTCTCTCCCTCCATTAACCACACAGTCCAGCTATTCTCCATTTCCATACTGTAGCTTTAACTTCTCTCCTCTTGGGAATAAAGAAATGACATATTTCCCATATACTTAGGTAGAATAATTCAGTTCACTTTTTATTCTACCTTCTTTTTCTAGATTCATCTAGACAGGCACAAGCAGGTTGTGTAAAAAGAGAAAGACTGTTCTCTTCATGAGAGAAATTCTGGAGTCAATAGGGTGGACTTTTTAAAAACTCCCTAAATTAACCATTTTAAAAGCCACTGACTACTATAAGATGTAATCTTTGCAGAAAACAATATTCTAATCTAAACCAACACATTTTAGAGTAGCTCCATACTATCACTAACATTTTTAACTTTATATTACCTTTATGTTTTAGAAACTGAATTACAGAACCATATAAAGGAAGACATTCCATGGCTCAGCTCTGTGTCCTGAGAAAGATGGTCGGTTAAACAATAAAAGATAACCAAATGGTTGTTGATCCTAAACAAATCCCCAGGTATAATTATTCTCCTGTGTATCATTTACTTTCGGCCATGCAACTTGGAGGTTCTCTTTAAAATCTAAGTATGTTTTTGAAGATCTTTGTTATAGTGATAAACAACTGGTTTGAGTGGTGTCATGGGGAAAGTATGATTTTCAAAAACCAGAGACACAGAGGTCAAATTCTCACTTTGTCAAATACTGCTGTGTGATCAGGGAAAATCATTTTATCTAAGCGTCATTCTGGGAGCAGCAGTGTGAGGGCAAACAAAGTGCTGCTTCTCCAGAACGAAAGGAAGCCGGTTAGGATGAAAGCTTTGCTAATTATTTTGGAGAATGTAGGTGATCTGATTGCTTTCTTCAAACCATTTAGCTCATTTAAAAGCATTGTCGACTGATTCATTTCTGTTTGGCCCCCATCTCAGTTCAATACTGTAGTGATTTTGTTTTAATCTCTTTCAGATGGGGAATAGTAAAGGCTGGGGCACAAGCAAAAAAAAAGAAGAGAAAGTAACGATGCTAGGGCAGCTGGTTGCTACAATAAAACAACAAATAAGATGTTATTTTTAGTGGACATTTCAGTTCAGTAGGAACTTTTAAGTGGACATGCCAAGTGATTAAGTTGCAAACCTCTACCGGGCAGGTGGCTTCAACACATGGCTTCATCAGGGACAACAAACAGACTTTCTCTTATGTGCTCACTCCTGCAGCACACTCGATTCTCCCTCCACCAAACCTTAAGCCTTTGACACTCACCTAACTGGATCCCAGCATGCTAGACTCCTTCCAGGAGGTTCCATTGGACTATTCCCAGCCTAAAAACCTTCCATCATGAGTGAATCCCAGGATTTGCCTTCTCCAGTTACCTGCTTAACACCACCAAAAAAATAGGATGCAAATTTGCAAACTCAGTTGACACAATTTTGCGGTTTTCACCTTTAGTATGGGCTCTGACAATTTTTTTTTAACATGTCAGTTCCCTCTGTGTTTTCTCAGAGACTTTTCCAAGGTCACTTTCCTCAGGCCCTTTCCCTTGTCCTGGCACTGTACAACCTCGACAGGCAACCCGGTCTCTCACTTGATTCCATCCGGAAAGAAACTCCTCAGGTTCCTGCTCCTCACTTGTGAGCTTACTTAGGTCCACATCTGACATTGTCTCCTGCCCTCCAGGCTTAGAGCTCCGAGACTGAACCCCTCCCAGCTCCCTCCTGCCTGTTTGGGCCCCCATGTCTATTGTCAATATTGTATCCCCCTGACTTATCACCATTTCTGACACCTGGGAGGTGCTCTCAGCATTTACCCTATTCCCTTTACCTTCCACTTCACTTTCTCCTCTCCTTTATCTACATATTTGCTTAAGGTACTCCTATCTTAAAAAAAAAAAAAAAGTACCCTCCTTTGAGCCTGGATATCCTCTTCTAGCTCACTTTTTGTTCTACCTTCTTTTTCTAAATTCATCTAGAAACTTCCTTTTCTTCTTCCTACTTTCCCTTTTTTTTTTTTCTCTAAAGCCAAAATGCTATTTATTAATTTATAATGAAAAAAACTGTGCTGTCACATGGACTTGAAATATTTGTGTGCCTAGAGATAGCACATTCTCTCCCTGCAGGCAGGAGAATCATGGTCGGAAAGTTGTTTGGTAAGCTCAGATTCAGGGAGTGAAGTTTACATCATATTTCAACCTCTTGCAAACCTGCAGTTTGCACTTCCTCACTTTCCATTCACACCTTCAACCACTGCATCCTAGCCTCTACCTTTTTCCTCTCCCCTGAAACTGCTTTCTCTGAAATTACCAAGGAGTTCTTGATTGAAAAATGCAGAGGAAATATTTTGGATCTTGGTGTCCCTGTGGTATTGAATACCTCTCGCTGTGCCCTCCTCCTCTGATCATGCCCATCCCACATTCTCAATCTCTTTCCCAAGTTACCCCAGTACATTGGGAGGGGTTCAGTCTTGGGTAGGAGGGGGGACCCCCTCAAGCTCTAAGCCTCGAGGGCAGGAGACAATGCTGGATGCGAACCTAGGTAAGTTCATAGGTGAGGGGCAGGAACCTGAAGAGGTTCCTTCTGCTCCCCTGTATACTCCTTGCCAATGTTTCCCAACCTTCTGCCATTGGTTCCTTCCAGACAACCTCTTGCCCATCAGTCTCCTCACATTCTCCATGGCCTCACTGTATCTCAGCAGATTTGCTGTGAGAAAGAGAAGGCAAAGTCCTCTCTCTGAGTCTGAGGGGAGGGCGTTTTGAGCAAAGTGAGGAAGTTATAGTCAGTGAAGGACAGTGGGTAACACACTAGTGGTAGGGTATAGAGTAGTCTTGGGGGGCTGAGTGTGTACCCATACCAGCCCTCCTGTCAACTGGCCTCCACAGGGCTAAGTTGCACAGACACAAGTGGACCACTGGGTTTGTCTGATATTGTGTGTTTGCCAGAGGGCAAGAGAATCATTGAAATAGTTGGACCATGAAGCCAAGGCCTGAGGACAGGGAGGGTTAATGGGAGAGTGGGAAGTAGCCAATAGAACTGTGGGCAAATTAGGCTGAAGGTGCTACAGACTTGTGAAACCTCTCATGCCCCTTGCATGAATTACTCCCTGCTTTGCACTACTTCTGTATCTTGGAAATATTTCTATTATCACATAAGTGTATGCTATATAATATCTGCTTTAAAGTCTGCTCCCTCTATTATATTAAGAGCCCCAGCATAAGACCTATGTCTTACTCTGTTGTTCTAGCACTAGCACAGAACAAGACTTAATGAGGATGGAAACCTTGCACAGCATCTCCTGGTTGGTAAAAAGAGGAGCAAGTTTCACGTGTGACGGTAATCTGTGACTTCAGTGAACTACAATCCAGCCTCTGCCATGACACCTGTTAATTCCCAATATCTTATATATGATTTTTTAGATATAATTTTTTTGCACAGGTAGAGCAAATCTAAAGCTCTAGTATTTTTAAAATGTTAATGAAACTTTACATCGTTCTAATTTTAATGAATACTAGAAAAGCCAAAGTCCCTTTAGTAGGTTTGAATAAATTAAAGTTATTAAAAATGGGGCAATGCAAGCTTCATCTAAATTTAATCAAGGTGAAACTAAACATATTTTCTAGGTAGTTAAGAAAGCTTTAACAAATGTTCTTTCATTAACGAAATATCTGCAAAACTCTTTGATTGTCAGCTCCTAGAGGGCAGGAAGGATGTTTGCTGAATTAATCTTATTTATCTATGAACCATCACTAGACTTAATAAAGATGTAGCATTCACCAAAAGAATAAGAAAGGACTAAATACTGCTTTTGAGTAAATGCAGTAACATTTGTCTTACTTTTATAGTTTTAAAGCACTAATTTTGTGGTTAGCTTCTCACTGTCCTGCTGCCATTTGACAAAAATGGAAAGGAAGTGGTTCTGCAAGAAGAGCTCAGAATTTTCACTCACAAAAAAAAATCTTAGTACTTCACAAACAATATCTTACAATGGAGAGCAAACCTTTCAAAGCACAACTGAAGGATATTTAATGTTTATTTTACTTCAGTATTGTGAATATCAATCAGAAATGATGTGGAGCATTCGTGAATTGAGTCACAATGTCAAATGCTACAGGAGCCTGTAAAATCTGACTGTCTCTAACATCTTAAATGCTAATAGGTATAACCATACAGCCTGATTTTCTGAATTCACTTTTGCTTGTCTCACTTTAGAAACCGTGGGCAGGTTTCAAGGTGTCCTGACCCCAATGGACAGAGAAAGGGAAGGGGGTGTGTGGAGGAAGTAAGCATGCTAGAAATTATGACTCTCTAAAGAAGCATTCATTTTGTGTTCTATAGAACAAAATTAAGGTACTAAGATCCACATTCTATAATCATACCCTTCACCTCAGGCAAAGCTTGCAAAACACCAGAAGTGTGCCAATAACCCAACCTCCAACAATTAAATTGGAAATACTTGATTATTTGGTAAAGGATAAAGAATAGCCTCAAACATTTTCGTCTGCTCCAATAAATCAGGGTAGCACTTCGGAATCAGTGATAGGGTGAAACAAACCTGTCTTTTTTTTCAAGGAGCCCATTAGCAAATCTAGTCACCCCTCCCTAACCATGGTTAGATTCACAATTGATTTATTATAATCTGGTCCTGAGGAAAGAGGCAGACGACTGAAGGTATTAGAAATGTCACTGGTGATTTCCTCTTCGTTCCAATTAAAGGTATTGTACTGTACACAGGAAAGTGAGTTTTTCATCTCAAGTACACAGTAGGGAGAAACAAACCTGAGAAAATTGTGATTGTTTTCATTAAGTATGGTTAACACAGGCAGCATGTATTGGTGCAAAAAAGGAACAAAGAAAATGTATTTCCTTTCACAGTAGGAGAAAAACAAAGTGATATAGCAATAAGATCTGTAATAAGTTGATACATTTAATAAAATGGAAAAAGGAAATATACAAACCCATATTGAAAGAGAAGTCAGCTTGATTCCAGGATGATAGATCTAGCTTGTCTAAGATAAGTTTCTGTGCTTTCTTAAGGCCTCACTAAAGCAGGTATTAAGTAGGCATATCTTTAAGATTATGTAAGGGAAACTCTAGTGTTTTTTAAAAAGCTAGTTTTATAGCCAAAAAATTAAAAAATACTTGTGAAAATATTTATGAGAAATTTGTAAAAAATTTAGAAACTATTGTTAATGTAGGAATGCAGTACATTAACAGATGAAACTTAAATGAGTCAATGGAAGGAATGAAAATTGGAAGAAAATATAAATTACACTGAGATCACACATTGTTTTATCTAAGTCAAATACAGGGCTGTTCCTTCTATTAGCAAAGGTGTATTTTAGCTAACTTTGAAGTTTCTTCAGCAAAACTAATGGGAGATAGTCCTGGTGTTTTTCTTAATTATTAAAACATATATTTAAAGAAAAGGGAATAAGTCACCAGACAAATGAGGCTTTTATTTAAATATATCTACATATACTAACATATACACTCATATCTGTTGTTTATTCAACACATAGGACCAGTAATTGTTGGGTCCACCTCATTATCTTCTTCCTTAGTCCAAATCTTAGCTTCCTTCATGATTGCCAAACACTCAAACCCTAATCTGAGCTAAGTTTTTTCGATGAAATTACCAATAACTGAGGCACTATCTAGGCTGTCTCCCTGGTTATTGAAGATAACAGCAGGAAAAAATGGGCAGAGTCCCAATGAATTTAGTTTAAAGGTAAGAGACAATTTTGTCAGCGCAGATGTTAAACAATGAAGAAGTTTTCACAGGTGAACTTAAAAATAATGTTTTCTTCCAAGTACAAACATCTCAAAGTTACTCAAAGTATAGCAGGTCCTCAAATAATGTCGTTTTGTTTAACATCGTTTTGTTATAACATTGATTAGATGCCACAGGAACTTAACTCTTGTTTATGTCAATTAGCCGATAGGAAAAGTGGTTTCGTTATACATCGTTTCACTTAAAGTCGCAACACCTATCAACATTAAGTGAGAACTTACTGTATTTATTTGATTTTCCTCTTTGTCCTTGACATGGAAATTCAATAAGTTCCATTTGGGTTACAAAATTATTATCCGCCAACTAAAAGAAGATGCATCTTTCTTCCCTGATAGGTAAACCTTTCAAGGGAAACTTTTTATGTCTTTTCAATAATAGAACTGGAAACACACGTTAATAATAATGTGATCTTGATACATATGCCTCACAGACTCCTGTACAAATGAAAAAGCAACTTTTAGGGGTTTGAAGGTGTATGTGGGTATGGATGAAATAAGACTGGCAATGAGTGAATAATTGCTGAAGCCAGGGTTATGAGTACATGGAGTCCATTATACTACTCTCTCTACTTTTCTCATAATCAAAAGATTATTAAAAAAGTAAAAGAAAAGAAGAAACTAAAATAACAGTATCCCTCAAATAATCAGGAAGAATGGGAGAGTAAATAGGAATGAAAGATTAGGATGGCATGAGTAACTACACAGTTAATTCAAAATGTTATTTTAGCCAATAATTTAAATTTCTTCTTTCAATACATAGCAATGCTCTTACCCGGATATATAACCATTGCTATACTCATTCAAATGAGTTTAATGGGCTTCTATTTCTCCTGCCCTGTCTTTGATAAAAGGCTCCTAGTCAGGCAGCCCTAGTCAGGGTGAAAGTAAAAGCAAAGAACCTGGATATCTACAAAGCACACAATATATATAATCCATGAATATCAAAAACTGACAATCTAAACAACAAAAGGTTTGGTAGAAAAAGGTGTGATGAGGCATTAATTGCCATCTTGAATTTTTACTCCACTAATCTCTCAGGAAGTCACAGAAGTCTATTACATTGCTCTGTATAGAGTAGGTACTCAATAAATAAATGTTAATTAGCAAAATGGCATCCTTGGCTCATTCATTTCATGACACTAACAAAGCGTGACTTTTAAATTTATGCCACAATGGAAGTGTTTTTAAATAAATCCAGTATATGAGGCATATTCTACCTGATATCCAAAGAAGACCATCCGCCACATATCCAGCGTGACATGAAAGGGATCGGTCAAAGGACTGCACGAAAGTCCATTTGTTCTTCTTGGGGCAATATCGCTCAACTGTGGGCAGAACCTGGCGCAGTTCATTTCTGCCCCCAACCGCATAGAGGTATTCATCCATGGCGCCTAGCACAAAATGCTCCCGGCAGTTTTTCATGGGTGCTATCTCTGCCCAGGAATTACTGCGGGGGTCATAGCGACAGGCAGTCCTCACGGCACATGTCCGGCCACTGGCATGCTCAACTTCCCCTCCTGCTACAAACAGGAAGTCCCCCATGACTGCCACACAGTGATGGCTCCTTCCCACAGGCATGGGGGCCAGCTCACTCCAGTTGGCAATGGCAGCTATGAGAGCATTCTCTTGATCGACAGGATTGAAGTACCGAAGTTCCTTGACTTTACAGACTTCACGTTTTTTCCCACCAATGATATACAGAGTGTCTGACTGGAACCTTGGTTTGGTCCTGCAAGTCTGCCACACAGGCTGTGCATAGATGCTCTGGTGGTATTCCAGGGCCTCATTGACAAGAGCTGTTGCGGTCTCGCTTGCCTGGACGAGGGGGTGGGACAGGGCAACGGTATGTAGAGTATCCACATCCATCAGGCCAAAGCGGATATACTGCAAGAGCTCATCCATGTACTGGTAATGGCAGTTGTGTTCCAACCACCTCACGGCTAGCTGAAACAGAGGGAGGTAGATGAGGGGAGAACAAAGGTAAGAAAGAGAGTCACAGCAATGGCATAGCCAGGTCACCATGTATTCTTCCAGGCACTTCATAAGACATTGTTTTCTTAAAACACCATGTAACACTGGAATCTTCTGATACCTAGTTGAGGATTTTTACTATTTTCTATATGAGCCAAAAAATTTTAAAAAATCACAGAAGGACTCAAGACTTTGCAGGAGTTAAGAACAATGTTAAGCAACAGTGATGGGGACTTAAGGTATCACCTGGAGTGAACAATAATCATTTTCAAAGAAGAAAACAGCCTGTTCCTTTACATTTCATGCATGAAAGTCTTGGTACATCCCATCCTCAGGAAATGGCAACGGTGAGCAGTGTCATCACAGCTCACACAATATATGTCACCCATGAGACAAGGCACTGTATCAATACAAGTAATGTAAGAAAATATGATATCATCTGAGACCACAGGGAATACTTGAGAGAAAATCAATATTACACTAGTAGAATGATTCAGAAAGAAAAAGGACTTTTTTCCCCTGCCCCTTCAGTAGATATATCAGTGAGGAAGCAAGAGAAGAAAAAGAAAGATTGCAATCTATTGATTTAACTTTTTTCTTAATTACTTCTCATCTTCAAGACAGTTGCTGTTTGCTTATGTAAGATACCAGTAATTTGTTAGAACCATTTTCACAGAAACAGTATATAGAGGAGACTAACTTTGTTATTATGAACACAATAGCAGAATGTAATCCTAACCTTTTAGTTTAGGTCTAGATCTCTTTCAAAAAGGAAAGGAGTAAGAACTTTTGGTTAAAAACAGAATCCCTTAAAACTAAAGCAGGTACATTAAGTCATCAATAACAAACTAAATAGTTTAGAAAAATACCATCAATAAAAAACCAATTCATATTATGCAGCACCTGAAGTAATTTAATTAATTTGACTTCACATTTAAGTTTGGCAAACCCGCCCACACACCAGCATAAAGAAGTATATCTAATATCCCTGGTCGACATATTTAAAACACACTATTCTTAGCAGCACTTTATAAAACTTGATCTCCTGGCCAGCGGTCCCCAACCTTTTTCGGTACCAGGGACTGGTGCTCCTATGAGAATCTAATGTCTGATGATTTGTGGAGCTGAGGTGGTGATGCCGGCACTGGGAAGTGGCTGCAAATACATATGAAGCTTTACTTGCTCTCCTGCCACTCACCTTCTGCTGTGCGGCTGAGTTCCTAACAGGCCACGGACAGTTACCAGTCCATGACCTGGAGGGTTGGGGACCCCTCTCTTAGATAATATTAATGTAGATCTGAAAGAATTAGCATGAAAAAGTCAAGCAATGAATTAGAATACTGAATCATTTTGTCATGCTTTCCTTGCTTTCTGACCAATGGAATTGGAGTCCTAGGCTTTCTTTTTCAGCTGATGCGTATCACTGAGGAAAAAGTCTATAGAGGGAGTGAGAAGGAAATGTAGTGCTCTCGAATCATGAGCTGGGTTTTCATCTGGTGAAAAAGATCACTAAACACTCCGAAGCTCTAGATGATTTCAGACCTTCAGAGTTTCTGTGTCCATTTGACAAATGGCTCCAGTAGGTGATGCATATTTTGGGCTTATCTTTTTAGCTTCTGAACAAAGAGAAAGTAGGAAGTGAATTCACTTCCAATATGCACTGAATTGTATCTTTTAATGAATTACACAGTTTTCAGAAATGACAAAAGAATGTCACTGGATGCAGAATAGCCTACTAATGCCAAGGCAGACATCATGGAGGGCAGATGAGTGACATTCCAGCTGTTTTTCTAGGAACTGGCATTTTTAATTTAAATAAGATACCAACCTGATTTTAAAAATCTGTGTATGGTAACATTAGCAATAATCGAAGATATTGCAGAAGAAAAACATCAATCATCAATTACCAGTTCTCTGCCAAAGTGATGAGAGTTCCCATAGGCAACATCCTGATTTTTCTCCACCCTAATTTTAGAAATTTCAAGGGATGAGGTTCCAATTACTTCCCTGGTAAGATAATTCAACAACTTAATAAATGATTTTCCATTCTTTGCCCACAGAGCTTTCAAAAGTTATCAGGGATAAAGTCATCCACTCAAGGTCATTTCTCATGTACCAGGTAAATTTTTTGAAACTTAATCTTTGATATTGCTCCTATTTTAACGAAATGATTCCAGCTGCTATTGCTTTGCTTTGTAACAAATTTTTTACATCCTAATATTTCTGCATCTTTCATATGGATACTATAGGAAACAGCACTAGAGAAATATTAGATAAATATCCATGTGTCCATAGCCTCTTTTTATAGCATAGTGTTGCTCATTTAATTATTTTTCTCTTTCCTCATAAATCAGATCTTCCTGTACCATAATCAATCTTGTAATCCATCTCTTGACACTCTCTGGCTTATCTTTATCTTTCTAGCAGTGTCATTGTGTGAGAAGTACACAACGCACAGCTAGGCTCTCTGCCTTTAAGAAATATCTAATGAGTCAAATCAGCAGTGGAAAAGTGACCACTGTGATCTAGTGCTGATTAAGTTCTGGTTTTCTGTCTATTTGCACCTCTACATGACATGTACACATGTATCAAGATGCTTTCCATGTTCAAATTCCCCCAAAACTATGTATTACAGAATATTTTGTGCACACACATTTAGTTCGCATTATCTGTGGATAATTTTTATCTTATTTCTTGCCAATATTTCTAACTTCTCACACAGTTTATATAATTTTCACACCTTTATCACTTATATTTTCAGACTACATGAGTCATGTATACTTGGGTTTATCTTTTCTTCAGATCAAAGGTAAATATAATTTACAATTAATTATTCTGCCACCAACTTCAAACCATTCTCGCCTAGATAGAATGTTATTTATAGATTTAAATCCAGTGCCTCTCAAACCTAATATGCACACAAAGTATCTGAGGTTTCTGGTCAAAATGCAGATTCTGATTTAATAGGTAAAGGAAAGAGGATTGGGAGTCTGCATTTTTAACAATCTCCCAGATGATCTATATGATGCTGGTCCATGGACCACATTTTAAGTAGGAAGCCTTTATGAAACAGTAAATTGCTGTCTTATTAGAGTAGAATAAGTATGTATTTCAAATTTAAGAAGTTTTAAATCAGATAAAGTCTGAGTAGGATGCTTTACTAAAGATATAGGATCTTGTAGTTTAATATTATGGGTAAGAGCATATTTCTTAATAGTAAGGTATGAGTAAGACCTTATTAGAGGTAAGAGAGCATATTTTAAGACCTTTTTCTATAATGTCTATAATGATCTACAATGCCTATTTTGATAGCATAAAGTTAGTCATATAAACACTCTGCAGTTTTGCTTTCACAATAAAAATGAATGAATGAATGAATGAATGAATGTAAAATGTTAATTGTACTTGGTTTTTACTTTCATGAAAGTGT
Source organism: Eidolon dupreanum (assembly GCA_028627145.1). Classification (NCBI taxonomy): domain Eukaryota; kingdom Metazoa; phylum Chordata; class Mammalia; order Chiroptera; family Pteropodidae; genus Eidolon; species Eidolon dupreanum. The sequence goes on along the minus strand of CM053502.1, from coordinate 128,124,642 downwards.
AAAAGAGAAAAACCACTGAAACTATGACAAAAAAAAATGAGTTATCTCAAAATCCCTTCTCTGCCATGAACCCCACCACAGCACTCACTATTCACCGTCAGGCTGAAGTAAGGCAAGGTGGTGGAAGAAATTCTGGAGCCCATTTAAGTTTAGAGACTATTGTAAGCAGAAGGTGAATTTGTCACGTGGGCATTGCAGAACCTAAAGACCACAGTGTATTCTGTAGTGTATTTTGGTGCTTCTGTTTGAAAATGGTTATTCTGGGAACTGGTGGCTTTTAATGGCACTACATTTAGAAAGCATAATCCATGGGAAAGCTGAAATCCTATTCTATTTTACTTATTCTGTCATACTGACATCCTCATCACCCTAAACTCTAGTATACTTTAATTGAGAGGAAAATGGAACATATACCAAAAGCCTTATCTCCCACTTTTTGGTGGCAAAGCCCACCCAGTAAGAGTGCAAAAGAAATCAAGGATTCACTTTGGGTGGACACAGCCAAGAGTACTCAGGAAACATGATCATTAGGCAAGATTGTTCCTAAACCATTTGAAACACAGAGACTGTCATCTATCTTCAACAAGAACAGGAGATCTCTTAGGTACTCTGCCAGACCCAATCTAGTTCATCTTCTTTTAGGAAGCATTTACTACAGTTATTCCAACATCAACTCATCTCAGCCTCAGATTCTTGAAAAATACAGTGCCTGGCTATTATTTGTTGAGTAAATGGAAAATTCTTTACAACTCTTCTTAGTCTATTTCTCAAATTTTTCATGAACAAACAATATCAATCCCTATATATTTTTATTTACCTATCACAGGCTTCAGTTTCCTATTTTATTACCTCATCTTTGTGGCTTCCCTTTAAAGCCCTTGTAAGCTGTCAAAACTCCACATGGCAGCCTGTGGTATCCTGGACTTACTTATACAAGGCCCCTGCTTTATAGTGTACTGGACTTACTTATACAAGGCACCAGATAACTGGTGCTGGCCACTTCTATTTGAGATTCTTGGCAATGCAATGAACACCGTAGTCTTTTAAGCCCTCAAATAAATAATAAAATATTAGGGCAAGAAGAAGCTTTAGAGTACATTTGTTTCAAGCTTCTCAAATTCATAAATGGGTGTCAAATGCAGAGAAGTTATGTGATTTACCCTAAGTCGTGCAGCAAACTAGTGGGAAAGATGGAACTAGAACCTTAGTTTTGGAATTATACAATGTGTTTTTCTATTATATCACATTATCATTAGTTTTACATCACGAATTATTTTAAGGTAGAATCCAGGCAAATACACTTCAACCCAACATAACTTCTGTATTCTCTTTAAATTAGAAAAATTAAGTGTGTTTTTAAAAAAGCACGCTTTGCTTCAAGATAAGTTGACGATATTTTTTAGCGAGCCTCATTTATAGATTATTTCCTCATAAAAAGTAAGTATTTAATGGTAGCAATTAGAGAACAAGTATTTAGAGGAAAGGGCATCCTTTGAGTCTTAAATTATTGTTTCACTTTTTATGGGAATGTCTATTTTAATTCCAGGTTATTCCTTGTTAACAAAGCCTAGCTCAAAGATATATGGAAAAAATAATCCCTTCCTTTAGTTTTCTCAGTGTATCCCGACTAACTGCTATTCTATAGAATAAAACACATGATATATGTAATACTAAATATAAGAATATAAATCCTAAATTCTACAAATTTTTCTCTAATTCAATTAAACTATGTAATTAACTCATATGTACAGCATTTGATTTAATATATGTTCAGAAATATATCAATTATATGAATAAACGTTACATTCCTAACATTACAAATCCTCAAGTTGTGATTCAAATTCCTTTACTGCTCATGCTTGAACAAACCCAGATAGAAGCTGCTGTTTTGAAATTTAAAATTTCCGATCCTTAGAAAAACACAGCTGTTCTGAAGTCTAACTCTGCTTATATATGTTCATATGTATGTATACTACCCAACTTGATCCCAAAGCAATGAAAAAAATAAAAAATATAACATTCACAGATTTCCTGGAAAATATATGAATTATGATGTCATCCCAAGTCCAAGAATACACATCAATGCACTCTTCTGTAAAAATGTCTTTATATCTTGCAAATACAGTTTACCCTTGAACAACACAGGTTTGAACTACATGGGTCCAGGTATACTTCATATATCTATATCTATATCTATATCATATTATTTCATTAAATATACAGCTAGCCCTTCAAATTTGTAATTTTGCAGCCAAAGATTCAACCAACCTTGGGTTGAAAATAGTATTTTTGATCCACAGTAGGGAATCTATGGATGTGGAGGGCTGAACGTATGCACTGTACACATGGCACTTAAAGCAAGGAACTTGAGCATCTGCAGATGTTGGTGTACTTAGGAGTTCCTGGAACCAATCCCCCATACATACTGAAGGAAGACTGTAGTTAAGTTTCTAGGCAGTCAAAAGTTATACATGAATTTTCGACTGCATGGGGGTTCAGTACCCTAACCCCAGCAATGTTCAAGGGTATATACAGAAATGCCCTTCTCATCAGGTGAGTGAACAATTCTTTTTAACCAACACTAACACAAGATAAAGCCCTTAACATTATCTAAAAGTGATAACTATTTCTTTGCCTTGGTTCACAAGTATTCTTTTTCAAGGAAAAGGATATTCTAATCACAGAACTCATCAGCCAGAGCTGAGTAGGCAAGGACTTGTATTTATGCCTACAGCCTTATTGTGCCCCTTGGTCAGGGGCAGCTATAATTATTCTCCTACTTAAAATTTGGTTGCAGACAATTTTGCTGTAGGGACACAATGAGCACTCCCAAAATTTTGTAGGAGCCCATGCTCTGAAGACACAAGTGTTCTGACATTGAAATAAGCCAGGGCACCAGTATCCCCTCAGGGCCCAAAATGGCAGCACAAATTCCACATGTCCACAAATTCAGAAACAGATAAATGGCACAGGAGCAAACCTACAACGAACTAACATTCGGAACCTCCACTAAAGAGCTGGGCCTATTAAAGAACCCTTGAGCAACAAGCAGTGGGAAGCCACAGACGCACGTTTTAATAGAATGAGTGACAATGCATGCACAGAATTTTTCCTTTCTAAACAGAGTTTGAAGCACATTCTCCATCTTCCAATCCATGTCCTTCGAAAGAAGCTGCATTGATTGTTATATATTATATGAAAGTACACTATTTTATATATTGTTTTATAAGGCTTTCAATTCTAATAAACATAAATATAAAACTTTAGCAAGATACCACTTTACTATTACATCCAGTTTCTTTAGATGATGAATGTAGAAAGTCTCCCTAGTGGCATTGAGCAGGTGCTGAGAATTGTCATGGTAAGCCACATAGAAGCTCATCTCTTTAAAGTGAGTCCCGGAAGGCTCAAATAGTGACATATTAAACCAGAATAATGACTGCTACTGAGAGGAAAATTCATACTAATAAACAAATGCACCAAATTTTGTAGCCATATTCTCTTCTTTGAGAACAAATAAATATTTTCTGTTCAAAAAGACATCCCTATCAAATCCAAAAGCACCAGAAACTAGGGACTCAGGATCAGAGCATTTTCCTCTACCAGAACATGAAATGTTACCAGGGAGAAATATTAAAAATTATAACGGTGCTCACTTGAGTGCTATAATTAAAATTGTGTCAACATTTTGCTTATAAAACAGATTTTTCAAAGGAGGTTGCACATTAACCATTATAACTAACTACAGTCTTATATAAGAAACATAGGCTATTTTTTCCTCTAAGAAATAATATTTTGATAGAATCAAATCCGACGAGGCCTTGGGTTCCTATTGTCAGAAAAAAAGACCTGACAGATTTTAAAAAGAATTTTCAGCTTAGCAGATATGATAATAACACATATTCTTTCATTGTTCATGTAAAACTTCATAAAATTGGAACATAGGCAAATGCTATTACTTTCACCTTTAGCATGAAATTTGTGCCTGATAATACTCTATTTTTTTTCAGATTGTATAAATTACCTTTTACTAAAGATTTCCATGGAGAAGAACAGTAATAGGTTTTTTAGAGGTTTAAAAAAACATGATGTATACAACTTACTATCAAATGGCTCAGGAAGAAGGCTCCCTCCCCTCCTCTAGATATCTATCTATCTATCCTAGACATATATCTAGAGATATATCTATATTTATCTATACCTATATCTATATTATATCCATCGATCCATCTATATCTGGAGAGATACAGACAGAAAACATATGATAAAGCAAATGAGGTAATTTGTTTAAGAAATCAGCAAATCATATGGGTGTTCTTTGTACTATTCTTATTCTTGCAACTTTTAAGTTAAAGAACTACATACTGCAGAGTACCAAACATGATTCTTTGAAACCAAGGGTGTCTCTTTCCTATAACAGGGACAAATACCCAGGACTAGAGGAATCACAATGAAAACTACCCTGAGGCCTGCCACATTTAAGTTTCAGGTATTTAGAAGTACAAATAAAAAGTGACTTGAGTTGTCCTTGGGTTCAGTCTTGTAGCACAGCAGATTTTTTTTAAAGGTACACTATATATCAAGATGAAGAGAAAATAAAGATAGAAAAAGAGATGAAGTTAGTACATTTGATGTCCTTTCTATCTGTGAGACTTGGCCACCAATTTAAGCTGGTCTTTGAAAAGTCAATACAAAGAGCAGCATGAGTAGAAGGCTGACGTTAAAGCAGTCACTAGGCTTCTCATCTGTATAATGGATGAGTTGATGAGAGAGTCTCTTCTGCCTATAGGATATATGTCACATGTGGAGCCATCAAAAAGTAGTATTTTAAAATTGAATTCTTCAAAATTCCTATAAATGGGTGAGGCAACCAAAACTAATCATTGCATCTAGTATCCAAGCTGCAAATTTCCATAGCAGTTTTTAGAACTCTCTTATCAGAAAAACAAAGCGATGTTTATGGCCCATAATTCTGTACTCACTAGAAATACAGGCATGCATGTATGCATGTAAAAGTGCATGTGCACTCAGGCCCACGGGCATAGAATCAAGTTACATCATAGTTCTTTTCTCCCTGGGAACAACTTTGTTCAGACCATATTACCCCACTTAATAGATACTATCTATTTTAAAATAAAACAACCCCAGTCAAAGAACGCAACACACATTTCAACTGTTTTAAGTTATTATTTATTTGTTTAGAAGCCCATAATGAGATTTTATATGTAAATGCAAATATTCTGTAAAGTAGTCACATAAATTTTTACCTCATGACTGCCTTTATTTAAGAATACCATCCTCATAACTAGAAAATATAAAGTTTTTTTTAGATGGGAAGACTACCCCACAGGACAACAAAGACAACTAACATCACATGTGCCAACAATGCTGCAGGGAAAATAAATGGGACCCATTCTTAGTCTCTTCATATTTGAGCAGAATACAGAAACAATTAGAAATAACTTGTTATACTTCCCCTCCAATGGTCTGGTAATGATTTCTAAGCCCAAAATTAATACTTATCCATCTAATCATTGATGATGTCAGAGTATTACTCGATACTGGACTGAAGGCATGAGACTACTAAGTAAAATGTTGTGTCACATATTTATACATGATATCTTTCTATATGTAAAAGATGACAACATGTGGTCATCTATTCACACCTCGCAATATCAAAATTATATTGTTAAAACAAAACTGAAAAATGAGAGAAAACCAATTTGGTCAATAAAAGAAAACACAGCTGTATCCCACTGGCAACAGGGACTACAGTGACCCTACATGGATCACACCATTTCACATTATTTCCCAGCTACTGCATGCAATTAGGATGCATTATCAGGGTGAAGTCAGGTGAAGTGATCAGGGAAATCCTGGTGCTTAATATCTACCACTAAGTGGTACATACCCATGGAAGTGCATGTGATACAATGAAAAGGAGGCAGAATTTGATGTCAAAAGACCTGTTCCTGCAACTTAATGTATTTGAACATTTATGAAAAACACCAACACATTAAGGCTCGGTTTTATCATCTGTAAAAAAAACAAAGACAATATTAGACCATGGGGTCTATAGAAGACTGAATGAGATAACACGTGAAAGTGCTTGGTAAACTGTGACATTTAGAAAATATACAAAAGTAATATGATGCCAACACACAATCAGGAGATGGAGCTAATCTTCAAATCAATTATCCTTTTGAATTCATGACAAAGCCAGCACATTCAGACTATTCTTATATAACACAATATTGTGCAATATTGACATAGATTTGAGAGATTGCTATAGCTGATAAGAAACTTGCTGCACACTTCACATGCCATAAAGTGATAATAAAGTAATAATAAAAGCACGGCAGATAATCTGTTGCAGATTATAAACTAGCTTTTACGATGAGCCCATTTTCACTCCAGTGAATTCAGTAATTATACCCAGTTATTTAAGGCCTATGGCTTTATTAAATCCCAAGTCAAAAAAGCATGAATAAAGAAATGCGTGAGTGAATGAGTGAATGAATGAGTGAGTGCAAAGAGAGATACAGACATAAACTTAGTTGTCTCTGCATAACACCCAGTGTTACAGTTACTTTCTTTACTTCGCTTGAGTCCCCTGTTAAAAATACTTGAATTCATGTCCATGAGTGCCCTCAAATCTCAACTCAGTTAACTTAGTAGTAAGGAAAAATATGTATAAACTAAGCTATCCAGCTTGATATAACTAAAATAACGATTGTCTGAGTTGATAACTTTTCTTCTTGTTTTACGGCTCTGGGGAAATGATATAACTGTGAATCTTTTCATTTAGTTTTGTAATTTGTCCATTCTTCATCTTTTTATTGAGTGTCCATTATGTGCCAGGAAGTTAGTTGGTGAGAAAGAAGATTTTAATCAGCACATATATATGCATTCTTATTTGCCATTCACTTCCAAGCTCTATTAATATTATAAAACTCAAAGCTTACTAGATCTCGAGTGTCTTATCATATCCCTGTAAAGTATACTTATGGAATATGGAATTGTGGGGAGAAAGTCCTGCAAATCTTGAAGTTTCAATCTATTGTACGTGGATTTGCAGACACATATCAAAGCCACCTTTTTATGTTACCATTTCATTCATGGGTATTCTAAATATTGCTAGGAAATTCATAAATGTTGACTTTTTAAAAAGCTATTTAATTTGTAAACATGCCCTGGAGCATCCTGAGAGCATCAAGCCTTTGAATACTCCTTTATGAACTGATTCAATAATAATGAACCAATAGAAGGTTCCCTGCATACACACTCCCCTGACATTAAACCTTTAGTGACCAAAACGACCTCACAGGCTCAAGCAGCTGCCCCAGGCCACCAATATAAAGTCAAATTCTTCAAATAAGTGGAACTATGATGAATTTGGATGTTCATAAGTACCTAAAGCTACACTTTAGGGCTTAATGTTGGCAGTCTTCAAAAACAATATTCAAAGGTCACTTTAAACATTAATTAAACATTAATTTACAGCTATAGAATACAGTGATTGGGGTGGGGAACCCAGTATCTGAAGCACATGACTAAATATTGTCAAGGGCCACACTCTGCTACCAAGGGATGGAGCTGGTGGGCTGGAGCTGAAGGGCCAAGGCTTACACTCTCAGTGAGTTGCAGAGAATATATATAAAGGTGATGCCAATCATCTTCATTATATAAACTTCAGCCTGGCTGCTGCTGTTTAAATAGCATATTTCACACTGCATTCTCTAATTTTATTTCATCATAGTATAAATAACTGGGGAACAATGAATCCTCTATTTGCACTTTGCAACACCTTTGAGTACAATACACAAGTACTATTTTGTCATAGAAGATAGACACTTCAGCACAATTACCATACATTTTTAGGGATG